>OZ014525.1:257659223-258859223 GCA_963966055.1 Lathyrus aphaca | reverse complement strand
GAGACTAACATGGCTAAACATTTTTGGGCAGAAGCAGTAAATACAGCATGTTATATTCAGAATAGAATCTCTATAAGACCTATTCTTGAAAAGACTCCTTATGAATTGTGGAATAACAGAAAGCCCAACATTTCATATTTTCATCCTTTTGGGTGCAAGTGTTTTATTCTGAATACTAATGATTCTCTGAATAAGTTTGACTCCAAGGCACATAAGTGTTATATGTTAGGATACTCTGAACGTTCAAAGGGATACAGAGTATACAACACAGAAACATGAATAGTCATAGAGTCTATTTATGTCAGATTTGTTGATAAGCTTGGTTCTGAAAAACCAAAGCAGAATGAATCTCTTGCAAATATAGAAGTTGAAATCACTACAAACAGAACATCTGAAGAACAATCACCTACAGAACAAAACAAGACAATCACTCCAACAAGCTCTGAAGAACCCACTCAGAAGAAACTATCCAGAAGCAAGCTAAATCACCTAGAAGACAAAATCTTGGGAAAGAAGGATGAACCAATCAAAACAAGATCATCATTCAGAAACTCTGAAGAATCTCTAATGGGACTAGTCTCCCTGATTGAACCAACTTCTGTAGAAGAAGCCGTCTCAGAAAACGATTGGATTCTGGCTATGCAAGATGAACTTAATCAATTCACCAGAAATGATGTATGGGATCTAGTTCCTAGGCCTAGAGGATTCAACATCATTGGCACCAAGTGGGTATTCAGAAACAAGCTAAATGAGCAAGGAGAAGTTGTCAGAAACAAAGCACGACTGGTTGCACAAGGTTATAGTCAACAGGAAGGAATTGACTACACAGAAACCTATACCCCAGTCGCCAGGTTAGAATCTATTAGACTTCTAATTTCATTTGCTGTAAACCATAATATCATTCTATATCAAATGGATGTCAAGAGTGCATTTTTAAATGGTTATATTGATGAAGAAGTGTATGTGCACTAACCCCCTGGTTTTGAAAATACAAAATTTCCAGAACATGTCTTCAAACTCAAAAAATATTTATATGGTCTGAAGCAAGCTCCCAGAGCTTGGTATGAAAGACTAAGAAATTTTCTTCTGGAAAATGATTTCATCAGAGGAAAAGTGGATACAACACTCTTAAGTAAAAACATTAAAAATGACATTCTGATATGCCAAATTTATGTAGACGATATAATATTTGGTTCTACTAAAAGTGCTATGGGAAAGGAGTTTGCTAAGTCTATGCAGGCAGAATTTGAAATGAGCATGATGGGAGAATTAAAGTTCTTTCTGGGAATCCAAATCAATCAAACATCAGAAGGAACATATATTCATCAAAGAAAATATGTCAAAGAACTTCTGAAGAAATTTGATTTATCAGAAAGTACCATCTCTAAAACTCCTATGCATCCTACATGTATTCTGGAGAAAGAAGAGGTAAGTAAGAAAGTAGATCAAAAAATCTACAGAGGTATGATTGGCTCTCTCCTCTATCTAACTGCCTTTAGACCAGATATTCTATACAGTGTTTGTTTATATGCTAGATTCCAATCAGATCCTAGAGAAACTCACTTAACAGCAGTTAAGAGAATTTTTAGGTATCTGAAAGGTACTACTAATCTTGGTCTATGCTACAGAAGATCCAAAGATTACAAACTTGTAGGATATTGTGATGCTGATTTTGCTGGAGACAGAACATAAAGAAAAAGTACTTCTGGAAGTTGTCAATTTCTGGGAGATAATCTAATTTCTTGTTCTAGAAAAAGGCAGTCAACCATAGCATTATCAACTGCAGAAGCTGAATACATTGCAGCAGCTGGATGCAGTACTCAGATGCTCTGGATGAAAAATCAGCTTGAGGACTTCAATATTTATGAGAGTAACATTCCCATCCTCTGCGATAATACTTCTGCTATCTGTCTCTCTAAAAATCCAATTTTACACTCTAGAGCTAAACACATAGAAGTTAAACATCATTTCATTAGGGACTATACTCAGAAGGGAATCTTAATTTTAAAATTCATAGACACAAATCACCAATGGGCTAACATTTTTACAAAACCCCTTCCTGAAGATAGATTTAATTTCATTCTAACCAACCTTAGTATGGAATTATGTCCAGAATGAAAATGCTTTAATTATATGTTTTTATCTCTCATAAGTTCTGAACTAAAACCTCTGTTTTATTCTTTCAGAAGTTATAATTTCTTTTATTCTAACTGTTTAATTCTGAGAACTTCTGTTCAAAAGAATAACATGCAGATCTTTACATCAACACGTGTCAACAAAGCTCTAAGGAATCCTATCAGAATTAGAATACGTGTCCAAACTCTGAAAAGTGACAAAACATGCAATTGGACAACTGTCCTCTACAAAAGGACACCTGTTCAAATTCTGGGAAACTGAAAAGGCTGACTTGACACAATAGAGGCAAAAATCTTTTTGGTAACTGTTCCAAGATCTTTACGCCTTCCCTTTTGTCAGCTGCATTTATTACTTTCCAATCATTATGTTTTTCTGTTAACCTTTAGTTTTATCTTCTAATTATCTTATCTGTTTAATTACTACTGTTTATTTCTTTTTGGCTATGCCCCTGATTAATGAAAACTTGCTTCATTTTGGTTCTTCACTCTTTTTGTTTTTCCTTCGGCATCTTTACTTTTTGATTATGACAAAAAGGGGAAGAAACGTAGAAGATTTTGATCTATAGCAGTTATCAAGATTAACCTCTAACATATATATTCTAATAAAACTGTTTGAGTTGTGATTCTAAAATAGAAACAGGTCAAGTAACCAACTCAGGGGGAGCTAAAGCTGATAAAACTTATGAAGGATAAAACTTCTGAAGGAACCTCTAATGGAAATCTCTGAATTAAATTAACCAAAGGGAGTTCTTCTAATCCTATTAAACTCTATTCTTAAAATCTAAATAAATGTTTTGTCATCATCAAAAAGGGGGAGATTGTTAGAACAATTCTGGTTCTAAACCTCTAAGAGTTTTGATGATAACAATTATTATTATACAAGAATAAAAGTTCTAATACATATTGAAAATAACTTTCTTTGTTATATGTGTAGAAGTTGTAGAAAAGGAAGTTATTGAAAAGAAGACGTGCTTAATTAGAAGAAACATTGCGCCCTATATAGAAGATACATTTATTGAAGAATCCATCATTAAAGACGTGATTTATTGGCTGCGTATTAAGATTTAATTCTCTCTGATTTATGTCTAGAAGATGATGATTCTCATATTAAAGGCATTAATTAAAGAATATATCTATTAATGGTGAAGACAAGTATCTCTCGTTTTGGAAGGAATTTATGATAATAATTTATATCCAAAACAGGCTCAAGTTGTTCCCAACGGTCACTTTATTCAAGCCTATATAAAGGAATGATTTTGAAGATTGAAAAAAGGAAGTTGACGAATTACTTTTTCATATATTGTATTATTGCGCCAAAACTTTGTAACATCAAAAGCTTATTAGAAGCATACTAGTTACATTATTGTTTATTATAAAAGTGATTTTCCTTGAGTGACTAGTTAGTCAGTAGACTCAAGAAGACTTTGACAGTAGGTCATTGTGATTGTATCTAAATATTGAATAGTGGATTAAGACCTCAGTGATAGAGGCAAAATCACCTTGGCGGGTGGACTGGATGTAGTTTGAGTTCAAACGAACCAGGATAAATCAACTTGTCATAGAAGTTATTTTTAAGTTGTTAAGAAAACCCAATTCCAACCCCTCTTCCTTGTGTTTTTCGCCCATTCAGAGAATATGTTTTGGTCGTAACTTCATAACCGTAGCGCGTTTTCGCGAATGTGAATAGTGTAAATTGACTTTGTTGATTATTCTGGAGCCATTGGTAAGATTTTTAGTCGATTTCGGACAAATTTTTTAGGCTATTTCGCTACTGCCAGCCGACAAAATCGGCCAAAAAGTCACACTTCCGAGCGGAATTTTCAAAAACCGATTGCATATTTGAATCCGCTGGCACGTTTGCTAGTTACCATGCGATTTTCGTTCAATTCCGAGTCAGAGATTTTTGATGCGTTTTTCCGTTTTAAGGCTTTTTAAGTTCAATTTGGTGCGATTTTGATGCATTGATCTTGTTTTGACGTGTACTTATTCTTGTTGATCATTTTCAATTCATTGTATGTAAATTTGTTCGATTCCGGTTTGAGTTTGCATGTTGTTTATGTTAGAGCATAAGTGCTGCCCCGTTTTGAAACATAAATTTCAATGCATGTCCATGACTCGTATATTCATCTTTCTACTTGATTTTGAGTTGTGAGGCATAGGTGCAACTTTCGGTTGCACCTCTTTTTGGTTTCTAATGCATTTGTTGAGTTCATGCAAAGTTCTCGCAAAGATCTTAGCGACGGTCGTTTGGTTGGTATTCCACTTTATTTGTGGGATACCTTTGGATTCAAATGATATTTTGTGCCGTTGTTTTTGTTTCGATTATGGGGGATCTTCACAAAGCAAATATGGAAGATGAGCATTTATTTTTCTCATGGAAGATTACAAGACTTTGCTTGTCATTTTTTCGGATTTCTCTTATATGAAGAATCGGTACTTCGATCAAGTGAGTAATTTCGACTTTCCACTTTAACGCACCATTTTAGTAGTATGTGGCTTAGGATCATGTAACTTAAGGTGCATATTGAGCCCTCCCACCTGAGGCACTGGATTTATTTATGATTTATATTGACATGTGTCGATTTGGAGCTTAGGGATTAGGTTACGTATTATAGAATTCACTTCCTCTCGCTTTCCCTTAAAACATCGTTTTTTTCCCATTTTGTCGCAATTATTAAAAATAGTTTTAGGTGGGATAAAATTCTTGGAAAATTCATGAGTGATCCTCATTCTCTTAATTAATTTGTCAT
Organism: Lathyrus aphaca; assembly: GCA_963966055.1. Classification (NCBI taxonomy): domain Eukaryota; kingdom Viridiplantae; phylum Streptophyta; class Magnoliopsida; order Fabales; family Fabaceae; genus Lathyrus; species Lathyrus aphaca. The sequence goes on along the minus strand of OZ014525.1, from coordinate 258,854,338 downwards.
ATTTTTTTATTCCAGGTTTAATTGGTTTTAGTAATTAATTTGGATTTTTCATTCCAAGCTGTCCCAAAAGGAATGGTATTGACATAAGGGGCCAAAGGTTTTTTTCCCCATAGGTGTGAGACCTATTTTTTGTGTGTGATTAGACACTGGATTTTGTGACATTATGATTCTACTTAGGAATTTTTTTCATAATTTTTAGTTTCATTTTTGATCCACTTTGTGGAGTTGCTTTTCGGCGATCATGCCTTGTTATCTCAATCGTTAAGTAATTGTTTTGGAACTTTGGTGCATAATTTTGTGAAATCCTTTTAGTGCATGTTAGATACTGACTTCAACATTCCAGGGATTTAATTTCATAATTTTTAGAGCCTTCTTTCTATTTTTCCATGTCACCTAGATCATAGGTTGATATATGTGTTTATTTGCTTCATACCCTAGATGATAGGAAGACATTCATGCCATTTGCTTTAGAGACTTTTTGGTATCTTTTAGAAGTTAATTATAGGTCATTTTTAAGTCCTTAATTCCAGTTATAGGTCACTTTTTGAACCATACTCATTTGGTTTGTTTTTGTGTTCCTAAGTGCATTCTTATGTGAACTAATTTTAACCTAAACTCATTTCTCTTCTCCTCTAATTGTTAACATGAATTATGTGGGAACCAGAAATGTCTATCCATGCATTCTAATTGAATATCATACCTTGTATGATACTGACCCATAATCATCTCATGCGTATTCATATGTCATTCATCTTTAACTTGCATCATTTGCGATCTTATGCGATGTTTGTCCATTTCTTCTCGCATCTTCCTCTCCTTGCTCCCTATGCTTACACCATTGCATCCATGATGGTATTTTCATTCATCCACATTCATAAGCATTCACTACTGACTTTGATACTCATTTCATGTATTAATTCATGCTTGTAAGCCATACGCATTCATACTTCATCCATAAGCCCTAACTTGCATTTAGGTGAACTTAGGTTAACTTTTTGTACATAGTTTGACATAGTTTGAACTTGTGAGATATCCTAGCATACCTAGGGACCTATAACATGTATCCACTGACTTTAGAAGTCATATAACCTTTAGGTACCTTCACTTTTAGACTTAGGTCTTACTTTGAACCCTAGTTCCATTCTAGGACGTTTATGGTACTTAATCTCTTTTATGCTTTGATTTTACTTTCAATATGCATTGTCATGCTAATTTTTGTTTTGTAGGGGGGAAGATTGAGGTAAGCATCACTTCATTTCTATCTCTTATGCATTATAATTGTGTTTGCCTTAGCACCTTGTGCTTTTCTCTTAGGCTTTCCCCTTTCTTAGAACAACTTAACTTCCTTAGGAAGTAAGTTGAGTTCTAATTCTCTTTTATTCTTTTCCTTTTCTTCCTTAGGATTAGAAAACTTCACAAAACATTAGGATCTCCCTTTTGTATATGATAACTAACTTAGGTTTGTGTCTTAGTTCCCCTTAGTTTTTCCTTTTTCCACTTGAGTCATTCTTTCTCACCTCATGAAGAAAATAATAAAACACTTAATAAAGGTTGAATGTTCTTATACGCCATGAGACTTTGTTGCGGAGTACTTATATGCGTCCTGTTTCGGGGCGAGGTGTAATTATTTACCACGATGGATAAGTCTTAGTATGAGAATGTTCACAAACTAATTCAAAATACTTCTCATAAAAGACAAAACAAAAATAATAAGCGACTATCCTGCGGGAACTTCTCTTTCTCATCTCATTCATTCTGAACGCGAACTCGCGACGACTTGTCTCACATGCAAGACGGTAAACGCACTCGTACCATACGAGCCTGCAACACCTGAGCATAGACATACACAGTTCCAGCTATAAAAAACACAAACAAATAGTTCCCCCCTTAGTTAGGCGAACTACGTCGACTCTGATCCTCATTTTCCCGATGAGGTACGTAGGCAGCGGGGTAGGGCCCGTTCGAGCACATTCTTTATTTTCCCTACATTTCCCCCTTTCTTTCCATTTTATTTTCCAATTCTTTTCTTATTCCCATTCCAGTTTCAGTAGCAATTTTATTCAGCAGCATCTTATTTTCTCACCCTTTGAAACAAGCAAGCAAGCGTGGATCCTGTCGGGTATGACGGACGATCTGGGGTGCTAATACCTTCCCAGGTTGTAACTGACTCCTGAACCCAGATCTTTAGTTCGCAGGACCTTGTCCTTTCCTTCTTCCTCAGGTTTGTGCAGCATTACCTTTCCCGTTCCTTCGAGATAAAAATGATTGGCTGGCGACTCTACCTTTTCCGCGCCACTTTCAAGTTTGTACTAGGCTGAAAATCCCAGGAGCGACACATATAAATGAGAAACACATTTCCAAACTCCATAAAGATGGACTATTGGACTTTTTTGATTACGAATCATAAGATACATGCAGATCTTGTTTGATTGGAAAGATGACAAAGACCCCATTCACAGGAAAAGGTGAAAGGGAAAATGATCTTTTGGCCCTCATACATACTGATGTATGTGGACCACTAAACATACTAGCCAGAGGAAGTTTTCAATACTTCATCATATTTACTGATGATTTCATTAGATATGGTTATGTGTATTTAATGAAACATAAATCTGAATCCTTTGAAAAGTTCAAAGAGTTCAAGAATGAAGTACAAAACCTATAAGGTAAAAATATTAAAACTCTTCGATCAGATCGAGGCGGTGAATATTAAAGCCTAGAGTTTGATGACCATCTAAAAGAGTGTGGGATTCTATCCTAACTCACTTCTCCTGGAACACCACAATGGAATGGTGTATCTGAGAGAAAAAATCGAACCTTGTTAGACATGGTCCGATCCATGATGAGTCACGTCGATCTTCCAAACTCCTTTTGGGGACATGCATTACTGAAATCAGCTTACACACTTAATCGCGTTCCATCCAAAAAGGTAGAAAAGACACCATATGAGATATGGAGTGGTAAAAAACCACATATGTCTTACATGAAGGTTTTGGGTTGTGAAGTTTATGTGAAACGAAAAATTTCAACTAAGCTTGAACCCAAAACTGACAAATTCTTATTTGTGGGGCATCCTAAAGAAACAAGAGGATATTACTTCTACAATCCTTCTGAGGGCAAAGTGTTTGTCGCTCGAACTGGAGTCTTCTTGGAAAGGGACTTTGTTTCCAAAGGAATCAGTGGGAGGAAAGTAGAGCTTGAAGAAATTCAAGAATCACAAAGCATTGATACACCTATGGAGGAATTATAGCAGGAATCACAAACATTTGTGGAAGAGAAACCTGCTCAAGTAGAACTAAACCAGCGTAGGTCGAGCATGATACATCACCAACTAGAGAAATATATATATATATATATATATATATATATATATATATATATATATATTATAACTGATCAAGGTTATGTATTACTAATGGATCAAGATGAGCATGTAACCTACCAAGAGGCCATAACTGGTCCTGAGTCTGAGAAGTGGCTAGAAGCCATGAAATCTGAAATGGATTCCAAGTACACAAACCAAGTTTGGACTTTGGTAGAGCCTCTAGTAGGAGTTAATCCTATAGGATGCAAATGGGTCTTCAAAAAGAAGACTGACATGGATGGTAAGGTACATACCTATAAGGCAAGACTGTTTGCTAAAGTTTATAAACAAATTCATGGGATAGACTATGATGAAACCTTTTCACCAGTTTCAATGCTTAAATCTGTTCAGATTTTACTTGCTATCGCTGCATATCATGATTATGAAATATGGAAGATGGATGTCAAGACTGCTTTCCTTAATGGGAATCTTCTTGAGGATGTGTACATGACACAACTTGAAGGATTTGACATACCTGAAGAAGGCCATAAGATATGCAAGTTACAGTGATTAATCTATGGATTGAAGCAAGCTTCCAGAAGCTGGAATCTTCATTTTTATGAAACTGTAAAACAATATGATTCATAAAGAATGAAGATGAGCCTTGTGTCTACAATAAGGTTAATGGGAGCATGATCATTTTCCTGGTATTATATGTAGATGACATATTACTCATTGGAAACGATATCCCTACCTTTCAACAAGTAAAAGCATGGTTAGGGAAATGCTTTTCTATGAAGGACCTTGGTGAAGCAACCTATATATTAGGAATTAGGATCTATAGAGATAGATCACAAAATTTTCTTGGCCTAAGTCAGATAACATACATAGACAAAGTGTTGAGACGCTTTAATATGCATGATTCCAAGAAAGGCTTCATACCTATGCAACATGGCTTGTGTCTATCAAAAACACAACCCCCTTCAACTAAGGAAGAAAGGGATCACATGAATAAGATTCCATATACAACATGGCTTGTGTCTATCAAAAACACAATCCCCTTTCACCAGATGTCTCATATGCTTTAAGTGCAATGAGTAGGTACCAATATGATCCTAGTGATGCTCACTAGGTAGCTTTCAAGAATATCCTTAATTACTTGAGAAAGACTAAGGATAAATTCTTGATATATGGAGGCAAGGAAGAGCTCGCGGTAATTGGTTACACCGATGCAAGCTTCCAGACAGATAAGGGTGAATTCAGATCGCAATCTGGTTATGTGTTCTTCCTAAATGGTGGTGTTGTAAGCTGGAAAAGTTCAAAGCAAGAGATAGTTGCTGATTATACAACTGAGGCCTAGTATATTGCTGCCTCAAATGCAGCAAAGGAAGCTGTTTGGATCAAGAAGTTCATCAGTGAACTTGGCATAATCCCTAGCATTATGGATCATATTGATCTCTATTGCGATAACAATGGTGCCATCGCACAAGCTAATGAGCCTAGATCTCACCAACGATCCAAACACATACTTAGGCGTTATCATCCCTTCGAGAGATAATAAATCGAGAAGATGTGAAGATATACAGAGTACCTACACTTGACAATATTGTTGACCCACTAACAAAACCTCTTGCACAAAAGAAGCATGATGGTCATACTAGATCTATGGGTATTGGGGGTATGCCTGATTGGCTCTAGTGCTAGTGGGAGATTGTTGGTGTAAGCCCTAGAGGCCAATACTTTTGGTACTTGTATCGAATTATTTACTAATAATAAAAGGCATTTCTTTATTATGTTTATTTTTCCAAAATGATAAAGTCCCTAGAATAGCTAGTTCGTTTAATGCAATATTAAGTGTGACTTAATCATGAAATTCCATTAAAAATAAGGACAATGTTCTTAAAGCATCCATAGTCGAGCTTTAATGTGAAATAGGATAGCCTTAAAGATTTAAGACTATTATGTAGATAGACTGATGATCACATCTCATGGATCATGGATAAGGAGTTATCAAGTCTTGACATATGTATGAATATTAGGAGTAATATTTATACTGGATTGATCCACTATGAGAGTACTACATAGAATGATATGCAAAGTGTTATAAGTTACTCTCATGGTGATAGTGGTGTATACCACCCTTCGACCTGAAACTACTATGGACCCTAGATGTATAGTCAAGTACTTTATTGCTGATCAAATGTTGTCCGTAACTGGATGATTATAAAGATAGTTGATGGGTACCTCACAAAGGATGCTGAGGGATATGAGTAGCCTAGATGAAATTTTCACATCCTGCATAAACATGATAAATGTCTAAGGGCCCAATATTTAACTGGACAAGGATGACACGATATATGCCTTGTGTTCAATATAGACATAAGGGAAAAAGGGTAATTGTACGCGCAAATACTGTCACAAAAGGTTTTGTCAGATCACATGACAATTTTGTGACTTGGGTAGCAATGATGTGTTACTAGATATCACTCACTGTTTATTATGTTAAATACATGATTTAATATAATTGTCAACATCGCGAAATCCTACAGGGTCACACACATAAGGACAATTCGAGAAGAGGTGGAATAAATAAGGCACACTGTAAGGTACGGTGCACTTGAATGGAATATGAAATATGGTAAGGTACCATATGATATAATGATAATAGTTATGATTAATTTTATAGTTATAAAATATAATAATAGTTATTATTAATTTTATAATAGTTATAAAATATAATAATAATAATATTATGGTTATTATAATAATAGTTATTATAATAATATAATAATATTATTATTGGGTTGGGATTTTAGGTTAAAGCCCACACAAGTAGTTCTATAAATAGAACCCTTGTGAAGAAGCTCAAAGTTGTTGTGTTTGAAACCCTGGCCGTATTCCTTTTTCCTCTCCTTTCACTCTAAACCTTCAATCGTAACCAGCTAGCGCTATGACTGAAGGAAGTTGTTCGTGTGGACTGAGTAGAGGTGATGTTCTTCGTATAACTATCGTGATTAAATCAGAATCAAAGGTTTCAAGTGCCACAAGAGGTAAATATTTTATCACAGATCATGACCTTTGGTAAGGATCTCTAAAGGGAAAAGTTTTGTATTCCGCTACATTTATTATAGCAATTTCCCTTCATGTGGTCCACTTATGTCACCTGAAAATAAATTCAAAAATTCGCAAACAATAGGTAACTCAACATACGTAACTTCACTACTAACTCGCCACAACGTGAACGTTAATACACCGAGACTTCGCCCCATAGATGTCCACAAGTTCACTTAGCACAAAATGATATTGGTTCTCTATCATCGCCCAACTCAAATCCACGCTCTGGGAAGACATCAGGGACTAACCTACACCGACCCATCTCTAGCCATCACCTTGCTCTCTATTCACTGAGAAGCAATCACCAACAATACATGATTGTTCTTCCTCGGAAACATCCTTCAACTTGACCGACCCATATGTACCTATCTTCTACAACCTCTTCAGATGATAAAGATTTATACCAACTCAAGACAACCATTTTCCACATTGTAACACCCAAATAACCCCACGAGTTTATATTGAAAATTAGAGTTAATAATTTCATCAAAAATATTCGAGTGTCACAATTCAACTTAAAACAACTCGGCTCAATGATATGCTTTCAAATAAGTATTCAACATGCAGCGGAAATATTTTCTTAAAAAAATCAATCAAACTTCAATTACAAAACAAATGTTTTCTGAAAGAAATAAACAAATAAAAACAACATCGTCGTGACACCTAAAACGACATATCAGAGCCAACATCCTATTGACGTGAAGTACACCGACTTCACTGATCACCACTCAAATTATCCTGCTCACCTGCACATTACCAACATAATGGCAACAATCAAACATGAGGGGTAATATACTTACATCACAAAGAGGAATATAATAAGAATCAAGCAAGTATCAGAAATAAGATACCTTTTCTCACCCATAACTATTCGACTACATTACATACACAATATCATCATACATGTCAACAACATCATATACAACAACAACATCATATACAACAACAACATATACAACAACAACATCGTATGCAACAACAACAACAACAATCATGCAATGAGACCCTACTTGACTCTATGCATGCAGTACCATATTCGATCTCTATTTCAAGATCCAGTTCCTTTCGGAAATCTTGACCCTTCTTTCATGGTTCAGTATGATCCCTATTTCATAATCAAACCCTCGACCCCTATTTCATGGCCATGTACGATCCCTATTTCATGATCGCACCAACATCTCAATAGCTAACATACCCCACCTTGGTATGTTAACTAACTATGCAACATGTCATGCAAGACCAATGAAATACATGCATATATGCAACGACTACATTATACAACATCAACAACAACAACTTATATCCAACTACTCATCACAACACCGTTCCATATACAATAATTTATTAACATCGCGACTATCATTAACATCATGAATTTCTAGCATATAACCACATAAATCAACTTCAACCACCACGATGCCACAACAACACATACCAGCACATATCACACATACATATATCAACAACTACAATATGTAACTTATCATAACAACAACGACTCATAACAACAACAACAAACCAATACACATACTAGTTATGTTTATACTCAAGTTACACTAATGATCCATACAATTAAGTGTATAACTCTTCTTTCTCTACCTTCAACTACACCACATATATTCCTAAGAATTACTAACTCATTTAAGTAATTTTAAGGAATTTTTCGGAATTAAAAATCATCGTTTCACGCTCCAGTTCTTGCTCAGCGAGGGTCCATGCTCGCTAAGCCAGCAACTCATTGAGTCTTGACTTTTCCAAAACTAACTTGCTCGCTAAGCAAGCTCTATGATTTTGCAAATCACTCCTCTGCGTTATGCACTTATTCTGCTACAATAAACCATCTCATCAACACACCAATACCAGCCACAATTCATAGCAATTACCAATTTTACTATCTAATTCATGCAAATACCAACTAACAACAACTACTACTAACTAATCGACACAATTCCTCTTTAATACACCAAAACATCAATCTCTAATCCTTAACCTACCCAATTCTCATCATACAACCCTTTAGATATGGAAGAATCCCACCTTTACCTTGGTTTTTTGATGAGAATTTCTCTTCTTAGCAGATTCTTATTCACGATCAAGCCCTCTCCTCTTCACAACTTTCATGATCGTTCTTCCCCTTTTTCAGAATACGATCCTTTTTCCCTTTTTTTACAATTTAATCCCTTAGACCAACTCAGGGACTTCCACTCTTACCCTCACTACATTCATCAAATGACCACCTTGCCCTCAACCTCATATTTTATTCCATTTATTTATTTTACTGAATAATATAATTATCCACCACAATATAAGTCTCTATTTAAAATTATATTCGATAATCTATTATTCTACACACCAACACATAATATACCGAATAAAATAATTAAATAAAAATCGGGGGCGTTAAAACACTCCTCCACTTAAAATTTTTCAACCTCAAGTCAGATAGGACTCTCGCATCCTGTTCTCCAATTCCCAAGTCATATGCCCACCGACAGCTCCTCCCCAAACTATTCTCACAAGGACAATCAACTTGCCTCTCAACTGCTTTACCTCCCGATCATCAATTCGATCTGGTAACGCTTCAACTGTAAGATTATCTCTTACCTCAACTTCATCCATCAGTATCACATGTGACGGATCCGAAACATACTTCTGAAGCCACGACACATGAAACACGTCATGCAAATTGGACAATCTCGGTGGCAACGCCATTCTTTAAGCAATAGGTCCAACTCTCGTCGAAATCTGATACGAACCAATAAACTTAGGAGTAAGCTTTCTCGACTTCAAAGCTCTTCCCACACTGGTCACCTGAGTAACCCTAAAAAATATGTGATCTCCTTCTTGGAACTCAAGATCTTTCCTCCTCTTGTCATGGTAACTCTTATGCCTACTCTGTGAAGTCTTCATCTTATCTTGAATCAACTTTACCATCTTAGTAGTCTTTTGCACAATCTCAGGTTCAAGTACAACACTCTCACCCGACTCATGCAAAAACAACAGTGTCCGACATCTTCGACCATACAAAGCTTCAAATGGTGCCATTCCAATACTGGAATGATAACTATTGTTATACGTAAACTCAATCAACGTCAAGTGATTATCCCAAGCACCTCCTTGTTCAAGCACACAAGCCCTCAACAAATCCTCCAAAGATTGTATCGTCCTCTCTCTCTATCCATCAGTATGAGGATGATAAGCTAAAATCAACTTCAACTTCGAACCCAATGCCTCTTGCAAACTCTCCCAAAACCTCGAAGTGAACCTCAGATCTCTATCTGACACAATATTCAAAGGTATGCCATGCAACTTCACAATTACACTAACATATATCTCTGCCAATCTCTCCAAAGAATAAGTAATACCAATCAGAATAAAATGCGCTGACTTAGTCAACCTATCAACAATTACCCAAATGGCATCATGCCCTCCTGGAGTAGTAGGTAATCCCATAACGAAATCCATCGATATACTATCCCATTTCCACTCGGGGATATCCAATGGTTGCATCAAACCAGCAGGTTTCTGATGTTCCACTTTCGACTTCTGACAAGTCAAACATGCATAAACAAAATGAGCCACATCACACTTCATACCAGGCCACCAAAATATCTTCTTTAAATCCATATACATTTTCGTCGCTCCTGGATGAATACTCAAACCACTTCTATGCCCTTCTTCAAGAATTATTCTCTTCAATTCAAGATCATCAAGAATACAAATATGATCCTAAAATCTAAGTACTCCCTATTCATCAACCCAAAAGTCATTATTTCCAACTCGTTCATCATTAACCATCAAGTCTACCAGTTTCACATCTGACTTTTGACTTTCCCGAAAACGATCAAGAAAATCATTGTTAACTTTCAGCATTCCCAACATCACACTATGATATGTATGTTCACAAACAAAACTCATATCCCTGGATTGTTTAATCAACTCTAACTCTCTAGCCATCATAGCCGATATATGCAATGTCTTTCGACTCAAGGCATCATCTACAACATTAGCCTTACCTGGATGATAATTCAAACTAAAGTCATAATCCTTCAGAAATTATAACCAACGTATCTTCCTCATACTCAACTCTTTCTGATCAAATAGGTGTTTTAAACTCTTATGATCACTATAAACTTCAAACCTCGAACCCTACAAGTAATGTCTCCAAATCTATAAGATAAAAACCATAACTTCTAACTCCAAATCCTGAGTAGGATAATTCCTCTCATGAATTCTCAACTGACGCGAAGCATACGCCACAACCTGGCCATCTTGCATCAATACTCCACCTAGACCCATCAAAGAAGCATCACAATAAACCACAAATGGTTCATCTGCTTTCGACAAAATCAAAACTGGCATAGTAGTCAACTTCTTCTTCAGATCAATAAAACTCTCCTCATACTGAGAATCCCACACAAACGACTTATTCTTACAAGTCAATTGGGTCAACGGAAGTGCCAACTTTGAAAACCCTTCAATGAATCTTCGATAATAACCAGCCAAACCTAAGAAACTTCTAATCTCTATCACTGACTTCGGAGTCTCCCATTGTAGCACTGAATCTACTTTGGACGGGTCCACATCAATCTCTCTTTTCGAAATCACATGATCAAGGAAACTCACCTCTTTTAACCAAAATTCACCCTTCGACAATTTCGCATATAGCCTATTCTCTTTCAGCAATTGTAACACAATTTTCAAATTTCCAACGTGCTCTTCTTTTGACTTAGAGTAAATTAGAATGTCATCTATAAACACAACGACAAATTGATCCAAATACTCGTGGAAAATTCGATTCATGTATTCCATGAATACACCAGGTGCATTAGTAACTCCAAATGGCATCACAACATATTCATAGTGTCCATACCGAGTCCTAAAAATAGTCTTTTGAATATCTTCATCTTTCACTCTTATCTGATGATAACCCAATCACAAATCGATCTTACTAAACACCCAAGCACCAACCAACTGATCCATCAGATCATCTATCCTTGGAAGCGGAAACTTATTCTTGACTATCACCTTATTCAGTTGCTTGTAATAAAGACACAACCTCATACTACCATTTTTCTTCTTGACCAATAATACCGGTGCTCCCTACAGCCATACACTTGGTCTCACAAATTTCTTTTCTAACAGTTCCTCTAACTGTTTCTTTAACTCAGATAACTCGGAAGCCGACATACGATACGGTGCCATCGAAATAGGTCTCGTTCTTGGCACAAGATCAATACTAAATTTCACCTCTCTCTCTGGCGGCACTTCCACAACATCATCTAGAAACACTTCTAGGAAATCTCTCACCATTTGCAATTCACTAATTGCCATATAATTTTCCACTGACAACGATGCAAACCGCGTAAAAACTTGCACTTCTTCATCCACAAGCTCTTTCAACTCTCGAGCAAACAAATAGCCAGCTTCTTCTACCTCTTCACCAGGAGTAAGAAACCAAACCGACTTACTGAATAAATTAATATGAACGTGGTTGTACTCCAACCAAATCATACCTAGAATCACATTCATACCTCTCAAAGGCAAACAAATCAAATCCATGCCAAAGTCCTTATCATAAATTGATAACGGACAATTCAACACATACAAGAGAAGTAGTTAACCACCCTTCAACAGGAGTCTCGATAACCATCTCTCATTGCCTAGGAGAAACAACAAGTCCTAATTTCCTCACACAATCCAGAGAAATAAAACAATGCGTCACACCAGTGTCAATCATAGCAATCAACATAATACTATTAATATGACAAATATCACTGATCAAACGATCCTCGCTGGAAGTCTGTGTCCCCATCAAAGCAAACACCTTTCCTCCAGTTTCAGCTTTCTTGGGCTTCTGACAATGCATACTGATATGAGATTGCTCTCCACAGTTGTCGCAAGTAACCAGATTTTATTTGCACTTTGCAATCAAATGCCCATGTTAACCACACTTGAAACATTTCTTCATGTCACTCGTGCACTCACTAAGACGATGACCCATCTCTCCACACCTATAGCACTTCAGCAAAGTAGGAGCTCCTCCCCCACTTGGCCTTTTACCTTCACTTTGTTTCTGCTTACCCTTATCAGTGGGATCAACATAAGGTTTTCCATGATTCATATGTTGTTTACCTCTTCTCTCACCTAGACCTTTGAAATGATCAGATCGAGCCTTGCTATCTTCCTCGAAGATCTTGCAACAATCCACTAAATCTGGAAACCTTCAGATTCTCTGATAATCAATCACCTGCTTAATCTTAGGCCTTAAACCATTCTCGAATTTGACGCACTTCGAGAACTCAGCAGTTGCCTCACTATAATGAGGATAAAACTTCGCCAAATCAGTAAACTTCGCAGCGTACTCAGTCACAGACATGCTGCCTTGTTTCAACTCCAAAAACTCGATTTCCTTCTTTCCCTGAACATCTTCAGGAACATATTTCCTTAAGAATTCTCTCTTGAATACAACCCAAGTGAGTACTTCACCAGATTCATCCAACCACTGACGAGTGCCAACCCACCAATAATCAACCTTAGCTACCAGTCTGTGCGTACTCAACCACACCTTTCTTCCTTCCGAGCACTCCATCACTTTGAAGATACTTTCGATCTCCTTGAGACAATCATGTGATCCATAAAGGTCATACTTCCCTTTGAATGTAGGCAGATCATTCTTCCTGAACTCATGACTTTCGAGATCCCCAACATTCATCGGATTTTGCACGGCCTGTGCCATCGCTTGCATAGCAGTGGCAAATGCAACATCGTTTCTCCCAGCCATTCTAAATCTGTCACACAACAACAATCCAACAACGGTTTAGAATCAACAATAACACAACACAGTGCAACAACAATGCTCTACGACTCAATGATTCAACTACTTGGTCAGACAGACCAACCTGCTCTGATACAACTTTGTAACACCCAAATAACCCCACGATTTTATATTGAAAATCAGAGTTAAAAATTTCACCAAAAATATCTGAGTGTCACAATTCAACTTAAAACATCTTGGCTTAATGAGATGCTTTCAAATAAGTATTCAACATGCAACGAAAATATTTTTAAAACAACATCAATCAAACTTTGATTACAAAAAAAAATGTTTCCTAAAAGAAATAAACAAATAAAAACAACATCGTCCCGACACCCATAGCGATGTATCAGAGCTAACATCCTAATGGTGTGAAGTACACCGACTTCACTGACCAACACTCGACTTATCCTTCTCACCTGCATGTTACCAACATAAGGGAACCATTCAAACAGAAGGGGTGATATACTTACTTCACAAAGAGTAATATAATAATAATCAAGCAAGTATCAGAAATAAGATACCTTTTCTTAACCACAACTATTCGACTACATTACATACACAACAACATCATACATGTCAACAACATCATATACAACAAAAACATCATATACAACAACATCATATACAACAACAACAACATATACAACAACAACATCATATGCAACAACAACAACATCATATGCAACAACAACAACAATCATGCAATGAGACCCTACTTGACTCTATGCATGCGGTACAATATTCAATCTCTATTTCAAGATCCAGTTCCCGTCGAAACTCTTGACCCCTCTTTCATGGTCCAATATGATCCCTATTTCATAATCAAACCCTTGACCCCTATTTCATGGCCATGTACGATCCCTATTTCATGATCGCACCAACATCTCAACAACTAACATACCCCACCTTGGTATGTTAACCATCTATGCAACATGTCATGCAACACCAATGACATACATACATATATGCAACAAATACATTATACAACATCAACAACAACTTATATCCAACTATTCATCACAACACCGTTCCAGATTCAACAATTCATTAACATCACAACTATCATCAACATCATGCATTTCTAGCATACAACCACATAAATCAACTTCAACCACCATGACGCCACAACAACACATACCACAACATATCACACATACATATATCAACAACTACAATATGTAACTTATCACAACAACAACGACTCATAACAATAACAGCAAACCAATACACATACCAACTATGTTTATACTCAAGTTACACTAATGATCCCTACAATTAAGTGTATAAATCTTCTTTCTCTACCTTCAACTACACCACATCTATTCCTAAGCATTATTAACTCATTTTAGTAATTTTAAGGAATTTTTCGGAATTAAAAATCACCGTTTCACGCTCCAAGTCTCGCTCAGCGAGGGTCCATGCTCGCTAAGCGAGCAACTCACTGACTCTTTACTTTTCTAAACCAACTTGATCGCTAAGCGAGCTCTGCGATTTTGCAAATTTCTTCTCTGCGTTCTGCACTCATTCTGCTACAAAAAACCATCTCATCAACACACCAATACCAGCCATAATTCATAACAATTACCAATTTTAATATCTAATTCATGCAAATACCAACTAACAACAACAACTACTAACTACTCGACACAATTCCTCTTCAATCCACCAAAACATCAATCCCTAATCCTCAACCTACCAAATTCCCATCATACAACCCTTTAGAGATGGAAGAATCCCACCCTTATCTTGGTTTTTGACAAGAATTTCTCTTCCTCGTGGAATCTTCTTCACGATCAAGCCCTCTCCTCTTCTTCTCCTCTTCACAACTTTTCCGATCGTTCTTCCCCTTTTTCAGAATGCGATCCCTTTTCCTTTTTTTACAACTTAATCCCATATACCAACTTAGGGACTTCCACTCTTACCCTCACTACATTCATCAAATGATCACCTTGCCCTCTACCTCATATTTTATTCCATTTATTTATTTTACTAAATAATATAATTATCCACCACAATATAATTCTTTATTTAAAATTATATTCGATAATCTATTATTCTACACACTAACACACAATATACCAAATAAAATAATTAAATAAAAATCGGGGCGTTACACACATCACATGCTATCTTGACTATCAAGGCTCATCCATCCATTCATCTTGATTCCCGACTACTATCAACAAGAGATTAAGGGTGACTAGTTCCCCAATTTGTTCATAGACAACCGACCATCCTGATGAAGTATAGACCCTTCCTAACCAACTATGATAACATTCCACTACTCACCAATCCTTCCTTCCACAATGGAAGCATCTTGGAGAAGCAAAAGCTTATCCCCCACTTATCTCATCCTCAACTACTACAAACAAACGGTTAGAAAACGAACACGTATCGATCATGTTCTACACACATTTCATATACCAAGACACAAACCAAACTAGACAACCTGGTCGGACGGAATGACCAGGCTTTGATACCAATTGTGACACCCCGTTTCCCATTTTATAAAATACGTACATAATAAGAAAATAATCAGAGTTTTCAACACAGTAGGATGTCATATTAACTAAAAACCGCAAAAGAAGTCTCAACTATTTAATTCAATTTACTACTCAAAAAGATTGTTTTTACAACAGAATCATACTTTGAATTCAAACTATGGCACTAAGGCATTCACCATAATATCCACGATACATGGTGTAATACAACTTTACTAAATGATATACATAACATAATACAATGGTATAAAACATAACAAATTCCTAATATCTCGTTCTACGTATCAGAGCGACTCCTATGACTCGATCGAGCAACCCAAGCTCCATGTACTACTCGGTACCTGCTTATCTGTACTCCCCATGGAGCACATATGCCATAAAACAACAAAGGGGTGAGAATTACGTTCAATAATTTAATGGTGAAAAATACATGCTAAGGAGTAGTATAACACACCAATCAACATAAATAACACATACTCATGACACTACATGTCACTTCCAATCACCAATTAATCAACATGCATAAATCCAATGTGACTCAACAACTTGACACAATGCATGTGGTACCAATACACCATGGTTCATTCAATTGAACCTGATTCATAATAGAATCCTTATAGAACACATACACCCTTACTTGACAATGATCTATCTCCACCACACTCCACATTGGAGTTTAGATGAATCACATACACCCCCACTGAGCAATTTTCAATCACCACCATACACACCATGAATGCATGACAATAAATGTGCATAAAACACTTATATAATAATAATTATACATCTTCACGATCCTCCTGATCACACGTGAGTAACACTCATTGTAATTCCCACTAGAATTACCCACCTGTAACACAACATCAATACACACCAAAATATACATCAGATACTATTATCAATCATAATATATGATCCTCTTGATCTCATGTGAACCGAACATTCACCGTAGTTCCTATTGGAACTACTATTCCAACATTAATAAAAGTTGTCTCATAATTATCAGTCAGCATGCAAGTATCAATCATACCTAGGGAAAATAACCATAATGCTTCACCACAGTTATCACACAGTATTTAATAATTATAATTGGACTAACCCACACTAACTACAATTCATCCTATCACCCATCAATGCTAGCCAAACCTGCTCGATTAAATCCTACTGCGACTATCACCTTGAACCAAGATTATCACCAGTTTCATAACAACATGCCAAATGGCCTCAATTGTCTAACTATGTAATTGGTCGGTTAAAATCTCCTTTTATCATTCATAATATTAATACTAGTATTAACATGTTCAATTATATTCCTACTAGTCTCACAAACCACAAAAAATTACATCAGACGCGAAATCGGGAAGAAATCGCAAAAACAACAAAATTATACACCTCTGATGGTCATACACGTATTGCCTTGTGCATTACACGTAATACCCAGCTCACCCGCCCCTAACCATGTGTATCCAAAGTGTAATAGCTTCCTTGGCCCAAAACCCTTATGCGTAATGCCCATCCCCTTACGCGTATGGGCATAAGCCTTTTCTCCTTTTGGAATTCTCCTTCCAAGTCCAATACGCGTAGCAACACAAGCATACACGTACTAACCAGATCATACGATTAATGGCGTACTGACACGCCCTCCTATACACGTAATGGTGTGCTGACACACCCTTCCATATGTGTAACAACCCTCACTATGTATATGAACAGAAACTAGTCCAAAACTTCCAAATTCCATACCAGTCTAAATTATGCCACTTAGAACCCACTTCTAACATCCTGATCTATCCTAAATTCATCTCTACATTGATTCCTGGATTTATAATTTTATAATACCTCCTTCTCCTATCATTACTAACCAATTTACTGTTTCTAAATCTAAAATCGTTACCCTCAACCTGCAACAAAACCAGATCTGCAAACACAATTATACAACAACAACACCAAAGAGTTCAATCATCATAACCACATGAATTTTCAGATCTATATCAACATAGAAATCAACAAATTATGACAATCATACCCACAAAATCAAGAACACAACCATATCCAAAATAACACATAAATCCTACGAGGGTATGGAGCCTCTCTACTCTCTCATGTCAGAATCACTAGTTATTAAACCCATTATCCCCCTTACCTCGAATTGCACTCCAAATTCCTGCGAAAATTGATAGAGAAGAATGCCATAACAACCTTGTTCTTCCTCGTCTTGCCCTCTCCTTTTCCGTGGAAAATATCGTTATCACTAAATTTGTCCCTAAAATTTGATTATGTCTTAATCTCTTTATTTTCCTCCCACTATCCATTTACTAATTGAAATTCTGGGATCAGGTACGTGATGTCGAATCAGATGTTTAAACACTTGAAGACTTAAACAAAACTTAAAGTGCAGGTAAATTAAATAACACAGGAAATTGTTAACCCAGTTCAGTGTATCTCCACACTTACATCTGGGGGCTACCAAGCCAGGAAGGAAATCCAATATAAGTAATATTAATTCTGGAATTAAACCAACCAGTTTAATCCTTCACTTAATATCTACCCAAGGCAATTTCTACCTAAGACATAACTTAGATATGAGTACCTACTCACTCCCCCTCAATCACACAGTGATATTTTACAATGTTTAATAAAACTGAAGTTACACTTCAAACACAACAGCTTGATTTTACTTAAAAGTTTCAATCAAGTCACAATACACTTTTTGCTTATAAGCTCATAAAGTGATACACAATTAAAACCTGCTATTAAACACAAACACCCTTTACAATCTTCTTAATTTCGTACTCTATTCCGAGAGTTTCTGTTCCTTAAATAGATGCTTGGTTTTTGGGCTTTCTGTAAATAATCCAGTCCTGATAAATCCTGCTGTCATCACCTTGAATTAGGGTTTGTTACTTCCTTGATTCAAGGTGAGTTAGTTATTCTGTTACACTGAAATCAGATAACTAAGCTCCCTACAGATGCGCCTTGTATTGTTTATCTATTCACAATTAATTCCAGATAAATTCCCTGAATTTACTCAGTTCTGTTATGCATTATTTAAGTCTGGTAGCAGGTTTACGATGTCACAACATCTGGTGTGACATCCTGATGTCTGAACTTAATTCATTAACTTATACTCTGTTTGACAATGTCACAACATCTGGTGTGACATCCTGAACTAAGTTCAACACTTCTTGTTTGTCAAAAATTCTGCCAATTCTTAACATCTACAAACTCCCCCTTTGGCTAATTTTTGGCTAACATAATCTTCTGTTTTTAGCAGCAGAGTTCTTTTATCAGAGTTCTTTTATCAGAGTGCAGCAGAGTTCTTTTATCTGTTGAATCATATGAGAGATAATAATTTGCTCCCCCTCAAACCTGTATGTATACTGACTTGTTCAACAAAATTTTCTAAAAAAAAACTTAGTTCAGAAGCAGGCATTAAACAGACAAACAACAGCAGGCATTGTTCATGACTTCTCCCCCTTGTTAGACAGAAATTGGGGCCAAATTTTACACAAGCAGAGAGAAAAAAACATTCAAAATTACAAAGCCAAAATTACAATTCAGTTTCCATCACACCCAACTTCATTCAGACTCATCATACTCAGTATCTTCTTCTTCCTCAGTCTCAGTATCTGATCCATCAACATTCTGAGCACCCTCTTCCATCTCCAGTCTTTGAATTACTTCCTCAAGCTTTTTCTTCCTAGCATCCAGCTCTTTGCAAGTGGTCTTGAGTTCTGCAATCAAGGCTGCTTTGGATATAGGAGTCTTGACATTTGATGGTCTAGCAGATGTCCCACTGGGAGCTTCAACATCAGCAGCATGATGGCTCAAGAACAGTTTGTAGTGGAAGGCCAGTGGACTTTCTCTCTTGCAGACTGAATCCTTCTCAGTGAGGATGCCTGGATATTGGTTGAGGATGATTCCACAGAGCAGAGAGGGAAAAGCTATGGGAAGCTTGGTTGCTGATGTTCCTGCATTCTTTAGGGTTTGATCAAAGATGTAAGCCCCAAAGTCCAACTTTGTTTGGGTGCCTACAGCACAGATGAATCTACCCAGTCCAGTAGCTATTGAAGAAGTATGGTTTGTGGGAACCCAATTGACAGTTCCAATCCTATGCAGCATAGCATACTTCCTTGTAAGCAAGCTAACAGAAAGTTTGCCTTTGACTGGCCAAAACTTGACCTGGTTGGCAGTGATGATCTAGCAGACTTGGTTGTCAGTTTTCCCCAGCTCATTAGGCCCATCAGATTCTCTCCCTAGGTAATGATTTATAACCCTAGGAGAAAATTCAACACATCTCCCTCTTACATAAAACTTTCTGAAATCTTCTGACTTTCCATCAGCACACCTTTCTTGCAGATTGACAATGAACTCCTTGACAAGCAGCTCATAGCAGGGTGAAAAATTTGAAACAGTCTTGAATAAACCAGCAGAGGATATTAAGTCTATTACCTCAGTGCACTCCAATGCATTGCTGCCTAGTTCTCTTTCCAGAGCCACTCTTCTTTGGTAGACATACTTCCATTTGCTCACACTAGAGACATGATGGAAGGACACATTGTCAAGAGGAGCTTCAGGAACAACAGAGGCAGACCTGGGAGGTGTTGGCTTCTTCCTTGGTTGGGATGTTGGGACATCCTTCTCAACATCTGAATCAGGTGGAGTTGCAGCTTTCCTCTTCTGGGTGCTTACCTTGCTCCATTGTTTAGTAGGTCCAAATGCAGCTCTGACCTTGTCTTTCTTTGGAGTTGATTGTTTCTTTTCAGGTGTTGCATGTGCAGCAGGCTTCTTCTCCTTCCTAGCCCTAAGCCTTTTGGCTATGCTAGGGTTAATAGATGCAATGATCTCTGTGTCAGAGTCATCATCTAGGGTTTCAACAGGAGGAGGTTGGGAAGCCTCCTTTTCAGCAGTTTGATCAACAGAAGCTTGATCATCAGTGGCTTCATCATCATCAGTCGAGGCTTTGTGTAAACACCCCAAATTTGCCCTCACCCATTCACACCATGGCTTATGATCATCTCATATGCATAAACACCATCATATCATCTCATAGTACATTTTTGATTCACTGCGTAGATTCAAAGGCATCTGCACCTAGGGTTTGTGATCTGAGCAATCCCAAAGCATCTTGAGCCATTCCAAAGGCCACCAATCACTTCAAAGGGGTCCATGTGTGTTCTTACATCATATTCCATCTCCTCAAAGTAAAAAATGCAGAGGAATCACAAGAACTAGGGTTTGAGTGGATGCAGAGCCAGGATGAACTGCACAGTTGACCTAAAATTAGGGTTTTGGTTTCAGAGGCCATAACCCCAAGTTTTTTGGTCATTCTTGTTTCCATTGATCTCTATATGGTATAGGGAGTATGCATATCAATTTTCATGAAAAAATTCCATGGGGAAGTCATCTGATCAAGGGTTGACTTTTCAGACAAGTCAGTGTAAAATCAGGGCATTTGAGGCCCCCAATGACCCAACCAATGGGTGATCTTCATCATTTTGAGTGTATATGATCTTTATTTGATCATGGAAGAAGGTTGAAGTTCATAAAAATCAAGAATTTAGGGTTTTTGCAAATGTTGACTTTTTGGGCATAGTTGACTTTTCAAGAATGCATCATTTTAGGTCATTTTTCAAGCTTTGATTCTTGGTCCAAAAAGGCTTCAAATGAAAAAACTTTGGTCATGAAAGTTGTAGATCTCATCTTTCCCTTTCCAAAAAGTACAAGAACATGATCAAACTCTTCTTGGATCAAAAGTTATGGCAATGCAAAGTTGGCTAAAATCATTAATTTTCAAGGCATGCCTCATTTGGAAATTTTGCAAAGTCTTGAACCAAAGCCAAATGTAGCCTCTAATTCATTTCAAACCAACACATAAACATTCTATAAGTCCTAAAAATCAGATTTGAACTAAGATTGCCCATGGTTTCATGCTTGGTTAGACAAAGAATCACATGTGAACCAAAATGTCACAACTTGCAAAAACTCATGATCATGCTCCCTCAACTTGCTGCCTTGGCCTTTGGACCTTGCTGGCTCTCTCACCATACCATGATGCGCCAGACCTAGCTTTGTACCAAGCTAGTATCAAGCCCATGCTTTTCTTACAAGATTTTTGACTTTTGGCAAAAGCAAACTTACCAATCACAAAAGCACAAGTCACATCATCCAGCCAATCAGATTTGTTTATGTTATCAATTTGCAAGCTAGCCATAACAAGAAGCAAGGCTGAAACCATCACACTACACACATTCACAAAAACCTTCCATTTTGCATAAGCTTTCGAATTTCTCTATACAGCCTGCAAACACTCAAACCTTTTCCTCCATTCAACTCACCCTGCCTCATAGATCACAAAACACCAAGAACACAAGCCTGAAACAGCCAAGAGATCCCACTGCCATTTCTCACTTCAGTTTGCAGTTCCATTCGAATCTTCCATCCTAGCTCACAAACAGCCAAACAAACCTTGCAAAGCTTCTCCATACATCATTTGGACCTCAAACCATCATTCATAATGACCTGAAAGAGCCAGAACCTCCATTGCCATTTCTGATCAAGCTTGAGCAGAAGCTTTCGAATCTCCTTATTCAGCCAACTTAAACTCCATTTGAGTATTCAAACATCTTCTGGGGATCAAGTGGAGTGGATTGCACAAGGAGAGGTGGCCAGAAATTTCTCAAACTGAAAGCTTCGAATCTCAGGTAGCCTGAAATTTATTTTTCCAGAAATCATTTCTCTTGTTACAAGCTTGTTCTATTTGTTTCACTGATCATTCTGGTACCATTGGTTTTGAAAATGGTTGTGATTTGAGTGTTTAATTTGTCTCTGAAACTGGTTTGCCCTAAAACTTGTTTCGTTCGATTCATGAATGTGGGGAAGAATAAATTAATTTGGGCTTAGGGTTTTGATTCAGGGGATCATGGGGTTCATTTCTATGTGCTTAGTTTTAATTTTTGATACGTTTTGAGGAGTTGGTGAATTTCTCAGGTGAGAGCTGGCCGGAGAAGACGACCGGAAGTCTTCTCCGGCCACCTGAAAGTAATTTGTGCCCTAATTGTGTAATTAACTTCAGTTTGAATGTGAGCCGTAGATAGCCATTGACCAGTTGACTTCCCTCTCTTTTGGATGGCCCAGATCAGCTTACTTATGCCCTAATCCACGTGTTAACTTAATTAATCCATAATTAAATAATTTAATCAGAGTCAATCCTGGCCACAAGATCACGCGCGCAGTCAATGAATTCAAACTCAGAGCCAATCTCATCCATCCATCCTGATTACTTTTCATTTTATTTGATTTTAATCCATTTTTCTTCCATTTAATTTGCATAATTAATTTAAAATAGCAAAAAATTCTTAAAAATTATGAAACTTTTTCTTTAAAGTTTTATTAATTTTTAAGACCCAAAAATATTTTTATTTTATTTTTTATCATTAAAAAAGTATTTTTAAATATTTAAAAGATTATTTTTAATTGATTAATGAGAATTAATTAATTAAAAATACTTTTAACTATTTAAAAATTACAAAAAAATTCATGAAATGTTCTAAGACATTTAGAAACATTGTCCAACCTTCAAACCAAATTTCTTTTTTGATCTTGATGCATTTTAAGAATTTTTCATTGAATTAAATCATTTTTTATGCATTATTTTGATCATGGGTTCAAAAATTCATTTCTGCCTATCTAGGAAGAGTTGGACATTGGTTCTTCTTGCATTGTTTTATGTTTAGCATGTAGTTTCTAGGATAAAATGGCCATGATTTGTTTCTCCATTTTCCATTTGATTGGCATTTCTTTTGTTAAGAACCCTAAAAAACCCTAATAACTTGTAAAATTCATATCTTGAGTTTGGTTGAGAGTTGAGAGCTCCCCTTTGGGCAGTGGTTCATTATAGGTTTAGGGTTTCTTTGGGTGCCATTTTCCATTTTTATCTTAGGGTTTTGTTTCTGTTTTGGGTTTTTGTTTGATGTTTGATCCATGAACCCTAATTTGGGCTTTCTCTTGCATCCTTCTTACATTTCCTTGCATAACATGACTTGTCTTTGCATTTTGTGCATTCTTGTGATTCATTTGGCATCATAAGACATATAGGAAGCATCCTTGATCATTGCATCTCATACTTGCCATGTCATTTGTCTTGTGTGCTTCATAACTTTCCATGCTTGTTCATGCTCCTTAGCTTGCATCATTTGCATCCATGATCTTGTATGAACATCTCCATGCCTTGCTTCATGCTTGTAGCATCTCATAGCATCATCATCATCATCAACATGCTTCTGGTTTTGGTTTGCATCATGTCATTTCATCTCATCTTGCATTGCATTGCATTTCTTTCTAACATTTCAGGTGGTAAGTAAACTTGGGAAGTGAATTTGCCTTCACTTCTCATACCTTTTCTTTTCATCTCTCTTGCATCCATTGCTGCATTTATATATGTGTTTGAGTTTGAGCTTGCTCATTCTTCTTCCTCCCACTTTCTTTCTTCAAGTGACTTGACTTCTTGAATGAAGCAAGTCATTTTGCTTCTCTTGATCTTATTCATCTGCTTCCTGGTGGCTCCTCTGAAGATTGTTCTTGAAAACCTCACAAACCTTAGGACCCACCAAGCATGATAATGAATTAGGGTTTTGATTAGTATCCCCTCTTAGTTTTACCTTTGTGTCTCTCTTTGAGTCTTCTCCTCTCATCTCATAATCAGGGACTAAACCCTAAAGGCTTTAAGGCTTTGTGGTTAAGCTTATGCCTGCATCCTTCTCTTAGGATGGAGTGTATAACTTTAATCCTAAGTGTTAAACCCTTAATGTGTTTAAATCTCTTAATCAATTCATTTAATAAGTATCAAGACATTACACTTGTAACTTGGGCCTTGCATTAGGGTTCTAATTCTTCCTTAATTGGTCAAGAAGGACTAACCCTAGTGTTAATGGACAAGTCCCCCTCAAGTTGTCTTACAAACAATAAAACTCACTTCATCATATCACCAAATAAAATCCACTTAATCAAAGGCTTGTTTTGTCATGAGTTTAATCCCTAATCATGGATTAAGTTGAGGAGTCTTCCTCAGCTTAAACACTCTCATCTATCGTCCTTCTTTTAGGATGGTGTAATGGGTCTGTTTAATCCTTGATTATGGCTTAACCTCATTACTCAACACTAAACAAAAACACAAAAACATCTAAATAATCCCAAGTAGGTTAATGATCTTAATCCTACACCAGAGGTGATTAAGTGTGAGAATCTGACTTCACACTTAAGGTATTCTCATTACCCCTAATCAGAGGGAAGATGTGATGAGTTTACTAACCCATTGGTTTAGGCTTAAGCTCATTATCTTATGACAAACTTCAAAAAGCAATAAAAGACTGAAAACACAAAAACAAACAATAATCGTCTCCTCCGGGATTCTTTTCTCATCACCTTCACTCACAAACGAGAACTTGCTTCTTCCGTCTAATGCAAGACAGTTTGCACCTGAGCCAGACAGGTCATACACTTGAGCATAGACAAGTAAGAAGTTCACAAGTCAATTCATCTTTCAGTCTCTTTGGGTCGAACTACGGTGTTCTGACTTCCTCATTGCACGAGAGGATACGTAGGCATAACTTAACAGTTATCGAACAAAAGTCTCTGTCCATTCCCCCTCCTTCCAGCATTATTCTTTAAGCCTCATAATCATGAGCATACTCTTTCTTACACTGACACTATACATATTACACTTCACACTTCTTTTGCACTGACACCTGTACATTCTTTTCCAGCTGTTTTATACACAAATTGCACTGACACTACCCCTTTAAAACACAAATCTTCTAAGCGTGGATCCCGTCGAGTACGACGGACAATCTGGGTGCTAATACCTTCCCAGGTTGTAACCAACCCCCTTTCTCAGTCTCTCTGGTTCGCAAACCGTCTTATCCATCTTTTCCTAGGTCTATGCAGCATTACCTTTCCTCCGGGATAAAAATGCCTAGCTGGCGACTCTTTTCATCTCCAGTGAGTTCACGGCTGTGTGTTCTCACTGTCCCTCTCGCCGACCGTTCGCGTCTGTACCTTCATCTGACCCGGTGTCATTTGTCGGGAGCGACAGCTTGGCGACTCTGCTGGGGAATCTTATACTGCAACCAGGGCTTCTGGTTCTTTTTGTGGGTTCCTCCTAGCGCTTGTTTGATTTGTGTTTATTGGGGGTGTTATGTGCTTATTTGTGCCTGTATATTTATTTACTGATTTATGTACAGTTGCTTTACTGCTTTCTTTATTGCTTTTGTATATATCATACTGTCATGCTGCTGGCTGGATCTGGTCTTTTGTTTTGATGGGTGGGGTGTTTCATTGAGAGTTAAGGTCCTATACCTGGGACCTGAGTGACACCTAGGCTAGAGTGAATCATATTCTTTCCCATTCCATTTCGGTCTGGTGCGGGAATATGAAACACGGTTCAGATATGGGTTTCTTCTTGAGAACTCTGTGTTGCAGATTTCCTGCAATGCTAGGGCTATCTGGGAAGCCTGCTAAGTCTGGATGACCTTTTAGTATTGACCTTCAGAAACTGAGGTGAATTAGAGGAGGAACTTTTATGGTTATTGTAAACACTGTACCTCCGGGTTAGAAGTGTTTACACTTCTCATAACTGATCCAAGTCTGAGGATCCTTGTTTTAGAACACCACCTGTGAGGGGGTTGGGCTGTTTACAGGTTTGCAGGTGCCTTGACCTCAGAATACCCTGTTACTTTGACTTTGTTAAGAATGCTCCATGTTGGACAGTTCTTGTGATTCTAAAACCTTGGACTTGTGGCTCTTTATTTGAGTCCCCCACCCTGGTTACTGGATTTATAGACCTCCACCTGGATTTGTTGAACACACATGGATCTATACCAAGGCAGTTAATCAGATCCAGCTCAGTCACAAACCCTTGCATTTCATTTGCATACATACCCATTGCATCATATTAACATTTGCTTATTTGTGTTTCAGGGTATCCACCTTCATCTTTGGTTTTGGTTTTGACCCCATCTGCAGTTTTGACCTATCTCCACCAGCATTTGCTTCAGTCTGTTAGCCATATACTCCAGTTACTTGCACTAGCCAGCCAGTGGCCCACTCCTCAGCATCTTCATCAGCACCTGTCTCTACTCAGTCTCAGCATCATGGCTCCTAAAAAGAGCAACATCACCTATCACTTCTTCCAACCAGAGCTATCAGATATCAGGAGGATTCAGACCTTGATCACTCCAGATCACATACCTTTGTTCAGGGAAAGTTATGGAGATATACTGGACATGGTCATGGATCTAGACCCATCTCAGAAGAGTTTGATCCACACCTGCATCCAGTTTTATGACCCCCCATTGAGATGTTTCACCTTTCAAGACTTTCAGTTGGGGCCTCTTTTGGAAGAATACTCATCTTTGGTTGGTCTACCTATCAAGAGGGAAATTCCTTTCAATCCTGAAATGGTCTCTCCCAGCAATGGAGAGATAGCAAAAGCTTTGCACCTGGAACCTGCTTTGATTGAGCAGCATATGACCTCTAAAGCTGGGATCCCTGGATTTCATCTGGACTTCTTAATTTCTCAAGCTAGTTTGAAGGCCTCCTTGGGGGAGTGGAAAGCTGTTTGTGCTCTGTTGGCCTTAAGTGTATATGGAATTGTGTTGTTTGCAGATGAGCCTCGATTCATTAGCAAGAATGCAATCCATTTGTTCATCCTGAAGAACCCAGTGCCAACTTTATTGGGTGATCTCTATTACTCAGTACATCAGAAGAATGAGAAGCAGAGGGGAAGGCTAGTGAGGTGTTGTGCTCCATTATTTCATGCTTGGCTTCTCAGGCATCTACCCAGGACAGATGCATTTCTCAACCCTCATCAGCAAAGCAACTGGGCTAAGAGGCTCACTACTCTCACTTCAGCAGACATCAGATGGTGTACTCAAAGCACCAAGGGCAGAGATATAATCACCAGCTGTGGGCACTTTCCCAATGTGCCCTTAATAGGAGTTAAGGGAAGTATCAATTACAACCCTCTGCTGTTCAGAAGGCAATTAGGCTATGCACTGGTTCATACTCCTAGGGAACAAGACTTGGTTGAGACCCTCTACTGTGAGAACAAGATTAGTTTGGCTGTTGTTAGGCAGGCTGCCTGGGCCTGGGATCATGTTCAAACCAAGGGAATCACCATTCTGGGGAAGTGCAATAATGTGGCATCAGTCCAATATTATGAGTGGTCCCATGCTAGGGCCCAATTCTCTGGAATGCCCTTCACCATAGAAGACATGCCTGAGTCATCTTCAGCACCACCCCCTGCCACTATCAGTTTGGAGGAGTTTGAGAGCTTGAAGGAAAGGAATGAGAGGTTAACCCAAGCCTTGCAGAAGACCCTCAGGGAGAGGAGTGAAGGTGTGAGGGAGATTGAGAAATTGGAGAAATTGAAAGTGGAACACTTGACTAAGATCGAGAAGTCTGGAGATTATATCAACAAGTCCAAAGCTGGTGAACAGATTCTGAAGAATGCTTGTAAAGAAGCCCAGTTTCAGAGAGCAAGAACAGACTTGTATTTGAAGGAAAGTCAGGCCAGGTGGGTCCGGATCACTGAGGCCCGTACTCTAGAAGACAAGAGAGCTCAAGACAAGATGGAGCAGATGGAAAAAGCCCTGGCAGCAGCCCAGGAGGAAATATCAGAGCTGAAAATCAAAGCAGGAGTGAAGAGGTCTAAGGACCAAAGTCAGAACAAGAAGTTGATTGCAGCTGTTGCAACAAGAAACCTCCTCATCAGGAATCATACGGAGCATCCGGCTGATCCTGTGACCGAAGCACTTCTCAAGGAAGTTCGTGAGGATGAGTTTGGCCTTGGAGTTTGATCATTTGCTTGTTGTTGTTCCTTTTCCATGTACTTTTGCTTTTTGTGATGTATTTTGACCCCTTTGAGGGCTTGTGTTGTAAAAATGAACAAGTTGTATTATTTCACCCTTTGTAATATATTTGTGTTGGTTTCTATCTGGGTTCACATCAAAAGCAACTTCAACAGCATCATCTTCAAGGGTCTGGAAGGGTCAAAACTGAAGGCCAAACCGGATACCTTGAGAGCAAATAAGCATAACTGCATTGCATGCTAACCATTTTTTTTTGTTTTGTAGGTTTTTTTGTTTTGTTGTTGCTAACCTCTGTTGTGAATCTCAGGAATTATTGCTCGCCGCCGGGTATTTCCTCTCAACAGGCCTCACAGGTACCCAACTAGAAACAACCTTCCGGGAATTCAGATGGATCAGATGCAGCAAGACCTTACGGAGGTCAGAAACCAGATGGCCAACGAAAGGTTGGAGATGAGAACGCAGATAACACAATTCATGGAAGTGATGAACAACTTAGCTCAAAGCCAAGAGAGGCTCAGAACTTTGGTAGAAGGGAGGAATCAAGAGGAGCCCCATGTGGGGACTGCAGGCACAAGTAACAATGAACGGGTGCAACCACATATTAACCCCCCTGTGTTTGGTCCACATCTACATCCTGAGGTTAATATTCCCGCAAACATTCAAGGGACTGCCACAGCAGGGAGAGTACTTCAAGAAGATCCTCAGGAGGACCAATTTACAGTAATGGGTGCTGGAGAGGAAACTTATGATAGGCGGCTGGATGAAATAGCCGAGAAGTTGAGGTCCTTAGAATCTCAAAATTCTTTGGGGTTCGACGTCATGGACATGGGTTTGGTAGAAGGGGTCAGGATCCCCCATAAGTTCAAACCTCCTTGTTTCGAAAAGTATAATGGGACTTCATGCCCCCGGACTCATTTGCAATCATTTCTGGGAAGGCTGAAGGCCTATACAATGGATGAGAAACTTTGGATGTTCTACTTCGAAGACAGTTTGACTGGAGCTTCTAGGGAATGGTATTCCCATTTGACAAGGGCAACTGTGAGATGCTGGAAGGACCTGGCAGAAGCCTTCATCCGACAGTATCAATACAATTTAGACATGGCACCCAACAGGACTCTCCTAATGGGAATGTCGCAGTCGTCAAAGGAAAGTTTCCGAGAGTATGCCCAAAGGTGGAGGCAACTGGCTGCTGCTGTTCAACCACCTATGTCAGAGCGGGAAATGGCTGATATGTTCATGAATACCCTTCAGGGAACGTATATTGACAGGTTGGCTGCTTTCTCTTCCACTAGCTTCGCAGATGTTGTTATAGCTGGGGAGAGAATTGAAAGCCTGTTAAAAATGGGTAAGATCTCTGATAACGGTGCAAGCTCGTCCAGTAGTACAAGAAAGCCTTTTGCAGGCCCGAGAAGAACTGGCGAGACCAATGCCATTCACACCAACAGGGGTAGGCCCCAATATGTTCAAAGGACAATAGCAGCAGTCACTATCCCTGCTCCAGCTCATCCTCAGCCAGTCTATCAACCTCCGCAACAAAACTTCCAACAACAACCTCAGTATCAGCAGAATCAATATCCTCCAAGAAACTACAACAACAACAACTCCAACAACAATAATCAACAGAGGCCATTCCAACAAAGGCCATCCCAAGCTAACCGAGTGATCGACCCGATCCCAATGCCGTATGCTGCCTTGCTGCCACAACTTCTGAAACTCAACCTAGTTGAGCTAAGAACGTTGGCACCTCCGGATCCCAACAGTCTACCAAGAAACTATGACTCCAATGCTAGGTGTGCTTTTCATTCCAACGCACCTGGTCACAGTACAGAAAAATGCAGGGCTCTGCATATGAAGGTACAAGACTTGGTAGACTCCAAGGCTCTGAATTTTGCACCTCCGCCCAATGTCAATAAAAACCCAATGCCAAATCATGGTGGTCCCCAAATTAATGCTATTGAAGAAGACCAACCGTCTTATTTAATAACCAGTGTGGATCAGATCAGGACACCATTGGTGGAAATCAAAGCTCAACTCCGCGAAAACCAAATATTTCCGGGGTGTGAACTAGGGTGTCCCTATTGCAATATTTCATGGAATGGGTGTGAGGACCTGAGGAATGGCATCGACAACCTTATTCAGAGTGGCCTGCTACAGATCACTACATCATTTCCGACAAATTCAGCAACTTCATCAACAACGGTTTCAGACCCTCCTACAACCGCAACAACTATTGTTCCCGACAATTCACCAGCAACATCAACAAGTACTTCACCTGTCCTCCCAAATGATCAGACTTCAACAGTCCCTCCTGCTACAACTTCAGCTTCATTCCATTTCGAATCTCCATCAACAACAACAACAGTCCTTCCAACAGTACCTCCTACAACACCAGCAATCAATCATGAAGATGTCTCTACCGTCACCATATTCTACGATCCTGAAAATAACTCCGCCTACCATTCAGAAGGTGCTGCTCCCGCCAGAGCACCAGTTACAATCTTTTATGATCCACAAACAATAACAGTCCCTTCAGCAGCAGCAATCAGTCCGGTCACTGTCACGGTGCCTGGACCAGTACCATATGAAAGCAATAGGGCCATCCCCTGGCACTATGGCTCTGACGTGTACTGCGAAGGAAAAAGAATCACTCTTGAAACATCCACACCTGCACCACAAGTAGATAATGTGGGGGGAGGCGGAGGCTTCACTCGAAGCGGACGTCTCTTTGCTTCACAAGTTCAAAGACCTACTGCCGAAGCAGAAGCTGCTGCCAAGGCAAAAGGAAAAGGCCCGGTGCAGGAAGATCCAGTTGCCAAAGAAGCCCTGAAAACTCCATTTGATCAGGAAGTTGATGAGTTTATGCGAATCATCAAAAAGAGTGATTATAAAATTGTGGATCAACTTCACCATACGCCATCCAAAATCTCCATCCTCTCACTGCTTATGTGCTCCGAAGCCCATCGGAATGCACTACTTAAAGTCTTGCACGCAGCTTACGTGCCTGAGGAGATTACTGTCAACCAATTGGAAACCGTGGTTGGTAATGTTACTGCTAGCAATGGGCTAGGGTTTACCAATTCTGACTTGACAGCGGATGGCCGCAACCACAACAAAGCCTTGCACATAACCATGGAATGCAAAGGAGCTGTCCTTTCTCATGTGCTGGTGGACACAGGTTCTTCCCTGAATGTCTTACCAAAGAAGGCTCTGGTGAAGCTTGAATATGATGGATTGGCATTGAGACCCAGCAACCTGGTGGTAAGAGCCTTTGATGGTTCTAAGAGATCGGTTCTGGGAGAGATTGAGCTGCCTGTGACAATTGGCCCGCAGACCTTTAAAACTATCTTTTATGTGATGGACATTCAGCCCGCCTACAGCTGTTTGTTGGGTAGACCCTGGATTCACGCCGCTGGCGCAATAACGTCTACCCTTCACCAAAAGTTAAAATTTGAGTGGGAAGGCCAAGTTGTCACAATCTGTGGAGAGGAGGACATTTTTGTCAGCCACCTGGCCACCTATAAGTACATTGAAATGGATGGAGAGATCCATGAAACAATGAGCCAGGGGTTTGAAGCCCTGAATGTGAATGAAGCATCTGCTGTATCTGGTACTCCAATGTCATCATACCAACAAGCCCGGAAGGTTGTTGAAGAAGGAACTGCCCTAGGCTGGGGCAAAGTTTTAGCTGTGGAGGAAAAGAAGGACAAATTTGGGTTGGGTTACAGACCAACTCAACATCAAGCAAAGGCTGCTGCAGAGCCTGATTTTGTCAGTGGGGGGATGCTTACCCCCGATGCTATCAACTGTCTGGAAGACGAGCTGGAAGAGGAGCGCAATCTGGAGAATTGGATTCGTCCGAAGATCCCGGGGAGCAGTGTCTCGAACTGGTCTTCCCAGGAAATTATAAGAGTTACTCGATCAGAGTAATTATTATTTCCTGTATTTTTTTTTATATAGCATGCATCAAAGTCTTGCATCTTGCCCAAGATGACAAGACTCATTTTGTAATCAGGGCCATCTGTACTTTTGTGCAAACAAGATTAAATTAATGAAACATCAGACATCTTTTTGCAAACGAGTCTTTTTTCTTTTATGCTCACTGTTTTTCCATTTTTCTTTTTGTACAAAAATAAATGGCGGTGTTTTCAAAATGATAACTTCATTTCACTTTTTCTAAAGCAAGATTAAAATCAATCACTAAAATGAACAAACTTAACCCTTGCAGAGAGTGCCTTCCAGACAGCACCGACAACAGCACGGCTATGACATCATATGACTTTGACAATCCGATCAATCAAGATGATGAAGGGGTTGATGAAGAATATGAGCTTCCTGAAGAGCTAGCCAGGTTGTTAAGACAAGAGGAAAAGGTTATTACTCCTCACCAGGAGGAAGTTGAAGTGATCAATCTTGGTACAGATGAAGACGTGAAAGAAGTTAGAATCGGGGCCTGCCTGCAAGACTCAGTGAAGAGACAGCTGATAGATCTGCTTCAAGAGTATGTTGATGTGTTTGCTTGGTCGTATCAAGATATGCCAGGGTTGGATACCGACATTGTTGTGCACAAGCTGCCTTTGAGGGAAGAATGCCCACCAGTTAAACAGAAACTGCGCCGGACTCGCCCAGACATGGCTATGAAAATCAAGGAAGAGGTACAAAAGCAATGGGACGCCGGGTTCCTTGCTGTGACTAGCTATCCGCCGTGGGTTGCTAACATAGTACCTGTGCCTAAGAAGGACGGCAAAGTAAGAATGTGTGTTGACTACCGGGATCTGAACAGAGCCAGCCCGAAGGATGACTTCCCATTACCTCACATTGACGTATTGGTGGATAACACGGCTCAGTTCTCGGTATTCTCCTTCATGGATGGATTTTCAGGATATAATCAGATCAAGATGTCACCTGAAGACATGGAGAAGACAACATTCATCACACCTTGGGGCACGTTCTGTTACAAAGTGATGCCATTCGGACTGAAGAATGCTGGTGCAACATACCAACGGGCTATGGTGACATTATTCCACGATATGATCCACAAAGAAATAGAATGTTATGTGGATGATATGATCGCCAAGTCCCTTACAGAGGAAGATCACCTGGTAAATCTGCTGAAGTTGTTCAAGCGCCTGAGGAAGTACCAACTAAAGCTGAACCCCAACAAATGCACATTCGGGGTGCGATCCGGTAAGCTGCTGGGCTTTATTGTAAGCGAGAAAGGGATTGAAGTCGACCCTGATAAAGTCAAAGCCATTCAAGAGATGCCTGCACCGAAGACAGAAAAGGAAGTCCGAGGGTTCTTAGGTCGATTGAACTATATTTCACGGTTCATATCTCACCTTACAGCAACCTGTGAACCCTTGTTCAAGCTGCTAAGAAAGGAACAAACGGTCAGGTGGAACGAAGACTGCCAGAAGGCTTTTGACAAGATCAAGGAATATTTACAAGAACCTCCAATCCTCATGCCTCCAGTCGAAGGAAGACCTCTAATAATGTACTTGACAGTATTAGAAGAGTCAATGGGGTGTGTGTTGGGCCAGCATGACGAGTCTGGTCGAAAAGAGTATGCAATATACTACCTAAGCAAAAAGTTTACCGACTGTGAACAACGTTATTCACTGCTCGAGAAAACTTGCTGTGCTTTAGCGTGGGCTGCTCGCCGACTGAGACAGTATATGTTGACCCACACTACCTTATTGATCTCAAAAATGGATCCAGTTAAGTACATTTTCGAGAAGCCAGCTCTTACCGGACGGGTTGCAAGATGGAAAATGATTCTCACAGAATACGACATACAGTACACGTCTCAGAAAGCCATCAAGGGCAGTGTACTATCTGAATATCTTGCTGAGCAACCCGTTGATGATTACCAGCCAATGAGATTTGACTTCCCTGATGAAGACATCATGTTCATAAAATCAAAAGATCACGAAGAGCCTATTCACACTGAAGGGCCCGACCCGGAGGAAGAGTGGACTATGATGTTTGATGGGGCTGTTAACATGAATGGCCGTGGTGTTGGTGCAGTACTCATTACACCAAAAGGAGTTCACATGCCTTTCTCGGCAAAACTCACTTTCAACTGCACTAACAACGAAGCTGAATACGAAGCTTGCATTATGGGTCTTGAGGAAGCCATTGACCTCAGGATCAAGACATTAACCGTATTCGGAGATTCAGCTTTGGTAATCAATCAGACCAACGGGAAATGGTACACCCACCAAGATCATCTGATACCTTACAGGGATTATACAAGGAGGTTATTGACTTTCTTCACAACAGTCAAGCTTGAGTATATCCCTCGGGACGAGAATCAGTTTGCAGATGCTCTCGCTACCATTTCATCCATGATCAAAGTTCAAGCTGCCAACTTTGTACCCCATATTTCAGTGTCTAGACTTGATAGACCAGCATATGTATTTGCAGCGGATGTTGTAAAAGATGATAAGCCTTGGTTCCATGACATTAAAAGCTTCTTGGAGGATCAAACATACCCGCCTGGGGCATCTTCCAATGATAAGAAGACTTTGAGAAGGCTTGCTGGTAGTTTCTTTCTGAACACTGATGGGTCTTTATACAAGAGGAACTTTGATATGGTACTCCTCAGATGTGTTGACAAGACGGAAGCAGATTTGCTGATGCATGAAGTACACGAGGGATCTTTTGGTACCCATGCAGGAGGGCATGCCATGGCTAAAAAGTTGTTAAGATCAGGCTATTACTGGATCACAATGGATGCAGACTGTTGTGCCTACGCCAGAAAATTCCATAAATGCCAGATCTATGCGGATAAGGTGCATGTGCCTCCCAATCCTTTGAACATAATGTCTTCACCCTGGCCCTTTGCTATGTGGGGCATTGATATGATTGGCAAGATTGAGCCAACTGCTTCAAATGGCCACAGATTCATCCTGGTCGCCATCGACTATTTCACCAAGTGGGTTGAAGCAGCCTCATATGCAAATGTTACTAGGCAAGTGGTAGCCCGATTCCTGAAGAGAGACATCATCTGTCGGTATGGAGTGCCCGAGCGAATCATTACTGATAATGGTTCCAATTTAAACAACAAAATGATGGCAGAGCTGTGCCGGGACTTCAAGATCCAACATCACAATTCTTCTCCTTACAGGCCAAAGATGAATGGCGCTGTTGAGGCAGCGAATAAGAATATCAAGAAGATTGTGCAGAAGATGGTAATCACCTACAAAGACTGGCATGAAATGCTACCGTTTGCCTTGCATGGGTACCGCACGTCTATCAGAACGTCCACTGGGGCAACACCTTATCAGCTTGTATATGGTATGGAAGCGGTCCTACCTGTTGAAGTTGAACTACCCTCGTTACGGGTATTAATGGATGTTAAACTGAGTGAAGCAGAATGGGTTAGATCCCGATACGAACAACTGAGTCTGATCGAAGAGAAAAGATTAGCTGCAATCTGCCATGGGCAGTTATATCAGAAGAGAATGAAGAGGGCCTTCGATCAGAAAGTCAGGCACCGAGAGTACCAAGTGGGAGATCTTGTGTTGAAAATAATCCTCCCTCCTCATACAGACTACAGGGGAAAATGGACTCCGAATTATGAAGGACCATTCGTTGTAAAGAAAGTTTTCTCCGGTGGAGCACTGATGCTCAGCACCATGGATGGTGAAGATTTCCCATCCCCTGTGAATTCAGATGCAGTTAAAAAATACTTCGCATAAAATGACCCGCTGGACATGAAAACAGAATGTAAGTCCAGGCAAAAATAGGGCATCCCGGCGAGTCAAAAACAGAATAAAAGACTCGGGCAAAAGTAAGGGAAAATGAATAAAAATGTACACCCGCTGAGTTGAAAAGCCGCATTGGACAGCTCAGGCAAAAATGGGTATCCCGATGGATTGAAAACCCGAAAGGGCGATCCATGCAAAATAAGGGAATAAGCGAACAACTGCATTCTGAATTCGTCTGTATCACCTACAACTTGGTAAGCTTCGAAGGATCAAGCTTCAATCAGAATCAACTCTCTCCAGAAAGCAAGACGAGAAGAACGTCATTGTCATACGATTCATAGCAGAAGAGGAAGCTCCTTGAAAGCCTCGTCAACACCGCCAACACTTTATTTCTCAATTTGTAACAATCTCCTCATTCCAGGAGATATGTTTCTTTGACTGTATTTTGCCAATTCAGGGCACATGAATCAATAAAATCAGATTTTCGGTCATGTTTCGTTTTTACGTTTATGTTTTGCAAAGAGTTGTCTGATACCTCTAAAAATACAATTGCATAAGTACAGATGCATTTCTCTAAAAATAAAAGCACATGCTTGCAGGGAATATGATTACTCTCGAAAGTACTTATCTCCTATGACGGAATCCAGTAAGGGATACCTCGGGACCTTTTGGCACGATTCCTTACCTATTGCAGGATTGCAGGTATCCAGAACGCAACCTGGGGCATGCAGGTTATGTCTCAGCAAGTAGGCGAATCATTATCAACTCGGTCTATCTTCCACATGGCACTAGAAGGTGCCCGTTTCCCCAGCGGAGCTGCCAAATCAGCATACACTCAATCTCAGCATCCGAAATGCTCTATCCCCAGCTGAGTTGCTCCCCATTGCTTTCCCCAGCAAAGTTGCCAAATCAACTAACAGGTTTAACACTCAGGATGTTTTCTCCCCAGCCGAGTTGCCTCCCATTGCTCTCCCCGGCTGAGTTACCAGCAGCATTCCCCAGCTGTAGTACCAACCATTCTTCCTCAGCAGAATGCAGAAGTCAGGGAATCATCTCTCCCACAGAATCCCCAGCCTCTATTCAGAAGAGCAACGCACGGAGAAATCACAACAGAGTACGGAAAGCTTCTACAAACCCCAGCTGGGTCCCGTGTTATAAGGATATGTCAATCAGTGACCTATATCCCCAAGCAGATACATCATTAGGTCTACCAATGATCTCATCCCCAGCTGGGATGTTCACTTCAAGCAGATCAACCAGAGATCTTCACAGCAATGGGATCCGAACCCCGGATCTGTGCCTCTTTGCATAATCATGGCATTTGCATCATATTATACCCTCAGAGCGTAGCATTCCGTCTAATACGGAGCATTACGGCAAAAATCAAATGCATAGCATAATCATAAGTCATGTTGTGAATTGAACGCTTGTGACTAGTAACCATTCATCAGAACACATATTACTTTCCCCCAGAGTCCCCACCAGAGTCCCAGCAAAAGCAGCTGCCTCACAAATCACAAACACCAGTACATACACCTTTCGGCACCCGTCCGTGCCATCTTTCCCCAGGAAAGTCGCCTGAGCACCCTTTACAAACAAATCACCCTTATTACAGATACGTCCTGACACCCGTCCGTGTCATATCCCAGCAGAAAGCCAAAGAGGTCCTCTTTGCACTCACATATACTTATATATACACTTTCTCGACACCCGTCCGTGTCATATCCCCAGCGCAGTCGCTTACACCTTTATCACTCATATACTTGTTAATATTATACTTTTCTCTCTTGACACCCGTCCGTGTCACTCTCCCCAGCAGATAAACGCTCATCTATACATTATATATACTCACTACTCATGGTACACTTATACAGATACTCGTCCGTATCTTGTATACATCATCACTCATATCCCCACAGATTCGACACTCGTCCGTGTTCTTTGTTAACCAGTTGATACTCGTCCGTATCATCATCTCTGAACATGTGTCAGTTTATTTCTACATGGTACTCGTCCGTATCATAGTCTTAAGGATGCTCGTCCGCATCTTTAATCTATACACGATACCAAACACTTATACCTTTTGTTTCTTGGATGTAAACGCTCGTCCGTGTTTACTCTCCCCAGTAGATCGCCAACAAATTTTCTTTTTATCTAACACTCGTCCTGTGTTATGATACCCCGAGAGCAGCCGTCCCCTGCTGAGTGGTCGTCCTCCACTTCTTGATG
Organism: Lathyrus aphaca; assembly: GCA_963966055.1. Taxonomy (NCBI): domain Eukaryota; kingdom Viridiplantae; phylum Streptophyta; class Magnoliopsida; order Fabales; family Fabaceae; genus Lathyrus; species Lathyrus aphaca. Next base: position 258,815,792 of record OZ014525.1, on the reverse strand, counting down.
GTCGTCCTCCATCATGCTCATCCGATGGTCGTCCCCATCGTTGATATTTTAGCAGCCGTCCCCTGCTAGGTGGTCGTCCTCCACCTCTTTTGATGATCGTCCTTTATCCAATGGCCGTCCCCATTGTTGATTTTGGTTATCTGACATTCGTCCTATGTCATGACAAACCTCGAGAGCAGCCGTCCCCTGCTGAGTGGTCGTCCTCCACTTCTTGATGGTCGTCCTCCATCATGCTCGTCCGATGGCCGTCCCCATCGTTGACCTTTCCTATCCGATGGCCGTCCCCATCGTTGATATTTTCGGCAGCCGCACCCTGCCAGGTGGTCGTCCTCCACCTTTGATGGCCGTCCCCATCATATTTCTTTTATCCCCAACAGAGCAGCCGTACCCTGCTAGGTGATCGTCCTTCACCTTTGATGGCCGTACCCCATCATCTGTTTATTCCATTTATTCTTTAACCCGATGGCCGTCCCCGTCGTGGTCCCTTTTCCTTTTAACCCGATGGCCGTCCCCATCGTCGGTTACTTCACCTTTATGAATTTGATGGCCGTCCCCGTCATGTTTCATTAATCCCCAGAGAATTTTACAACTTTATCTTGATGGCTGTCCCCATCATGATATCTTATTTTTCAGCTAGTCGGCCGTCCCCGTCTTAGCTTTACCTTTTTATCCCCAGCATGTCGGCCGTCCCCGTCATTGCTTTATTTCCTGCACTTTACCAGCATGTCGGCCGTCCCCGTCATTGCTCCTTACCCAGCAGTCGTCCTCTGCTCGACGGTCGTCCTCCGTCGCCCACACTTTACAATATACTTTATTTTTTCTGTTACAATCTATATCCCTTTTCTTCTTCATTCTGTGAGTGCAAATTTTTGGACTGTCTTTGGTATTCAACCACAAGTTATCTTGTTTGCCTGTTAAGCCGTCGCTTACATCCTGCACAGCTAACTCATGTTTGAATAGGGGCAGCTGTAAACACCCCAAATTTGCCCTCACCCATTCACACCATGGCTTATGATCATCTCATATGCATAAACACCATCATATCATCTCATAGTACATTTTTGATTCACTGCGTAGATTCAAAGGCATCTGCACCTAGGGTTTGTGATCTGAGCAATCCCAAAGCATCTTGAGCCATTCCAAAGGCCACCAATCACTTCAAAGGGGTCCATGTGTGTTCTTACATCATATTTCATCTCCTCAAAGTCAAAAATGCAGAGGAATCACAAGAACTAGGGTTTGAGTGGATGCAGAGCCAGGATGAACTGCACAGTTGACCTAAAATTAGGGTTTTGGTTTCAGAGGCCATAACCCCAAGTTTTTTGGTCATTCTTGTTTCCATTGATCTCTATATGGTATAGGGAGTATGCATATCAATTTTCATGAAAAAATTCCATGGGGAAGTCATCTGATCAAGGGTTGACTTTTCAGACAAGTCAGTGTAAAATCAGGGCATTTGAGGCCCCCAATGACCCAACCAATGGGTGATCTTCATCATTTTGAGTGTATATGATCTTTATTTGATCATGGAAGAAGGTTGAAGTTCATAAAAATCAAGAATTTAGGGTTTTTGCAAATGTTGACTTTTTGGGCATAGTTGACTTTTCAAGAATGCATCATTTTAGGTCATTTTTCAAGCTTTGATTCTTGGTCCAAAAAGGCTTCAAATGAAAAAACTTTGGTCATGAAAGTTGTAGATCTCATCTTTCCCTTTCCAAAAAGTACAAGAACATGATCAAACTCTTCTTGGATCAAAAGTTATGGCAATGCAAAGTTGGCTAAAATCATTAATTTTCAAGGCATGCCTCATTTGGAAATTTTGCAAAGTCTTGAACCAAAGCCAAATGTAGCCTCTAATTCATTTCAAACCAACACATAAACATTCTATAAGTCCTAAAAATCAGATTTGAACTAAGATTGCCCATGGTTTCATGCTTGGTTAGACAAAGAATCACATGTGAACCAAAATGTCACAACTTGCAAAAACTCATGATCATGCTCCCTCAACTTGCTGCCTTGGCCTTTGGACCTTGCTGGCTCTCTCACCATACCATGATGCGCCAGACCTAGCTTTGTACCAAGCTAGTATCAAGCCCATGCTTCTCTTACAAGATTTTTGACTTTTGGCAAAAGCAAACTTACCAATCACAAAAGCACAAGTCACATCATCCAGCCAATCAGATTTGTTTATGTTATCAATTTGCAAGCTAGCCATAACAAGAAGCAAGGCTGAAACCATCACACTACACACATTCACAAAAACCTTCCATTTTGCATAAGCTTTCGAATTTCTCTATACAGCCTGCAAACACTCAAACCTTTTCCTCCATTCAACTCACCCTGCCTCATAGATCACAAAACACCAAGAACACAAGCCTGAAACAGCCAAGAGATCCCACTGCCATTTCTCACTTCAGTTTGCAGTTCCATTCGAATCTTCCATCCTAGCTCACAAACAGCCAAACAAACCTTGCAAAGCTTCTCCATACATCATTTGGACCTCAAACCATCATTCATAATGACCTGAAAGAGCCAGAACCTCCATTGCCATTTCTGATCAAGCTTGAGCAGAAGCTTTCGAATCTCCTTATTCAGCCAACTTAAACTCCATTTGAGTATTCAAACATCTTCTGGGGATCAAGTGGAGTGGATTGCACAAGGAGAGGTGGCCAGAAATTTCTCAAACTGAAAGCTTCGAATCTCAGGTAGCCTGAAATTTATTTTTCCAGAAATCATTTCTCTTGTTACAAGCTTGTTCTATTTGTTTCACTGATCATTCTGGTACCATTGGTTTTGAAAATGGTTGTGATTTGAGTGTTTAATTTGTCTCTGAAACTGGTTTGCCCTAAAACTTGTTTCGTTCGATTCATGAATGTGGGGAAGAATAAATTAATTTGGGCTTAGGGTTTTGATTCAGGGGATCATGGGGTTCATTTCTATGTGCTTAGTTTTAATTTTTGATACGTTTTGAGGAGTTGGTGAATTTCTCAGGTGAGAGCTGGCCGGAGAAGACGACCGGAAGTCTTCTCCGGCCACCTGAAAGTAATTTGTGCCCTAATTGTGTAATTAACTTCAGTTTGAATGTGAGCCGTAGATAGCCATTGACCAGTTGACTTCCCTCTCTTTTGGATGGCCCAGATCAGCTTACTTATGCCCTAATCCACGTGTTAACTTAATTAATCCATAATTAAATAATTTAATCAGAGTCAATCCTGGCCACAAGATCACGCGCGCAGTCAATGAATTCAAACTCAGAGCCAATCTCATCCATCCATCCTGATTACTTTTCATTTTATTTGATTTTAATCCATTTTTCTTCCATTTAATTTGCATAATTAATTTAAAATAGCAAAAAATTCTTAAAAATTATGAAACTTTTTCTTTAAAGTTTTATTAATTTTTAAGACCCAAAAATATTTTTATTTTATTTTTTATCATTAAAAAAGTATTTTTAAATATTTAAAAGATTATTTTTAATTGATTAATGAGAATTAATTAATTAAAAATACTTTTAACTATTTAAAAATTACAAAAAAATTCATGAAATGTTCTAAGACATTTAGAAACATTGTCCAACCTTCAAACCAAATTTCTTTTTTGATCTTGATGCATTTTAAGAATTTTTCATTGAATTAAATCATTTTTTATGCATTATTTTGATCATGGGTTCAAAAATTCATTTCTGCCTATCTAGGAAGAGTTGGACATTGGTTCTTCTTGCATTGTTTTATGTTTAGCATGTAGTTTCTAGGATAAAATGGCCATGATTTGTTTCTCCATTTTCCATTTGATTGGCATTTCTTTTGTTAAGAACCCTAAAAAACCCTAATAACTTGTAAAATTCATATCTTGAGTTTGGTTGAGAGTTGAGAGCTCCCCTTTGGGCAGTGGTTCATTATAGGTTTAGGGTTTCTTTGGGTGCCATTTTCCATTTTTATCTTAGGGTTTTGTTTCTGTTTTGGGTTTTTGTTTGATGTTTGATCCATGAACCCTAATTTGGGCTTTCTCTTGCATCCTTCTTACATTTCCTTGCATAACATGACTTGTCTTTGCATTTTGTGCATTCTTGTGATTCATTTGGCATCATAAGACATATAGGAAGCATCCTTGATCATTGCATCTCATACTTGCCATGTCATTTGTCTTGTGTGCTTCATAACTTTCCATGCTTGTTCATGCTCCTTAGCTTGCATCATTTGCATCCATGATCTTGTATGAACATCTCCATGCCTTGCTTCATGCTTGTAGCATCTCATAGCATCATCATCATCATCAACATGCTTCTGGTTTTGGTTTGCATCATGTCATTTCATCTCATCTTGCATTGCATTGCATTTCTTTCTAACATTTCAGGTGGTAAGTAAACTTGGGAAGTGAATTTGCCTTCACTTCTCATACCTTTTCTTTTCATCTCTCTTGCATCCATTGCTGCATTTATATATGTGTTTGAGTTTGAGCTTTCTCATTCTTCTTCCTCCCACTTTCTTTCTTCAAGTGACTTGACTTCTTGAATGAAGCAAGTCATTTTGCTTCTCTTGATCTTATTCATCTGCTTCCTGGTGGCTCCTCTGAAGATTGTTCTTGAAAACCTCACAAACCTTAGGACCCACCAAGCATGATAATGAATTAGGGTTTTGATTAGTATCCCCTCTTAGTTTTACCTTTGTGTCTCTCTTTGAGTCTTCTCCTCTCATCTCATAATCAGGGACTAAACCCTAAAGGCTTTAAGGCTTTGTGGTTAAGCTTATGCCTGCATCCTTCTCTTAGGATGGAGTGTATAACTTTAATCCTAAGTGTTAAACCCTTAATGTGTTTAAATCTCTTAATCAATTCATTTAATAAGTATCAAGACATTACACTTGTAACTTGGGCCTTGCATTAGGGTTCTAATTCTTCCTTAATTGGTCAAGAAGGACTAACCCTAGTGTTAATGGACAAGTCCCCCTCAAGTTGTCTTACAAACAATAAAACTCACTTCATCATATCACCAAATAAAATCCACTTAATCAAAGGCTTGTTTTGTCATGAGTTTAATCCCTAATCATGGATTAAGTTGAGGAGTCTTCCTCAGCTTAAACACTCTCATCTATCGTCCTTCTTTTAGGATGGTGTAATGGGTCTGTTTAATCCTTGATTATGGCTTAACCTCATTACTCAACACTAAACAAAAACACAAAAACATCTAAATAATCCCAAGTAGGTTAATGATCTTAATCCTACACCAGAGGTGATTAAGTGTGAGAATCTGACTTCACACTTAAGGTATTCTCATTACCCCTAATCAGAGGGAAGATGTGATGAGTTTACTAACCCATTGGTTTAGGCTTAAGCTCATTATCTTATGACAAACTTCAAAAAGCAATAAAAGACTGAAAACACAAAAACAAACAATAATCGTCTCCTCCGGGATTCTTTTCTCATCACCTTCACTCACAAACGAGAACTTGCTTCTTCCGTCTAATGCAAGACAGTTTGCACCTGAGCCAGACAGGTCATACACTTGAGCATAGACAAGTAAGAAGTTCACAAGTCAATTCATCTTTCAGTCTCTTTGGGTCGAACTACGGTGTTCTGACTTCCTCATTGCACGAGAGGATACGTAGGCATAACTTAACAGTTATCGAACAAAAGTCTCTGTCCATTCCCCCTCCTTCCAGCATTATTCTTTAAGCCTCATAATCATGAGCATACTCTTTCTTACACTGACACTATACATATTACACTTCACACTTCTTTTGCACTGACACCTGTACATTCTTTTCCAGCTGTTTTATACACAAATTGCACTGACACTACCCCTTTAAAACACAAATCTTCTAAGCGTGGATCCCGTCGAGTACGACGGACAATCTGGGTGCTAATACCTTCCCAGGTTGTAACCAACCCCCTTTCTCAGTCTCTCTGGTTCGCAAACCGTCTTATCCATCTTTTCCTAGGTCTATGCAGCATTACCTTTCCTCCGGGATAAAAATGCCTAGCTGGCGACTCTTTTCATCTCCAGTGAGTTCACGGCTGTGTGTTCTCACTGTCCCTCTCGCCGACCGTTCGCGTCTGTACCTTCATCTGACCCGGTGTCATTTGTCGGGAGCGACACTTTTTTCTGGTCCTCAGATGCTTCAACATTTATTGGAACATCCTGTTGAGCAGGAGTGTCCTCTTCAGCCTGATTTCTTTGTTCTTCTTGTGGAGCTGGCATGCTGTTCAGGGGAACAGATACCCCACGCACCACTCTTTGTTCAGATAGAATCCTGTTCACAAGATGCTTGATGGATGCATCCACATAGTCAGAAGCTTTGGGGGTGGTGCTTGTAGATGAAGGAGTCCCCTTGCTTTTGCTGAACACAGGTTCCTTTGCTCTTCTTACATTTGGAGTTCTAGGTTTTTGAGCAATAGGGACACTTCCTCTGATTTCGTCTATGGGAGTAGTATCCATTGGTACCATAGAGATTGGGGTTGCATGCACTACATCTTCTTGGTTGAGACTTTCATCAGTGAAGTTAGGGTTTTGATGTTGAGACATTTTTCAAATGTAGTGGAAGAGGAGTTAGGTTTGATTGATTTTGATGAGCTTAGAAAATCAGCTTTAGCATGCAAATCGTTTTGAGGAGATAGTGAGAAGGTGAAGAGCTGAGAGCACGTTTGAGCTTTTATAGAATCCGTTACTAGTGGAATTCTTAAGAGTGGAATACACAAAGTTATTAATCAGACTGATGCTGCCATCTAGTGATCATGCCACACGATGTCATGAGACATGCTGGCACTTCTCCATAACTGCTATATTTCACATAAGCAGATTCCCAATTTGCCCCTTAGGTTTTCAAATTGGGTAGCATCTAAAGCTTTAGTAAATATATCAGCTAATTGCAGCTCTGTGGCTACATGCTCTAATGTGATCACCTTCTCTTCCATAAGGTCTCTGATGAAATGATGCCTGATATCAATGTGCTTAGTCCTGCTGTGTTGGATAAGATTTTTTGAGATGTTGATAGCACTTAAATTGTCACAGTACAATGTCATGACATCTTGTGGGACATTGTATTCTGTGAGCATTTGCTTCATCCATACCAACTATGAACAACTGTTACCAACTGCAATATATTCAGCTTCAGCAGTGGATAAGGATACACAATTTTGTTTCTTACTGAACCAAGAAATCAAATTGTTTCCTAAAAAGAAGCATCCTCCTGATGTGCTCTTTCTATCATCAGCACTTCAGCCCAGTCAGCATCACAAAAGCGAGTGAGAATTGGTTCACATCCATGAGAGTACATTATGCCATAGTCACAAGTACCATTGACATATTTCAAAATCCTCTTCACCTGGTTTAGATGGCTTACTTTTGGCTCAGCTTGATATCTTGCACATACACCTACTGCAAAAGCTATATCTGGTCTGCTAGCTGTCAGATATAGTAGGCTTCCAATCATACTTCTGTATAAGCTTTGGTCCACTTTTTCACCCTTGTCATCCTTTGTCAGCTTTAAATGAGTGGGGGCAGGTGTTCTCTTGTGACTTGCATTGTCCATCCCAAACTTTTTGACAGTGTTCTTAGCATACTTGCTTTGGGATATGAACATGGAGTCTTCCATCTGCTTGATTTGCAGTCCAAGAAAGTAGGTTAGTTCTCCTACAAGGCTCATCTCAAACTCAGATTCCATTTGATTAACAAAATGTTTAACCATCCTGTCTGACATCCCACCAAACACTATGTCATCTACATATATCTGAGCTATCATGACCTTTCCCTCTTCATCTTTCACAAACAAGGTTTTGTCTATTCCACCTTTCCTGTACCCTTGTTTTATGAGAAAAGTGGTTAGTCTTTCATACCATGCTTTTGGGCTTGCTTTAGACCATAAAGAGCCTTCCTTAGTTTGTATACATGATCTGGATAGTTTGGATCAACAAATCCCTTAGGCTGCTCCACATATACTTCCTCATTAAGATACCCATTTAGAAAGGCACTTTTAACATCCATTTGAAATAGCTTGAACTTTAGGATACAAGCAATTCCTAGAAGTAGTCTGATTGATTCAAGCCTTGCTACTGGTGCAAAGGTTTCATCAAAGTCTACTCCCTCAATTTGTGTGTATCCTTGAGCTACAAGTCTAGCCTTGTTCTTTGTAACAACTCCCTGCTCATTTGACTTGTTCTTGTACACCCACTTAGTGCCAATCACATTTATTTCATCAGGCCTAGGAACAAGATCCCACACTTCATTCCTTGTAAACTGGCCTAATTCTTCTTGCATAGCAGAGATCCAGTACTCATCATTCAGAGCTTCCTTGATGTTTTTAGGTTCTATCTTTGAAACAAAACAGGAGCCTGAAATCATTTCTCTTGATCTAGTGATTACACCACTATTAGGATCACCAATTATTAGATCTTTAGGATGATCTTTCTGGATTCTGATGGAGGGAGGTTTGTTGGATTGTTCTGTCCTTGCCTCAGTTAGAGTGAAGTCAGGATTATCACTCTTTATTTCAACTCCAGTCTGATTGTCAGCAGATGTTCCAACATCATCTGCAACATCTATAGAGGCATCATCAATAATCACATTTATTGACTCCATTATAACCTTGGTTCTGGAGTTAAATACTCTATATGCTCTGCTATTTATGGAGTATCCAAGGAAAATCCCTTCATCACTTTTAGGGTCCATCTTCCTTCTTTGATCCCTATCAGCCAGAATGTAACATTTACTTCCAAACACATGAAAGTACTTGACTGTAGGTTTTCTGCCCTTCCAGACTTCATAGATGGTAGACAAAGTTCCCTTTCTTAGAGTGACTCTATTGTGAATGTAACAAGCTGTGTTCATAGCTTCAGCCCAAAAGTACAGTGGTAACTTTTTAGCATGAATCATAGCTCTTGCTGACTCTTGGATAATTCTGTTTTTCCTCTCAACAATCCCATTCTGTTGAGGGGTGATAGGAGAAGAATACTCATGATTGATTCCTTCTGAAGAACAGAAATATGAGAATTTTTGATTCTCAAACTCCTTTCCATGGTCACTTCTTATTCTGACCACACAGCTTGCTTTTTCTCTTTGTATTCTTTGGCACATATCTTTGAATACATCAAACACATCAGACTTTTCTTTGATGAAATTTATCCATGTATATCTTGAAAAGTCATTAACAACCACATAGGCATATCTTTTTCCACCAAGACTCTCAACCTGCATTGGTCCCATAAGATCCATATGCAATAATTCCAAAACTTTGGAAGTTGTCAGATGTTGGAGCTTTGGATGTGACATCTTGGTTTGCTTGCCTATTTGACATTCACCACACACTTTACCTTCATCAATCTTCAGTCTTGGAATACCTCTTACAGCCTCCATAGATATGATCTTCTTTATTCCTCTGAGATGAAGATGACCCAGTCTTTGGTGCCACAGCTTCACTTCTTCTTCTTTGGCTAAGGACAAGTTGAAGTAAGGCTGACATCTTGAGGTTCCCACATATAGCAGTTGTCTTTTGATCTGACTCCTCTCATGACAACCTTATGTTCTTTATCAGTGACTATGCATTCAGTTTTGGTAAAGTTTACACTATAACCTTGGTCACATAATTGACTTATGCTGATCAAGTTAGCAGTTAATCCTTTTACCAGCAGCACATCATTTAGAAATGGTACACCTTGGCAGTCCAATGTCCCAACTCCCTTGATTTCTCACTTTGCTCCATCTCCAAAGGTTACATATTTGGATGAGTGTGACTTTAAATCTACCAGCAGATTCTTAAGTCCAGTCATATGCCTTGAGCAGCCACTGTCAAAGTACCAGTATTCCTTAGCAGATACTCTGAGAGATGTATGAGCTATATAGGCAACAACCTTCTTGGTCCATTTGTGTCTGTTGTGAGATTTCCTTTGATGCATCTGCCCTGTGTGGTGTCCATCTTTAGAATTCCAAGGTTGTCTGTTGAACTTGTTCTTGGGCATGTATTTGTAGCTTTGATCAGCATGAAGACTAGCTTTAGGTACCCATACTTTCTTGATGACCTATGTCTTTTGCTTAGGGGGTTGCTGATATCTCTGATTTGGATGTCCATGCAGCACTTTCTTGGTGACCTCTGTTTTCTGCTTAGGGGGTTGCTGATACCTCTGATTTGGATGTCCATGCAGCACCTTTTTGGTGACATCTGTCTTCTGCTTAGGGGTTTGCTGATATCTCTGAGTTGGATGTCCATGCAGCTTGTAGCAAAAATGTTTGATATGACCAAACCTTCCACAATGATGGCATCTCCATCTTTGATATTTCTTTTTCATCATGTTCTTGTCATGATGTTGAGACATCTGTTTGGACATCTTGTTTGACTTCATGGGATTTGGAGTTGTTTTGCTGGTGCTAGCCTCAAACTTTTGAGCTTTATTAAATCCCAGCCCAGTCCTATCCCCTGAGTGCTTGTTGATGTTGTTGAGAATGACATCCGGTGTGCTTGAGCTACTGTTTAGCATTCTGACAGATTTGGACATATGCTCCAATTTGGAGTTGAGTAAGCTTACTTCACTTTTCAAAGTGTCAATGGTCTCTAGAGTACTTGTCTTTTCAGCCTTTAATTCCCCAATCTGCTTCTTCTGCTGTATATTCTCCATGCATACTTCAGTGCTCCTTTTACACAGCATCTTGTATGATTCTTCAAGCTCTTCAAATGTCAGCTCCTCATCACTGGATCCCCCTTCAGTTTCACATACTCCAGCTAGAGTAGTGATGTGCTTTGCAGATTCTTCTTCTGACTCACATCCCGAGTCCTCATCTGACCAGGTCACAGAGAGACCTTTCTTCTGCTTCTTTAGATAGGTTGGGCATTCACTTCTGATGTGTCCATATCCTTCACATCCATGACATTGAATCCCTTTTCCTTGGTTGGTCTTCTCATCATAATTTGACCTTCTATTAGAATCATAAGGTCTTTTATACTCAGAAGAGGTTGAGTTTCTTCCACTTGGTCTGGACCTGTTTTCCATTCTTTTGAGAATTTTGTTGAATTTTCTTCCAAGCATAGCAATTGTTTCTGATAAATTTTCTTCAGAGTCTGCTTCATGACTTTCTTCTTCTTTATCAGTATTTGAGACCAAGGCTATGCTTTTGTTTTTCTTCACAATTGTATCATTCATTCCCATCTCAAATGTTTGAAGGGAACCAATGAGCTCTTCAACCTTCATTGTGCATATGTCCTGAGCTTCTTCTATTGCAGTAACCTTCATGTCAAATCTTTTTGGTAGTGATCTGAGAATCTTTCTTACCAACTTTTCATCACTCATCTTCTCTCCCAAAGCACCAGAAGTATTAGCTATTTCCAGGATATTCATGTAAAACTCATGAATGGTTTCATCTTCCTTCATTCTCAAGTTTTCAAACTTGGTGGTGAGAAGTTGAAGTCTTGACATCTTCACCTTTGATGTTCCTTCATGAGTGGTTTTGAGAGTGTCCCAAACATCCTTGGCCAGCTCACAGTGATGCACAAGTCTAAATATGTTCCTATCAATGCCATTGAATAAGGCATTTAAGGCTTTGGAATTTCCAAGTGCTGAATCTTCTTCCTCCTTGCTCCACTCTTCTTCAGGCTTTAACATTTTTGCCCCATCCTTATTGTCTTGGATAGGGTGTTCCCATCCTTTGTTGACTACTTTCCAAGCCCTGCTATCAAGTGATTTTAAGAATGCTACCATTCTTGGCTTCCAGTAGTCATAGTTGGATCCATCCAAAATAGGTGGTCTATTCACAGATCCTACATCTCTGTCCATGTTCCCAAAACTTGCAGTCCCTAGATCTCACCCAGTTAAACAGGCAGGGTGCCTGCTCTGATGCCAATTGAAATTCTGGGATCAGGTACGTGATGTCGAATGAGATGTTTAAATAATTGAAGACTTAAACAAAACTTAAAGTGTAGGTAAATTAAATAACACAGGAAATTGTTAACCCAGTTCAGTGTATCTCCACACTTACATCTGGGGGCTACCAAGCCAGGAAGGAAATCCAATATAAGTAATATTAATTCTGGAATTAAACCAACCAGTTTAATCCTTCACTTAATATCTACCCAAGGCAATTTCTACCTAAGACATAACTTAGATATGAGTACCTACTCACTCCCCCTCAATCACACAGTGATATTTTACAATGTTTAATAAAACTGAAGTTACACTTCAAACACAACAGCTTGATTTTACTTAAAAGTTTCAATCAAGACAATACACTTTTTGCTTATAAGCTCATAAAGTGATACACAATTAAAACCTGCTATTAAACACAAACACCCTTTACAGTCTTCTTAATTTCGTACTCTATTCTGAGAGTTTCTGTTCCTTAAATAGATGCTTGGTTTTTGGGCTTTCTATAAATAATCCAGTCCTGATAAATCCTGCTGTCATCACCTTGAATTAGGGTTTGTTACTTCCTTGATTCAAGGTGAGTTAGTTATTCTATTACACTGAAATCAGATAACTAAGCTCCCTACAAATGCACCTTGTATTGTTTATCTATTCACAATTAATTCCAGATAAATTCCCTGAATTTACTCAGTTCTGTTATGCATTATTTAAGTCTGGTAGCAGGTTTACGATGTCACAACATCTGGTGTGACATCCTGATGTCTGAACTTAATTCATTAACTTATACTCTGTTTGACAATGTCACAACATCTGGTGTGACATCCTGAACTAAGTTCAACACTTCTTGTTTGTCAAAATTTCTGCCAATTCTTAACATCTACACTAATTAAATCTGATTTTTAATTAATAAAATAATAATATTAATAGTGATACTAAAAATAATAATAATACCAATAATACACCAATGATATTAATAATAAAAATAATAATACCAATAATACACCAATGATATTAACAATAAAAATAAAAATATTAATAATCTTAGCCATATTAGTAAAAGGGGTGGAAAACAGGCATGCCTGCCCCATTTAGCCCCGCCCCGCAAAAGCCTTCAAAACATTGGGGCAGGGCGGTCAAAATTGAGAATGCTGACCTAAAATTTAAACCCTCACTGCAAAAAAATGAGGGCGGGGCGGAGAAAGCCTGCGGAAATTGCACTTCTTAAGCCTAAAAATACAAAAATTTAAGTAAATATACATGCCCCGCAAAAGCCCGTGAGGAAAACGGGGCAGGGCGGGGCAGACACTTTAGAGGGTAAGAGCCTAAACCCTTGGCCCACCCTACAATAAAGTGCGGGAAAAATGTGCATACTGTTATCCGTAAATTTCGACGTTAGGAATTAATGAGGTTATTTGGCTTAATAAAGAGTTTTGACACATTAAAGTTTGGAGGGAAGTTATGTAATTTTCAATTAAAATGTAGAGACAAGAGGCGCAAGATCAAGCTCATTCAGCATGTTAGTAGGACAAATGTCATCATCGTAGGATAGTGTTAGGAAGAAATCGTTGAAAACAGTTACTTTGTAATGTATATAATTAACTTAGTCTAGTGTTAGAATAAGTGCGCGGAAATCATATGTACTAGTAACTCCGTATACTCAAAGTATCCGCGTGTAGAGAAAAGAGTGCAGTGAGAATGTACGTGATTGAAACACCACCAATTTATCTTTAAATGTCAATTTATCTTCAAGTTATTTATCTTTGAATCCTTTTAAACTTTCAAGTCTTTTACGTTAAAACATTTATCTTTCAAAGTCATTTACTTTTTCAAGCAAGTTACTACATTTCCTTTACAATTATTGCCTCTACTTTTCCAGCACTTTAATATTTTGCCTTGCACTTATCTTTTCTTTACATTTCCATTCATTTATGTTTCATTGCCTTTCCTTTAATTATCATTTACCTTTAAGTCTTGTCTTTAATTTTCCTTACATCTTCAAGCCTTACCCTTTTTCTTTTGTTTAATTTGAAAGTCTTTTGCTTTTACTTAATTTCTTTTAAAAACACTTTCTGAATCATGTCGAAGAATTCAAGACCTATTTTCCCAAAAATATCACAAACCACCAACCTTTTAGCACATGTCCTAGGATAAATGTGGTCGATCCTGTGAGTAACTGAAGGTATTTTGGTATCTTCAGAGGACCAGCAGTTGTTTACCAATTTTGGGGGTAAACAAATTGGCACGCCCAATGGGACAGTGCTAAAAACGGTTTCTAGAAGTTTCATAACTTCCCTTTTTCATAACTTATTTTTTTATAACTTCTTTGGTAACCTCTTTTACATGGGCATACTGGTCGAAAGAGTGGTTACTTTTGTTGTATGCATTTGGGAAGTGGGAAAGTAGCTAGTACAAATCATTATATACCCAGAAGAAGAAATATAAGGAAGATGTCATCTAGCCAAGGAAACCCAAGTGATTCGATTCCCGTAACAAGTGGATCGAATCCCCCAAGTGAGCAGTTCAAATGTTCATAGTATGAATACACAAAATGTGCCTAGGAGTGAGTCCATCCTATTCTCCAACCCTTTGACAGGGGCTTCGACGATGCCAAATGTGGTGTCAGAACCAACCTTTTCGACAAGGCCAAGAGCAGTAGTTACTAGCACATATGCTAGTTACTATGATCAACCAATGTTGGAGAACCTTGGGCCAAATGCTCAAACTTTACCACTAAATTCGTCTGTATTCAGATCTTACAGGCCTACAGGATTTTCTCATCCTGTGACTAGAAATCCACCCTATGGTATGCCAACAACAATGATGCGAACCTAAGAAATGAACCTCCAGTTTTTTCAGACAATGTTTCTTCTTCACCCTTGAAAGAATATGGTTCTGCAATAAACATGAGAAGAAATAGCCAAACTGTTGGTTTTGGGCATTCGACTCAGGGTCTTGCTTTAACAAATGAGTTTGCAGCCTATTTAAGACAATAGATGGATGAGAGCAACATGCAAATGGTTCATACTCAATCCCAAACCATGGGAGAGGTTTTTAAGCCTTTGATCCAAAATACAACTCAGACGAATCAACAGATGGTGTCTCAAATGGCGTGCATAGCAGAATTCATGGGAGTCCCAACACCAGTTCGACAGCCCAATCACATGCCAAATGTAGGAAATGTCATGCAACCACCAAATCAAGAGAATCTGCTAGTAGTCGAACCATTGGAAGTCGAACCCATCAGGAATCAAAGACAAATGGTAGTAGAGGAGGAACCAAGGGTGATGGTGGTGAATAAGCATCAAGATGTAGACCATATGGTTCAGTTTGACAAAATAACTTGGAAGTAGAAAACTATTTGGAAGCCCTTGTCGAACGAATAATGGCTAGAAGTGGGATAAACACAAGTTTTTCCTGGCCAAATTTCACTTCACCAATAGTAGCATATATACTTCAGTCGTAATTTCCTCCTAGACAAAGGTTACCAAGTTCAGTAAGTTCTCAGGAGATACAACTGAATCTACGGTCGAATATGTGGCACATTACATCATAGAGGATGGGGAAATTTATAATGATGAAATCCTAAGGATTAAATATTTCTCTAGCTCTCTCACTAAGAATGCTTTCACTTGGTTTACTACATTGCCACCTGGTTTGATATGTAACTGGACTCAATTGGAAAGTTTGTTTCATGAGCAATTCTACATGGGTCATACTGTAACGCCTCAAATTTTATTTAATTATTTTATTCGGATTATTGCGTGTTGTTGTGTTTAGAATAATAGATTATCAAATATAATTGTGATTGAGAATTATATTGTGGTGGATAATCGTATTATTATGTGATAACTAAATTAAATGGAATAAAATATGAGGTGAGGACAAGGTGGTCAATTAGTAAAAGTCATAAGGGTAAAAGTGGAAGATCATAAGTTGGGTTTTAGGGGTTATGTTGGAAATAAGGAAAAAGGGGAAAACAGAATCGTGTTGTGGGAGAACGTGAAAAACAATCGTGAAAGTTGTGAAGATAAGAAGAAGAGAAACAGGTTTGATCGTGAAGAAGAGTTCGCGAAAAAGGAAATTCTCGACAAAATCTAAGGTAAGGGTGGGATTCTTCCATCTTAAGAGTTTTATAATGGGAATTGGGTAGGTTGAGGATTAGGGATTGAGTTTGTGATGGATTAAGGAGGAATTAGGTTGGATTATGTGTTGTTGATTGTTATTAGTTGATAATTGTATGCGTTAGATGATGAAATTGATGAATACTGTGAATTCTGGCTGTGATTGGTGATGAGCATGATGATTTTCGTTGTAGGTTTGAGTGCTGAGAGCAGAGCTACGATTTGCAAAATCGCAAAGCTCGCTTAGCGAGCAGAGTCAAGGAGCTTGTCACTTAGCGAGCCCTGTAGCATGGAAAATTAATTTTTAAATTCCGAAAAATTTCTTAAAAATTATTTAATTTCTTAGTAATGTCTAGGAATCATTGTGTAGTTAAAGGTAGAAAAACGGGAGTTATGCACTTAATTATAGGGATAATTAGTGTAATTTGAATTTAAACATAATTGACGTGTTTGTTGGATTTATTTGTTGTTGTGATAAGATACATATGTTTGTTGGTGGTGTACGTATATGTAATTGTTGTGATTAATGATGTTGTTCTGTTTATGATGGTTGAATTTGATTTGAGTGGTTTTATGCTAGAATGCAAGATGATAATGATAATTGCGATGTTGATGAATTGTTGTATGAGGAAGACTGTTGCGATGGGTAGTTAGATATAAGTTGTTGTTGTTGTTGAGGTTTTATGATGTCATTGTTGCATGCATGCATGTATGTCATTGATGTTGCATGACATGTTGCATAGTTGAATAACATACCAAGGTGGGGTATGGTCGTTCTTGTGATGTTGGTACGGTCATGAAATAGGGATCATACGTGGCCATTAAATAGGGGTCGAGGGTGTGATCGTGAAATAAGGATCATACTAAACCATGAAAGAGGGATCAAGGGTTCCGACGGGGACTGGATCTTGAAATAGAGATCGGATATGGTACCACATGCATAGAGTCAAGTAGAGTCTCATTGCATGATTGTTGTTGTTATTGTTGTTGTATATGATGTTGTGGTAGTATATGATGTGTTGTATGTGTGTTGTTGTTGTATGTGAAATTGTTGAGGTGTGTGATAGTTGTTGTTGTATGTAATGTTGTTGAATAGTTGTTGTTGAGAAGTGGTGTATTATTTTCTGATACTTGCTTAATTTCTATTATATTACTCTTTGTGATGTAAGTATCTCAACTATTTTGTTTGAATGTTACTCTTATGTTGGTAAAATGCAGGTGATTAGGATAAGTGACTGGTGGTCAGTGAAGTCGGTGTACTTCACGTTTTAGGGTGTCGGCTCTGATACGTCACTTAGGAAACCAAGACAACGTGGTTTTATTTGTTATTTTGTTTAGAAAACATTTTCTTGTAAATGAAGTTTAATGATGTTGATTTTAAAAATATTTCCGCTGCATGTTGAATACTTACTTTTGAAAACATATCATTGAGCCATTTATGGTATTTTGAAGTTGATTGTGACACTCGAATAAAAAGTTGAAAATTTTACTCTGATAATTAAAAATAATTTCGTGGGGTAATTTGGGTGTTACAAAGTGGTATCAGAGCAGGTCGGTCCGTCCAACCAAGTAGTTGAGTCGTAGAGTCGTTGAGTTATTGTGTTCTTGTTAGGTGTTGAGCATCGTTGATACGCTGCTGTTGTGTTATTGTTGTTTATTCTAAATCGTGGGTTATGTTGTGTGGCAGATTTAGAATGGTTGGGAGGAATGATGTTGCACTTGTCGCTGCTATGCAAGCGATGGCACAGGCTGTCCAAAATATGTTAAATGATGGGAATCGTGAAAGTGACAAGTTCAGGAAGAATGATCTGCCAACATTCAAGGGGAAGTTTGATCCTGATGGAGCACAGGATTGTCTCAAGGAGATTGAGAGGATCTTCAGAGTTATGGAATGTTCAGAAGGAAGCAAGGTGTGATTGGGTGCGCACAGACTGGCATCCGAGGTTGGTGATTGGTGGGTTGGCACTCACCAACAATTGGATGCATCTGGTGAGGAGGTATTTTCCTAAAGATGTTCGGGGAAAGAAGGAAATCAAGTTTTTGGAACTGAAGCATGGTAGCATGTCTGTGACGGAGTATGCTGTGAATTTCACTGATTTGGCGAAGTTCTACCCGTATTACAGTGAAGCAACTGTTGAGTTGTCGAAGTGTGTCAAATTCGAGAATCGGTCGAGGCCTGAGATTAAGCAGGCGATTGTCTATCAGAGGATCCGTAGGTTTCCAGACCTAGTGGATTGTTGCAGGATCTTTGAAGAAGACAGTAAAGCTCGATCTGAGCACTTCAAAGGTTTAACTGAGAGAAGAGGTAAGCAACAAGTGAATCGTGGAAAATCTTATGCAGCTCCTGCTAATAAGGGTACGCATAAGCATAATGAGGGGAAAAGGCCAAGTTGGGGATGTGATCCTACTTTGCTTAAGTTCTATAGGTGTAGAGAGATGGGTCATCGTGTCAGTGAGTGCATAAGTGACGTGAAGAAATGTTACAAGTGTGGTCAGCCTGGACACTGAGTGCAAGGGAAATCTGGTTACTTGCTACAACTTTGGGGAGCAAGGTCATATCAGTACGCATTGTCATAAGCCCAAGAAAGTTGCAACTGGAGGAAAGGTGTTTGCTTTGATAGGGACACAGACTTCCAGCGAGAATCGTTTGATCAGAGGTATTTGTCATATTAATAGTATTCCGTTGATTGCTATGATTGACACCGGTGCGATGCACTGTTTTATTTCTCTTGATTGTGTGAGGAAATTAGGACTTGTTGTGTCTCCGATGCAAGGAGAGATGGTTATCGAGACTTCTGCTGATGGGTCGTTAACTACTTCTCTTGTATGTCTGAATTGTCCGTTATCAATCTATGGTAAGGACTTTTTGTGTAGATTTGGTTTGTTTCCCGTTGAGAGGTATGGACATTATTTTAGGTATGAATTTGTTGGAGTACAACCATGTTCATATTAATTGCTTCAGTAAGTTGGTTCGGTTTCTTACTCCTAGTGAAGAGGAAGAAGAAGCTGGTTATTTGTCTGCTCGAGAGTTGAAAGAGCTTATGGATGATGAAGCGCAAGTTTTGGCGTTGTTTGCTTCGTTGTCGGTGGAGAATGATATGCAATTAGTGAATTACAAGTTGTGAGAGATTTCCCGAAAGTGTTTCCAGATGATGTTGCAGATGTTCCGCCAGAGATAGAGAGAGAGAGAGAGAGAGAGAGAGAGAGAGAGAGAGAGGTGGAATTTAATAAGGATCTTATGCCAGGAACGAGAATTATTTTGATGGCACCATATCGTATGTCGGTTTCTGAGTATCTGAGTTGAAGAAACATCTAGAGGAATTGTTAGAAAATAAATTTTTGAGACTGAGTGTATCGCCGTGGGGAGAACCTATATTGTTGGTGAAGAAGAAGGATGGTAGCATGAGGTTGTGTATTGATTACAGACAACTGGATAAGGTGACGATTAAGAATAAGTATCTGCTTCCAAGGATAGATGATCTGATGGATCAGTTGGTCCGTGCTCGTGTGTTCAATAAGATCAATTTGCAATCGGGTTATCATCAGATAAGAGTGAAGGATGAAGATATTCAGAAGATTGCTTTTAGGACTCGGTATGGACAATATGAATATGAAGTGATTCCATTTGGAGTTACTAATGCACCTGGTGTATTCACGGAATATATGAATCGAATTTTCCATGAGTATTTGGATCAATTCATTGTTATGTTTATAGATGACATTCTGATTTATTCTAAGTCAGAAGAAGATCACGCTTAAAATTTGCGAATTATGTTGCAAGTGTTGAAAAAGAAGAAGCTTTTTGCGGAATCGTCGAAGTTTGAATTCTGGTTGAAAGAGGTGAGTTTTATAGGTTATGTGATTTTAGAACAAGGGGTTTTTGTGGATCCGTCCAAAGTATATGCAGTGCTAAAATGGGAGACTCTGAATTCAGTGACAGAGATTAGAAGTTTCTTGGGATTGGCCGGTTATTATCAGAGGTTTATTGAGGGGTTTTCGAAGTTGGCACTTCTGTTGACCCAATTGACTTGTAAGAACAAAGCGTTTGTGTGGGATTCTCAGTGTGAGTAGAGTTTTATTGAGCTAAAGAAGAAGTTGACTACTGCATAGGTTTTGATTTTACCGAAAGCAGATGAACCATTTGTGGTTTATTGTGATGCTTCTTTTATGGGTTTAGGTGGAGTATTGATGCAAGATGGTCAGGTGGTGGCGTATGCTTCACGTTAGTTAAGAGTTCATGAGAGGAATTATCCTACTCACGACTTGGAGTTGGCAGCTGTGGTTTTTGTCTTAAAGATTTGGAGACATTACTTGTATGGTTCGAGGTTTGAAGTTTATAGTGATCATAAGAGTTTGAAATACCTGTTTGATCAGAAAGAGATGAATATGAGGTTGAGATATTGGTTAGAATTTCTGAAGGATTATGACTTTAGTTTGAGTTATCATCCAGGTAAGGCCAATGTTGTAGCCGATGCCTTGAGTCAGAAGACATTGCATATGTCGGATATGATGGCTAGAGAGTTGGAATTGATTGAGAAATTCAGAGATATGAGTTTGGTTTGTGAACAGACACCTCATAGTGTGATGTTGGGAATGCTTGAGGTTAATAATGATTTTCTTGACCGTGTTCGAGAGAGTCAGAGATCAAATGTGAAACTGGTGGACTTGATGGTTAATGATGAAGGTGCAGGAAATAATGAGTTTCGGGCTGATGAACAAAGAGTACTTAGATTTCAGGATCGTATCTGTATTCCTGATGATATTGATTTGAAGAGAATGGTTCTTGAAGAAGGTCATAGGAGTGGCTTGAGTATTCATCCAGGAGCGACGAATATGTATCAGGATTTGAAGAAGATATTTTGGTGGCCTGGTATGAAATGAGATGTGGCTCAGTTTATGTATGCGTGTTTGACTTGTCAGAAGTCGAAAGTGGAACATCAGAAACCTGTTGGTTTGATGCAAGCGTTGGATATACCCGAGTAGAAATGGGATAGCATATCGATGGATTTTGTTACGGGGTTACCTATACTCCAAGAGGGTATGATGCCATTTGGGTGATTGTTGATAGGTTGACGAAGTCAATGCATTTTATTCTGATTGGTATAATGTACTCCTTGTAGAGATTAGTAGAGATATATGTTAGTGTGATTGTGAAGTTGCACCGGATACCTTTGAACATTTTGTCGGATAGATATCTGAGGTTCAGTTCGAGGTTTTGGGAGAGTTTGCAAGAGGCATTGGGTTTGAAGTTGAAGTTGAGTTCAACTTATCATCCTTAAATTGATGGACAAACATAGAGGACGATATAATCTTTGGAGGATTTGTTGAGGGCTTGTGTGCTTGAACAAGGAGGTGCTTGTGATAGTCACTTGCTATTGATTGAGTTTACGTATAACAATATTTATCATTCCAGTATCGGAATGGCACCGTTTGAAGCATTGTATGGTCGAAGGTGTAGAACACCTTTGTGTTGGCATGAGTCGGGTGAGAGTGTTGTACTTGGACCTGATATTATGCAATAGACTACTGAGATGGTGAAGTTGATTTGAGATAAGAAGACTTCACAGAGTAGGCAGAAGAGTTACCGTGATAACAGAAGAAAAGATCTTGAGTTTCAAGAAGGAGACCATGTATTTTTTAGGGTTACTCCGGTGACCGGTGTTGGACGAGCTTTGAAGTCGAGGAAACTTACTCCTAAATTCATTAGGCCGTATCAGATTTCGGCAAGAGTTGGACCTGTTGCTTATAGAGTGGCGTTGCCACCGAGATTGGAAAATTTGCATGATGTATTTCATGTGTCACAGCTTCGGAAGTATTTTCCGGATCTGTCACATTTGATACCAATGGATGAAGTTAAAGTAAGAGATAATCTTACGGTTGAAGCATTACCAGAACGAATTAATGATCGGGAGGTAAAGCAGTTGAGAGGCAAGGAGATTTTCCTTGTGAGAGTGGCTTGGGGAGGAGCTACCGGTGGGCATATGACTTGGGAATTGGAAAGCAAGATGTAAGAGTCATATCCGAATCTTTTTACTTGAGGTATGTTTTCGAGGACGAAAACCTTTTAAGTGGGGGAGAGTTGTAATACCTCGAATTTTATTTGGATTATTGCGTGTTGTTGTGTTTAGAATAATAGATTATCGAATATAATTGTGATTGAGAATTATATTGTGGTGGATAATCGTATTATTATGTGATAACTAAATTAAATGGAATAAAATATGAGTTAAGGAAAAAGTGGTCAATTAGTAAAAGTCATAAGGGTAAAAGTGGAAGATCATAAGTTGGGTCTTAGGGGTTTTGTTGGAAATAAGGAAAAAAGGGAAAGCAGAATTCTGTTGTGGGAGAACGTGAAAAACGATAGTGATAGTTGTGAAGAGAAGAAGAAGAAGTGGAAAAGGTTCGATCGTGAAGCAGAGTTCGCAAAAAAGAAAAATCTTGACAAAATCTAAGTGGGATTTTTCCATCTTAAGGGTTTTATAATGGGAATTGGGAAGGTTGAGGATTAGGGATTGAGGTTGTGGTGGATTGAGGAGGAATTAGGTTGGATTATATGTTGTTGATTGTTATTAGTTGATAATTGTATGCGTTAGATGATGAAATTGATGAATACTGTGAATTCTGGATATGATTGGGGATGGGCATGATGATTTTCGTAGCAGGTTTGAGTGCTGAGAGCAGAGTTGCGATTTGCGAAATCGCAGAGCTTGCTTAGCAAGCAGAGTCAGGGAGTTCGTCGCTTAGCGAGCCCTGTAGCATGGAAAACTAATTTTTAAATTCCTAAAATTTTATGAAAAATTATTTAATTGCTTAATAATGTCTAGGAATTATTGTGGTGTAGTTAAAGGTAGAAAAAGGAGAGTTATGCACTTAATTATAGGGATAATTAGTGTAACTTGAATTTAAACATAATTGACGTGTTTGTTGGATTTATTTGTTGTTGTAATAAGATACATATGTTTGTTGGTGGTGTATGTATATGTAGAGTCTCATTGCATGATTGTTGTTGTATATGATGTTGTGGTAGTATATGATGTGTTATATGTGTGTTGTTGTTGTATGTGAAATTTTTTAGGTGTGTGATAGTTGTTGTTGTATGTAACGTTATTGAATAGTTGTTTTTGAGAAGTGGTGTATTGTTTTCTGATACTTGCTTAGTTTCTATTATATTACTCTTTGTGATGTAAGTATCTCACCCCTTCTGTTTGAATGTTACCCTTGTGTTGGTAACATGCAGGGGAGCAGGATAAGTCGAGTGGTGGTCAGTGAAGTTGGTGTACTTCACGTCTTAGGGTGTTGGCTCTGATACATCGTTTTGGGAGTCGGGACGATGTAGTTTTATCTGTTATTTCGTTTAGAAATTTTAATCTTGTAATTGAAGTTTAATGATGTTGATTTTAAAAATATTTCTGTTGCATGTTGAATACTTACTTTTGAAAATGTATCATTGAGCCATTTATGGTATTTTGAAGTTGATTGTGACACTCGAATAAAAATTTGAAAGTTTTACTCTGATAATTACAATTAATTCCGTTGGGTAATTTGGGTGTTACACAGACCAAGATTAGTTTGAAAGAATTGGCCAGTGTTAACCGAAAGTTCAAGTAGTCCATTAATGATTACTTGAATAGGTTTCGACTTCTTAAAGCCAGATGTTTCACATAAGTGCCTGAGCGTGAACTAGTCGAAATGGCTGCTGGTGGCCTTCAGTATTCTATCAGGAAAAAACTGGATACCCAATACATGAGAGACATGGCACAACTAGCAGATAGAGTTCAACAGCTTGAACGCCTGAAAGATTAAAAATCTTGGGCAAACAAACATAAGAAAATTGTAATACCATATAAAAGACATACTTCAAAGCATATTTTTCAATATAAAATCAAGTTTGGTATTGAAATACATAAGTTCTTAGCAAAACATTGCTTAAGTATAGCCACTACAACATAAGGTACTAAAAACAAGGCTATAAATTATACAAGATGTTCAAAAGAATACAAAAGTCTAAGACCAAGATCCGAAGATCTCAAAAGTCCACAGCGGGAGACAAAGCCATCAAGCAAGTAAAGATAATCAAATCACATTATCTTTACCTTTTGCGGAACCTGAATTACTTGAAATAACAACATCAACATGGTGTGAGATAAAACATCTTAGTGAGTTCCCTATCTTAGAGTTCTCTCAACTCTAAGGGTTCAAAACCTATTACTCCACGAATACAAACGCCTATTCTCGAGAGTAGCCAAAGAAAAATGGAAACATCCATACAACGCTCTATAACACTTCACGTGGGACTCAGTGAAATACCCACCTCAAGTATATCTCAACTAGACTTTCCATGGGACTCAATGTAATATCCATCTCAAGCCACTAACATGCTTCTCATGGGACTCAATGCAATACCCACCTCAAGCTACTAACATGCTTCTCGTGGGACTCAGTGTAATACCCACCTCAAGCTTAACCCTTTCGTCCCGTGGGACTCGATGTAATACCCACCTCAAGCTCAAACCTTGCTTCCCGTGGGAATCAATGTAATACTCACCTCAAGCCCAATCACGCGCCTTAGAACGGTACCTCTAGCCTTTACAGATTCTCTAACATAACGCAAAGGTATCCATATTGAGACTTAATCAAGACTAATACGAAGGTCCTAAAGCGATATAAATACTCAAGACACATTAGCCCGAGGGAAAGTCCTAGCTACCTCATAAGTTGTATATTTTGTCTCCATTAGCTCATACTTCCAAATTTAACATAAATCCAATTATATGAAAAGTCGGGAAAAGTCGGGTAAAAATAACATCTTTTGGCATCATCAAATTGTAAATATTTTTAGCTTCGATTCAATATGCTAAACACTAAAATCGGATGTCCGGATCAGAAGTTATGAATTAAAAACAAAAACTGAAACTTACAGGTCTCACTGAGCGAGGGATTCAGCTTGCTGAGCGAGCTATACCAGATCAACAATTTCTTCTGCCGAATTTCAGGCTTACGGGAAACATACCATTCCATGCCAAAATCATCCAAAACATCAACCAACATAGGAAAACAACACTAAACATTTTCATAGGCATAATGTGAGAAACATAGTTAGGTTTAATCAAGTTTCTAACCGTTTAAATCATTTGTTTTCAAGATTTCTACTAAAAACCTAAAACTCATAAACTATAAAACTCAACCAAAAACTAAAAAAAAGTATCTAACTACGAACCCACCTCGAGAGATGAAGATTGACGGGAAGAATGAGTTGATTTGACGGGCGGATGATGGAGAAAGATGAATTTGAAGCTTTAGGGTTTCCCTCCTTTTTCTTCTCTTTCTTCTTTTCTCTTCTTTTCTTCTTTTCCTTTTTCTCTTCTTTTCTTACTAACTTCCTCTTATTCCTTTTTGTCCTCTTTTCTTTCTATATAAACAATTATATAAAAACTTATATTTTACCAATGGGTCCAAAAATAGAGAGTATCCAAGAATGTCTCTTAATCCTCAAATTAATAAAGCCTCGGCATAAATAATATCAGCTATCTAGTTTAAATAATATTATTCGGTGAATTAAATAAATTACAGGGTGTTACATTCTCCCCCCCCCCCTTAAATAGGAATCCGTCCCCGAATTTAAAAGATTACCTGAAAAGGTGAGGTTATGACTCCCGCATCTCCGATTCCAATTCCCACGTAGCATCTCCCGGATGCGTCTCATCTCATTGAACTTTAACAAGTGGTATCTCTTTGCTCCTTAACACTTTGGTTATTCTTCCAACAATGCGGCTTGGTTGGGGTTCGAAAGTCAAATCCTTTTCTATATCGATAGAATCCGGCAGAGTAGGCTGAAGAGGATCAGGAACGAACCTACGAAGTTGTGATACATGGAAAACATCATGCATTTCAGATAGAGAGAGTCGTAAGGCCAATCTGTAAGCAACTTCACCAATCCTTTCTAAGATCTGACACGGTCCCACGTATCTCGGACTTAACTTGCGTGACTTAAATGGCCTTTTAAATCTCAACCTTGGAGTGACTCTCAAATACACATGATCACCTTCATCAAATTCCAAAGGTCTCCTTCGGTTGTCAGCATAACTCTTCTGACGATCTTGGGCTTGGTTAATCTTTTCTCGAATCATCCAAATCTTTTTCGTGATTTCTTGAATAACTTTGGGTCCCAAAATCCTGTCTTCACCCACTTCCGACCAACACAACAGAGTTCTACACTTTCTTCCATACAAGGCCTCATACGAAGCCATCCCGATGCTCGCATGGTAACTGTTATTATAAGAGAATTCTATCAATGTAAAAGTTCCTTCCAATTTCCTATACTTTCCAAAACGCATGCCCGTAACATATCTACCATTGTTTGAATTGTACGTTCCGTCTGACCATCAGTTTTAGGATGATTACAAGTACTCAAACGCAAATTCGTACCCATGGCTTATTGGAACACCTTCTAAAATCTCGAAGTGAACTTTGGATCTCTATCGGATACAATACTAGATGGGACACCATGCAATCTCACAATCTCATAAATAAACAAGCTCACAAGATGACGTGCCTTGTAAGTAGTCTTAACGGCTAAGAAATGTGCATATTTCGTTAACCGATCCACAATCACCCAAACAAAGTTATAACCACCTTGAATACTTGGTAAACCCACTGCAAAGTCTATAGAGATACTATCCCACTTCCAAATTGGGATGTCCAAAGGTTGCAACAACCCTCCCGGTCTCTGGTGTTCAATCTTCACTTGTTGACACACCGCACATTTGGACACGGATACTGCAATGTCCTTTTTCATTCTGGACCACCAATACTCTTTCTTTAAGTCTTGATACATCTTCGAAGAACCCAAATGTATTGTAAAAGAACTTTTATGGGCTTCCTCTAAAATATTTCTCTTTAACACCTCATCATTCAGAATGCAAATTCTTTGGTTGAATAGGATTACCCCATCCAATGCTCTCACAAAACTTAGTTGAAGCAGCAACTCCTGCAACTTCTCATCTAGAGCTTGTGCTTGTTGAATCTCATTCCTCAAACTAGAATTGATATTCAAATTTACCATTATTACACCATTCAGAGTCCAAGAAAATAGAAGATTAAGGTCTCGAAACTTCTCCAATAGTGCATATTCCAATACCATCAACTCGGCACCATGAATTACTTTTCTACTTAAAGCATATGCCACCTTATTAGCTTTTCTCGGATGGTACTTCAATTCAAGGTCATAATCCTTCAAATACTTCATCCATCTTCTATGTCTCATATTTAATTCCTTCTGATCAAAGAGGTACTTCAAACTCTTATGATCACTGAACATCTCAAAACGTACACCATAAAAATAATGCCACCACACTTTCAAAGTAAAAACCACGACCGCTAGCTCCAAATCATGAGTTGGATAATTCTTCTCATGAACTCTCAATTGTCTAGAAGCATAGGCTACAACCTGGACTTATTTCATAAGAACACCTCCTAATCCCATCTTGGAAGCATCACAAAACACTTCATAAGATTTGTTAGGATCGAGAATGATCAAAACTAGACCAGTTGTCAATATCTCTTTCAACCATACGAAACTTTTCTCACAACTAGAATCCCATTCGTAAGTGAATTCCTTTCTTGTAAGCTTAGTTAATGGTAACGCCATTTGAGAAAAACCTTTAATGAACCTTTTGTAGTAACCTGCCAAACCTAAGGAACTTCTCACTTCTGAAGCATTCTTCGGTCTCTCCCAATTAATCATGGCTTCAATTTTCGATGGATCTACCGCTACACCTCCCTGAGATATAACATGTCCAAGAAATTTGAATTCTGACATCCAGAACTCACACTTGCTAAACTTGGCAAAAAGTTGCTTCTCTTGCAGTACTGAAAGAATAGTCCTCAAATGTTCTCCATGCTCTTGTGGAGTACGAGAATAGATAAGAATGTCATCGATAAAGATCACCACAAACTGATCCAGATAGTCTTGAAATATCCGATTCATGTAATCCATAAAAATAGCTGGAGCATTTGTCACACTGAATGGCATCACTAAGAACTCATAGTGGCCATAAAGGGTTCTAAACGCAGTCTTGGGAACATCAAAACTTTTCACACGAATCTGGTGATAGCCCGACCTCAGATCAATCTTCAAGAACACACAAGCTCCTTTCAAATGATCTAGAAGATCATCTATTCTCGGCAAGGGATATTTATTCTTGATGGTAACCTTGTTCAACTTACGGTAGTATATGCACAGCCGCATACCACCATCTTTCTTCTTTACCAACAAAACAGGGGCTCCCCATGGCGAAACACTGTGTCTTACAAAATGCTTTGCCATAAAATCCTATAATTGGTCCTTTAATTCTCTTAACTCGAGTGGTGCCATCCGATAAGGGGAAACAAATATAGGAGCCGTTCCCGGTATCAGGTTAACTGAGAATTCAACTTCTCTCACCGGAGGTAAGGAAGTGACATCCTCGGGGAAAACATCAGGAAAATCATAGACTAATCGGAATATTCAAAACTTGTTGGCCATTACTATCCTCTTTAATAAGGACAAGCAAAACATACATCTCTTGTTCAAATAGAAATTTACCATTCCAACCGTACCTTCTAAGATCATTGTTAAAACATCCTTTGGAGGTGCTTCAACGGATGGAATAAGGATCAACTTCTCCTCACATCCAATAAACACAGAATTGGTAGACAACCAGTCCATTCATAGGATCACACCAACTTTCTTAAGAGGCAGACAAATGAGATCAATTTGAAACACTCTACCATCCACAGACAAGGTACAATTCTCACACCTAAGGGGTGTCTCAACGGTTTTGTCCATAGCGGTGGTAACCACCATAGGAGGAGACAAGGGAAAAAATCTTAACCCGAGTCGCTTTACACAACTAGTAGATACAAAAGAATGTGTAGCCCCACAATCAAATAAAACAAGACAAGGATGATTGTTAACAATAAAATTACCCGCAATTAGAGAATTGTCGCCTTTGGTCTTTCTAGCATCCATAGTATAAACTCTCACTTGAATTTGATCCTTCTTTTGGGGGTAATCTCTAGTGAAATGTCCTTCTTTCTGGCAATTGAAACATACCACGACACCCGGATTGCATCTTCCATAGGGATTCTTATGGCATCGGGAATAAGAAGGAGTAGCACTAGACTAGGACTCGACACCTTCTTCCCTTTGAAGGGTTGAGGCCTCGACCTAAAAGACTGATTTTCTCTTCCTCGATCACTTTGAACCGCTCTTCCAACACTAGCTTCGGTTTGCACTTTCTTCAAACTATGTTCGGCGACATAGCACTGCCTTAAAAACTCAGAATAGGTGGTGAACTCCCTTTGAGAGACACTATGAGAGATTTCGGCCCTCAACCCAAACAAGAACTGGTCAATCTTCCATCTTTCATGTGGAGCATACATGGATTGTCTAGAGTAGGCCGCCATGTCTTTGAAATTCTCAGCATAACTGGCCACAATCATGCTCCCTTGTCTAAGCTGTTGGAATTCAAATTCTTTTTGGGTTCTCAAGGAACTCGGAAAGTACTTCTCCATAAAGATTGTCTTAAATTGTTGCCACACTCTTGGAACTCCTTGCACCGCCATAATATTTGAAGCACTTTCCCACCATATAACAGCAGGACCTTTTAGTAAATGTGATGCAAAAGTCACCTTGTCTTCTTCACCATATATCACAATCCGGAAAATCCTCTCCATTACGGTTACCCATTAATGTGCCTTAAACGGATTCAATCCACCATGAAACTCCTGAGGATTCATGCGGAAGAAGTATCAAAATGTTCCACCTCCAGCTTCAGGAGTAACCACTTGAGGATGCAAACCTCCATTCATTTGGTGCATTATCTCCTGCATGAACTGATGTTGTTGTTGCTGCATCTGTTGCATGAATTGGAACATAGGAGCATTCCCATCACTACTCGGTTGATCGCTACCAGGGGAATTGACACTAGGTCGAGTATGAGTTTCATGCCTACCAGCCATATTTCTAAATGTCATCAAAACAGGATTAAGTTTATCAGGCTCAATACCATAAACATAGCATTTAGTCTTACAACGATATTACATGTATGAACGGAAAGAACACTTATATTATTACAAGGCTAGGTTGAGGATACGACCTTCTCTAATACCAACTGTAATACCCATATAAAAAATACATACATCAAAGCATATTTTTCATATATAAAATCAAGTTTGGTATTGAAATACATAAGTTCTTAGAAACACATTGCATAAGTATAGCCACTACAACATAAGGTACTAAAAACAAGGCTATAAATTATACAAGATGTTCAAAAGAATACAAAAGTCTAAGAACTAGATCCGAAGATCTCAAAAGTCCACAGCGGAAGACAAAGGCATCAAGCAAGTAAAGATAATCAAATCTCCTTATCTTTACCTTTTACGGAACCTGAAGTACCTGAATGAACAACATCAACATGGGGTGAGATAAAACATCTTAGTGAGTTCCCTATCTTAGAGTTCTATCAGCTCTAAGGGTTAAAAACCTATTACTCCATGAATAAAAACGCCTATTCTCGAGAGTAGCCAAAGTAAAATGGAAACTTCCATACAACGCTCTATAACACTTCACGTGGGACTCAGTGAAATACCCACCTCAAGTATATCTCAACTAGACTTCCCATGGGACTCAATGTAATACCCATCTCAAGTCACCAACATGCTTCTCGTGGGACTCATTGTAATAACCACCTCAAGCTACTAACATGCTTCTCGTGGGACTCAATGTAATACCCACCTCAAGCTTAACCCTTGCTTCCCATGGTACTTGATGTAATACCCACCTCAAGCTCAAACCTTGCTTCCCGTGGGACTCAATGTAATACCCACCTCAAGCCCAATCACGCGCCTTAAAACAGTACCTTTAGCCTTTACGGATGCTCTAACGTAATGCAAAGGTATCCATGTTGAGACTTAATCAAGACTAATACGGAGGTCCTAAAGCGATATAAATACTCAAGACACACTAGCCTGAGGGAAAATCCTAGCTACCTCACAAGTTATACCTTTGATGACCGTCCCTCATCATTATTTCATTTATTCTTTAACCCGATTGCCGTCCCCATCGTTGTTTACTTTACTTTCCAAGCCTGATGGCCGTCCCCATCTATGCTTGTCTAAATCCCCAGAGAGCCTTATTTCCTTACCCGATGGCCGTCCCATTCGTGGTCTCTTTATTTCCCCAGTTTGTCGTTTGTCCTCCTCATTGCTTAAACTTACCATTTTACCCCCAGCAGTCGTCCTCTGCTCGATGGTCGTCCTCCATCGCTTTCATTTGATAATCATACTGTACTAACTTTTACAATTTATATCCCTTTTCTTCTTATCCCCTGTGAGTGCAAATTTCGGACTGTCTTTGGTATTCAACCACAAGTTATCGTGTTTGTCTGTTAAGCCAAGCGCTTACATCCTGCACAGCTAACTCATGCTTGAATAGGGGAAGCTGTAAACACCCCAAATTTTCCCTCACTTCTTCTCACACCATGGCTTATGATCTTTCATTTTTTCATTAGCCTAAGCATACCGTCTCATATTGCATATTTGTTTCATCTGCATAGTTCCATTTCATCTCCATCTAGGGTTTGTGATCTGAGAAATCCGAGAATCAATCTGAGCCATCCCAATGGTCTTGAAGCTTTCCAAGGGGTTCCATGTTTGTTCTATAATCATATTATGCTCCCCAAATTTCATGAAAGTCAAGGGATCACAAGAATTGGCAAAAGCATGGAAGCAGAGCTAGGGTTTTCCTGCACAGATGACCAAAATTAGGGTTTTGGGTTCAGATGCCTTAACTCCAATTTTTTTGGTCATTCTTGTTTCTAATATTCTTAATATGTTATAAGGATCATGTGTACCAATTTTGATGAATAAATTCATTGTGGAAGTCATCTGATCATTGGGTAACTTCTTGAGCAAGTAAAGTCAAAATTAGGGCATCTGAGGCCTCCCTCAAGGGTACCAAAGGGTCATCATCATCATTTTAAGTTTCTATGATCTTTATTTGATCTTAGAAGTGGTTGTAAGTTCACAAAGTTGAATAATTTTGAGCCAAATGCAAACTTTCCATTTTTGGAAATGACTTTGTAATGGAAACTTTCCATTTTGAGAAAGATTTTCAACCTCCTCTTTCATGACCAAAAGTGCTTCAAATGAAAACTTCTTGGGCATGATAGTTGTATATTAGGTCTTTCCCTTTTCAAAAAGTACTAGAACATGTCTTGATTCATCCTAGAACTCAAGATATGGCCTTTCAAAGTTGGCAAAAATCCTATAATTTTCAAGTTCATGCCAAAGAGTGAATTTTGCAATTTCACTTGCCAAGCCTTTTCATGACATCTAATCAACTTCTATGCATCATAATATGTCAAGGAAACTTCCAAAGATCAGAATTGGCCCAAGGTTGCATGATTTGCATGACTTGATCTTTAAGAAATCTCAAAAGGGCCAAAACTCACAAACTTTGCAAAATGCCTTGGATCCTTCCATCCACTTGTGTCAGCTGCATCAAACCAATTCTATGGCTCTCTATGAATCTTGATGAGGCCATCTACCCCATTGAGCCAGCTCTGCCATGGCCCATGCCTAAGGTACAAGAACTTTTGACCTTTTGCAACTTGCCCATACCAATCAAGCTGAGCCACAACAACTCTTCTGACCAATCAATACTTCACATACATGCCTCATGGACCTCATTTCATATGATCTTGGAGCCTGAAACACAACATAACTCAGAATTCCAAAAATCACCATAGAGCTTCCTCTCTTCGAATTGCACAAACCAGCCATCAAACCTCAAAACAAACTTCACCAATCATATTCAAATGGTCTATAGAACACAAAGCACCCACTGAAAAGCCCTAAAACACAGCCAAACCAAAACACGATTCTTGGTGCAGAGGAACTGAAACTCATAAACCAAGCCACACAAACTTGTTCTAAGCATTGCAACATCATCAGGGGATTCATTGGAGGTGGATTGAACCAAGGAAAAGGCCATAAAGCTCAGGGAGTGAAAGCTTCATCTCAGGTAGCTCCTTAGAACTTTTTTTCCAGAAGTCTTATTTTATGTTCTAGAAATGTTCCCCATGCTCTCCTGATCACACTGCACTTGTTGGTTTTGAAAATGATGAAGAAACTAGCATGAACCGTATCTCTGAAACTTTGACCTAATTTTTGTTCTTCTTCGATTCTCTTTATTTATGCATGATTAATTGTTTTTGTTGCTGGATTTGAGTTTGTTGATGTTTAAAGATCAATTCTGGAGCTTTTGGTGAGTTTTTGTGGAGTTTTGAGAGATTCAGGGAGGGGGTCTGGCCGAAGAAGATGATCGGAGGTCTTCTCCGGCCACCTGAAAGTCATTAGGGAAAATATTTAATTAATTAGGTTAGTTTGAATTTGGGTCATTGGATTAAGCTTCCCACGCGTGTGGACGGCCCAGATGCTTCATTAGTTTTAATCTTTTAATTAATTAGTTTAAATAAGGTTAATTAAATTAAGTTAATCAGAGTGAATCTCATCCACCCATCTGCGTGCGCAGTCAACTTTAGTTTAAACTTGGACCACTGGATCAGTTGACCTCCATCTAATTGCATTTTTAATTCATTTTTATTCATTTCTTTTGCATAATTTATTTAAAATAGTTAAAAACATCACAAAAATATGACCTTTTGCATTTCTGATCCAAATATTTTTCTCAACCCAAAAATGATTTTTATTTTATTTTTTGCATTAAAAAAGTATTTTTAAAATATTTAAATGTTATTTTTAATTAATTAATGGATTTTAATTAATTAAAAATACATTTAGGTTTCTAAAAATGACCAAAAAAATCATGAACCATTCCAATACATTTAGAAACATTTTCAAACTCTTCATACAAATTTCATTTTAGGTTTGATCATAATTTCACAATTTTCTTTGAATTAGGGTTCTTTAAAATCACATTTTCTAACCCTAATTTGAAAAAATTCATTTATGCCTAACCATGAAGAGTTTGAACTTGATTCTTTTTGAATTGTTTCTCATATTGCATTTAGTTTCTAGGTTATTTATCTCATGAATTTATCTTGCATTTTCAATTTGATTTGAATTTTCACTTTAGAATCACCCAAAAACCCTAGCAAACTTAGGAAATTCATAACTTTCAATAGGATTAGCTTCTGACCTTCTCCTTTGGGATGTGATCTTATAGAGGATTAGGATTTGATTGAGCTTGATTTCAATTTTTTATCATGTTGATTGCTTCTGTTTCGGTCATTTGCATCTCATACATTCATAAAACCCTAATTTCTCATGTTCATTTGCATTTACCTTGCATATTCATCATCATGTGAACTTGCCATGACATTTCAAGCATTCATATGACATCTTAGACATCTTAGGACATGGTAAAACATTTCTTGATCATTTCTTCATTCATTTTCTATGTCTTGCATTCATTACATTTCATAAACATCCATGTGTTTTCATACTTCCAAACATGCTTTCATGACATCTCACTTTTGGTTGAACATTCATATGCATATTGTATGACTTTGCATCATCTCATATGCCATTTGCATTGCATAATAACTTCTGACTTTGGTCTTCACATCTCATTTCAATTCATTCCTTTATGCTTTATGTCTCATGCATTCATACTAACATTTTCAGGAACCTTTGGTAAGTTATTTGGGAAGTGGATTTGCCTTCACTTCCCACCTCTTCTTGTCTCATTCATTTGAATTTTTACATGTCTTTGAAGTGAACTTGGTCACTTATGTTCCATCCTTCTCACTTACTTTCTTCCAAGTTACTTATCTTCTTCAGGAAGTAAGTAACTTGTTCTTCTTTCTCCTTCTCTTTTCATCTGCTTCTTCCATTGGTGGCCTTGAAGATCCTCTATCTTAAGCCTAACAAACCATAGGATATCCAAGCATGATAACTTTTAGGGTTGTGTATAGTCCCCCTTAGTCTTTTACCTTTGAGTCTCCTTGAGTTTCTCTTCTCATCTCAATAATCAGAGACTAAACTCTTAAAGTTTTAGGACTTTGGAATTAGGGTTATGCTTGCATCCTTCTCTTAGTATGGAGTGTATAACTTTAATCCTAAGTGTTAAACATTTAATTTGTTTACACCTCTTAATCAAATCACATTAATAATCACTAAGACTTTATCTTTTAACTTGGGCCTTACATTAGGGTTATAACTCTTCCTTATGGTTAAGAAGGACTAACCCTAGTGTTTAATGGACAAGTCCCCCTCAAGTTGTATTACAAACTTAAAATCCACTTCTTAATCTCATCCTTTAATTAAAAACCATTTAATAAAGGTTTGTTATATAATTAATTTAATCCCTAACCATGGATTAAGTTGAGGTATCTTCCTCAGCTTAAGTGTTCTCATCTATTATCCTTCTATTAGGATGGTGTAATGAGTTCACTAATCTGTGATTAGAGATTAAACTCACTACTTAACGCTAAACAAAAACCCAAAAACATCTAAATAATCACAAGTAGGTTAATGATCTTAATCCTACATCATCATGGTAATTAAGTTGAGGTGTTTATCTCATACTTAAGTAGGATCATTATCCCTAATCAGGGAGGATATAATGAGTTTACAAGCCCTTGATTTAGGCTTAAGCTCATCAACTTATGCAAAACACCAAAAACAATAACAAGACTGAAAATACAAAAACAAACAATAATCGTCTCCTTCGGGATTCTTTTCTCATCACACTCATTCATAAACGAGAACTTTCTTCTTCCATCTAATGCAAGACAGTTAGCACTTGAGCCAGACGAGTCATACGCTTGAGCATAGACAAGTAAGCAGTTCACAGTCAATATTGTTTTCAGTCTCTTTGAGTCGAACTACGGTGTTCTGACTTCCTCATTGCATGAGAGGATACGTAGGCATAACTTAATAGTTATCGAACAAAAGTCTATGTCTTCCCCCTCTTTCAGCATTCCTTTCTAAGCCTCGGTTCTTGAGCATTCACCCTTTTGCATTGACACCTGTACATTCATTCTTAGCTTTTGTACACAGATAACACACACACCTACCCCTTTAAACACAATCTTGTAAGCGTGGATCCCGTCGAGTACGACGGACAATCTGGGTGCTAAAACCTTCCCAAGTTGTAACCAACCCCCTTTCTTAGTTTCTCTGGTTCGCAACCGTCTTATCCATCTTTTTCTAGGTTTATGCAGCATTACCTTTCCTTCGGGATAAAAATGCCTAGCTGGCGACTCTATTCATTTCATTTTCATTTTCTCTTTTCTCCGACCGTTCGCGTCTGCACCCTAGGACCCCGGTGTCTTTTCGGGGGCAACAGCTATCCATTTTAAATAATATTATTCGGTGAGTTAAATAAATTACGGGGTGTTACAAAAATAGCTTTTGTCGAATATCAAGACGAGGTCGAAAACGTCTATGACGAAACTCAACCTCTAGATGATAATGAGATAGACCTAGGTAAACTTAAGTAAGGTCCTCCTTACTCCTGTAGACTTTTAGTTCCCTCAAATGGAAACAATCCTAACGAAGTCGAAAAGAATGACAAATTTCCAAAGAAAACATATACTTTCGATGTCACCAAATGTGACGAAATTTTTTATTTATTAGCTAAGGTTGGCCAAATACTTATGCCTCCTGGTGCTAAAATGCCACCCTTAGATCAAAGAAAGAAAAGAGGTTTTTGTAAATACCATAATTATTTGGGTCATAAAACTTCTCAATGTTTTCTTTTCAGGGGTTTGGTGCAAAATACAATTCAGGAGGGAAGGCACAAATTTGGAGACAAGCCAAAGGCACATATGAAGATCGATATTTATCCTCTTCAGGTGGCTGAGGCAAACTATACTGGACCTTCTGCGGTGAACTGGATTGAGGTTGCTGAGCAAGTTGCTGATGATGACATCAACCCTAATTTAGTTGAAGCTATAGTGGATCATGTGGTAATTGAGGTTATTGAAAACTTCGACAATGATGCTATGTTGTTCAAGGCTAATGAAGAGTTGTCCGGTGAGCAATGGGAACATCTGATATGTAAGGCTGCTGAAGGATTCTTTAAGACATCATCTGATGTTGAAAAATTCAATGTGGGAGTTACCATCGTCCCATACGAGGAGGTCGAAGAGCCAAGCCTCCCATTGATTACAAAAGAAACTGCTGAGAGTTTCGGGAAGATGGACAAGACTACTGATGGCCTTGAACTAAACTTCTCCAAGATGGAACTTAGGAATGAAGTTAATATCAATATGGTCGAAGTGACAGATGACCAAGTGGAAAAGGTGGACCATTCTGCACCTCAAAAGGATCACTACAAGAAGGCTTATCGTAAGAAGGATGAGACAATTGTTGATTTCTTGCATAGATGTCAAAGCAAGAAGTCAGAAGTAATGTTGTGTCCAAGATGTAGTTCCATCTTTGACAAAGAAGATTCCTAAAGCCTTCAACAGGTGAATAAGGCTAATGGGGCGCATAAGCTAAAAGCTTCCCAAAAGCTTAGCCGCTTGACCCAAGGCGTGTTAATCCCTACCAACAAAGTGGTATGCCCCAATCCCTCAAGTCGAAGCAACCCACATTCAAACCAAGTGGGGAAGTTCCTAACGACAAGTGGTTTAAGCCTGATGAGTCAAGCAAAAGGGGAAGCCAAAAGTGGAGAAAATTCAATGTAGAAAGAGGGCCTTCAATGGGATAGAGAAAGGAGGTCAGAACATCAAACAAAGTTGTGTATGTATCTAAATATTACAAGCGTAAAAACCCTATGTCTAGGTCGGAATGGCGAAGAGAACAACGCAGGAAGAAGGCTCAAAGAGAGGCCTCCAAAGGTGATTGTGCTGAATCAAGCACAAGTGTACTTGGCGAAGTTGGTGCCAACATTAAAACAAAAATAAAAAACAAAGTGCCTGTGGGGCGCAAAGGACATTTGTCCAGAAGTAAAGAAGCTGACATCAAAGCAGAGATAAAGGTTGAACTGAAAGTTGTCGAAGATGAAGAGATGACAGATAATTTCGACTGTGAATCTGAAGCTTCTTTGAACGTCTTGGTCAATGTAGTTTCAGTAATACCCAAAGAGAATGATCGCATTACTGAGGCCGAAAATTTGGATGCAAACACTGAAGCAGAAATGGAAGCACATCAACCAATGTGCTACTATGTGATGAACAATGGGTGTGTCGAAGAACATAATGCCTTCTTTGAAAGACCCATTGAGGCAGTGAAATTGTTAATTGCTGGAAAATTGGAATCGGGACGTTGTATGCACAATTGCACGGGTGGATCTGACCACCCATCATTTATTTAGGGGTGGCGCAGGCCACCCAAATGGAAACAGACATGTGGCAGGTGCCACATGATGAAGTGGCGGAAGCCACCTTGGCCTTTGGTGGCAGGTGCCACGTTGGCGGCTAAATTTTGCAAGCCACATTATGGTGGCCATATTTGAAAGCTACTTTTGTGTGGCTACCACTATTATAAATTGGTGCTGGCCACTTGTGATGGTCATGGAATGGGTGGCGCAAGCCACCCTTAACTAGAAAGAAACACTTAATTTTCATTAGGTGGTATTTTAATTGAATAAAACAGTTAAACATGTCATATTATTTTAGTAATTCTCATTATAAACAATATTAAATTTTTATGAATATTGTCTTGTTAAAGTCAAAATGAATAATAAAAATCCTTAATATCAGTAGCAAAAAAATGTATCAGTAGTGAACAATAAGTTTTTGTATTAAGTCTGTGTTAAACTATTGACAGATAACTGAGTTTGGAAATTTAGCAGAAACAGATAGTAAGCTTATATTTTCATGACAGATAGGGTTTATTAGAAAAATAGATAATTGGCAGGTTTTGTAATAAACTCGTAATAATATTAGAATGTTTAAAACAATGTCGGTTTAGCCGAATTAGGCGAAAAACTTTGTTGCCCGGAATTTAACGAAAATCATCGGGGTAAGTCGGGTAGTTTAATAGTTGATTTTTGTTGCGTTGTTTTGTTGAAAAGATGTTGTAAAGTCGAGTTGCAGGCACTGGTTGAGTTGGTAAGTCATTCCGGTTTACAGAATGTTCTAAGTTGATTATGTGGGAGACCTTACAAGACAATGTTGAATCTAGGTTGTTCACATAGTATAAGTTGTTTGTGTTGCTTGTTAAAGCCGTTTAAGTTGCTCAAGTTGTTTAAGTTGTTCTGTGTTGTCGAAGTTGTTATGTTGTTCAAGTTGGAGGCTTAATAGCCAACGTTGATTTAAGTTGTTCAAGTTGTAAAAGTTGGTTGTGCTATTTGATGTTATATGTTGTTATGTTGTAAAGTCGTGCATGCTATGTAGATCATTTGCATTTTTATGTCGGAGTCGTTGCTCACACCACGTTGGCCTGAATTGGCACTAAGTTGAAAGTTGAAGGCTTATGCCTTGATTGCCTCGATAACCTGGTGTCGCTCCCTGGATTTCCATCCTGGTGCAAACACGAAAGTGGCGCGGAAAAGGGTAGATTCGCCAGCCATGCATTTTTATCCCGAAGGAATGGGAATGGTAATGTTGCACAAACCAAAAGAAAAGATAAGGAAGGAAAAAGGTTCTGCGAACCAAAGAGACTGAGTTCGGGATTCGGTTACGACCTGGGAAGGTATTAGCACCCCAGATCGTCCGTCGTACCCGACGGGATCCACGCTTGCAAATAAACTGTTTCAAAGGGTGAAGAAATGAAAGTTGCTGCAAAAGAAAGACTGAAACTGGATAAGAAGAGAAAAGAAAGGGGAAAATGTAGGGAAAATAAAAGAGTGCTCGAGCGGGCCCTACCCCGCTGCCTACGTACCTCATCTAGACATGAGGATCAGAGTCGCCGTAGTTCCCCTAACTAGGGGTGGAAAAGATTGCTTGTGTCTTAAGGCTTGAACTGCCTATGTCAATGCTCAGGTGTTGCAGGCTCGAACAAAGAGTGTGTTTCCGTCTTGCAAAGTGAGAAGTAATGGCAAGTTCGTACGTAAGGAGTGAGTGGGATGAGAAAAGAAGTCCCGAAGGAGAGACGTTTATTGTTTGTCCAGTGTTTTTTTATGAGTGTGGCACAAGGAAGTGAACTCAAACTCTTTTCCATGGAGTGTGTACTTGCTATTATATTCCAAGATGGAATAATAGAACAAACACACCAAGTAAGGAGAATTTATCCAAGGCTTGTTTCCAAGGGCAATGGCCTAAGCTCACTAACTTGTTGAATGTATTAGATGTTTTAGTAATTAAGAATGAAGAAGTATTTTTTTATGGTTTTCTTGATGAAGATGGCCACATGATCAGACTTGTGCATCATGCTAGACAAGTGTACTATTCCAAGATGGGAAGAGAAAGAAACAAAAGATCTTAAAGGTAAAATCTAATAAGGAATGTTTAATCCCAAAGTTATCATGCAAAGGTGGTCCTAAGGTTAGTGTGGTTTGAAACCTATCATAATGAAGAAAGAAAGAAGAAAGAAGGAGAAGAAAGAAGAACTAGAATACCACTTACTCCTCTAAAGGAGATAAGTTGTTTCTAAAGGGGGAAATGACGAAGTTAAACACAAGATGGCATAAGGAACATCACAAATACAAATGAGAAAGCAAAGAATAAAGAGATGAGATAAAGACTTGAAATGTGGATATCATCCACACTTCACTTACCATGAGCCCCTACAAGGAAAAGTTAGATCATACAGAAGTAATAAAAGGAAACAATTAAAACCAAAAGATCAATTTAAAACATCACAACCAGAAGTAACACACACCATTCACATGCTATGACTACACATACAAAACCATGAAAGTACTAGAGCAAACAACTCACCATAAAGCAATTCAAGTCACTATGAAAGAACAAAACAATTATGAGATAACACAAAGCATACAAAGTGAACAAGCATCATACACTTCAAGGCCAGAACCCTATCATATCAAAGGAGTGCCTAAACAATAAAAGAAATCAAGAAAGGGAGCATACAAGTTCAATTATTATCAATATGGGAAACAAGTAGGCATAAGAAGTAAAGTGAGTGTTGCACCCCAAAATATGCCCTCACCTAGACCAGACATTGTGTACTAAGGTGTCCCAAGAAGTTCACAAGGTTCACAAGGTTCACAAGGTATCTCAAGAGGTTCATAAGGTTCACAAGGTTCACAATTAGTCAGAAAGTTTGACAATTCCCTCAGACAAAAGCATCCTCCTAAGCAATGCATCCTAAACTAGGGTTATGAGTTTCATCAGGCTAAATGGAGTCTCAAGGCTTCAAGTGAGCTTCATAGCATCCTATATGTCTTTAAGAATCCCTATGTCAAGTTTCAATACTTTCCCAAAAGATTTGCCCAGTCAGATGATCAGATAGGCTAAAATCAGTCAAAGTAGTTAAAAAGTCAAACTGAGGTCAACTGTGGTCAAACCAAAGTCAAACTTCATGATTTTTTTCCAACATCAAGTATATGAAGTAAAATTCATCATTTTATCAATGGTTGATCAGGATTCATCAAGGAGATTTCAGATCATCAAGAATCAGGAGTTTCTAAATTAGGGTTTTCACAGGAAAAGTCAACTGAACTTTTACCAGCCATAACTTTCACATGCTTCATAAAATATTTCCCATACAAAGCTCATTTTGAAGGAAATTTAATTCTCTACAACTTTGTGTCGCACAAGCCAAGCCTAAAAATGCTTCATTTGAAAGGTATGAGACAAAACATTACAGGTCATTTCAAAAGTCAACAAAAAGTCAACATCTTTCAAAGGGCATAACTTTAAAATGGTAAAAGATATGGACATGAGACCAATGAGGTTGGATATATGACTCTCTAAGCTTTTCAAAATTTCCAAGAACACCCTTATAGCCTTAAAATTGAGGGAGATATGCCTTTGCAAAGTTGGGAAATTTTTGGGAGGTATATGAAGCAAATGGAGCCTTAAAACCAAATTTTTCCAAATGGGCTTGCAATGTTGTGATCCAATCCATACAAAGACCTCAAGCACGACCCAAAGCAAAAAAGTTCTAATTTTTTATTATTTATTTTGATTTTATCGATTAAAAATCAAATTAAATCTAAATAAAATATAAAATTCAATATTTGGACATGATTCTTGTTCTAGAAAATCTTAAAAATCATTTAAAACTGATTGGCATCATGCAAATTCGTGCTAGCTTGATTTAGAAAGGTTTGATGAGATATTTTTCAATATTTGAAAGCATGAAACTTCATGATCAAGCAATCAAGACAAAGCCAAAAAATCCATGATATTTTGACCTAATTACATTCCATACAAATACATGAACACACTGCAAGCATAGGGACGGATTTTTGGCAGCCTCCAAGCATAAGAACAATTTCAAACTTTTCAAAGAAAAGCTCACAATCGGATTCTTTGGTAGAGGTAGCTTCAATGAGTTCTAAGCACGTCAATCTCTTCCATGATGTTCATTGAACGTATCTCAATCATCATTTGCATCCAAACCATGCTAAATTGCTTAAACCGAATCTCTCTTGTTCTTGGTTTTGAAATTTTCGATTCTCACTATTTATGCATTGCACAATAATTTTGTTTGTTGATTCGTGATTAGATGAAGCTTGTGATGGATTCTGGGCAAAAATCTTGGAGAATCCGTGGCTAAATCGTTAGATGCCATTCTAGGGTTCATACCTTCTAATTTAGGGTTTTCCAATTTAATGGCTATTAACTTATTTTGAAACCATAGATCAACTCAGTGAAGTGTATGGATCATGTTTGTGTTAATAATTTGATAAAATCGTGTGTATTTGGCCATGTATGAGTTTCGCAGGTTGAAGATGATGAAGTTGGCGCGAATGTGATATTTGAAATTTGTTTTTTATATAATATGTTATTGCCATTTGTTTATCACATATGCGCGCCTGGTCCAGTGGTTGTGAGGTGCGTTTTGAAGCAGCCGAACCTGGGTTCGATTCCCCGGTTCACCCAATTTTTTTAACAATTGTTATTCTTTTTGCAGGTTTATTATTTAGTTATTGTGGGTCATATAGATATCACCAGCGCGCGCTGGCCTGGTTGGTTTTGTGCTACATATTTGAGGTAGAGGACCTGGGTTCAAATCCCAGGTCCTATCTTTTTAGTCAATTTCTCATCTTTTTTTCTTATTTTCTATATTTTCATATATTAACTTTATTTTGATTAATTTATTAAATATAAATCATAAAAATAATTTTTTAATTAAAAACCTTATTATTTCTTTTATAAAAAAAAGAGAAGAATATTTTTAATAGTTTTAATATATATTTTTTCATATAATAATAATTTTGTAAATAAATTAACTAATTAGATTTAGATTAATTAATTAACTCTAATTTTCTTAACCTTAATTTTTCTATTAACCCTAAAAATTAACCTAATTTCTGTAAACCCTAATTAAATCATTAATCATTATTTTTAATATGTAAATAATTTGTGATTCGTTTATTATCATTAGACTTATTTTCCTAATTAATTCTTAAAAACTTTTCTAATATTAATTTTTCTTGCTAAAATTCTTATTTCTTTTATTTTATTATTCTAACCCTTATTTTCATTTTATTGTTATTAATTATTGCTTAGTTATTACTATTATTATATTTATCATTATTATTTTTATTATTATGTATCTGCTAAAGCCATGTAATGTTTGTAGGTTTATTTTCTCGTATTTATTTTTATTGTA
This sequence comes from Lathyrus aphaca, assembly GCA_963966055.1. Lineage (NCBI taxonomy): Eukaryota > Viridiplantae > Streptophyta > Magnoliopsida > Fabales > Fabaceae > Lathyrus > Lathyrus aphaca. Next base: position 258,772,122 of record OZ014525.1, on the reverse strand, counting down.
AATATCTTTATTGTATGGTTAGTAATTATAGGGTGTGTATAACATATTTATAATTAAAATTAACTTAGAAAATTAATTTAACAAGATAAATATTTGAAAAGAAACACGCACACACGTAAGTCGATCTAAGATCGCCATCTTGCACTTCCTATGGTTGCCTCTCAGTTGCCTAATTCAAAAGGTCAAGTAGGGAGTCTTAAGCAGGTCCCTTCATAAATATCATCAAGTCCCTACAGTTTTAAAGATCAAGTCCCTTCGAGGTTGCCTACGATAAATGATCTTGTCCCTTCGAATAAAAGATGATAAGTCCCTACGAATTGCTAAAGACACCCTACAGTTGCCTGTATCCAGATGACCCTACCAATATCCCTTAACACATCCAAGGTAATGACTACCTATTCCTTAATAATAGGGATAGTCTTACCATTGAAAGAACATAAGAACAGGAAAGACTTAATCTAGGGTAGGTTTCTCTCAGTTACTTGCTCATTTTTCAAAAATACTCTTTACACCCCACTTTTCAAACAATTTTCAAAAAAACAAGGCTTTGTATACATCCATACGAGGATCATTACAAAGTACTTAGAAAGTTTCTAATCACACACTACACCTTTTCAAAACAAATTAAAGTGAGCTAAGTAACTAAGAGCCCATGGATAACCATGGATATAAAGGGTGCTAACACATTCCCTTTATATAACCTACCCCCCGAACCCAAGTCTTTTCAAAATGGTATTTCCTGTTCTTTTATGTCCTTTCCTAAATTGGATAAAATTAAAGTCGGTGGCGACTCTTGCTATCCGCACATGTTTTTGTCAAACAAAAACACCCAAGTCAATTCTCCCACCGTGTTACAGAACTGGGGACTCTGTCGGGGACTAATAAAAGAGGGGTACCCTTAGGAATTAGATCACTTTAAATTTGTTTGCTTTGTTTGATTTACTTTACTTGTTGGGGCTCTTATGTGTGAAAGATCCTAACCCGGATCTAGTGTACCTTAGGTAAATGGCAATAGACTAAGGAAACTGTACGGCGTATACCGATATGGTTGATCTGGTGGCCATAGTTAGCGTGACTTCTTGGTTGGTGCTTATGTTCCTTAAGTAAGTTGAGGATAATATGAGGCTGCCATATGTTGTCAATACACTAACTAACTTTTAGAACCCTAGTTATCCCATCTTGGCCTTTACAAAGTAGTGAGATAGTCGGCTTTGGTGAAGACTGAAGTTGGTTGATACTCGATACTACGCTTATTGAGATCCTAAACTTGGAGGGTTTTGGTTGGCAAGTAAATTGCCTACTGAACAACCACCCTTGTGAAGGATCAATGATATTGAGATCCCTTATAACCTGGTTACTTTATAGGACAGGATGAACCATCTAAACTTCAAGGGAGGGTACTTACCTTTAAACCTCATGCAAGCCTTCAAACCTAGGGCTATTGTGTGACTTGTTTGTGTGTGCCACATGTTTGTGATTGAGCATAACATCTTGATGTCATGCATCATAAGCATAGCATTTTTACTAACCATTTCAAGGACCAAAGGATTTATCTTTGTTCTTTGTTGCAGGTCATGGCTTCTGCTCATAGGAATACTATCCGGATCAACTTTGTAGGAATACCCCCTAAGCTTAAGGAATTGGTCTCTCAAGTTTCTGAAAAATCCCAATTCATCAAGAGGCATGGTCACCTATTGGATCTAATCACTTCAGGGTTCAATGAAGACATGATGAGTGTCCTATTTCAGTTCTTTGATCCTAAACATCATTGCTTCACATTCCCCAACTATCAGATGGTTCCTACAATGGAAGAGTTCTTTAAGCTACTGGGTATACCTATCCTTGATCAGAGACTCTTCACAGGCTTAGAGAAAGAGCCTAAACCTGAATTCATTGCTGCAGCCCTACATCTGAAGAAATCAGACATTGTCCTAGAAACGAGAAGTGGAGTTAAAGGTATCCTTGCCAAGGTATTGATGGAGAAAGCTCAAGTGTTCTTGAAGGCTATGAGTTATGATACTTTTGAGGATATCTTAGCCCTATTGATATATGAATTAGTTTTGTTCCCTAATCCAGACTAGTTCATAGACATACACGCCATCAACACATTTCTGACTCGCAATCCAGTGCCTACATTACTTGGAGACATCTTACACTCTCTCCATACCCGTACTACGAAGGCACGAGGAACTCTGATGTGCTGTATACCTCTATTGTCTAGGTAGTTTATTTCTCACCTTCCTCGATCAGTGATGAAGAATGAATAAGGGTTCAGGTGGTCCAAGAGAATTATGTCACTTTCTCATTCAGATATTCATTGGTGTTCTAGATCTATGGAGAATGTTACTATCATTGGCCGTTGTGGGGAATTTCCCAATGTGCCACTCCTTGGCATAAGAGGGGGCATTACCTACAATCTTTCTTTAGCTCTACGTCAGTTTGGTCATGCTTTGAGCAATGGTCCTCATGACATGCTTATTCAAGGAATTATGTTCGACTATGACAACGATCTTCAAGGTTACCGTCAAAGGTTCATACGAGCTTGGAGCAAGGTGAACAAGGTTGACAACAAGACTCTGGAACCAAAGTACTCCATTCCTATAGAACCTTATCTCAGATGGGTACGAGCACGTGCTCAGACTCTTATGATGCCATATCCTGCTATCCTACCAGTTACCATGGAGCCTGTTGCTAAAGAAGATACTCCTTATATCATTCTTCATCCAGACATGCCTACTGACATGGAAGAGTTGCAGAGATCCTGGATCCAGTTGAAGGAACAAAGGGATACTTTTGAGAATCATTTCAAAGCTAGTCAATAAAGAATCCTGGAGCTGACAAGACAACTTCACGAGGAGCGGAATCTCAACTCACACCTCAACACAAAGAGGAAACGTCCATGGGAGACTTAAAACCCCATCTTTGTATTCATTTCATTTTTGTTGTAAGCCCAAGAGGCAAACAAGTTTATTGATTATTAATAAAAGTTTACTTTCTGGTTGTTTAAACAAATTTAAATCTTGCGGTCCTTGAAAACATTGCATATGCATTTACATACCATGTCATTGCATCACAGGTTTCTTATGAACAGGTATCTTATCTTCTCGTTGTTTATTTCAGCAGAAATGGCTCTCGAACAAACTGTTAAGGATCTTCAGGCTCAGAATGCACAATTTCAAGAAATGATCCTGAACTTGTCCAAGGGACAAGAGGAGCTGAAGGCACTTCTGACTAAGAAGAAGAAGAAGACTAGAAAATCAATGGGCCTCATCAACCTGGGTAGAAGATTCAGAGGTCCTGTCAAGACAAAAGAAGAGGTTGAGGATCTTGAGTCTGAAAATTCTGAGAGAGAAGGAGGTAGTCTCCATGATATTGTGGAAGATTATGATTCTGAGGCAAACTATTATCATGATCCTGCTAGTGAGGAGAAGTACAAGATGTTGGTAGACAGAATGAATGCTATGGAACTACAAAAATCTTCTGGGCTTGATATTGAAGATTTGAGTTTAGTTTCTGGAGTGGTTATACCTATTGGCTTCAAGGTTCCCGTGTTTATGGTGTATGATAGTGTTTCATGTCCTAAGCTACACCTAAGATCCTATGTCCGGAGGATTCAACCACATACTGCTGATAAAAAACTGTGGATTCATTTCTTCCAAGAGAGCTTATCTGGAGCTCGATTAGAATGGTACTATCAACTTGAAAGTGTTAATATTCGTGATTGGAATGATCTTGCTGAGGCCTTCTATAGGAAATACCAATATAATGCTAATTTAGCACCTACTCGCATGCAGCTCCAAAGCATGTCTATGGGTGCTAAGGAGAGTTCAAAGAGTATGCCCAGAAATGGAGACCTGGCTGGCAGAGTTCAACCTCCTCTGACTGACAGGGAACTGGTGGATATGTTTATGAGTACGCTGAATGGTCCTTTCTATAGTCACCTCATTGGAAGCTCATCATCTGGTTTCACTGAGCTGATAATGACTGGAGAGCATGTGGAAAGTGGTATAAGAAGTGGTAAGATACAGGTGGGTGCCTCTTCATCAAGCACTGCTAAGAAGTCCCCTAGTGGAAAGAAGGAGTCTAATGCTGTGTATGGCCAACATAGTTGTAACAGGAGTCACCAATCTGTGGGAGCAGTTCACATCTCCAATCCTGCCCCTACAGCACCAGAGCAGCAACAAAATAATCAACAGAACCCTAGAAGACAGTTCACCGAGATCAACATGTCACTGGCCCAAGCCTTGCAACACATGTTGAAAGGAGAACTAATTACTTTTAGGGATCCTCCTCAGAATCCTAATACATCCACTCCTCGATACAATCCTAATGCAAGATGTGCATATCATTCTAATAGTCCGGGACATGACACCAACAATTGTTGGGTATTGAAAAACAAGATTCAAGACATGATTGAAGCTGGGGAAATTGAATTTGACCCTCTTGGGACCCCAAATGTGATCACTTCTCTTATGCCTAATCATGAGAAGACTGTTAATGTTGTGGATGAAGCTTCCTGTGTTTCCTCAGTAGCTGACCTGACTACACCATTATCCATTATCAAGAAGAAGTTGGTGCAGGTTGGGTTCTTTCCAGGTTGCAATGAAGACTGTTTTTATTGTGCCTACAAACCTGATAGCTGCTGGAAGTTGAAGGATGGTATTCAATGCCTCATGGAAAATTACACTATATTGTTTGAGAGAACTCCTTCTGCTGAAAGTATGTGTGAACATCTGACTCGAGGCGCGAAGCTTGAAGATGTAACTATGGTTGATAAAGTTCCAGTGAAGATTACCTCCAAAGGTCCTGTCAGGATCACATCTAAAGATCCTGTCAGGATTACATCCAGAGGACCAGTGAAGATTACTGCTGAAGGCCCTGTGAATACTGTTGCTGAAGCTAGAGTAGCTCCAATGATCATTACCACTCCTGGCCCTGTTCCTTATACCTCTAATAAAGTTATACCCTGGAATTATGGTTCTGATGTTTATATCCATGGTGTCAAACAAGAACCTTTGGCTGATGCACCTATTACTGATACTAGTCTTGATGTTGGCAATATTGTTGGATCTAGTAAGATCCCTAGAAGTGGAAGAATCTTCTCCCCTCAGAATACCTCTAAACGTGCAGTTGTTCCAACTCATACCTCCACTTCTGGGACAAGTACTGATTCCCGGGGCAAGGGTCCTGTGATTGAACATGTGCAAGCTGAGGCACCGAATGCTGAAAATCTTTCTAAACAGATGGAAGAAATATTGAAGATCATTCGCAAGAGTGATTATGATATTGTTGACCAGTTAGGGCATACTGCCTCCAAAATCTCCATGTTATCTTTACTGTTGTGTTCTGAGGCTCATTCTAAAGCCTTAATCAAGTTCTTAAAGGCTGCTCATGTGCCAAATGAAATTTCTGTGGATCAATTTGAGAATTGTGTGGCACATCTGACTAGTGATAATGGGATGGGCTTTTCTGATTCTGATTTGACTCCTGCCAAGAGAAACCATAACAGAGCTCTGCATATCTCCATTGAATGTAGGGGCACTACTTTGTCTCATGTACTGGTGGACAATGGTTCTTCATTAAATGTTCTCCCTAAAGAGGTTCTGGACAAGCTCAATCCTGAAGATGTTGTGTTAAGACCAAGTGATGTGGTGGTAAGGGCCTTTGATGGTTCAAGAAGAGTGGTACATGGAGAAGTAGACCTTCCAATCAAAGTAGGCTCTCAAGTCTTCAACTCTACTTTCTATGTGATGGATTTTCGTCCTGCGTATTCTTGTTTGCTTGGGCGCCCCTGGATCCATGGGGCAGGTGCTGTGACACCTACCTTACATCAGAAGCTGAAATATCTAGTGAAGAACAAAATTTTCACTGTCTATGGTGAAGAAGAGTACATGGTGAGCCATGTGAATACTTTCAAATATGTAGAAATGGAGGGTGAAATGGTTGAAACTCCGTGTCAAACATTTGAAGTTGTTCCTTGCTCTGCTCCTGTTCCTCAGTTTGTCCCTGCTTCTGAAAGAGTTCCTATGGTCACTACAATACCTCCTGCAATGGCCTCCCTCAAAGATGCTAAGGCTGTGGTTGCAAAAGGTGGTTCTGCTATTTGGGGTCAGCTTCCTAACATCCCTTACAAGTCTGACAAGTTTGGTTTGGGATTCACTGCAGAATCTCAGAAGAATGTTCGTCGTGCTTGTGTTGTTCGTATCACCAATCAAGGGGTCATAAGAGATCAAATCAATGTTGTGGGTGACTGTAATGAAGACTACAACCTGGATGATTGGATCTTTCTACCATGGGTGATGGGCTAAATAATTGGAAGACTGAAGACGTTATTCCTATCTCCTTTAGTCAGGAGTAAATACTATTACTATGTTTTGTTTTAAGTTTGTAATTTCGAACAATTAGGCTTTTAAGCCTTGTGTCTTGCCCGGGGCACAATGGTATGCTTGTTTTGGGATGTCATTTCATTTGCATACTTCATTAAATAAAATCAATGGACGTTTCGTTTTCGTAAATATTGTGCTCCTTGTCTTTCTTTTCTTTTTATTTCTGTTTTATCAGCTATGTGTTCTTACACACACCCACATCACTAAATGCAGATCCTCATCCACTCTGGATCCTGTTGATAACAGTTCTAGTATTGCCAATTATAATTTTGAGAATCTGATTTATCAAGCTGAATATGGAAAGGAGGAAGATTGTGAAGTACCTGTAGAGCTTGCTAGGTTGTTACAACAAAAAGAGAAAGCTATACAACCACATGAAGAGCCAATCGAAGTTGTGAATCTGGGAACGGAAGAAAACAGGAAAGAGGTCAAGATAGGAGCTGAGTTAGAGGATGGTGTTAAGAATAGATTTATCCAGATGTTACGTGATTATGTGGAGATCTTTTCTTGGTCTTATGAAGATATGCCAGGGTTAGATACAGACATTGTGGTTCACCGTTTACCGGTAAAAGAAGATTGTCGTCCAAAGAAGCAAAAGGTTCGTCGCATGCGTCCTGAAATGTCAGAAAAGATTAAAGCAGAGGTGATGAAACAATTTGATGCAGGATTCTTAGTTGTGACTTCTTATCCTCTGTGGGTTGCAAATGTGGTACCAGTACCTAAGAAGGATGGTAAGGTGCGCATGTGTGTGGATTACAGGGATTTGAACAAGGCAAGTCCTAAAGATGACTTTCCACTTCCACATATTGATGTTTTGGTAGACAACACTGCTCAGCATAAGGTATTCTCTTTCATGGATGGTTTCTCTGGTTACAATCAGATCAAGATGGCACCCGAAGATATGGAGAAGACTACATTTGTTACACAATGGGGCACTTTCTGTTATAAGGTGATGCCATTTGGTTTGAAGAATGTCGGGGCAACATATCAGCGTGCGATGGTGGCTTTGTTTCACGATATGATTCATCATGAGATAGAGGTATATGTGGATGATATGATAGCCAGGTCCCAGAATGAGGAACAACACCTTGATCACCTGCACAAGTTGTTTGAGAGGTTGAAGAAGTATAAACTGAGATTGAATCCAAACAAGTGTGCTTTTGAGGTTAGGTCTGGTAAACTCCTGAGTTTCATTGTCAGTGGAAAAGGTATTGAAGTGGATCCTGTAAAAGTAAAAGCTATACAAGAGATGCCTGCTCCCCGTACTGAAAAGGAAGTTGGAGGTTTCTTGGGACGACTGAATTACATTGCAAGATTTATTTCTCAGCTAAATGCTACCTGTGAGCCAATCTTCAAGTTGTTGAAGAAAGATCAGGTAATGGAATGGAATGACGAGTGCCAGACAGCCTTTGATGAAATCAAGAGATATCTCCTAGAACCTCCAATCTTGATGCCACCAGTTGATGGAAGACCCTTGATCATGTACTTAACAGTATTAGACAACTCAATGGGGTGTGTGTTGGGGCAACATGACGAGTCTAGTCGAAAAGAGCAGGCAATATACTACCTTAGCAAAAAGTTTATCGACTGTGAAACAAGATACTCACTGCTCGAGAAAACTTGCTGCGCTTTGGCATGGGTTGCTCGCCGACTAAGACAGTATATGTTGACTCATACTACCTTGTTGATTTCAAAGATGGATCCAATCAAGTACATATTCGAGAAACCTGCTCTCTCTGGACGAATAGCGAGATGGAAAATGATTTTAACAGAATATGATATACAATACACTACTCAGAAGGCCATTAAGGGCAGTGTGGTAGCTGATCATTTGGCTCATCAGGCAGTGGATGATTATCAGTCTATGAATTTTGAGTTCCCGGATGAAGACATTATGATTGTTACTAAAGAACCTAGACAATATGACGGACCTGAACAGGGATCCCGATGGACTATGGTTTTTGATGGAGCTTCTAATGCGCTTGGTAATGGTGTTGGTGTTGTGATCATTTCCCCTGAAGGTTGTCATACCCCAATTCCTGCAAGACTTTGTTTCTATTGTACCAATAACATGGCTGAATATGAAGCATGTATCATGGGTATCAAAGCTGCCATTGAGATGAAGATTCAGTTCCTGGACGTATATGGAGATTCAGCCCTGGTAGTTAGTCAGCTTAAAGGAGATTGGGATACCGAGCATGAAAATCTCATTCCTTACAAAGAGCATGTGTTGTCCTTGATCCCATATTTTGAAGAGATTAGCTTCGGACATATTCCCCGAGGAGAGAATCAATTGGTAGATGCATTAGCTACCATGGCATCTATTTTTGAGATTAGTTGGGATGATGAAGCTCCCAAGACCACTATTGACATATTTGAGAAGCCTGCATACTGCAATGAGATTGACACTGAAGGAGTATAAGGAAAGCCTTGGTTCTATGAAGTGAAAAGATATCTTGAAGCTCAGGAGTTCCCTGAAGGGGCATTGTAAACACCCCAAATTTGCCCTCACTAAGTTAACACCATGGCTTGTGATATTTTCATGTGCATAAGTTCAATCATATCATCTCATATTGCATTTTTGCTTCACTGCATTGGTTCAAAGTCATCTGCATATAAGGTTTGTGATCTGAGCAATCCATGAGCTATCTGAGCCACTCCAAGGGTCTCAAATCATCTCAAGAGGGTCCATGTATGTTCAAGCATCATTTTATATCCTCCCAAGATCAGAGAAGTCAAAGAATCACAAGAACTGAGGGAGGCATGGAAGCAGAGCCAAGCTTAACTGCACAGATGACCTAAAATTAGGGTTTTGGTTTCAGAGGCCATAACTCCAAATCTTTTGGTCATTCTTATTTCTATTGGTCTCTATATGTCATAAGGATCATGCATACCAATTTTCATGAAGAAATTCAATGGGGAAGGCATCTGATCAATAGATGACTTCTTGAGCAAGTCAGTGCAAAATCAGGGCATCTGAGGCCCCCAGTCACACAACCAAAGGGTCTTCTCCATCATTTTAGGTGTATATGATCTTTATTTGATCTTAGAAGAAGTTAGAAGTCCACAAAACTGAAGAATTTGAAGCCATTTGCAAAGTTGCCATTTTGGGAAAGTGACTTGTAATGCAAACTTGCCATTTTGGGAAAGTTTTTCAACCTCCTCTTTTTGTTTCAAAAATGCTTCAAATGAAAATTTATTGGTCATAAAAGTTGTATATTGGATCATTCCCTTTTCAAAAAGTACAAGAACTTGATCTAATTCATCATAGAACTCAAGTTATGGCCTTGCAAAGTTGGGAAAAATCACAAAATTTCACTTATGTACCAAAGGGGGAAGTTTGCAAATTCTCATGTCAAGCCAATTTGGGACCTCTAATGCATCTATACACATCATACCATCCTAGTGCAACTCATTTGGATTATATTTGTGCCTTGAATCACAAGCTTTCATGCCTTGAACTTCACAAATTTCAAAAGGGGCCAAAACTTCCATAATTTTCAAAATGGTACAAAACATCTCATCTACTTGCCGCAGCTCATTAAATCTGATTCACAAATATCCCTTGATCTTTGCTGCGCACAGCCATACCCAAATCCCAGCCTTCCACTTGCCCATACCTCAAGTACACCAACTCTTGACTTTATGCATTTTTCCCCATACCAATCAGCATAGCCCACAACAACTACACTGACCTATCCCAGCATGTTATGTGGCAAAGAAGCAAGCCATTTCACAAAATCACCCTAACTTGCAAAAGCTTTCGAATTTCATAACTCAGCCAACAAACCTCCAAACTTTTTCCACCAATCAACTCCACATCCATCACTGATCATTTCCCACCCTTCATCTTGCCTTGAAACACCTCAAATCAAAAACACGAGTTTCACATTTCTTGAACTGAGCTTCAGCCAACTTCACATAGAGGCCATATAAACCCCAACCAAGCATTGCAAACTCTTCAGAAGGACCATTGGAGGGGATTTGAGGCAAAGAACTGGTCAGAAAGTTCCAAAGTTGAAAGCTCAATCTCAGGTATCATCAAGAACAATTTTTCCAGAAATCTCTTTTCATGTTATAGAAATGTTCTTCATGCTTCACTGATCACACTGCACTTTTCATTTTTGAAAATGATTGAGAAATGAGCTTGTATCGTGCTTCTGAAATTTTTGCAGTTTTTGATGTTTGATTCGAATCTTGTGTTTGAGACATGATAAATTTGTTTTGGTGATTGATTCCTGTTTATATGTGTTAGGGGAGTGATTCTGGAAAGATAGAGCATTAGAAATTGCTTAGAGAAGAAGTTGTGAATTTGGTTGATCGGAGAAGATGACTGGAACACAGTTCTGGTCACCTGAGTTTGATTAGGGAACAATTAGGGTTAATTACGTGATTAAGCTGAGTTCAAATGTAGACCCTTAGATCAATCCTTCTCGCGCGCGTTGTGTGGCCTAGATTGCTTGATTAGTTTTAATTGTTGGATTAAATATTAATTAAATAGGATTAGCCTGATTTGAATCTCCACCCTTAGATCACGCGCCAAGTCAACTCCCGCCCCCCAGTTTTGAATCCAGGCCCTTAGATCATCCTACTTTCATTAATTCTCATTTTTAATTCATTCTAATTCATTTTTCTTGCATATTTATTTTAAAATAGCAAAACTCATTTAAAAAATTTCATTTTTTGCATCATGGTTCTAAATATTTTTCTCATTCTGAAAATAATTTTTATTTAATTTTTTGCATAAAATTTGTATTTTTAAAATATTTAAATGTTTATTTTAATTAGTTTATGGAAATTAATTAATTAAAATATCATTTGAGTTTCTAAAAATCACCAAAAAAATCACATTACATCTTGACACATTTAGAGACATTATCAAACCATTCATACAAATTTCTTTTTGGTTCTTGATCCTTTTTGACATTTTCTTTGGATTTAGGGTTCTTAAAAATCAATATTTTTACCCTAACTTAGAAAAATCTTTTCTGCCTAACCATGAAGGGTTTGATAGTGATTCTATTTGCATTGCACCCCACATATCATGTAGTTTCTAGGATAAAATTGGCATGAATTTATCTTCCATTTTTGTTTTGTTTTGCATTTTTCCTTGAGAGGTCCCTTAAAACCCTAGCAAACTTAGGAAAATCATAACTTTCATTAGGTTAAGAGTTAGGTCTTCTCCTTTGGGGTGTGATATCATATAGGTTTAGGGTACCTTTGATCCCATTTTCAAATTTTTATCTTGTCATTTGCTTCTGATTTTGAATTTTTGCATTGCATCTTGTTCATAAACCCTAATTTTTGCCTTCATTTGCATTCATTCTTCATATGCCTGCATACATGAACTTGCCATGACATTTTGTGTATCCACATGACATATAAGACATCTTAGGATACATTGAAATCATGTTTGATCATTGCATCATCCATTTTCCATATTATGCATCCATTACATTTCATAAGTTTTCATGAACTTTCATGCTTCTTACATGTCTCATTTGCATTCCCATCCTTTGTATGATCATCCACATCTCTTGGTTTGCTTTCATACCATCTCATAGAATCATTTGCATCATGATTATGCTTCTGACTTTGGCTTTCATCTTTGCATTTCATCTCATTTTCATTTCATTTCATTTCTTGTTACTAACTTTTCAGGTGGTAAGTGCTTGATATGTGAATTTGCCTTCACTTATCATGATCTCTTCTCATCTCTTTTATGCATCATTGCTGCATTTTTACTTATGTATTAGAGTGAGATTTCTCATTCATGCTCCCTCTCCTCTTTCTTTCTTCAAGCAACTCATCTTCTTAGGTGAAGTAAGTTGTCTTGCTTCTTGCTGCTTCTTTTCTTTTCGTCCTGCTTTTTCCTGGTGGCTTTTCTCTTGAAGATCTCTTGCAAGCTTCATAAACCCTAGGAATACCCAAGCATGATCACAACTAGGGTTTGATTAGTCCCCCCATTAGTTTTACCTTTGTGTCATCTTTTAGTCTTCTCTTCTAATCTCTTAATCAAGGACTAAACCTTAAAGGTTTTAAGGCTTTGTGATTAGGGTCATGCCTGTGTCCTTCTATTAGGATGGAGTGTATAACTTTAATCCTAAGTGTTAAACCCTTAATGTGTTTAAATCCTTTAATCAATCCACTTAATAATCACTAAGACATAAATCTTGTAACTTGGGCCTTGCATTAGGGTTCTAATTCTTCCTTAATTGGTTAAGAAGGACTAACCCTAGTGTTAATGGACAAGTCCCCCTCAAGTTGTCTTACAAACCATAAAATTCATTTCTTAATCTTATCATTAACTAAAATCCACTTCAATAAAGGCTTTGTTTTGTCATGAGGTTAATCCCTAATCATGGATTAAGTTGAGGAGTTTTCCTCAGCTTAAATGTTCTCATCTATTATCCTTCTATTAGGATGGTGTAATGGGTCCATTAAATCCTTGGTTATGGCTTAAACTCATTATTTAACACTAAACAAAAACCACAAAAACATCTAAATAATTACAAGTAGGTTAATGATCTTAATCCTACATCATGGTGATTAAGTGTGGGGTGTTTACTTCATACTTAAGGTATTCTCATTACCCCTAATCAGAGGGAGGATGTGATGAGTTTACTAACCCTTGGTTTAGGCTTAAGCTCATTATCTTATGACAAACCCCAAAAAGCAATAAAAGATTGAAAACTCAAAAACAAACAATAATCGCCTCCTTCGGGATTCTTTTTCTCATCATCTTCACTCACAAACGAGAACTCGCTTCTTCCGTCTAATGCAAGACAGTTTGCACCTGAGCCAGACAGGTCATACATTTGAGCATAGACAAGCAAGCAGTTCACCAGTCAATTCACCTTTCCAGTCTCTTTGAGTCGAACTACGATGTTCTGACTTCCTCATTGCACGAGAGGATACGTAGGCATAACTTAAATGTTATCGAACAAAAGTCTCTGTATATTCCCCCTCTTCCAGCATTATTCTTTAAGCCTCATAGTCTTGAGCTTTGCACCCTTTCCTTACACTGACACTCTTATATTTCACTTCACATACCCTTTGCACTGACACTTGCATTCTTTTCCAGCTTTGATACACAAAATAGCACTGACACTACCCCTTTGAACACAAACTTTCAAGCGTGGATCCCGTCGAGTACGGTGGACAATCTGGGTGCTAATACCTTCCCAGGTTGTAACCAACCCCCTTTCTCAGTTTCTCTGGTTCGTGACCGTCTTATCCATTTCTTTCTAGGTTTATGCAGCATTACCTTTCCTTCGGGATAAAAATGCCTAGCTGGCGACTCTATTCTTTCTTCTCCTTTCGCCGACCGTTCACGTCTGTACCCCTCTTGGCCCGGTGTTATCAGGTGGGAGCAACATCTTGGCGACTCTGCTGGGGAACTAATATTGCAACCAGGGCTTCTGGTTCTTTTTGTGGGTTCCTCCTAGCGCTTGCTTGATTTATGTTTACTGGGGTGTTATGTGCTATGTGTGTTTATTTATTTTTCTTTATTTACTGCTTCATGTACAACTTTATTTACTTGCTTTCTTTACAGTCTTATGCGTATTTCATATTGTCATTGCTGGATCTGGTTTGTTGTCTTGATGGGTGGGGGTTCCATTGAGAGATTAAGGTCCTATACCTGGGACCTGAGTGACACCTAGGCTAGAGTGGTTCATGTTCTTTCCCATTCCATTTCGGTCTGGTGTGGGAATATGAAACACGGTTCAGATATGGGTTTCTTCTTGAGAACTCTGTGCTACAGATTTCCTGTAGTGCTAGGGCTATCTGGGAAGCCTGCTAAGTCTAGATGACCTTTTATTATGACCTTCAGAAACTAAGGTGAATTAGAGGAGGATCTTTTATGGTTATTGTAAACACTATGCCTCCGGGTTAGAAGTGTTTACACTTCTCATAACTGATCCAAGTCTGGGGATCCTTGTTCTAGAACACTACCTGTGAGGGGTTGGGTTGTTTACAGGTTTGCAGGAACCCTTGGCTACATCATACCCTGTTACTGTTTTGTTTAAGAATACTCCACTTTGGACAGTTCTTGTGATTAACCCTGGACATGTGACTCTTTATTTGAGTCCCTCACCCCGGTTACTGGATTTCTAAGCCTTCATCTGGACTTTTTGAACATACATGGGCCTTATATCAGGACAGATAATCAGATCCAGCTCTTGATCACAAACCCTTGCATATCATTTGCATATATCATCATTGCATCATTTGACATTTTGTTTATTTGCTTTTCAGGGTATCCATTTCATTGTATCTTGGTTTTGGTTTTGACCCCTTCTTCAGAATAGACCTCTACTTCAGCTATCTTCATCAGTTATTTGCTTCAGTTATCCCCATCACCACCATTATCAGTCTGTCAGTGGTTCACCTTCAGCATCAGTCTGTAATCTTCATCAACATTTGTCTTCAGCTTCTTCAGCAGCACTCATGGCTACTCTCAGGAAGAGCAACATATCCTACCACTCTTTTGAGCCTGTGTTGACTGGTATCAGGAAGATCCAGTCACTCATCACCCCTGACCACATCCCATTGTTTAGAGAACACTATGGAGGTATCCTGGATATGGTTATGGACCTTGACCCTTCTCAGAGGAGCATGATTCACACATGCTTACAGTTCTATGACCCTCCATTGAGATGTTTCACCTTTCCAGACTTCTAGTTAGGGCCTCTACTGGAAGAATTTTCTCTATTAATTGGAGTACCTATAAGAGGTGGAATCCCCTTCAACCCAGAGATGACTACTCCCAGAAATGAAGAGATAGCAAGGGAATTGTACTTAGAGCCTGCCCTTATTGAGCAAAGTATGACAACAAAAGCTGGGATTCCTGGTTTGCATTTGGACTTCTTGATTTCTCAGGCCATCCTGAAGGCTTCATTGGGAGAGTGGAGGGCAGTATGTGCATTGTTAGCCCTCAGCATATATAGGGCTATACTGTTTGCAGATGAGCCCAAATTTGTCAGCAAGAATTCCATCCATTTGTTTCTTCTAAAGAACCCAGTGCCTACATTGCTAGGAGATTTCTACTACTCCATCCACCAGAGGAATGAGAAACAAAGGGGGAAGTTGGTTAGATGTTGTGCTCCTTTGTTTTACACCTGGCTGCTCAGACACCTGCCTAAATCAGATGCTTTCTTGAACCCACACCAGCAGAAGAATTGGGCCAAGAGGTTCATTGTCCTAACTTCAGATGATATTAGATGGTGCACCCAGAACACCAAAGGCAAGGACATTATCACCAGCTGTGGACAATACCCAAATGTGCCTTTGATAGGAGTAAAGGGTTGCATCAACTACAATCCTTTAATGTTTAAGAGACAATTGGGCTATGCCTTAGTTCACACTCCCAGAGGACAGGATTTAGCTGAGACCCTATATTGTGAAGTACAACCTAATTCAGCTGTTGTCAAACAAGCTTCCTGGGCTTAGGACAACATCCAGACAAAAGGGGTAGCTATTCTTGGAAGATGTAACAATGTTGCTTCAGCTCAGTACTCAGACTGGTCCCGTACTAGAGCTTAGATTACCAGAATGCCTTTCACCTTGGAAGACATACCTGGACCATCCAAAATACAGCCTACAACAACAGTTAGCCTAGAGGAATTTGAAAAGTTGAAAGAGAGGAATGAACAGCTATCTCAAGCCTTGAAGAAGACTCTTTGGGAAAGGAGTGATGGTCACCTGGACAATGAGAGATTGGAAAAGCTCAGGGTTGAGCATCTTGCCAAAATTGAAAGGACAGAGGATTACATAAGGAAAGCAAGGGCTGGGGAACAGATATTGAAGAATGCCTGCAAGGAGGCCAAGATTCAGAAAGCTAGGGCTGAGCACTATCTGCAAGAGAGTTAGGCTAGGTGGGTCAGGATCACCGAAGCCCGTTCACAAGAAGACCAGAAGACTCAAGCCAAGATTGAACAGCTAGAGGGAAATGAGAGGAAGCAGCAGGAAGCTCTGTTGGCTGCACAGAAAGAGATATCAGAGTTGAAGCTCAGAGCAGGATTGAAGAGATCCAAGGACCAGGACAAACATAAGAAGCTGACCACTGCCATTGCCACCAGGAACCTCCTCATTAGGACCATTACAGAACACCCAGCTGGTCCAGTGACTGAGGCACTCTTGAAGGAGGTCAGAGAAGATGAGTTTGGACTAGATGTCTGACTTTTTGCTTGTTGTTTGTTTCCATTTGATGTACTTTTCCTCTTTTGTTGTATTTTGAACCTCCGAGGGCATGTGTTGTATAACAGACTATGTATTGTTCATCATGTGTAATATATTTTAGTTTTTTTTTCATTTGGACTTTTCTCTCAACTACATCAAGCATCTTCCTCGAGGTCTGGAAAGGTCAAGACCGAGAACCAAACCGGATACCTTGGAAAACAAATAAGCATACTGCATTGCATACTAACTTTGTTTTTGTTTTGTAGGTTTTTGTTTTTTTATTGTTTCTAACTTTGTTGTGATCTCAGGAAACATTGCTCGTCGCCGAGTGTTCCCTGTCAACCGCACGCACCGGTACCCAACTCGTAACAACCTTCCCGGCATTCAAATGGAACAAGTACAGCAGGATCTGACTGAGGTTAGAAATCAGATGGCCAATGAGAGAATGGAAATGAGAAATCAGATGTCTCAATTTATGGCAGTAATGACGGGCTTAGCCCAGAGTCAAGAAAGGTTAAGTGAACTGGTGGAAAGACAAACTCCCGAAGAGCCTCATCCGGGAACAGGGGGAACTAGAAACAATGAACGGGGCCAGCCTCGTATTGACCCACCAGAGTATGGACCCCATCTGAATCCAGAAGTTAACATCCCGAGGAATGTTCAATGTAATACTGTTGGGGGCAGAATCCTGCAGGAGGATCCCCAAGAAGAACAGTTTACTGTTATAGGGGCTGGAGATGAGGTATATGACAGGAGATTGGATGAGATTGCTGAAAAGTTAAGATCTTTGGAATCTCAGAATTCTTTGGGCTTCGATGTGATGGACATGGGCCTAGTGGACGGGGTGAGAATTCCCCACAAATTCAAGCCCCCATGCTTTGAGAAGTATTATGGTACTTCCTGTCCTCACACTCATCTGCAATCTTTCTTGGGAAGGCTCAAGGCTTATACCATGGATGAAAAGCTATGGATGTTCTACTTTGAGGACAGTCTGACTGGAGCTTCGAGATAATGGTATTCGCATTTGTCTAGGGCCACCATAAGATGCTGGAAGGATTTGGCCGAAGCTTTCATCCGGCAATATCAGTACAACCTGGACATGGCTCCCAATAGAACTCTTATAATGGGCATGTCTCAGTCTTCTAGAGAGAGCTTCCGGGATTATGCTCAGAGGTGGAGACAGCTTGCTGCTGCTGTCCAACCACCCATGTCAGAGAGTGATAACGAGAAATCGTATCACATTATTACTATGTTTTTAGTCCGTTTTATCGTACATTGATCCTTTTAACTCCCGATTGTTTCGGGTTTTTATGTCACATTGCAGGTATAACATGTCTAGAGCCAAATTATGAGAAAAAGATCAAATGAACCAAATTTAGCATGAAAAGAAAAGGAAGAGATCAATTCTGCTAAAGTCTGCAACTTTTTGTTGCTCTTACGATCGTCACAACTGACTCACGACCGTGACACGCCAATTAGAGGTCTCACGACCGCTACTCCAATGTCACAGCCGTGACGCACTTAATTGAAGAAATCTGACCGTTACACCATGTCACGAATGTGACAAGAAAAAGTTATTTAATTTGTTTGATTTTAATTGAGAACGTGCAACGAGTCTTCAGAGACTCCTACTTTCCCTCAACTGCAGCAACACCCAGTACACCACTTCTCCTGGATTCTCTCAAAACAGAACAAACGAAGCCCACGCTCCAACTCATTCAACTTCCAAAATCCTCTTCTATAAATACCCAAGAATGAAATGAAGAAAGGACAGAGTTTATTATTGAATTTTTATGCGGAAGCTCTGCCGTTTTTTCTTTCAACACATTTATTTTCCAGCTTTTGTTCTTGCTGTGTTTTTCCTTTAATTTCCAACCCATTTAATAACAATTTCCAACATTAGGAAATTGTTATTTTCAATTAAATTTCTTTAAGCCTCAGAACTTGTTATTTTATTTTATTTCGATTCCGACACTCCAAGCTTGCCGATTTGTGGAAGAAGGAGTCTAAGAATTAAATTGTTCAGGTTTTTGTTTTGCAATTTATATTGAATTTATTTATTTATTTATGTTAAGTTTCTATTATTATATAATGCATGCTTTAATATTTATTTATTTCATTTTGTATCTGTCTGTTGGTTTAATAAATATGAGTAGCTAAATTAATCGACTCGGTATGTAATAAACCAAACCAAAACGGATAAATCGAATCTAAGCTAAAAACAATTAAGAACTTATATTCTGGCTGTGGCTTTTTATAATTAAAATCAAGCTTCTTGTTACGAGAGTAAGAGAAGTGAAATAGGTTAGGTCGAGACCACGAGAGTGTGAGATTTTAACCGGATAGCTAAAGTTAGGCATTCGATTTAAATACAGCGAGAGCGCTTTAAAACGAATTAGACTTATTAAGTTTTCAAAAATTATTTTCTAAACACTTATGGGCTAGCGAGAGCAGGCATAGGGCTTTAGGAGTAAGATCTGAGATAAGACCACGAGAGTGTGAGTCAAGGGTTTTTAAACTGGTAATCTCTACAGAATTATTTAAGTGAACCATCTTTATAAGCTTAGGCTAGATTGACCCGCATAGGTTAATATAATTACATACCGACTGCCTTCTCATTATTTCCTAAACTAAGTTTAATTCCCGTTTTTAATCCTTAAAAACCATAATCATGACAAATATCCTCCTTAGCTAAACTAGCATACCTTCTAGCACTAGAGTGATTACAAAGTCCCTGTGGGTTCGACATCTTTTTATTACTACTGCGATAGGTTGTGCACTTGCAGTTCAGATACCGCTAGACACATCACGTCTTCGCCCCATCAAGTTTTTGGCGCCGTTGTCGGGGACCTTGATTTAGTCACTAGTGCACTATTAGAGTAGCACTGTCTAGACTAAGGTAACAATTTATTTTCCCTAATCTAATTTACCGAGTGTATGCCAAGTACTCGCTCTCAAGGCGAAGACTTGCAACCTCCAGTCCTTGAATTAGAACGTTTCTTACATTTAAGAAGACGAATATTCGAATACCAACGAAAATACAAAATTCCAGATCTTCAAGTTGATCCACCTAAACCAGTTGGAACATCGAAGGACACAGAGATGGCTGAAGAACCAAATCATCCACTAAAGTATTACGCTAGTCCTTCACAAGCTGAGCCGCATTCCAGCATTGCTGCACCGGCTATCAACCGAAATGATTTCGAATTGAAACCTTCGCTGATATTAGCTGTGCAACAAAACCAATTCGCCGGAAATCCTACCGAGGATCCGAACCTTCATCTTTCGATATTTGTGCAGTACGCAGATACTGTAAAAGTTAATGGAGTTACCCAAGAAGCAATTAGATTACGCCTTTTTCCTTTCTCACTTCGAGACAGAGCGAGAGCCTGGCTTCAATCTCTACCCTCGAATTCAGTAACTACGTGGGAGGAACTAAAGAGAGTCTTCTTGACAAGATATTTCCCACCTAGTAAGACAGCTATGCTAAGAGCTCAAATCAACCGATTTAAGCAAAAGGAAAACGAATCACTTTTCGAAGCTTGGGAACGCTACAAAGATATGCTGAGACTTTGTCCACATCACGGATTAGTAGAATGGATGGTCATCCATACTTTCTACAATGGACTCTTGTACAACACAAAAATGACGATTGACGCTGCCGCAGGCGGCGCACTAATGGACAAAGAATATAATGATGCTTATGCACTTATCGAGAGTATGGCTCAAAATCATTACCAATGGGGAAGCGAGAGAGTCGCAACTGAGAAACCAACAAAAGGAGGTATGTACGGAGTGAGTAGTATGGACCAAGTCAATGCAAAGTTTGACCAACTTAATCAAAAGATCGACAACTTGGCCATAACACCAACAGCCACCGTGGTTGCGGTAACACCTAACTGTGAGTTATGTGGAGTTCCAGGACATGTTGTCCCTGATTGTCAACTATTAGCAGGAATTCCCACAGATTAAGTGAATTATGCTCAAGGAAACCCGTACTCAAACACATACAACCCAGGTTGGAAGAATCATCCGGACTTCTCTTATAAGAATAACAATGCTTTATACGCACCAGGTCAAGCGCCAGCTACACCACCATGATATCAAAAGACTGCTCCTAATGTTCCTAGAAAATCAAACCTTGAGTTAATGATGGAGAACTTCATAGCTACCCAATCTCAAACAAACAAGGAATTCTTGAACCAAAACATACACACTAGCGAGCAGATTAAGCAATTAGTGAGCAAGGTAGATGCGTTAGCTACATAAAACAAAATGCTTGAAACTCAGATTTCACAAGTAGCTCAATAACAAGCACATACCGCTGCCCCAACTGGAGTATTTCCTGGACAACCCCAACCTAATCCAAGAGGACAGGCCAATGTTGTGATACTAAGGAGTGGCAAGGAACTTGACGGACCTGCCGATCCAAGACTTGACAATCCAGCCATGTGCCAAAAGCAAGATAAGCCGACTGAAAAGGAGAATGAACCAGAAGAAAAGGAAGATAATAATCAAGAGGCAGTGGAGAAAGAGAAGCCTTATGTGCCTCCACCTCCTTATAAACCACCAATTCCGTACCCTCAGAGATTAACCAATTCCAAGACGATGGGCCAGTTTAAGAAATTTGTTGAACTTCTGAAACAGTTGAATATTACTATTCCATTTACAGAAGCTATCACTCAAATGCCCTCGTATGCTAAATTTCTAAAGGAAATCTTATCCAATAAGAAGAAGATAGAGGATAACGGAACCGTTACACTTACTGCTGAGTGTAACGCAATAATTCAAAACAATATGCCTCCTAAGTTAAAAGATCCAGGTAGTTTCTCTATACCCTGTGTAATTGGAAAATTCGTCATTGACAAAGCTCTATGCGATTTAGGAGCCAGTATCAGTGTTATGCCCTTAACAATTTGCAAAAGGCTAGACATGGGAGACCTAAGACCAACTAAAATGTCTGTTCAACTAGCCGACTGCTCTATTAAATATCCTGTAGGCATACTAGAAAATGTCCCAGTACGTATAGGTTAATTCTACATTCCTACTGATTTTATAATCATGGACATCACTGAAGACTCCACTACACCTATCATACTAGGAAAACCATTCTTAGCTACCTCCAGAGCTATTATAGACGTAAAGAAAGGAAAGCTAACCTTTGAAGTAGGTGAAGAGAAAGTTGAATTTATTTTAACACAATTCTTACAATCACCAGCTATAGAGGACACATGCTATTTATTGGATGTCATTGACGAGTGTGTAAGAGAGATGGAAATGAAAGAAACTACTTATTCTGAAATTATGAAAATTAAAATCCCTCCGATTTTCGAAGATGACAATTGGCGTGAACCGTATCAGGATGATAGTCTAAGCGAAAGTTTAGCACTTACACCGGATCCCATGCCAAGTAAGAAGAAACCTAGATTAGAGTTAAAAACCTTACCTAAGAACCTAAGATACGAATTCCTAGACACTGAATGTACGCGACCAGTTATAATCAATTCCAGTTTAGGAACAATTGAAACGAAGAAACTTTTAGATGTCTTAAAGAAATACCCAACTGCATTAGGATATAACATATCTGATCTCAAAGGAATTTCAATCTGTATGCATCGTATTATGCTAGAAGAAGATTGCAAAACCTCTAGAGAATCTCAAAGAAGAATTAACCCAATCCTTAGCACTGTAGTAAAAGAAGAAGTTAAGAAACTACTAAACGCTGGAATAATATATCCAATCTCTGATAGTCAATGGGTTAGTCTAGTACATGTAGTACCAAAGAAAGGAGGTATCACTGTTGTGAAAAACGCTAAAGGCGAATCGATATCACAAAGAGTAGTGACCGGACATAGAGTGTGCATCGATTATCGAAAACTAAACAAAGCCACTCGAAAAGATCATTTCCCACTACCTTTTATAGATCAAATGTTAGAACGATTAGCCAAACACTCGTATTTCTGTTATCTAGATGGTTACTCAGGATTTTTCCAAATCCCGATTCACCCGGATGATCAAGAGAAGACTACATTCACATGCCCTTATGGAACGTTAGCTTATAGACAAATGCCCTTTGGATTATGTAACGCTCCTGCAACCTTTCAAATATGTATGATGTCAATCTTCGCAGATTTCATAGATAACATCATGGAAGTGTTCATGGACGACTTCTCTGTATGCGGGCAAAGTTTTGAAGGATATTTATCAAATTTAGAAATGGTGTTAGAAAGATGTGTAAGAGTAAACCTCGTACTTAACTGGGAAAAATGCCATTTTATGGTCAGAGAAGGAATCGTACTAGGACACGTTATATCTGATAAGGGAATTGAAGTTGATAAAGCTAAGATAGAAGTCATAAAAGATCTTCAACCCCCTAAGATCGTTCGAGAAATACGAAGTTTTTTAGGACACGCCGGTTTCTACCGACGATTCATCAAAGATTTCTCGCAAATCACTAAACCTCTTACCGGTTTATTAATGAAAGACGCTGAGTTCATATTCGATAAAGATTGTCTTAAAGCATTCGAAACTCTAAAAACAGCCCTCATCACCGCACCAATCATGCAACCACCTGACTGGAGATTACCTTTCGAAATCATGTGCGATGCGAGTGACTATGCTGTAGGCGCAGTTCTAGGACAAAGGAAGGACAAGAAACTTCACGCAATTTACTATGCCAGTAGAACTTTAGATTCTGCTCAATTGAACTACGCCACTACTGAAAAAGAATTGTTAGCAATTGTCTTCGCGCTTGATAAATTCCGTTCCTACCTAGTAGGAGCAAAAATAATCATCTACACAGACCACGCTGCTATTAGATATCTATTAACCAAGAAAGATGCTAAACCAAGACTCTTGAGATGGATCTTACTCTTACAAGAGTTTGATCTCGAAATCAAAGATAAGAAAGGTACTGAAAAAGTCGTAGCGGACCATTTATCTAGAATAGAAGGTATTAAACCCGAACAAGTGCCAATTAACGATGATTTTCCATATGAACAGCTGATAGCACAAATAAGAAGCGACCCAGCTCAGTTAGACATAAATGAACCAAAAGCCGTGGAAACAATCCAAACAACCGTAGGACTGCCATGGTACGCTGACATTGTCAACTACTTAGCTGCAGGAGCACTTCCACCGGACTTAACCTATCAGCAGAAAAAGAAATTTTTCCACAATCTCAAGTATTACTATTGGGACGAACCATTATTGTTTAAAAGAGGACCTGACGGAATCTTCCATCGGTGCATTCCCGAAGAAGAAATAGAAGATGTCATTGCTCACTGTTATTCATCTCCTTATGGTGGACATGCAAGCATTTCCAAGACTTGTGCAAATATCTTACAAGCCGGCCTATTTTGGCCTAATCTATGGAAAGATATCCACATCGCTGTTATAAATTGCGATCGGTGTCAACGCACCGGTAATATTTCAAGAAGAGATGAAATGCCTCAAAGAGGAATATTAGAAGTAGAAGTCTTTGACGTCTGGGGAATCGATTTCATGGGACCATTCCCATCATCTTTCGGTAATAAATACATACTCATAGCTGTCGATTATGTTTCAAAATGGATCGAGGCTATAGCTTCTCCTACAAATGACACACGAGTAGTAATTAAGCTTTTCAAGAATATAATCTTTCCAAGATTTGGTGTGCCTAGACTTATCATTAGTGACGGTGGCTCGCATTTCATTTCGAAAATATTCGACAAATTACTATCTAAGTATGGAGTCAGACATCGTGTAGCAACACCGTATCATCCACAAACAAGTGGACAGGTCGAAGTCTCGAACAGAGAAATAAAACAAATTCTAGAAAAGACTATCGCCATATCTAGGAAGGATTGGTCATCTAAACTTAATGAAGCTTTATGGGCTTATAGGACAGCCTACAAGACACCTATAGGAACTACACCCTTCAAACTAGTGTATGGGAAGGCTTGTCATCTCCCGGTAGAACTAGAACACAGAGCATATTGGGCGATTAAAATACTCAATATAAACTACAATGCCGCTGGAGAAAAGCGAATCCTCGACATTAATGAATTAGAAGAATTAAGGTTAGACGCATATGAGAATGCTAAGATATATAAAGAAAGAACCAAGCGATGGCACGATAAGCGCCTATCTAGGAAAGAATTTAGTGTGGGAGACGTTGTGCTCCTTTTCAATTCAAGACTTAGGCTTTTTCCTGGAAAACTAAAATCTAGATGATCAGGACCCTTTGAAATTACTAAAGTATTCCCAAGCGGAGCAATAGAAATTAAGGGTATGAATAGTGAATCGTTCACAGTAAACGGACAACGATTAAAACATGACCATAATATTGAAAACAGAGATTATGCGAATAGTTTAAAACTTTTAGAGTTGTCCACTAACTTCCCTGATTAATCTACCCCTAAGCACTACGTCAGGCTTATGACGATAAAAACAGCACTTAGTGGGAGGCAATCCATTTTATTGTTTTATTTCATTTTTATTATTGTTGACTTTATTTATGTATTTATTTCCTTATTTTCTTTATTTTAATCTTCATTTTCTAAATCACTTTTAAATTTAACTTGCTACAGATTTTCTAAAGTCTTTTCTACCTTACCTCTTTCTCCCCTGATATGTTTCCTCCACTATTAACACTAACTATGGCTAACCAACCAAGAAACTTTATGGAAACCATATTTAGAGGTAGAAACCAAAGAAGGAAATTTGAGGAATTATCATAGAGACAAATGGATTTGACTCTGTATTATGATGAACAAACTATGGAAACTTTAGGTATAAATGACAGTATCCTATACATGTTTAACCAGCTTGGATGGGAGAACGCTCTCATAAAACATAAGTTTGTAACTTACTGCGAGCTCACCCTTGAGTTTTTAAGCTCCTTAGTTTACTTACCTGAGCGTGGATTTGGATTAAGGAAAGGATTTATTAGTTTCCGACTATTCGGTATCGAATATGTCTATAACCATAAGGAACTAGTTGACCTACTAGGATTTCCTAGCGGACCTTTTGCCTTTACTACCACCCAGGTAGAATTAATGGATATTGAGCTAGATTTCTTTTGGGGAACTTTAACCGGAAACTACCACCCTGAGTCGGATAACATGGACAATGATGAAATACACAACCCCGCTATCCGCTACTTTCATAAAATCCTTGCCCACACCTTCTTTGGAAAGGAAGAGAACCTCACTGGAGTATCTAAAGACGAGATATTCATTATGTCCTGTTTGACCGATGGAAAACCCGTAAATGCTTCACCCTTCATGATGCAAACCTTTACCCGCATCCAAGAGGAACCTAATCTACCAATATTGGTAGGAGGCCTGGTCACTATGATTGCTAATGCCCTCGGACTTAGATACCAGTTACACAAGTGCAACCGTTTTGGTACCATTCGCCCTATGAATTTGAACTTCTGCTTTAACCGCCGAATAATAGGAAACATAGGACAACCACCATACAAGTACCTAATTAGAAATGAAATCGTAACCCTGTTCACATTACCGAACCATGCTAAAGTCAGTGTTCACAATAGAGATAATTGGCTTTATGAGCTTACCCCTCCTGACTATACAACAACACCTGAAACACCACAATCCTACCAAATTAGGGATGATATGATGACTGAAGTAGAAAGTGACCCTGAGACCCCTCCTGGTTACCATGACATCAACCACACTGATGAAGTTATTGAGACCCCTGAAATCAACCAAGTAGGATATGCTGACAGCTTAAAGAAAATTTTGACAACTCTTGAAGTATACCAAGCTAACATTAATGTTGTTAAGGATGAAGTTAAAAGCATGAGATTGGACATTATAGGCTTAACTGATATCACATGTGAACAATTCTATCATATAAACTCCGCACTTGAAGACTTGAAGAAGCGACTTTGATAATGCTGTAGTAATTTGATTAATCTTACTTTTTGCTTTTTATTACTAGTTAGTTTTGAATTTTTGCAACTTTTCATAGTTTATTTTTATCACTGTAATTTCTTTCTGTTATGTCAAAAACAAAGTATTTCCATTTATGCAATTTCCCATTCAATCTATTTACATGCTATCCTAATTTACTGATACTTTTAATTGCTGGATATTTTGATAAATTTTCGTGTGATGAAATCCAATGCTATTATATATTGATCCATTGATATGTGTTATGTTGGAATTAATTATTGAAAGTGATAAGAATTATAATTGGATTGAACTGAGGTAACCATTATGTGAAATTCCAAATTTTGTGAACATCACGGTCGTCACCATCCCCTCACGATCGTAACGAGCAATTTAGCGCGTCACGATCGTAACTACCCACTCACGACCGTGACAATCCTAATTCACGACCTCTGAGTTATAGAGGCCGTTCTTCTTCGTAAACTCCACTTCTATTTTCACAAAATCTTCTAACCTCCCATTACCTTTTCTTCTCCCGTAACCACCCATTAATCACCAATCAATCCCATTACTCCGTTCCACTTCCTCATTTAACCCCAACTCCACATATTCCCTTCACTCCATTATAAATCAATCAATTTCTTCACATTTTCATCACAAAACCTCAAACACCTATCTCACGATAAACCTCATTTGCATGCAATGGCAAACATTCAGTTTAGAGAGGGAGAACAAGGAGAAGCACAGAGAGAGAAGTTTGAAAGGTTTCAAACCCGAGGCATCCAACCTACTCGGTACGTCGAACTCGACTGCCTGAGGGAATTAGGATTGTTCGACGGAGTGAAGCTACTGCTTGAACAAGTTGGCTTGTGGGACTTATGCAGTCAACCGCAACCGACATTTGCAAACCTCACTTTGGAGTTTCTAAGTTATTTTCTATACATCACACCATCCGGATCAACGAACCAACTCACAGGCATCGCAAAATTCCGAATGTTTGGCAGAGAGTTCGAACTAACTCAAACCAGAGTCGCTGAACTGTTAGGCTTCAGTCACGGTGACGGTGCTCACCTTCGCGTGCCCAACAACTTTAATGAAGCAGCTTTCACTTTGTGGCACAACATCACAAACAGCCGTGCTTCCGCCTACCAAAGTCTCAACGCCACTTATATCCATAATCCAGCAATACGGTATTTTCATCCTATCATATGCAACACAATCTTTGCAAGAGAGAGCAACCATAAGCTAAATTCCAAAGAGCTCTTATTCTTGCATTGTGCCTTGAATGAAGAACGCATCAACGCCGCTCCGTTCCTTCTGGCCCATATTCAGTCTGTAGCACAAAGAGGCGCCACTCCCTTCTACATTGGCGGGATTGTCACTTCCCTTTCTATACAGCTGACTCTTGGTGACCACCTCTCTCATTTTCCTCATAGAGCACCGGAGCTGCTTACCATGAACTACTGCAAGTCCGCTCACATGATCTCTCAGCGTGAGGATGGCAGGTTCAACTCCGTGATACAAGGCACCATCTATCATCATATCGTTTTGCCTTGCAGGAACCGCATTGATCCATTAAAAAGAGCCAATTGGCTATTTGATTTGCCGGCTGCCACATGCCATGTTCTGATTGTTGACGAGCAGCCTGATGCACCTGTGGATGAGATGCAGGATGCGATGGATACTACT
Source organism: Lathyrus aphaca (assembly GCA_963966055.1). NCBI lineage: Eukaryota > Viridiplantae > Streptophyta > Magnoliopsida > Fabales > Fabaceae > Lathyrus > Lathyrus aphaca. The sequence goes on along the minus strand of OZ014525.1, from coordinate 258,743,966 downwards.
GAGCCAGTTCAGGACATACCTGAGTCTTCCACCAGGCAGCCACCTTCATCTGAGATCACCCTTGAAGAAATCCTCCGTGCCATTCATCAGCAAAATCAGATGAATGCCGCACTTGAGCGTAGGCAGAAAGAGCAGTACGATGCACTCCTTGCAACTGTTGTCAGTAACCAGAAAGCAACAGATGAAATTTTAGGAGAGATTTTCAGCGAGCTAGAAGCTTTGCGTATGGACGTCACCGCTCTTAGCGTCACTGGTTCTAATGAGGAAGCCACTCCTACCAGACGCTCCCGCACCAGAAGCCGAGGTCGTGGTCGTCAGCAGCATTAGATTTTCTTTTTGTTTTGCATTCTGTTCTTGTAATGTATTTCCCTGCTTTTATATCACAACATTGAGGACAATGTCTGATATAGTGCGGGAGAGGTACCTTTCCCGTTTTGCATTCATTGTATTTTCCCTTTCCGCATTTTCAATTGAACAAGTAATATTTATGCTATTTCTTAAGTTTCAATTCTTCCCCGCTTTATTTAGCCATACCGAAATTTTTTTTACTTTATCTTCGCATTACTCGACTTACCTATGAAATCATAGTTAGGAAACTGAGAAAGATCCAACAAGATCAATACAATCTTGACACCTTAGACTTCCTACTTAAGCATTCCATTTCGATAATTGTTACGACTACACCTTAAGTCTTAGTTCTAAAGTAACCCCTAGTAGTTTATACTAGCAGTCAGCACCGTCTGGACACAAACCACGTGGGGAGCCGATGAACATAAGTGTTTGATGCCTAATCTATAAACGATCCTTCATATCTCGATGCCATAAAAAGAGAAATTTCACCAAAGTACACGGTCACATATAAGAGATGAGTAATATAAGAAGGAGTCCATTGCTGGTTGGTTCAGAGGTACCTGGTTTTGAACTTGGTAGGGCGTGCTACGACTTGATCCCCCACGACCTCCAATCTGGATAATATGTAAAGGGTTGCCACATCCGTGTACCAGACCCCGTGCTAATAAAGGATCAAAGTCACTAACCGGCTACTCCACTACGTGCGTGCTAAGACAAAGGGCTTAATGTGATTGCGCTAGAACGAAATCGGGTGAAATAAGAACGAAGGACTCTAGGTAGAATCATAACGCAATTACTTAATGTTTCGTTTAAAGGGAAGTCGACGACTTAGCTTGTTGCTTGTGTCATTAGTGTATCGTTAGTGTTCTACTATAAGTATCGGTGTATCTAACTAAATGACTTATCGTATGGTATGTTATGTGTGTGCATCTGATGAAAATTGTCCGACCATTTTTCAATTGACTATTTGCTTGAGGACAAGCAAAGGTTTAAGTATGGGGGAGTTTGATAACGAGAAATCGTATCACATTATTACTATGTTTTTAGTCCGTTTTATCGTACATTGATCCTTTTAACTCCCGATTGTTTCGAGTTTTTATGTCACATTGCAGGTATAACATGTCTAGAGCCAAATTATGAGAAAAAGATCAAATGAACCAAATCTAGCATGAAAAGAAAAGGAAGAGATCAATTCTGCTAAAGTCTGCATTTTTTGTTGCTCTCACGGTCGTCACAACTGACTCACGACCGTGACACGCCAATTAGAGGTCTCACGACCGTTACTCGAATGTCACGACCGTGACGTGCTTAATTGAAGAAATCTGACCGTTACACCATGTCACGAACGTGACAAGAAAAAGTTATTTAATTTGTTTGAATTTAATTGAGAACGTGCAACGAGTCTTCAGAGACTCCTACTTTCCCTCAACTGCAGCAACACCCAGTACACCACTTCTCCTGGATTCTCTCAAAACAGAACAAACGAAGCCCACGCTCCAACTCATTCAACTTCCAAAATCCTCTTCTATAAATACCCAAGAATGAAATGAAGAAAGGACAGAGTTTATTATTGAATTTTTATGCGGAAGCTCTGACGTTTTTTCTTTCAACCCATTTATTTTCCAGCTTTTGTTCTTGCTGTGTTTTTCCTTTAATTTCCAACCCATTTAATAACAATTTCCAACATTAGGAAATTGTTATTTTCAATTAAATTTCTTTAAGCCTCAGAACTTGTTATTTTATTTTATTTCGATTCCGACACTCCAAGCTTGCCGATTTGTGGAAGGAGTCTAAGAATTAAATTGTTCAGGTTTTTGTTTTGCAATTTATATTGAATTTATTTATTTATTTATGTTAAGTTTCTATTATTATATAATGCATGCTTTAATATTTATTTATTTCATTTTGTATCTGTCTGTTGGTTTAATAAATATGAGTAGCTAAATTAATCGAGTCGGTGTGTAATAAACCAAACCAAAACGGATAAATCGAATCTAAGCTAAAAACAATTAAGAACTTATATTCTGGCTGTGGCTTTTCATAATTAAAATCAAGCTTCTTGTTACGAGAGTAAGAGAAGTGAAATAGGTTAGGTCGAGACCACGAGAGTGTGAGATTTTAACCGGATAGCTAAAGTTAGGCATTCGATTTAAATACAGCGAGAGCGCTTTAAAACGAATTAGACTTATTAAGTTTTCAAAAATTATTTTCTAAACACTTATGGGCTAGCGAGAGCAGGCATAGGGCTTTAGGAGTAAGATCTGAGATAAGACCACGAGAGTGTGAGTCAAAGGTTTTTAAACTGGTAATCTCTACAGAATTATTTAAGTGAACCATCTTTATAAGCTTAGGCTAGATTGACCCGCATAGGTTAATATAATTACATACCGACCGCCTTCTCATTATTTCCTAAACTAAGTTTAATTCCCGTTTTTAATCCTTAAAAACCATAATCGTGACAAATATCCGCCTTAGCTAAACTAGCAGACCTTCTAGCACTAGAGTGATTACAAAGTCCCTGTGGGTTCGACATCTTTTTATTACTACTGCGAAAGGCTGTGCACTTGCAGTTCAGATACCGCTAGACACGTCACGTCTTCGCCCCATCAGAGAGAGAAATGGCTGACATGTTCATGAACACATTGCAAGGGACTTATATTGATAGGCTGGCTGCTTTCTCCTCTACCATTTTTGCTGATGTGGTCATAGCCGGTGAGAGGATTGAAAGTCTCTTGAAGATGGGCAAAATCTCCGACAGTGGTGCCAGTTCCTCCAGCAATCCCAGAAAGCCTTTTGCGGGACCCCGAAGGGCAAGTGAAACAAATTCCATTCATACAAGCAGGGGAAGGCCTCAATATGCTCACCGGTCAGTAGCAGTTGTTACCATTCCAACTCCAATTCCGCAACAATCATTATATCCTCAACAACAACAACCACAGTATCAGCAACAAGCTCATTATCCGCAACAAAGGTTGTATAACAACAGTAACGGTAATCAACAACAGCGTCCCTTCCAACAAAGGCCATCACAAGCAAACAGGGTAATTGACCCAATCCCAATGCCGTATGCTGCACTCTTGCCACAACTCCTAAAGCTCAACCTAGTTGAGTTAAGGACATTGGCTCCTCCTGATCCTCTTAATCTGCCAAAGAACTATGATGCTAATGCCAGGTGTGCATTCCACTCAAACGCACTGGGGCATAATACTGAAAAATGCAGGGCCCTACAGATGAGAGTCCAGGATTTGGTGGACTCAAAAGCTCTCAATTTTGCGCCTCCTCCGAACGTCACAAGAAATCCAATGCCTAGTCACTACGGGCCTAGGATTAATGCTATTGAGGAGGGCAAACCATCCACATTAATCAACAGTGTTGCACAAATCCGAACACCTCTGGTTGAAATCAAAGCTCAGCTGTTAGAATGCCAAGTGTTCCCCGGATGTGAAGTCGGTTGTGGATATTGCAACATTGCTGTTAATGGATGTAAGAGACTGAGAAACGACATAGATGGCCTCATTAGAGATGGCACTCTTCAGATTACAACAACAACGACTACAGCTCCAACAATTCCTTCATCAGCAATCACAGATATTCCTACAACATCAGCAACCCTTGTTCCAACAGATTCTGCTACAACTCCAACAAATATCCAATCAATCACTTCAACGGATACAATTTCAGTCACAATTCCTTCTACAACGACAACACCCATTACTCCATCAGTTCCTGCTACAACTTCAACACCCATCCAATCAACTTTGTCTACGACATCAGCAACAGTTAATGAAAGCGTCTCAACGGTTACGATATACTACGATCCTGCAAATGTTCCTTCCAACAACTCACAACAAAATGCTACTCCTGTCAGAACTCCGGTTACCATATATTATGATCCACACACCATTGTGGTCCCCTCTACAGCGGCTATCAGTCCGGTCACTATCACAGTGCCTGGACCAATTCCTTACGAAAGCAATAATGCCATCCCTTGGCATTATGGCTTAGATCTATACTGCGAAGGGCAGAAAATCACTTTAGAGTCATCAACTTCTTCACCTCAGATAGACAATGTGGGGGGAGGCGGAGGCTTCACTAGAAGCGGACGTCTCTTTGCCTCACAAATACCAAGGCCCATTGCTGAAGTAGAAGCTGCTGCCAAGGCAAAAGGGAAGAGCGTGGTGCAAGAAGAATCAGTTACTAGAGAAGATTTGAAGACTCCTTTTGATCAAGAGGTTGATGAATTCATACGGATCATCAAGAAAAGTGATTATAAGGTGGTGGACCAGCTTCACCAAACACCTTCCAAAATCTCCATACTATCATTGCTAATGTGCTCCGAAGCTCATCGGAACGCACTATTAAAAGTCCTGCACGCAGCTTATATGCCGGAGGAGATTACCGTCAATCAGTTAGAGGTTGTGGTTGGAAATGTCAACGCTAGTCATGGACTAGGATTTACCAACGCTGATCTGACAACGGAAGGTCACAATCACAACAAGGCTTTGCACATTACCTTGGAATGTAAGGGTGAAGTTCTTTCTCACGTATTGGTGGACACAGGGTCATCACTCAACGTCCTACCCAAGAAAGCCCTTGTGAAGCTGGAGCATGATGGATTGGCACTACACCCGAGCAACTTGGTAGTAAGAGCCTTTGACGGTTCTAAGAGATCAGTTCTGGGAGAGATAGAGTTACCGATAATGATTGGCCCACAGGTTTTCAAAACGACCTTCTTTGTGATGGATATACAGCCTGCCTACAGCTGTCTATTGGGTAGACCATGGATACACGCCGCTGGCGCCGTGACGTCAACCCTTCACCAGAAGTTAAAATTCGAGTGGGAGGGCCAAGTCATTACCATTTGTGGGGAGGAGGATATCTTCGTTAGCCAGCTGGCTACTTTCAAATACATTGAAATGGACGGGGAAATTCACGAAACAATGAGTCAGGGGTTTGAGGCCCTTAATATTAATGAAGCATCTGTTGTGCTTAGGACTTCCATCACATCATATCAACAAGCCCGAAAGGTTGTTGAAGAGGGTACCGCTCAAGGCTGGGGCAAGTTGCTGCCAGTTGAGAAGAAAGAAGACCGATTCGGGTTGGGTTACAGACCAACTCGACAAGATCAACCAGAGGCTACAACGGAGCCCAAGTTTGTCAGCGGGGGGATGCTCACCCCGGATGATGTGAATAGCTTGGAAGATAAGTCAGAAGACGAGCGCAACCTGGAAAGCTGGATACGTCCAAGGATCCCGGGGAACCGTGTCCCAAACTGGTCTTCCCAGGAAATTATAAGGGTTACTCCGGCAGAGTAATTATTATTTCCTGTCTTTAAGCATGCATCAAGTCCTGCATCTTGCCCAAGATGACGGGGCTCATTTTGTAATCGGGCCATCTTGTATTTTGTGCAAACGATCAATTAATGAATATCAGGACATCTTTTGCAAATGAGTCTTTTCTTTTCCGCTCACTGTTTTTCATTTTTCATTTTTTGTACAAAAATAAAATGGCAATGTTTTTAAAATAAAAACTTCATTTTCACTTTTTTTCTAAAACAAGATAAAACTGATCACTAAAATGAACAAATCTAAACCCTTGCTGAGAGTGCCCTCCAGACTGCCCCGACAACAACACCGCTATGACTTCGTATGACTTTGACAATCCGATTAATCAAGCCGATGAAGGGGTTGAAGAAGATTATGAGCTACCTGAAGAGCTAGCCAGGTTGTTGAGACAAGAGGAGAAGGTTATCATCCCTCATCAGGAGGAAGTTGAGACGGTTAATCTTGGTACATAGGAGGATTTGAAAGAAGTAAAAATCGGGACCCGTCTGCAAGATTTAGTGAAAGAGCAACTTATTGACATGCTTCGGGAGTATGTGGATGTTTTTGCTTGGTCTTATCAAGACATGCCAGGATTGGACACCGATATTGTTATGCATAAGCTGCCTCTAAAGGAAGACTGTCCGCCAGTAAAACAGAAGTTGTGCCGTACTCGTCCGGATATGGCTATGAAGATAAAAGAAGAGGTACAAAAACAGTGGGACGCCGGTTTCCTTGCTGTAACTAGTTACCCTCCGTGGGTTGCTAACATTGTACCTGTACCTAAGAAGGATGGCATGGTGAGGATGTGTGTGGATTACCGGGACCTGAACAGAGCCAGCCCGAAAGATGACTTCCCATTACCTTACATTGATGTATTGGTCGACAATACGGCTCAGTTCTCGGTGTTCTCCTTCATGGACGGATTTTCATGATATAATCAGATCAAAATGTCACCTGAAGACATGGAGAAGACAACTTTCATCACAACCTGGGGCACATTCTGTTATAAGGTGATGCCATTCGGACTGAAGAATGCTGGTGCCACCTATCAACGGGCTATGGTAACATTATTCCATGACATGATCCATAAAGAAATTGAATGTTATGTGGATGACATGATTGCCAAGTCCCTCACAGAAGAAGACCATCTGGTGAATCTGCTGAAACTATTCAAGCGTCTGAGGAAGTACCGATTGAAGCTGAACCCCAACAAATGCACATTCGGGGTGCGATCCGGTAAGCTGCTGGGATTTATTGTAAGCGAGAAAGGGATTGAAGTTGACCCTGACAAAGTCAAAGCCATTAAAGAAATGCCTGCAGCAAAGACTGAAAAAGAAGTTTGAGGGTTCCTAGGTAGATTGAACTACATTTCACGGTTCATATCTCACCTTACAGCAACTTGTGAGCCCTTGTTCAAGCTGTTGAGAAAAGAACAAACGGTCAGGTGGAATGAAGACTGCCAAAGGGATTTTGACAAAATCAAGGAATACTTACAAGAGCCTCTGATCCTTATGCCTCCAGTTGAAGGAAGACCTATAATAATGTACTTGACAGTATTAGAAGAGTCAATGGGGTGTTTTCTGGGCCAGCATGATGAGTCTGGTCGAAAAGAGTATGCAATTTACTACCTAAGCAAAAAGTTTACCGACTGTGAACAACGTTATTCACTGCTCGAGAAAACTTGTTGTGCCTTAGCGTGGGCTGCTCGCCGACTAAGGCAGTATATGTTGACCCACACTACCTTATTGATCTCAAAGATGGACCCAGTTAAGTACATATTCGAGAAGCCAACACTTACCGGACGGGTTGCAAGATGGCAAATGATTCTCACAGAATATGACATCCAATACACATCTCAAAAAGCCATCAAAGGCAGTGTATTGTCTGATTATCTTGCTGAGCAACTCATTGATGATTACCAGCCCATGAGATTTAACTTCCCTGATGAAGACATCATGTTCATAAAAGCAAAAGATCATGAAGAGCCTATTCATACTGAAGGGCCTGACCCAGAAGAAGAATGGACTATGATGTTTGATGGGGCTGTTAATATGAATGGTCGTGGTGTTGGTGCGGTACTCATTACACCCAAGGGAGTTCACTTGCCTTTCTCGGAAAAACTCACTTTTAACTGCACTAACAACGAAGCTGAATACGAAGCTTGTATTATGGGTCTTGAGGAAGCCATTGACCTTAGGATCAAGACTTTAACCGTATTCGGAGATTCAGCTCTGGTAATCAATCAAACCAACGACAAATGGTATACTCACCAGGAGCATTTGATTCCTTACTGGGATTATACGAGGAGATTACTCACATTCTTCACAACAGTCAAACTTGAATATATCCCTCAAGATGAAAATCAGTTTGCAGATGCTCTGGCTACCATTTCATCTATGATCAAAGTTCAAGCTACCAACTTCGTGCCACGGATTTCAGTATCCAGACTTGACAGACCAGCATACGTATTCTCTACAGACCTTGCTAAAGATGATAAGCCTTGGTTTTATGACATCAAATGCTTCTTGGATGATCAAACATACCCACCTAGGGCATCTTCCAATGATAAGAAGACATTAAGAAGGCTAGCTGGTAGTTTCTTTCGGAATGCTGATGGTTCCTTGTACAAGAGAAACTTTGATACGGTACTTCTCAGGTGTGTGGATAAGACAGAAGTAGACTTGTTGATGCACGAGGTGCACGAAGGATCTTTTGGTACCCATGCTGGAGGGCATGCTATGGCTAAAAAGTTGCTAAGATCAGGCTACTACTGGATCACAATGGATGCAGATTGTTGTGCTTATGCCAGGAAATGCCATAAATGCCATATTTATGCAGATAAAGTGCATGTGCCTCCGAATCCTCTGAATGTGATGTCTTCACCTTGGCCCTTTGCCATGTGGGGCATTGATATGATTGGCAAGATTGAACTGACCGCTTCAAATGGCCACAGATTCATCCTGGTAGCCATTGACTATTTTACCAAGTGGGTTGAAGCAGCTTCGTATGCCAATGTCACCAGGCAAGTGGTAGCCCGATTCCTGAAGAGAGACATCATCTGTCGGTATGGAGTGCCCGAGCAAATCATTACTGATAATGGTTCTAATTTGAACAACAAAATGATGGAAGAGCTATGCCGGGACTTCAAGATCCAACACCACAATTCTTCTCCTTACAGGCCAAAGATGAATGGCGCTGTAGAGGCAGCTAACAAGAATATCAAGAAGATTGTACAGAAGATGGTGGTCACCTATAAAGACTGGCATGAAATGCTACCGTTTGCCTTGCATGGGTACCGTACATCAATCAGAACATCCACTGGGGCAACACCGTATCAGCTTGTGTATGGCATGGAAGAAGTCCTACCTGTTGAAGTTGAATTACCCTCCTTACGGGTACTAATGGATGTCAAGTTGAATGAAGCAGAATGGGTCCGATCCCGGTACGAACAACTGAATCTGATCGAAGAGAAGAGATTAGCTGCAATTTGTCATGGGCAGCTGTATCAGAAGAGAATGAAGAAAGCCTTTGATCAGAAAGTCAGGCTTCGAGAATACCAAGTAGGAGATCTTGTGTTGAAAAGACTCCTCCCTCCTCATACAGACCACAGGGGCAAGTGGACTCCGAATTACGATGGTCCATTCATAGTGAAGAAAGTTTTCTCTGGTGGAGCACTGATGCTCAATACTATGGATGGTGAAGACTTACTGTCCCCTGTGAATTCAGATGCAGTTAAAAAATACTTCGCATAAAATGACCCGCTGGACATAAAAACAGAATGTAAGTCCAGGCAAAAATAGGGCATCCCAGCAAGTCAAAAACAAAATAAAAGACTCGGGCAAAAATAAGGGAAAATAAATAAAAAAATATACACCCGCTGAGGCAAAAATGGGTATCCCGGTGGATTGAAAACCCGAAAGGGCGATCCACGCAAAATGAGGGAATAAGCGAACAACTGCATTCTGAATTCATCTGTATCACTCACAACATGGCAAACTTCGAAAGGGTAAATCATCGGTCAGAATCAGCCTTCTTCAAAAGCAAGATAAGAAGAATGTCAATGTCATACGGGTCATAGCCAAGGGAAGAACACTGAAGCATCATCAACATTGCCAGCATCTTTTTTGTTTCTCAATTTGCAACAATCTCCTCATTTCAGGGGATTTGTTTCTTTGACTGTACTTGCCAATTCAGGGAACACAAATTAATAAAATCAGATCTTCAGTCACATTTTGTCTCGTACATTTTATTTTCATTTGCGAAAATGTCTGATGTCCTTAAAATATCAATTGCATAAATACATATGCGTCTTTTCTAAATTATATGCTTACAGGAAATATACTTGCTCCCGGGAGTGTCTAAATTCCTATGATGGAATCTGGTAAGGGATACCTTGGGGTACTTGTACGTTTCTTTGTCATAACAGGACTGCAGGAATCTAAAGCGCAGCATGGGGGATGAAAGCTTCTCCCCAGCAGGATGCCAAATCATTATGACCTCAGCACCTCTTCCAGGCAATATCTGGAATGTTTTCCCCAGCGAAGTTGCCAAAGCATTCTTCCCCAGCATCTTCTTCAAAGCAACATCAGGAGGGGCTCCTTTCCCCAACTAAGTTCATCATCCTCAGCAGGATCCCCTACAAGAATCACTAGGAAGATCGTTCAGTGATCATTCCTCCCCAGCCAAGTACAAGACAGGGAACCACCTCCCCGCAGAGCTCCAGCCTCTCCAGAAGAACAATGTCTGAAGATCTCGTAACAAAGTGATGGAAGCTTCCGCAGACCCCAGCCGGGCTCTTCATTACCAAGATAGGTCTATCAGTGACTTGTTTCCCCAAGCATTCATACATCTTATCAGATCTACCAATGATCTTTTCCCCAGCTGGGATGTCTTTTCAAGCAGATCAGCCAGAGATCTCTACGGCAACGGGATCCGAATCCCGGATTGGTATCTATTGCGTAATAATAGAATTTACATCATATTTCTCCCCAAAGCGTAGCATTCCGTTCAATACGGAGCATTACGGAAAAAATCAAACATTTTGCATAATCACAAGCCATGTTTTGAATCAGTCACCTGTGCATACAGATTACCTCTCAAATTCCCCGGTGGAAAGCCAAAGCATCCTCTTTGCACTCTAAGATACAAATACATGCTCCTTTTGACACCCGTCCGTGTCATCTTGCCCTAGGAAGTTACCATAATATTTTCTGCAAGCAGATACTTATACATAACAAGACACCTCTTGACACTCGTCTGTGTCATATTCCCAGCAGAAAGCCAAAGCGTCCCCTTTGCACTCACAAATACATATTAATACACTCTCATGACACCCGTCCGAGTCACCTATCCCCAGCACAGTTGCATAAACACTTGTTTATAATACACTCCTTCCGACACCCGTCCGTGTCATCCTATCCCCTCAGATCTTCAGAATATCTTATAACTTGTACACCTCCCTTTGTGATACTCGTCTGTATCATACTCTCCCCAGTGAGTTGAACACTCGTCTGCGTCTCAATCATACTTTTTACTCATAACAGATACTCGTTCGTATCTTGTACACACCTATTTCCCCTCAGAGTCAACACTCGTCCGTGTTCTTTGTTAACCAGTTGATACTCATCCGTATCACCATCTCTGAACATGCGTCAGCATTTGTTTCTACTGATACTCATCCGTATCATAGTCTTAAGGATGCTCGTCAGCATCTTTAACCTATACACAACGTCAAACACTTATACCTTTTCTTTCTTGAAATCAGACACTCGTCCGTGTCTACCATTCCCCAGAAGAGTCCCCAGCAAATCCCAATAAATTATTTCCCTTTTATTTGACATTCGTCCTATGTCATGATACTTTCGGCAGCCGTACCCTGCTAGGTGATCGTCCTTCACCTCTTGATGATCTTCCTTCATCATTTTATCCGATGACCGTCCACATCGTTGATCTTGTTATCTGACATTCGTCCTATGTCATGGTAAACCCCGAGAGCAGCCGTACCCTGCTAGGTGATCGTCCTTCATCTCTTGATGATCGTCCTTCATCATGCTTATCCGATGGCCGTCCCTATCGTCGACCTTTTCTATCCGGAATTCGTCCTATGTCGTGATACTTTCGGCAACCGTACCTTGCCAGGTGATCGTCCTTCACCTTAGATGACTGTACCTCATCTTCCTCCCCAACAGAGCAGTCGTCCCCTGCTGGGTGATCGTCCTTCACCTTTGATGACCGTACCTCATCATTTATTTCATTAACCCGATGATCGTCCCCATCATTAACTTTATCTTTAATCCCCAGAGAACCTTGTTACTTTACTTGATGGTTTTCCCCATCATGATACCTCTATTTCCCCAGCATGTTGGCCGTCCCCGTCATTGCTTCATCCCCAGCAGTCGTCCTCTGCTCGACGGTCGTCCTCCGTCGCCCGCACTTTATAATCATACTTTAATACCTCTTACAATCTATATCCTTTTTCTTCTTCACCCAGTGAGTGCAAATTTAGGACTGTCTTTGGTATTCAACCACAAGTTATCGTGTTTGCCTGTTAAGTCGTCGCTTACATCCTACACAGCTAATTCATGCTTGAATAGGGGCAGTTGTAAACACCACAAATTTTCCCTCACTAAGTTCACACCATGGCTTGTGATCTTTTCATGTGCATAAGTTCAATCATATCATCTCATATTGCATTTTTGCTTCACAGCATTGGTTCAAAGTCATCTGCATCTAAGGTTTGTGATCTGAGCAATCCCTGAGCTATCTGAGCCACTCCAAGGGTCTCCAATCATCTCAAGAGGGTCCATGTATGTTCAAGCATCACTTTATATCCTCCCAAGATCAGAGAAGTCAAAGAATCACAAGAACTGAGGGAGGCATGGAAGCAGAGCCAAGCTTAACTGCACAGATGACCTAAAATTAGGGTTTTGGTTTCAGAGGCCATAACTCCAAATTTTTTGGTCATTCTTGTTTCTATTGGTCTCTATATGTTATAAGGATCATGCATACAAATTTTCATGAGGAAATTCAATGGGGAAGGCATCTGATCAATAGATGACTTCTTGAGCAAGTCAGTGAAAAATCAGGGCATCTGAGGCCCCCAGTCACACAACCAAAGGGTCTTCTCCATCATTTTGGGTGTATATGATCTTTATTTGATCTTAGAAGAAGTTAGAAGTCCACAAAATTGAAGAATTTCAAGCCATTTGCAAGGTTGCCATTTTGGGAAAGTGACTTGTAATGCAAACTTGCCATTTTGGGAAAGTTTTTCAACCTCCTCTTTTTGTTTCAAAAATGCTTCAAATGAAAATTTCTTAGTCATAACAGTTGTAGATTGGATCATTCCCTTTTCAAAAATTACAAGAACTTGATCTAATTCATCATAGAACTCAAGTTATGGCCTTGCAAAGTTGGGAAAAATCACAAAATTTCACTTATGTACCAAAGGGGGAAGTTTGCAAATTCTCATGTCAAGCCAATTTGGGAGCTCTAATGCATCTCTACACATCATACCATCCTAGTGCAACTCATTTGGATTAGATTTGTGCCTTGAATCACAAGCTTTCATGACTTGAACTTCACAAATTTCAAAAGGGGCCAAAACTTCCATAATTTGCAAAATGGTACAAAACATCTCATCCACTTGCCATAACTCATCAAATCTGATTCACAAATATCCCTTGATCTTTGCTGCGCACAGCCATACCTAAATCCCAGCCTGCCACTTGCCCATACCTCAAGTACACCAACTCTTGACTTTATGCATTTTGCCCCATACCAATCAGCATAGCCCACAACAACTACACTGACCTATCCCAGCATGTTATGTGGCAAAGAAGTAAGCCATTTCACATAAGTTTGGAGCCTGAAACCTCCAAGAGCTCAGCATATACAAAATCACCCTAACTTGCAAAATCTTTCGAATTTCATAACTCAGCCAACAAACCTCCAAACTTTTTCCACCATTCAACTCCACATCCATCACTGATCATTTCCCACCCTTCATCTTGCTTGGAAACACCTCAAATCAAAAACACAATTTTCACATTTCTTGAACTGAGCTTCAGCCAACTTCACATAGAGGCCATATAAACCCCAACCAAGCATTGCAAACTCTTCAGAAGGACCATTGGAGGGGATTTGAGGCAAAGAACTGGTCAGAAAGTTCCAAAGTTGAAAGCTCAATCTCAGGTATCATCAAGAACAATTTTTCCAGAAATCTCTTTTCATGTTATAGAAATGTTCTTCATGCTTCACTGATCACACTGCACTTTTCATTTTTGAAAATGATTGAGAAATGAGCTTGTATCGTGCTTCTGAAATTTTTGCAGTTTTTGATGTTTGATTCGAATCTTGTGTTTGAGGCATGATAAATTTGTTTTGGTGATTGATTATTGTTTAGATGTGTTAGGGGAGTGATTCTGGAAAGATAGAGCATTAGAAATTGCTTAGAGAAGAAGTTGTGAATTTGGTTGATTGGAGAAGAGGACCGGAACACTGTTCCGGTCACCTGAGTTTGATTAGGGCACAATTAGGGTTAATTACGTGATTAAGCTGAGTTCAAATGTAGACCCTTAGATCAATCCTTCCCGTGCGCGCTGTGTGGCCCAGATTGCTTGATTTGTTTTAATTGTTGGATTAAATATTAATTAAATAGGATTAGCCTGATTTGAATCTCCACCCTTAGATCACGCGCCAAGTCAACTCCCGTCCCCAAGTTTTGAATCCAGGCCCTTAGATCATCCTACTTTCATTAATTCTCATTTTTAATTCATTCTAATTCATTTTTCTTGCATATTTATTTTAAAATAGCAAAAATCATTTAAAAAATTTCATTTTTTGCATCATGGTTCTAAATATTTTTCTCATTTTGAAAATAATTTTTTGTATAAAATTTGTATTTTTAAAATATTTAAATGTTTATTTTAATTAGTTAATGGAAATTAATTAATTAAAATATCATTTGAGTTTCTAAAATCACCAAAAAAATCACATTGCATCTTGACACAATTAGAGACATTATCAAACCATTCATACAAATTTCTTTTTGGTTCTTGATCCTTTTTGACATTTTTCTTTGGATTTAGGGTTCTTAAAAATCAATATTTTTACCCTAACTTAGAAAATTTTTTTCTGCCTAACCATGAAGGGTTTGATAGTGATTTTTTTTGCATTGCACCCCACATATCATGTAGTTTCTAGGATTAAATTGGCATGAATATATCTTCCATTTTTGTTTTGTTTTGCATTTTTCCTTGAGAGGTCCCTTAAAACCCTAGCAAACTTAGGAAAATCATAACTTTCATTAGGTTAAGAGTTAGGTCTTCTCCTTTGGGGTGTGATATCATATAGGTTTAGGGTACCTTTGATCCCATTTTCAAATTTTTATCTTGTCATTTTCTTCTGATTTTGAATTTTTGCATTGTATCTTGTTCATAAACCCTAATTTTTGCCTTCATTTGCATTCATTCTTCATATGCCTGCATACATGAACTTGCCATGACATTTTGTGCATCCACATGACATATAAGACATCTTAGGACACATTGAAATCATGTTTGATCATTGCATCATCCATTTGCCATATTATGCATCCATTGCATTTCATAAGTTTTCATGAACTTTCATGCTTCTTACATGTCTCATTTGCATTCCCATCCTTTGTATGATCATCCACATCTCTTGGTTTGCTTTCATACCATCTCATAGTATCATTTGCATCATGATTATGCTTCTGACTTTGGCTTTAATCTTTGCATTTCATCTCATTTTCATTTCATTTCATTTCATTTCTTGTTACTAATTTTTCAGGTGGTAAGTGCTTGAGAAGTGAATTTGCCTTCACTTCTCATGATCTCTTCTCATCTATTTTATGCATCATTGCTGCATTTTTACTTATGTATTAGAGTGAGCTTGCTCATTCATGCTCCCTCTCCTCTTTCTTTCTTCAAGCAACTCATCTTCTTAAGTGAAGTAAGTTGTCTTGCTTCTTGCTGCTTCTTTTCTTTCCATCCTGCTTTTTCCTGGTGGCTTTTCTCTTGAAGATCTCTTGCAAGCTTCATAAACCATAGGAATACCCAAGCATGATCACAACTAGGGTTTGATTAGTCCCCCCATTAGTTTTACCTTTGTGTCATCTTTGTGTCTTCTCTTCTCATCTCTTAATCAAGGACTAAACCTTAAAGGTTTTAAGGCTTTGTGATTAGGGTCATGCCTGTGTCCTTCTATTAGGATGGAGTGTATAACTTTAATCCTAAGTGTTAAAACCTTAATGTGTTTAAATCCTTTAATCAATCCACTTAATAATCACTAAGACATAAAGCTTGTAACTTGGGCCTTGCATTAGGGTTCTAATTCTTCCTTAATTGGTTAAGAAGGACTAACCCTAGTGTTAATGGACAAGTCCCCCTCAAGTTGTCTTACAAACCATAAAATTCATTTCTTAATCTTATCATTAACTAAAATCCACTTCAATAAAGGCTTTGTTTTGTCATGAGGTTAATCCCTAATCATGTATTAAGTTGAGGAGTTTTCCTCAGCTTAAATGTTCTCATCTATTATCCTTCTATTAGGATGGTGTAATGGGTCGATTAAATCCTTGGTTATGGCTTAAACTCATTATTTAACACTAAACAAAAACCACAAAAACATCTAAATAATTACAAGTAGGTTAATGATCTTAATCCTACATCATGGTGATTAAGTGTGGGGTGTTTACTTCATACTTAAGGTATTCTCATTACCCCTAATCAGAGGGACGATGTGATGAGTTTACTAACTCTTGGTTTAGGCTTAAGCTCATTATCTTATGACAAACCCCAAAAAGCAATAAAAGATTGAAAACTCAAAAACAAACAATAATCGCCTCCTTCGGGATTCTTTTTGTCATCATCTTCACTCACAAACGAGAACTTGCTTCTTCCGTCTAATGCAAGACAGTTTGCACCTGAGCCAGACAGGTCATACATTTGAGCATAGACAAGCAAGCAGTTCACCAGTCAATTCACCTTTCTAGTCTCTTTGAGTCGAACTACGGTGTTCTGACTTCCTCATTGCACGAGAGGATACGTAGGCATAACTTAACTGTTATCGAACAAAAGTCTCTGTATATTCCCCCTCTTCCAGCATTATTCTTTAAGCCTCATAGTCTTGAGCTTTGCACCCTTTCCTTACACTGACACTCTTATATTTCACTTCACATACCCTTTGCACTGACACTTGCATTCTTTTCCAGCTTTGATACACAAATTAGCACTGACACTACCCCTTTGAACACAACCTTTCAAGCGTGGATCCCGTCGAGTACGGCGGACAATCTGGGTGCTAATACCTTCCCAGGTTGTAACCAACCCCTTTCTCACTTTCTCTGGTTCGTGACCGTCTTATCCATTTCTTTCTAGGTTTATGCAGCATTACCTTTCCTTCGGGATAAAAATGCCTAGCTGGCGACTCTATTCTTTCTTCTCCTTTCGCCGACCGTTCGCGTCTGTACCCCTCTTGGCCCGGTGTCATCAGGTGGGAGCGACAGGCATCTGTCAAAGATAAGAAGTTTCTGAGGAGGTTTTCTGCTAAGTTCTTCTTGAGTAATGGAATTTTGTACAAGCGCAATCATGATTCGACTTTGCTTCGTTGTGTGGATAAGAAGGAAGCAACAAAGATTATGGAAGACATGCATGATGGGATTTTTGGCACTCATTCTAGTGGCCATACCATGGAAAAGAAGATATTGAGAGCAGGTTACTATTGGTCTACCATGGAAGTTGACTGCTATCAACATTCCAAAACATGTCACAAGTGTCAAATTTATGCTGATAAAGTGCATATCCCTCCAGTTCCATTAAATGTGTTGACTGCTCCTTGGCCTTTTGCCATGTGAGGCATAGATATGATTGGTGGGATCAAGCCTACTGCTTCCAATGGGAATCGTTTCATCCTGGTTTCCATTGATTACTTTACAAAGTGGGTGGAGGCAACCTCATTTGCATCTGTTACTAAGAATGTTGTGGCTCGATTCATCAAGAATAATCTCATATGTAGGTATGGCATCCTTGAAAGGATTATCACAGACAATGGCTCTAATCTGAACAACACCATGATTACTGATCTATGTACGCAGTTCAAGATTAAGCATCACAACTCTTCTCCGTATCGTCCAAAGATGAATGGGGCAGTAGAAGCTGCTAATAAGAACATTAAGAAGATTCTACATAAGATGACTGTTACGTATAAGGATTGGCATGAGATGTTACTATTTGCTCTTCATGGTTATCGTACTACAATACGTACTTCAACAGGGGCAACCCCATTCTCCTTAGTCTATGGTATGGAAGCAGTTCTACCCATTGAAGTTCAGATCCCCTCCTTGAGAATCATGAAGGATGCAGGCTTGGGTGAAGATGAATGGATTCAGACTCGACTTGACCAGATAAATTTGATTGATGAGAAAAGGCTGGAAGCTGTTTGTCACGGTCAGATGTACCAGAAATGGATGATCAAAGATTTTAATAAGAAAGTTAAGCAAAAGGTATATCAGACTGGAGACTTGGTAATCAAGCGTATCATATTACCACAAGGTGATCCTAGGGGCAAATGGACTCCTACATATGAAGGACCATTTGTAGTCAAGAGGGTATTCTCATGAGGTGCCATGATGCTTACTATTATGGATGGTGAAGATTTCCCACAGCTTGTAAACGCACACATAGTTAAAAAATACTACGCATAAAAAGAGACCCGCTAGGTTGACTGACCTAGGCAAAAATAAGGGCATCCCAGCGAACCAAAAAGGTTCGGGCAAAAATTAGGGATATATATATATATATATATATATATATATATATATATATATATATAAAAGATTGTACACCCGGAAAGTCGAAAACCTGAAAAGGCGGCTTGGGAAAAAAAGGGTATCCCGGTGGATTGAAAACCTGAAAGGGCAATCCAGGCAAAAGTTAGGGATTAAAGCATATGACTATGTCTCGTTGGATCACCCATGTAACTCCAACTATTGGTGCTACCTAAATCAAGTTCAAACAGATAAAGCTCAATCCAATCGTTTCCATCTCAACAGCAAAGG
The DNA here is from genome assembly GCA_963966055.1 of Lathyrus aphaca. Lineage (NCBI taxonomy): Eukaryota > Viridiplantae > Streptophyta > Magnoliopsida > Fabales > Fabaceae > Lathyrus > Lathyrus aphaca. The sequence continues at coordinate 258,725,213 of OZ014525.1, read as the reverse complement.
ATGAGATACTTGAAGATAATGGCAATAGTGGAATTGAAACTCAATAGGATTATTTCTCACATAGTTGTTTTTATTTGTTTTTGTAAAAATTTTACGACAAATTCCTCTTACTAGGATTTCTGTTTCCTTGTACAAACTTTCCTGTGTATAGGCTACTTTCTAAAATAAATAAAATCTCGCCTTTGAATTCAAATTTACTTTGTTTACTTAAACGAAAACGTCCATTTGTTGTGTTTGAATGTATGTATGCTTTTGAATATGATTGGTGTTTACCAGAAATGCATAAAATGCAGTAATAGTATTTACTAAGGACGAACGAAGGTAGAAATTCATCGAAGCTTCGCCGGTTCATCCCCACAGAGTAATCTTTTCAGATACTTCAAGTAACATCTCCCCTCGGATTTATGTCCATCTCTTTTATCCTCAATCAGGATATTCAGGAGCTTATTCCTTCAATAAAAATCACGACGAATGAAGACGGGAGGTTATAAGTACCATACTAACAAACAAGACGGGAACGAAGTCCTCATATTCCTCAGCAACGAACCGGGATTTATTTTCCCTAGCCAGCAGTTGTTATACAGAGATATTCAGACGCTTCAGGCTACATGATTCATGCATACATCATTTACACCATATCACAGCATACGCATCCATAATGCATAAAACATTTACTTAGGTACATCATGCCATACATGCATACATCTTGCATAAACTAACTTTTCCTTTGCAGGATAGTTGCAGACAGATAAACACTATCAACTCCTCGAAACAGTTCAGAGACGATCTATACGAAGATCTAGTACTGATACTTAATTCAAAGATAATCGCTACGAAGATTCATTTTTGATGATCAATACTCATGTTGTCCTTGGAAGGGTGCGTAAATGATCTATACGAAGATCTAGTGCTTAATCCAGGATATTTCCAGAAGAAATAATCGTTACAAAGATTTATTTATGATGGTTAACTATTTTTGGGATAGTGTGTAAATGATCTATACGAAGATCTAGCACTTAATCCAAGAGATTCTTTCAGAAGAAGTTCAGGGATAATTGCCACGAAGATTTAATCCGGATATTCTTTTTGTCCTTGGGAGGGTATGTAAATGGTCTATGCGAAGATCTATTACCTAATCTGGGATATTACCAGAAGAGATAATCGCTACGAAGATTTATTTCTAATGGTCTATGCAACAGTTTATCTGTGGGATGGTACATAAATGATCGCTACGAAGATTTTGTACTTAGCCCAAGATATTACCAAAAGCAATTCAGAAAAGATCGCCACGAAGATTTAATTCTGATGCTTAAATTAAAGTATGTTCCTAAAGATGGTTCAGAGCCGATCTACACGAAGATCTAAGTACTGACACTTAATGAAGGATATTCTTTTTCCCCAGAGATAATGCAGAGAAGATCTATACGAAGATCTAGTGCTGACGTTCAATTCCAACCATGTTACAGGAATGATTCAAAGACGACCTATACGAAGACCTAGTACTGATATCCAGTGACAACATAAAGATACTACCATCTTCTGATATTATGGATGGCATCTATAAGCCTATCTCCAGTTCCTCTGAGTGGCATCTTTAAGCCCACTCCAGCATATACAACCAATCAGCAGTATTAATTTACGCACCGGCGAGTGCAAATTTTTGGGCTTTTGTTTTCAATCCCCTTCAACCTTCCAAGTCACGAATGGCACACATGCCAATCTAACTCCTCAGGTTTCAGAAAATTGAACAGGGGCAGCTGTTGCACCCCAACATTTGCCCTCACCTAGACCAGACATTGTGTACTAAGGTGTCCCAAGAAGTTCACAAGGTTCACAAGGTTCACAAGGTATCTCAAGAGGTTCATAAGGTTCACAAGGTTCACAATTAGTCAGAAAGTTTAACAATTCCCTCAGACAAAAGCATCCTCCTAAGCAATGCATTCTAAACTAGGGTTTTGAGTTTCATCAGGCTAAATGGACTCCCAAGGCTTCAAGTGAGCTTCATAGCATCCTATATGTCTTCAAGAATCCCTATGTCAAGTTTCAAGACTTTCCCAAAAGATTTGCTCAGTCAGATGATCAGATAGGCTAAAATCAATCAAAGTAGTTAAAAAGTCAAACTGAGGTCAACTGTGGTCAAACCAAAGTCAAACTTCATGATTTTTTGCCAACATCAAGTATATTAAGTAAAATTCATCATTTGATCAATGGTTGATCAGGATTCATCAAGTAGATTTCAGATCATCAAGAATCAGGAGTTTCTAAATTAGGGTTTTCACAGGAAAAGTCAACTGAACTTTGACCAGCCATAACTTTCACATGCTTCATCAAAATTTTCCCATCCAAAGCTCATTTTGAAGGAAATTGAATTCTCTACAACTTTGTGTATCACAAGCCAAGCCTAAAAATGCTTCATTTGAAAGGTATGAGCCAAAACATTACAGGTCATTTCAAAAGTCAACAAAAAGTCAACATCTTTCAAAGGGCATAACTTTAAAATGGTAAACGATATGGACATGAGAACAATGAGGTTGGATATAGGACACTCTAAGATTTTCAAAATGTCCAAGAACACCCTCATAGCCTTAAAATTGAGGGAGATATGCCTTTGCAAAGTTGGGAAATGTTTGGGAGGTATATGAAGCAAATGGGGCCTTAAAACCAAATTTTTCCAAATGGGCTTGCAATGTTGTGATCTAATCCATACAAAGACTTCAAGCACGACCCAAAGCAACAAAGTTCTGATTTTTTATCATTTATTTATTATTTATTTTGATTTTATCCATTAAAAATCAAATTAAATCTAAATAAAATATAAAAATCAATATTTGGACATGATTCTTCTTCTAGAAAATCTTAAAAATCATTTAAAACTGATTGGCATCATGCAAATTCATGCTAGCTTGATTTAGAAAGGTTTGATGAGATATTTTTCAATATTTGAATGGAGGAAACTTCATGATCAAGAAATCAAGATAAAGCCCAAAAATCCATGATATTTTGACCTAATTACATTCTATACAAGTACATGAACACACTGCAAGCATAGGGACTGATTTTTGGCAGCCTCCAAGCATAAGAACAATTTCAAACTTTTCAAAGAAAAGATCACAATCGGATTCTTTGGTAGAGGTAGTTTCAATGCGTTCTAAGCACGTCAATCTCTTCCATGATGTTCATTGAACGTATCTCAATCATCATTTGCATCCAAACCATGCTAAATTGCTTAAACCGAATCTCTCTTGTTCTTGGTTTTAAAATTTTCGATTCTCACTATTTATGCATTGTACACTAATTTTGTTTGTTGATTCGTGATTAGATGAAGCTTGTGATGGATTCTGGGCAAAAATCTTGGAGAATCTGTGGCTAAATCGTTAGATGCCATTCTAGGGTTCATACCTTCTAATTTAGGGTTTTCCAATTTAATGACTAATAACTTATTTTGAAATCATAGATCAACTCAGTGAAGTGTATGGATCATGTTTGTGTTAATAATTTGATAAAATCGTGTGTATTTGCCATGTATGAATTTCGCAGGTTCAAAAACGCAGAAGAATTCGCAAGAAAACTCCTAGGTAAATTCGCAGGAAAACCTGCGATTCCAAGGTTGAAGACGATGAAGTTGGCGCGAATGTGATATTTGAAATTTGTTTTTTATATAATATGTTATTGCCATTTGTTTATCACATATGCACGCCTGGTCCAGTGGTTGTGAGGTGCGTTTTGAAGCAGCCGAACCTGGGTTCGATTCCCAGGTTCACCCAATTTTTTTAACAATTGTTATTCTTTTTGCAAGTTTATTATTTAGTTATTGTGGGTCATATAGATATCACCAGCGCGCGCTGGCCTGGTTGGTTTTGTGCTACATATTTGAGGTAGAGGACCTGAGTTCAAATCCCAGGTCCTATCTTTTTAGTCAATTTCTCATCTTTTTTTCTTATTTTCTATTTTTTCATATATTAACTTTATTTTGATTAATTTATTAAATATAAATCATAAAAATAAAAATTTCAGTTAAAAACCTTATTATTTCTTTTATAAAAAAAAAGAGAAGAATATTTTTAATAGTTTTAATATTTTTTTTTCATATAATAATAATTTTGTAAATAAATTAACTAATTCGATTTAGATTAATTAATTAACTCTAATTTTCTTAACCTTAATTTTTCTATTAACCCTAAAAATTAACCTAATTTCTCTAAATCCTAATTAAATCATTAATCATTATTTTTAATATGTAAATAATTTGTGATTTGTTTTTTATCATTAGACTTATTTTCCTAATTAATTCTTAAAAACTTTTCTAATATTAATTTTTCTTGCTAAAATTCTTATTTCTTTTATTTTATTATTCTAACCCTTATTTTCATTTTATTGTTATTAATTATTGCTTAGTTATTACTATTATTATATTTATCATTATTATTTTTATTATTATGTATCTGCTAAAGCCATGTAATGTTTGTAGGTTTATTTTCTCGTATTTATTTTTATTGTAAATATCTTTATTGTATGGTTAGTAATTCTAGGGTGTGTATAACATATTTGTAATTAAAATTAACTTAGAAAATTAATTTAACAAGATAAATATTTGAAAAGAAACACACACACACACGTAAGTCGATCTAAGATCGTCATCTTGCACTTCCTAGGGTTGCCTCTCAGTTGCCTAATTCAAAAGGTCAAGTAGGGTGTCTTAAGCAGGTCCCTTCATAAATATCATCAAGTCCCTACAGTTTTAAAGATCAAGTCCCTTCGAGGTTGCCTACGATAAATGATCTTGTCCCTTCGAATAAAAGATGATAAGTCCCTACGAATTGCTAAAGACACCCTACAGTTGCCTGTATCCAGATGACCCTACCAATGTCCCTTAACACATCCAAGGTAATGACTACCTATTCCTTAATAATAGGGATAATCTTACCATTGAAAGAACATAAGAACAGGAAAGACTTAATCTAGGGTAGGTTTCTCTCAGTTACTTGCTCATTTTTCAAAAATACTCTTTACACCCCACTTTTCAAACAATTTTCAAAAAAACAAGGCTTTGTATACATCCATACGAGGATCATTACAAAGTACTTAGAAAGTTTCTAATCACACACTACACCTTTTCAAAACAATTTAAAGTGAGCTAAGCAACTAAGAGCCCATGGATAACCATGGATATAAAGGGTGCTAACACCTTCCCTTTATATAACCTACCCCCCGAACCCAAGTCTTTTCAAAATGGTCTTTCCTGTTCTTTTATGTACTTTCCTAAATTAGATAAAATAAAAGTCGGTGGCGAATCTTGCTATCCACACATGTTTTTGTCAAACAAAAACACCCAAGTCAGTTCTCCCACCGTGTTACAATGAGCATACATACAAATGTGAGAACCTTCAAGAGTAAGTATTTCAAAGCAAGTCAAGATGCAAACACCATACAAGGACCAGAGACCTATACACATGTCAAGAGGACTCTAAACATCCTATAGGAGTTGGCACAAGTTCGCTCCTAACCTAAGAAGCAAGCAAGTAGCAAGAAAGGGCACAAATTATGGCAAGTAAGCAATAAAATTCATATTAAATCCAAACTTCACTAAATAATTCCACAATTAAACACAAGTGTTCCTTAGACTCATAAAAACAACATGCCAAAAGGAGAGGTCCACTAACAGAAGCATACTAGGGCAATGGAGGTCCTACATTGCAACTAGGGTTTTGAGATCATGCACAAAGCAACTAGTCAAAACATAACATACAAATTCCTAAAAATTATGAGATATATCCCTAGAAAACTATATCATTTTCATGATCTAGAGCAAAAAGAATTTAGTCAAAATTCAAATCTATGATCAAGATAGAAATTAAACAAGACAACATGCATTTTTTAAAATAATTAAATGAAATATTAAACTAAACAAATAATTCTACTACGAAAAATAAAAATAAATGGAAAATAAAAATATACAAAATTAAAGAAAATTCAAATTGATGTCCATGATTTTTTGGTAATTTTTAGAGTTTCCTGACTATTTTTAAAAATTAAAAAGTAAACAAATAATAAAATAAATTAAAAATAAGGAAAAGGATGAAGGGAGGTGCAACAAGTAACTAATCCAATTCAATACAAATGGGCCTGCAACAGAGGGGGGCGCAAAAAGCACTTTGAAGCCCAAATATCCAGCGCATGTACACAACATTATGGTGAATATTCAATTAAATCAGGAAAATAGAGAGCTAATGGATTCAAGCAACGCATGAGATTCAAGTCAACGATCAGGCTAAGTCAATAGATCAACAACAACAACACGCACGTGCACACTAGTTACCATGTGGTGCAAAACAAATTGAATTATTCAGATTAAAACATAAAAGAAGGGCACGTGAGTGAGAGTGTGTGTTTTTAATGTGCTATCAAATTATGGAGCGTCCAGATTGAAGATCCAAGGGCCATGAGTCATCTTCTCCAAAATTCAAACTAAAATCATTTCTAGAAACCGGCGATCGAAGCCCTAGCTCCAGCACCGGAAAACTCAACATCGTGAACAAAACATCACAGAAATTAATGAAAAGCTCTAGATCCACTAATTAAGATGCACTGAATTCAAATATCTCATTAGAATTTCCATTAGGTCAACTATCAAAGCAGATCGAACGCAAACATTTTCAAGCATCAAACTGAAATTCAACAATACAACCTCAATTCTCACTTATTTTCAAAAGAAAACATATCAATGAACTTAGCAAAGCACGTAGATCATAATGCACGCAAGCAAAAACAAATCTAGAACTATGAATTTTGGAGCTACCTGAGATTTAAAAAAACTCAAAATGGCTCAAGATAAGCTTCCAAAAGGTGCATATCAAGGCCTTGAAACCTCTCCTTGCAAAATAAATACAAGAGAACTTTTGAAACTCTATGGATCTTGGAATCCGAATGTAACTGCACCAAACTTTCAAGGTATAAAAACTAAAGAAATAACTTGAATGAAGGTTGGATTTGTGATTAGGGTTTGCAAAAGAATGCACGTGAGAAGAGAGTGTGTGGGATGATTTTTCAATTTGGCATGAAGAATGAGCTTGCATCATTTACTCGTGCTCCCTCTTTCTCTTTGGCACATGCTAATCACACTTTCCTTCCCAATCATAACTGAAACAATCTTGGCCCTTGGATGTGAATGTACCATGTTTTTCTTGTGATTTTGCAAATTTGCATTTTGGCAAATATCTCCCTTCCCATGCACGGTTTCTTTGAATTTCTTTGAGCCAAATGCCTTTCATGCAATGTATTATGATACTATGACTTTAATTTTCTCATAGGTCACCTTGGAAATAAGTTGCAAACCAATTTGCAACTTGGTAGAAAATTGGTTTTCATGTAAAACCCTAAAATAAGCCTAACTTCAAATGATCATAATTTCCAAACCACAAATGCTATGGATGAGTTCTTATACTTTTTGGAAATGCGAAAACATGTCCTATAACTTTCATGTTTGAAGAAAATTCATTTGGAACCATATGGATCATGAAAGAAGCCTTTGAAAATTAGGGCAAAACCTACCAAAAATGGAAATTTCCATTATAACTCATTTGCCAAAAATAGAAAGTCTTTCAAAACCTCTTGATTCTTGATTTTTGCCACCACCAAAGCCCTTATTTGACCTTAAGGATATCCCTTGACTTGAAAAAGGGGATTGGACCCCTTGAATTCTCACAGTTAACCACTTAATTGCACAATTGACCAATTTTTTCTTCCACAAGTAACATTTGAATTGACTGCCTTCCTCAATGAGTTTTCTCACCAAATTTCAACCCTAGGCTTCAAATACCATACAAAAGACTTTGACCACAAGAATTGGTCAAAAATACAAGAGATCCCTGCTCAAAAGCAAAACCCTAATTTAGGGTTCATCTGTGTAGGAAGTAGTTGCATCCTTGATCTTCTAATGATCCTTCACCCTTCTTGGCTCTTGTAGGAAACTTTGAACTTATATAGGGCATGAGGAATCCTTGTGAATCCTTTGCAATGTCACTTGGACCCTTGATTTGACTTATAGAATCAAGAATTTCCAAATGACTGATCATATGCCCAATGCTAGAACATGTGAGTGTTATGCCTCATTTTTCCATGCTAGATGCTAAGGATGTGATATGCTTATGATGATTATGATGTGAAAATGATGATAAAAGGGAGAGGGAAAATTTTGGGTGTTACAGCTGGCAATAATTTTAAGTTGGGAGTTTTACTCTGAATGGTACCACATGCATTTGCATAGTCGAGTCGTATCTGAGTTGCACTATTTCTGTCGATTACGCTGTATATATTGCTCAAGTTGATATGTTGTTTATGTTGTGATAAGTTGTTTAAGTTGTTGTGGGAGTGATGTGGTGACACTTGTATAAACCTTTATCTGTGTATTGTTTATCATATAGCGTTAATAATTATCAATATCTCACCCCTTCTGTTTGAATGTTGCCCTATGTTGGTAACGTACAAGTAGCTTGAAGGGATATGGTTATCTTTGTTAGTTAGAGTCAGTGTCGGTGCTTTGATACATAACACTCGAGGAATGGACGCTTAGTTGTTTTGTGTTGTTTTCAAGTTGTTTTAGTATAAATATGTTGTTACTAGGTTGTTTTAAGTTGAATAACATGTTATACCATGTTTAGTTGAATAATTTGAAAATCCGCTGCGTAGTTGTAAAAGTTGAATTTGGTTTCATAAGTGGATAAAAGTTGTTTTTTTTAGCTTCTTACGAACCGAAAGTGTTTTGTATCAATTTTCATGAAATTAAATGATGTTTTTATAAGTTGAAAAATGTAGCATCCTGTTTTGTGTACTCATTGATTGACTTTTAATACTCTGATTTTAATATAATCGTTGGGTAGAAATGGGGTGTTACGATTGTCATTACAAAAGGGCCTCATCAGGGCCAAAAGATAAATAAACAAAAGGAAAATAAAAAGTCCTAAAATATTACAAAGCCATTGAAATCAGAAAGGGAGCTTTCCTTGCAGCTGAAGAAAGTTATGCTTGCTAATCTAGAGGTGATTCTCACACAAAGCCTTGTCGAGTTTTGCTGCCGCAAGCTCCTTGTCGAAAACTTCAGCAGTATCAATAAGGTCAATGATGCACTTCAATTCAGCATCCAAATCAACACTGTCAAACTAACTCAGCTCAAGGTTACGTTGTTTAGCTTCAACAATTTTCTTTTGAAGTTCCTCAAGCTCTTTCTCCCAAACTTCAATGACCATGTTGTTGGCAGTTATTTCCCTTTCCTTCTTGGCCTTGATGTCCTCTAGCCTTTTGACTTCACTCATAGCTTCCCTTGCTCGATCCCATGCGTTTCCGCTCTTGACGCCAGATGACTTAATGATTTTTTCAACCTTTAGAAGGAGTTTAAAATCATCAGACATCTGGTTCACCAAAGTAGTCAGTTCCATAAAGGCGTTGCAGATCTCATGATTGATTGTCGAAAGGTATATCTGGTCTAGAGAATCCTTTAGGAAGATACAGGAAGTTGGCTCAATGTTCAGGGTAATGTGTATATCCATTTTGAAGAACGTGTTTTTGGTCTTTCTCAAGAGGGGGCCAACAAAGTCATCTGGAGCTGAGGCCCCAGGAGCTATCGAAGAGCTGCTTCCATAAGAGCCAAAACTCTTCCCAAGCTTCATCCTGGCATAATCCCTGGGATTCAACCGCTTTAGAGCTAATAGGCGGTCACCAGCTACGTATGCCTTTAGGGTCGAAAGTTGAGAGGAATGAGGGAATTGGAGATTTTCCTGAGGCAAGGGTTGTTGAGTCTTTTTAGGATCTTTGTCTTTATCAACCTCATCCTTGTCTTGTTGAGCATCATCCTCTCTTTCATCCTCTTCTTCATCTCCTTCTTCCTCCTGCTCTGGACTATTCATTACAGCATCTTAAGCATTATCTCGGGGCTCTCCCATAGGCTATGGTTCTTTATTTTATGGATTTGAGGGGGTAGGTTCTTGAGTCTTCTCAGTTTCTTCCTCTACAGCAAAAGTTGTATGTATTTCCTGGAAGTCTAGCTGGTTTGGCTAAGATAGTCCTTGATTGAAGGAGGCTGACGAATACCTGCTTCAGCCTGATATAAAAAAATGGGCAGAGAGTTAAGTAGAAATTGTAAAAGGAGATTGAAAAGGGTAAGAGGCAAAGCTAAGTACCTTATTCTCTTCACCATCTGGACTGGAGTTGGAACTCTCAAGAGGACCACCAGCAGGCTTCACCATAGGGGTTGGAAGCTCAGCTTCGACACCACCTATTACAGGTACCTTTTTCACAACTTTGGCCACCTTAGAGGAAGGTTGGCCAGCAGCACTAAGAGACTATGTAGTCTTCCTTTTCCTATTGAGGGGCTACTCCTTAGGGGATTCATCATCATCCAAGGGGATGGCAGTGCTGTATGCCTTTTTGCCCTTCTTTAGGGACGTCGAAGGCTTTTTGGTTGTCTGAAAGGAAGACCAAATGTTAGAAGGAAAGCACGTGAAAATCTGCAGGAGTAAGGGTTATGAAATACCTTAGTGCCTTCTTTTTCTCAGTCTTTATCACCACGCCTCTATTGGCAGTGGATTTTCTGGTAAGCGCTGGAAATGATAAAGACAATTGTTATGAGTTAATAATTGATCAGTCAGTAAGGGGTAAATAAAGACCTCAAACCTTCATATATGTCGGATTCGACATGAACGTATTTGATCCCTATATGAGGGCGCCCTTTGAAACTGTCCAATGTGTTCTTAGTCACAACCACCCTTTGGGCTTTCGGCTAAGACTGCTGTCAAAGGATTTTCATTGAATCCCCACAGACGAACCAGTCTGGAAATGGAGGGGCAAAGGCCACTCCAAAATCAGCAATAGGCATTCGAGGAAATTTTGGAGGAAAGATTTGGAAAGCCACCTCATAACGCTTCTCAAGAGGAAAGTTCGAAGGGATTTTCAACTTATCCATCTTTTGCAAAAATTTCTCCTTCAAGGTGACAGCAGCCTCACGAACAGTTCGACTAAGATCACCTGGTTGATAGACAGTTTCAAAGTATTTTTTTAAAGCTTGTATCTCTTTGATGTGATTGGACTTACTCTTCTTGACATTCTCCTACACGCTAACAAAAGCTAGGTCAAGCAAGGCAGAAAATTCAATGGCAGTGAGAAAGTTGTCACTATAGTATTTGTGCCACCAATCATTAAAGAGATGGGTACGTTGGATTGTAGGTTGAAAAAAGACAGGAGATATGCCTGCTTTTTGGGTATCCAACCTAGCAAAGATGTCAGTAACTTCATCCTCGTAGAAGAGGTTGTTGGAGAAAATGACCTAGTCTTTTTTATCATAAAGACATTTGGGGAAGCTCTGGCCCAAGCCAAGCTACCTAGAAACCAAGTTTGGTTGATAAGCAATAAGGACTGTGTCTGATCTCCCACCATTCAGCTTGTAGACAATGTATCTGGGAATTAAAAAGGCTTCCCAAACCGAAACAGAGTCCATGTGAAGCTTCTTTGAAGGGGAATTTGGGAAAGACCTAATAAACCACCTAGGCCCATATTTTCTTTCAGCAAAAGGAGCCATGAATGGTACAAAATCATATTGATGTGCAAACATCATTATGAAACTAGAGAAAGCCCCTTTCAAGGTTTCGCCTTCATCATTAGGAGTAAGCTTCGCCAGTTGAACACCTTTAGTGCTCATGAGCCTAATCTCCTCTGATTCCTCATCAACTTTTCCTTTTCTTGGAAGTACAGGTTTGAAAGTGGCATTTAGCCAGAGTTGAAGGAGCTAGAGAGGTCTAGTGAGACTCATGGCACCAGAGGTGGTTGCTGGGTTCCTCAGTCGAGTCACTCCTTCACTGAGAGACTCATAAAGGATGGACAAAATAATTTTACTCAAACAAACCCCTATGTTGTTGTGGAGTTGGTTTGCAAAGGGCAGATATTTCTTCGTCACCTGTAAGGACTTGATGCAGAAGATATATCTGGATAACCAGAGAGTGAGGAAGGCAATGTGTTCCTTATTAGAAACATTCTCATCATGGGTTTAGTGTGATGGTTGATGAAGTGGGTATATGTTATCCTCGACTCATTGAAACCAATAGTATCCTCAAAGTCAATGGAAGGGTCATATGTTGGACCATCGGGTCGAAGACCTGTGATAGCGGTTATGTCGAAGAGAGTGGGGGGTAACCATCCCACAAGAGAGGTGAAAAGTATAATGGTTGCAGTCTCAAAAGTACAGGGAAGAAGCCAGAAGGTTCAAGCCATAGGAGATATGTGTCTTCGACAACATCAATAGATCATAGATCCCTATAGCTTTCCAGTGATCAATCTTAATTTTTTCCAATCTAGCCAGCCAAAAATCAAAATCATTGAATTGGCTTACAGTCTTAACCAACCTAGTACCATCATAAAGGTACTTCAATTCCAGTTGATTGAGAGGATATGGGTTAGATGAAGAATCATCAGCTTTAGGGAGATACTTATGCCCTAAGGGTTGGGTTTTATGGTAGCAAGGTAAGAACTCTTTCAGCTTTTCATCTGTGTATTTAACTATAGCCAAAGGACCAGATAAAGCAAAAGGACAATCATTGACAGTAAATGGGATTATTACCTGAGTTTGGTACAAACTCCTTGTTTCAGCATCTCTGGATTCTGGTGCGAACTGAGGATTTTTTATTGTCTTTGGTTTGGAGATATTGTTGAAGGAAGGTAGAGTTTGCTTGAAGGTGAAAGCCTTTGTTTTTTTTTACCCTTCTTCTAAGAAGTGTTAGCTTTGGAAGACGCCATTGATGGAGATGAAAATGGATATTTTTAGGGTTCTTGGAAGAAAGTAGGAAGACTTTAGCAAGAAAGAGACAAATATTTGCAAGAGTTTGGAAAAGTTTCTTTATTGTGCTGAAGGAAGTATTTATAGGCGTAGGCAATGAGAAGTTGTGAAGTCCAACCACTTAATGCAGATGTGAAGTGGTGGTGCACGTGGCACTTGGGATCTGGCGCGTTGAAGTAGTAGTTAATGCAAAAGACGTTTAGCGGATTGTTTCAAGGAAAAACTCATGATCAAGAAGAAGCAGATACATCTGATAGGACTTTTGGGATTTTTGCCATTATAACATGATGTAATGCGCGTGGGTGAAGAATCACAACAGTTTTTTAGAACATGGGTTAGGTGGTTCTAACCATACTTTCGTCTGACCAAAGTTAGCGTAGAAAAAGATGAATATCAAAAAATGATCTTTTCATTAAGATGGTCGAAAAGAACATTTTTGGGGGGCAATTTGTTATCCTTATATTTTGACACTAACAATTAATGAGGTTATTTGGCTTAATAAATAGTTTTCTTGCAAAAGCTAAAAGTGAGATTTTCGACCTTACTCGTTAAGAGGATGAGAGTCGAAGGAACCCACTTACAGGTTTTGTACTTAGAGAAATTTTGAGGTAAAATATTTTCTAAGTGTTGGGATGATTCGACCATGTAGCAATTCGACGAAAATGGAAGTTATATGAGTTTGACACATTCAAGTTTGGAGGGAAGTTATGTAATTTTCAATTCAAATGTAGAGACAAGTGGCACAAGATCAAGCTCTTTCAGCATGTTAGTAGGACAAGTGTCATCATCTTAGGATAGTGTTAGGAAGAAACCATCGAAAACAGTTACTTTGTAATGTATATAAATAGCCTAGTCTAGTGTTAGAATAAGTGTGTGGAAATTATATGTACTAGTAACTCTGTATACTTAAAGTATCTGAGTGTAGAGAAAAGAGTGCAGTGAGAATGTAAGTGATTGAAACACCACCAATTTATCTTCAAATGTCAATTTATCTTCAAGTTATTTATCTTTGAAGCCATTTAAGCTTTCAAGTCTTTTACGTTAAAGCATTTATCTTTCAAAGTCATTTACTTTTTCAAGCAATTTACTGCATTTCCTTTACAATTCTTGCCTCTACTTTTCTTTACATTTTCAGTCATTTACGTTTCATTGCCTTGCCTTTAATTATCATTTACCTTCAAGTATTGTCTTTAATTTTCCTTACATCTTCAAGCCTTGCCCTTTTTCTTTTGTTTACTTTGAAAGTCTTGCTTTTACTTAATTTCTTTTAAGAACACTTTCTGAATCCTATCGAAGTATTCAAGACCTTTTTTCTAAAATCATCACAAACCACCAACCTTCTAACACGTGTTGTAGCGGTAAAATCATGAGTGTAATCTATTAATTAACTTAACTCAAAGTAAACAGAGTCGCCAGCGCACCTTTATTTTATTCCAAAATGGAAAAGGAAAAAAGAGCGAATAAATCCTAATGAATCTAAAAGCAAAAAGCTATAAGAATCGAGTAGGGAGCCGGGTAAGGGGATAGGTTACAAATTGGGAAGGTTTTACGCGCCCAAAATGTTTGTAGTACTCCACGGGAGCCCTTTATTTTATCTCATGCCTACGTACCCATGACGTGCAATATGAGATCAAAACCCTATAGTTCATGGTACAAATAGTGAAAAATTAATGTGTTGGTTTGATTTTAAAATGTAAAGATAAGTCGTCATTCTTTAGCGAATACTTCCGCTAAAAAGAATGAATCATATCTAAACATGTGCAAATAGTTAAAAGGGAAAGTGCATGAGGGCACAAAAAGATTGAACGAGTTTTGCATTTTTTAAGGTATTTTGAAAAAGGTTTCGATATGGTTATGTGGTTTAGCATTTATTAAGAAATGAAATGAAAAAGTAAAACCGCTTGACCTGAGTCAAGGTTCTATTATGAAAGCGATTTAAACAAAGAAGATTTTGAAAAGAGGGAGAAGTTTTGAAATTTTAAGAAGTGGGAAGAGATGAAGAGGCTATCCTAAGATTTAAAGTAAAAGTTTAAGTAAGAACAGTCGAACCGTATGGTGAGCATTCTTCAAAGAAATAGGACTTCATCTTCATAAACAAGTGAACCAAATCAAGGCTAAGGTCTTCAATCCATAATAACTCAAGCAAAGGAATGATCCTAAAATCTAAGTCCAAAACACCAAGTCCAATGCTAAGGATAGTAGCCATAGTCCAAAATTAAAGTCACAAGTATTTTCGATGTTTAATCCTTTATTAATATTTGTGTCCAAATAGACGAAGAAAAACGCACAAGAATATGAATATAAGCATAAATAATATGATGAATGATATAGAATAAAAAGGCATTATAAAAGAGATAAGAAGCAAGAGATAAAAATAAAGAGGATAAGGTGCAAGAAGGAATTAAAATGTTAGTATATTAATAGTATAATAATATTTACATAATAATGGTATGGTGAACTTAATCATCCACAACCAAACAAAGTAACTAATTCCACTTAGTATCTTATACTATAGTGATTAATCGTGGAGATTAGATCCAAATTTAATAAAACATGAAAGAAGATTGGGAGACCCAAATCAACTACGCATCAAGCTTCATAAGTCTTAGATCTTAACGAAAGTGCAAGTATCTAATTGGATTTTTTATTTAGAATTCGGGACACATTTAGGTCTATGTTAAGAAATAGTCGAGTAATTTACGAAGTAATTACCCTACAAATAAGGTCGGCCAATACCAATTAAGGTGAACGATATTTGTGCTAATACATGTTAGAGAAATGATATAATGGATCATCCTCCGAAAACATGTCACATGAAAAGAAAAAGTGGTAACGGTCTAATCTTAATCGAGATTTCACGTTGATTTATCAAAGGCAACCTATCATGATCCCAAAGTATGGAGAATGACCCAAATGATCATTCATCCATAGATTTGAAATAATGAAGATTAAGCATCTTCAAAAACCAACAATCGTCGAATCGGAATCTCATCGACCAAAAAGAAAAATAAGATGAAGAAGAAATATAAATTTAACATAAAATTCATAAAAACAAATAAAAGATTTTTTAAAGATTTTTATAAGAAAAATAAAAGGAAGGTAGGTATTAGAGAAAAAAGAAAACAAGGGGGAGTGTGTAGACATGGATTTTCGAGGATGTGAAAATGAAAAGGAAAGAGATATGATTCGATATAAAAGAGTCTAAGAAATATGTTTGAAAGGAAGATTTCAACATGGTCAGTAAGGAATGGCGTTTGTTATATCTTTCGACAGAGATAGAGAAGAAGATTGTTTTGGCCGTTTGTCTAGTCAGTCGAAGGTGGTTATCTTCGATGATTTCGATGGATGTTGAACAAAGGTACGAATTCGACAGAAAGAGGAAATTTCAAATTTAAAGGAATGGAACGTTTGGCAGAAGTACTCGTGGAAGCATCTAATGGAATGAATGCATGCCGAAAATCCAAGTGTCAAAATATTAGGATTTGCCCGTTATTGGCAGTTATTTTAGTTTCTTATATATAGGGTAGTTCTTATCAAATTTTAGAGGTGTGAAATTCATTTGTACAAATTCTTGTAAAAACTCAAAGTACGTGTGAGAGAAAAGAGTGTGATTCTGGAAAAATGTATGTGTGAACACCATCTTTAATTCTTCAAGTTTAATAAATTCCAAGATTATTTAACATCTTTTCACTTTTACAATTCAAGCAATTTACAAGTTTTATATTAGTTCGACATTCTGCATTTGTTCTTGTTCATTACTATATGTATTTTCAAGAATTATTTCCTTTAAGTTTACCAAGTTATTTTACTCTTGTTCTTAGTTCTATTTCTATGAATCATATCAACATACGAGAGAAATTTAATAAAAAAGTGAAACCATCAATGTTGTTACAAAATAATCACTTTCGACCAAATCAATTCGCACTTATGTCCTAGGATTTGTATGGTTGATCCTGCAAGTAAACTAGTTTAACATTAAATTAGAAATCAGAGGTTGTTCGTCTGAAAACACCAGCGAACAAATTGGCACGCCCAGTGGGACCTTAGTGCGAAAAATATCATAACAACTCTTAGTCAAAGGAATTTTAATTCGTTGCATGATTCTAAGAAGCGGTAAAATAGCCGTAACCGACGTAGAAAGACCTAAATGAACAGGAGTAAGAAAGATGGTGAATCCACCAAATAGTCAAAACAAAAATACTACGGTGCTTAACCCTACTCCTTCGACAGGAGAAAATACAAGGTCAATCCCTGTATCAGAAGCCATACCTTCATCATCAGGGTTAACACCTGCATTTGCATTCTCTCAAAGCGCGCCTAGTTTTTCTTCCATGGATCCCAAATACCCATAGGAACGTCTCCTCCTATAGGGAGTGTTCATAGGCCCTTTGCGAAAAGCTTTTCAATGCCCTTGTCTGGTGGGGAACAACCTTATGGGATGCCTACTATAATGATGGCAAGTTTGCAAAATGCATCGTCACTATATTCTGACTCCTTAGTAAATAGGTCTTCACCATTATAAGGATCAGGGTCTTGTGGAAACATGGGCATATTAAACCAACCCCACCAGGACTTCAAAATTATACGCCAGCAATTACTACTAATTCAGCAAAAGTAATTAGGCAACAAATGGACGAAAGAAATCATGAGATGGTCCACATGTTGACCCAACAAATGGGACAAGTGTTTAACCCTTTAATAGAAAACACAACCCAAACCAACCAATTATTGGCAGAACAAATGACGTGTATTGAAATTTTTTTTCGGTGTACCCCAAACTCAACCTAGAGAACAAATAGTTCAAAATCCTAGAAATCCAATCGAAGAAGAACCTACAATAAATCAGCGGTCCCTAGAAATTCCCCAAGTAAATGTTAGAAACTAAGAGGAAGTAGTCGAACAACCTCGTGTAGAAATTCCTGTCCAACAAGAGCCTAGGAAAATACTGGTCCAAAGGGGTCAAGATGCTGATTACATAGTGCAGAAGATGCACTATGATAATATGCCTGCCAAAAACAACTTAGCAGCCATGGTCGAAAGGATAATGGCACAGAATGGGGTAAATACAGGAGCACAAAGACCTAGTTATATCTCCCCATTATTTGAGTATATTATGCAACAAGAGTTACCCCCAAGGTGGAAAGTGCCAAAGTTCACCAAATTCTCAGGGGATACTAGCGAATCGACCATAGAACATGTTGCATGCTATCTAATTGAAGCAGGAGAGATAGAAAATAATGAAAACCTAAGGACAAAATATTTTTCGTGTTCCTTAAAAAAAATGCTTTTACTTGGTTTACGTCCTTACCTGCAAATTTTATATATACTTGGACCTAATTAGAAAGACTGTTCCATGAACAGTTCTACATGGGGCAGACCAAAATAAGCCTGAAAGAATTGGCCAGTGTAAAAAGGAAACTTTCTGAACCTATAGATGACTACTTAAATATGTTTAGATTACTAAAGGCCAGATGTTTCACCCAAGTACCTGAACATGAATTGGTCGAAATGGCCGCAGGGGGTTTAGACTATTCTATAAGAAAGAAACTAGACACCCAATATCTGAGAGATATGTCATAGTTAGCAGATAGGATGAGGCAGGTCGAAAGACTGAAAGCTGAGAAATTTAGGGCAAATAAAAATAAGAGAAAAAGAGTGGCTTATGTAGGAATACACTAGGAGGATGAAAACAATCTAGAAAATATAGAGGAATCAGCTAGTTTCAACGAACAAGAAATTGACCTAGCAGAACTAAAACAAGGACCACAATATTCTTGTAAAGTGCTAGTTCCGTCGAACGGAAAGAATCCAGTCGAATCTGAAAAGAACGATACATTTCCCAAAAGAACCTATACGTTCAACGTCACTAAGTGTGATGAAATATTTGACAAATTAGTCGAAGATGGTCAGATGATAGTTTCCCTAGGCACTAAAGTGCCTCCCATTGAACAGCAAAAAAAAGAGGTTTTTGTAAGTAGCATGGTTTTCTGGGTCATAAAACGTCTCAATGTTTCCTTTTCAGGGATCTAGTGAAGAATGATATTCGTGATGGAAGGCTGAAGTTCAGTGACAAGAAGAAACAACAAATGAAAGTTGACTCAAATCCTATGCAGACCGTTGAGGCCCACTACACTGAGCCATCAGTCATTAACATGGTGGAAGTGGGAGAGAGGTCTGAATACAATTTCAAAATGATGGAAGCTGCTGAAGGTTTCGACACCAACGTTTACATGGTAGAGATTACTGAGGATCTGGCCAACTTGGACAAGGTCACTGAATGGCAGAATTTTGAGCAACCTACTGAAGGTGAATCAATTGACTACAGCAATAAGGCCATTGAGGGCCTCAATAGTGGAAGCAAGATTGAAATCACAGATGATCTTGGCAAAACAAAAGTTGGAGAAATCACTGAGGACTTCGTCCCAGCAAACCTGAAGGCCACTGAGGGCCTCATCAACATGACCAGAGTTGAAGCCACTGAAGGCCACAATAAAGTAAGCAAAGACGAAGCCACTGAGGGCTCCGTCGAAAAATAAGTTAAGGCTACTGAAAGCCCCAAGGTAATGAAGGTCCAGAAAATTACTGATGATCTGGGTAACAATGAAGGGAAGGTTGTTGAAGGCCTCACTATCAGTACTGAAGTTGGTGAAAGTGCTACCATGTTGAAAGCAAAGATTGGCGAAGTGTCTGAAGAACCAATCACCTATGGAGAACTATAAGGGTAAAAACCCCATGACGAAGTCTCAATGGAGATGGTTCCAAAGGCAAAAGAGAGCGGAAAAGGAAGTTGTAGAGAGAGGCATGGTGAAAAGAGATGTTGGCAGCAAAGATGAAGTTGCATCAAAATTTCAGGCGCAAGGGTCGAACCAATAAAGCCAAAAGCTCAAGGTGACGAAGAATTGACTGATGATTTCAAATCCGATTCTGAAGCCTCTTTTTATGTTGTATGCAATGTGGCCTCAGTCCTACCGAGAGAATATGACAGGGTGATACAGATAGAGGACGAAGATGACAGCGTCGAAGAAGAGCAAATGGCTCACAAACCAATATGCTATTACATAATGAACAACGGCTGTGTGGAAGAACATAATGCATTCTTCGAAAGACCAGATGACTCTTTTTAGGGGCATTTGAAATCTTTGTTCATAAAAAGAAAAATCGAGAACGTAGGAGTAAACAAAATACTAGTGGATAGGGGAGAAGCAGTGAACTTAATGTCTCACTTTATGTTAAGAAAGATTGGTAAGAACGATTCTGATGCCAAACCTCACAACATGGTACTATCGAATTATGAAGGAAAAATAGGAACCACCATGGGTGTAATCTAGGTGGATTTGACTGTTGGAACCATAACGAGACCGACAACGTTCATGGTGATAGCGTCGAAGGAAAATTATAACCTTCTCTTGGGAAGAGAATGGATACATGGTGTGGGAGTTGTACCTTCATCTATGCACCAAAGAATTGCTATTTGGAGAGCATATGGCATAGTGGAAAACATAGAGGCGGACCAAAGTTATTTCATGACCGATATAAATCACGTCGATCGTCTCAGTTTTGACAAAAACTTGGCTCACATACCCCCATGTAGTCCAGCCAACTTTGACCTCAGGAAACCTGACAATGCTTACTGCTCTACCTTCACCCCACGTATGGTTTCTAGTGGGACAAGGAAGTAGTTGACGTGTCGAACTATATACAGGGAACTGCCCACATATAACCAACTGGGTGGGGAAGTGAATGTGAAGATTATGACTGAAGCATCAGCGTCATAACGAATTATGGCTTACATAGCCGACAACATACTGAAAGCGGCACTTGAAGCCGAATTCAAATTTATGGTTGTCGAAGCCAACCAAAACAAATTCAACCAACAATGTCTAAAAGAAGATGTTAAAAAAAATAGTGAAAACATTCAAATGGGCGAATGGCAAGACAAAAAGCTTGACGCCATTTATGATGACGAGCCGTTGGGGTTCGAACAAGATCCAATGATGACCAGCATGAAGATGGTGACGCAAGACCCATTGGAAGAAATAGACTTGGGACAGGGGGCAAAAAAAAGGCCAACTTACATAAGTGCCAAGATGGACCCTCGGTTCAATGTCGAAATAGTCCAGTTGTTGCATGAATACAAAGATTGCTTTGCATGGGACTACGATGAAATGCTTGGTTTAGATAGAAGCATGGTCGAATTGAAGCTGCCAATACTGGAAGGAAAGAAGCCAGTGAAGCAGGCCCCAAGACGTTTCGCACCAGAAGTTCTGTCGAAGATAAAAGAAGAGGTTGAAAGACTTCTGAAATGAAAATTCATTCACACGGCCAGATATGTCGATTGGATTGCAAACATAGTTCCTGTAATAAATAAAAATGGAAAACTTAGGGTATGTATTGATTTTCGAGACTTAAACGCCACCCCAAAGGATGAATACCCCATGCTAGTTGCATAAATGCTTGTAGATTCGGCAGCAGACCATGAGTACTTAAGTATGTTAGATGGATACTCTAGTTATAATCAAATCTTTATTGCCGAAGAAGATGTTCCTAAGACAGCTGTAAACACCCCAAATTTGCCCTCACCCATTCACACCATGGCTTGTGATCATTTCATATGCATAAACACAATCATATCATCTCATATTTCATTTTTGATTCACTGCATAGATTCAAAGTCATCTGCACCTAGGGTTTGTGATCTGAGCAATCCAAGAGCTTCTTGAGCCACTCCAAAGGCCACTAACCACTTCCAAGGGTTCCATGTGTGTTCTTATATCTTACTACATCCTTTCAAAGTCAAGAATACCAAGGGATCACAAGAACTGAGATTGGTATGGATGCAGAGCCAGGTTTGACTGCACAGTTGACCTAAAATTAGGGTTTTGGTTTCAGAGGCCATAACTCCAAATTTTTTGGTCATTCTTGTTTCCATTGGTCTCTATATGGTATAGGGAGTATGCATATCAATTTTCATGAAAAAATTCCATGGGGAAGGCATCTGATCAAGAGTTGACTTTTCAGACAAGTCAGTGCAAAATCAGGGCATCTGAGGCCCCCAATGACCCAACCAAGGGGTGATCTTCATCATTTTGAGTGTATATGATCTTTATTTGATCATTGAAGAAGTTTGAAGTTCACAAAAATCAAGAATTTGAAGTTTTTGCAAAGTTGACTTTTTAGGGCATGGTTGACTTTTCAAGAATTTGTCATTTTATGCCATTTTTCAAGCCTTGCTTTTTGATCCAAAAATGCTTCAAATGGAAAAACTTTGGTCATGAAAGTTGTAGGATACATTTTTCCCTTTTCAAAAAGTACAAGAACATGACCTAATTCATCTTGGATAAAAAGTTATGGTGTGTTGAAGTTGGCAAAAATCACTAATTTTCAAGATATGCACCAATTGGAAAACTTGCAAAATCATGAACCAAGGCAAATTGTAACTTCTAGTTGACATCAAACCAATGTACAAACATCACATAAGTCCTAAAAATAAGATTTGGACCAAAAGATCACATGTTCATGGTTTGTATAACAAGGCATTTTCATGAAGTTTCAAAAGGAACCAACTTGCAAAACTCATGATCACACTTCACCCACTTGCTGCATTGGCCTTTGAACCAGCCATAGCCTCTCACCACACCATGCTGCGCCAGCCCATGCTCTTGTACCAAGCTAGAACTTAGCCCATGCCTCTCTTACAACAAAGTGGACTTTTTGCAAAAGTGAACATCCCAATCACAGCAGGCCAGGTCACATCATCTGACCAATAGGAGTCTTTTATGCAAAGCAAATGCTGGCCATTTCATACATGAAGCAAGCCTGAAGCAAGCTCTAGCACAGCATACACAAACTCACTCCATTTTGCATTTCTCTTCGAATTTGTCTCCACAGCTCACAAACACAAAAGCCAAGTCCATTGATCAAATCACCATGCCTCATTGACCCCAAACCAACAAGACCCAGGCCTGAAACAAGCCATAGCATCACTTCTCCATTTTCACTCCATAAAGCAAAAGCCTTCGAATCTGTTTCCACAAGCCATAAACACTCAAACAGATTCCACACATCAACTCACCTTGCTTCACTGACCAGAAACCAACCATTGTCTTGGCCTGAGACCCTCCATATCACAAACACGATTTTCACACTCCCTTGGTCAGAGCTTCTGCAAACTCACTCAGGAGGCTGTTTAAACTCCAACCAAGTATCCAAAGCTTCAAAGGGGGATCATTGGGACCTGTTTGAGCCAAAGAACTAGCCAGAAAGTGCCAGAGATCAGAGCTCCAGTTCAGGTGAGCTTCATGAACATTTTTTCCAGGAGTTTGTTTTTAAGTTCTTAATTGGTTCTCTATGTTCCACTGATCATGATGATATGTTTGGTTTCGAAAATCATTGAGTATGATGTTCCTGAAATTTTTTGACCTAAACCCCTTTTGCTTCGATTCAGCTTTGTTATGTAAAATAAATTTGTTTTGGCTGTGGATTCTTGTTCTATGATGTGTGGGGTTGATTTCTGGGCAAGAAAATTAGGTTTTAGTGAGCTAGGGTGAGAGTTAGCATTTTTCAGGGAGGGTGCTGGCCGGAGAAGACGACCGGAAGTCTTCTCCGGCAGCCTGAAAGTCATTAACTGCTAATTAGGGTTAGGGCACCAGGTTTGAATGTGAGCCAATGGATTGTGTTTCCCGCGCGTGATTGGAGGGCCTGGATCATTTCATTAAGATTTAATTATGGATTAATAATTAATTAATTAGAATTAGGGAGGTTTGAATCTGGGTCGTCCAGATGCGCGCCCAGTCAAACCCTTTGAACCCAGAACGAATCTCAACCTCTCCTTCTGATTACTTCCATTTATTTCAATTTTTATTTCATTTCTTTTCATTTAATTTGTCCAATTTATTTAAAATAGTAAAAATTGTTTAAAAATTATGAAACTTTTTCTCAAGAGTCTCATTAATTTTTATGACACAAAAATATTTTTATTTTCATTTTTAGCATTAAAAAAGTATTTTTAAATATTTAAAAGTTTATTTTTAATTGATTAATGAGAATTAATTTATTAAAAATACTTTTAGGTATTTAAAAATCACCAAAAAATTCATGAAATGTTCTAAGACATTTAGAAGCATTGTCCAACCTTCAAACCAAATTTCTTTTTTGATCTTGATGCATTTTGAGAATTTTTCATTGAATTAAAATTAATTTTGTGCATTATTTTGATCCTAAGTTCAAAAAATCATTTCTGCCTATCCATGAAGAGTTGGACATTGATTCTTCTTGCATTGCATTGTGTTTAGCATGTAGTTTTTGAGATTAAGTGGCCATGATTTGATCTTTCATTTTCCATTTGTTTGGTAATTTTCTTGTTTAGGAACCCTAAAACCCTAGAAATCTTAGAAAAAACCATAACTTGAAATTGGTTAAGAGTTGAAACTTCTCCTTTGGGCTTTGGTTTAGTATAGGATTAGGGGTCCTTTGAGTGGCATTTTCAATTTTTTATCTTAGGGTTTGCTTCTGATTTTGATTTTTGTTTGATGTATGGTTCATAAACCCTAATTTGGGCTTCCATATGTATCCATCTTGCATTCTCTTGCATAACATGACTTGCCTTGACATTTCAAGCATCCACTTGATTCATTTGACATCATAAGACATATTGAAAGCATGTTTGATCATTGCATCCCTCATTTGCCATATTGTATGCCATATGCATCTCATAACTTTTCATGTATGTCCTTGGTTCCTAACTTGCATCATTTGCATTCATAGACTTGTATGATCATTTCCATGTGCTGCCTCATGTTTGTAGCATCTCATAGCATCATTAGCATCATGTAAGTGCTTCTGGTTTTGTTTCTCATCATGTCATCTCATCCCATTTTGCATTGCATTGCACTTTCTTTTCTAACCTTTCAGGTGGTAAGTGAATTTGAGAAGTGAATTTGCCTTCACTTCTCATAACTTTTCTTCATCTCTTTCTTGCATCCATTGCTGCATTTCTTATATGTGTTTGAGTTTGAGCTTGCTCATTCTTCCTCTTCCCACTTTCTTTCTTCAAGTGACTTGACTTCTTGATTGAAGCAAGTTGCTTTGCTTCTCTTGATCCTTTCATCTGCTTCCTGGTGGTTCCATTGAAGATTCATTTTGAAAACCTCACAAACCTTAGGAACAACCAAGCATGACAATGATTAGGGTTTTGACTAGTTTCCCCTCTTAGTTTTACCTTTGTGTCTCTTTGAGTCTTCTCTTCTCACCTCATAATCAGGGACTAAACCCTAAAGGCTTTAAGACTTTGTGATTAAGCTTATGCCTGCATCCTTCTCTTAGGATGGAGTGTATAACTTTAATCCTAAGTGTTAAACCCTTAATGTGTTTAACTCCTTTAATCAATCCATCTAATAATCATCAAGACATCATACTTGTAACTTGGGCCTTGCATTAGGGTTCTAATTCTTCCTTAACTGGTTAAGAAGGACTAACCCTAGTGTTAATGGACAAGTCCCCCTCAAGTTGTCTTACAAACCATAAAATTCACTTCATCATCTCACCATTGAATAAAATCCACTTAACCAAAGGCTTGTTTTGTCATGAGTTTAATCCCTAATCATGGATTAAGTTGAGGAGCTTTCCTCAGCTTAAACATTCTCATCTATTATCCTTCTATTAGGATGGTGTAATGAGTCTGTTTAATCCTTGATTATGGCTTAACCTCATTACTCAACACTAAACAAAAACACCAAAAACATCTAAATAATCACAAGTAGGTTAATGATCTTAATCCTACACCACAGGTGATTAAGTGTGAGAATCTGACTTCACACTTAAGGTATTCTCATTACCCCTAATCAGAGGGAAGATGTGATGAGTTTACTAAATCCATTGGTTTAGACTTAAGCTCATTAACTTATGACAAACTTTCAAAAGCAATAAAAGACTGAAAGCTCAAAAAACAAACAATAATCGTCTCCTCCGGGATTCTCTTCTCATCATCTTCACTCACAAACGCGAACTTGCTTCTTCCGTCTAATGCAAGACAGTTTGCACCTGAGCCAGACAGGTCATACACTTGAGCATAGGCAAGTAAGCAGTTCACAAGTTAATTCACCTTTCAGTCTCTTTGGGTCGAACTACGGTGTTCTGACTTCCTCATTGCACGAGAGGATACGTAGGCATAACTTAACAGTTATCGAACAAAAGTCTCTGTATATTCCCCTTTCTTCCAGCTTCATTCTTTTAAGCCTCATAGTCATGAGCATTTCATTCCTGTCCTCACACTGACACTATATATATCACACTTTACACTTCTTTTGCACTGACACCTGTACATCCTTTTCCAGCTATTTTATACACAAATTGCACTGACACTACCCCTTTAAAACACAAATCTTTCAAGCGTGGATCCCGTCGAGTACGGCGGACAATCTGGGTGCTAATACCTTCCCAGGTTGTAACCAAACCCCTTTCTCAGTCTCTCTGGTTCGCAATTGTCTTATCCATCTCTTTCTAGGCCTATGCAGCATTGCCTTTCCTCCGGGATAAAAATGCCTAGCTGGCGACTCTATTCATCTCCAGTGAGTTCACGGATGTGTGTTCTCATTGTTCCCTTCGCCGACCGTTCGCGTCTGTACCCCATTTGACCCGGCTTCATTTGGCGGGAGCGACAACTTGGAGACTCTGCTGGGGACCCTTATGCTGCAACCAGGGCTTCTGGTTCTTTCTGTGGGTTCCTCCTAGCGCTTGTTTGATTTGTGTTTACTGGGGTGTTATGTGCTATTTGTGCTTGTGTATTTATTTTATTGCTTTATGTACAGTTGTTACTTGCTTCCTTTATAGCTTTGCATATATTATTGTCATACTGTGCTGCTGGCTGGATCTGTTGGTTTTGCTTTGGTGGGTGGGTGTTCCATTGAGAGTTAAGGTCCTATACCTGGGACCTGAGTGACACCTAGGCTAGAGTGAATCATATTCTTTCCCATTCCATCTCGGTCTGGTGCGGGAATATGAAACACGATTCAGATATGGGTTTCTTCTTGAGAACTCTGTGTTGCAGATTTCCTGCAATGCTAGGGCTATCTGGGAAGCCTGCTAAGTCTGGATGACCTTTAGTTTTGACCTTCAGAAACTGAGGTGAATTAGAGGAGGAACTTTTATGGTTATTGTAAACACTGTGCCTCCGGGTTAGAAGTGTTTACACTTCTCATAACTGATCCAAGTCTGAGGATCCTTGTTTTAGAACACCACCTGTGAGGGGGTTGGGCTGTCTACAGGTTTGCAGGTACCTTGACCTCAGAATACCCTTGTTACTTTGATTTGATTAAGAATACTCCATGTTGGAACAGTTCTTGTGATTCTTAAACCCTGGACATGTGGCTCTTTATTTGAGTCCCCCACCTTGGTTACTGGATTTTTAGACCTCCATCTGGAATTCTTGAACATACTTGGACCTATATCAGAGCTCTTGATCAGATCCAGCTCAGTCACAAACCCTTGCATATCATTTGCATACATACTCATTGCATCATATTGACATTTGCTTATTTGTGTTTCAGGGTATCCCTCTTCATTTGGTTTTGGTTTTGACCCCATCTTCAGTATTTGACCCATCTTCATCAGCACCTGCTTCAGTTATCAGCTATCTATTCTAGTCACTTGCACCAGCCAATCAGTGGCCCATTATTCAGTATCCTCATCAACACTCGTCTCTACTCATCTTCAGCATCATGGCTCCTAAAAAGAGCAACATCACCTACCACTTCTTTCAGCCAGAGTTAGCAGACATCAGGAGGATTCAAACCCTGGTCACTCCAGATCATATACCATTGTTCAGGGAACATTATGGAGATATACTTGATATGGTTATGGATTTGGACCCTTCACAGAGAAGCTTGATCCACACCTGCATTCAGTTTTATGATCCCCCTTTGAGGTGCTTTACTTTTCAAGACTTTCAGTTGGGCCCCTTATTGGAAGAATACTCATCATTGGTTGGTATACCTATCAGGGGTGGAATCCCTTTCAACCCTGAGATGGTCTTTCCTGGTAATGGAGAAGTAGCAAAGGCTTTGCATCTGGAACCTGTCTTGATTGAGCAGCATATGACTTCTAAAGCTGGAATCCCTGGTTTTCATCTGGATTTCTTGATCTCTCAAGCTACCCTGAAAGCTTCTTTAGGAGAGTGGAAGGCTGTCTGTGCTTTATTGGCCCTGAGCATATATGGAATTGTATTGTTTGCAGATGAGCCTCGATTTATTAGCAAGAATGCAATCCACCTTTTCATCTTGCAGAACCCAGTGCCCACTTTATTAGGGGATCTCTATTACTCAGTGCATCAGAGGAATGAAAAGCAGAGGGGAAGATTAGTGAGATGCTGTGCTCCTTTGTTCCATACTTGGCTTCTCAGGCATCTACCCAGGACAGATGCATTTTTGAATCCTCATCAGCAGAAAAACTGGGCTAAGAGACTCACTGCACTAACTTCAGCCGATATCAGGTGGTGCACCCAAAGCACCAAGGGCAGAGATATCATCACCAGCTGTGGGCATTTTCCCAATGTGCCCCTAATAGGAGTTAAGGGTAGTATCAATTACAATCCTCTGCTGTTCAGAAGGCAACTGGGCTACGCACTGGTCCACTCTCCTAAGACACAGGACTTGGTGGAGACTCTTTATTGTGAGAACAAGCCTAATCTGGCTACTGTTAGGCAGGCTGCTTGGGCCTGGGATAATGTTCAAACCAAGGGAATAACTATTCTGGGGAAGTGCAGCAATGTGGCATCAGCACAATATTATGAATGGTCCCGTGCTAGGGCTCAATTCTCTGGGATGCCCTTTACCATAGAAGATATGCCTGAAACATCTTCAGCACCACCCCCTGCCACTATCAGTTTGGAGGAGTTTGAGAGCTTGAAGGAAAGAAATGAGAAGTTAACCCAGGCTTTGCAGAAGACTCTCCGGGAGAGGAATGATGGCAGGATGGAGATTGAGAGGCTAGAGAAGCTGAGAGTGGAGCATCTGGTTAAGATTGAGAAGTCTGGGGATTATATCAAAAAGTCTAAAGCTGGAGAACAAATTCTGAAGAATGCTTGCAAGGAAGCCCAGTTCCAAAGAGCAAGGACAGACTTGTATCTGAAGGAGAGTCAGGCCCGGTGGGTCAGAATCACCGAGGCTCGTACTCTGGAGGACAAGAGAGTTCAAGACAAGATGGAGCAACTGGAAGCTAGTGCAAAAGAATAGCAAGAAGCCCTGGCAGCAGCCCAGAGGGAGATATCAGAGCTGAAGATCAAAGCCGGAGTGAAGAGGTCAAAGGACCAAAATCAGCACAAGAAGCTAACTACGGCTGTTACTACCCGGAATCTCCTCATCAGGAATCTCACGGAGCATCCGGCTGATCCTGTGACCGAAGCACTTCTCAAGGAAGTTCGTGAGGATGAGTTTGGTCTTAGTGTTTGACCATTTGTTTGTTGTAGCTTTTTATTCCATGTACTTTTACTTTCTTGTAATGTATTTTGGCCCCTCCGAGGGCTTGTATTTGTAAAAACAAACTATGTACCATTTTGCTTTCTGTAATATATGTATTAGTTTGTTCCATCCGAGTTTCACTTCAAAAGCAACATCAACAGCATCTTCAAGGGTCTGGAAGGGTCAAAACTGAATGCCAAGCCGGATACCTTGAAAACAAATAAGCATACTGCATTGCATGCTAACCCTCTGTTTGTTTTGTAGGTTTTTGTTTTATTGTTGCTAACTCTGTTGTGAACTCAGGAACTATTGCTCGGCGCCGAGTATTTCCCCTCAACCGTCCGCACCGTTATCCAACCCGTAACAACCTTCCGGGCATTCAAATGGATCAGGTACAGCAGGACCTAGCAGAGGTTAGAAATCAAATGGCAAACGAAAGATTGGAAATGAGAACGCAGATGACTCAGTTTATGGAAGTGATGAACAACATGGCTCAGAGCCAGGAAAGATTGAGGGCCATGGTGGAAAGGCAAAATCAGGAAGATCCACATATAGGGACTGCCGGCACCAGCAACAACGAGAGGGTCCAACCTCATGTTAACCCCCCTGTATTTGGCCCCCATCTTCATCCAGAGGTCAATATTCCTGCAAATGTTCAAGGGACTGCCACTGCAGCCAGGGTACTGCAAGAAGACCCCCAGGAGGATCAATTCACAGTAATGGGTGTTGGGGAAGAAGCTTATGATAGAAGGCTGGATGAGATAGCTGAGAAATTGAGGTCCTTAGAATCTCAAAATTCTTTGGGTTTCGATGTCATGGACATGGGCTTGGTAGACGGGGTCAGGATTCTCCATAAGTTCAAGCCTCCTTGTTTTGAAAAATACAACGGGACTTCATGCCCCCGGACTCACTTACAATCATTTCTGGGGAGGCTGAAGGCCTATACTATGGATGAGAAGCTCTGGATGTTCTATTTCGAGGATAGCTTAACTGGAGCGTCGAGAGAATGGTACTCTCACTTGACAAGAGCAACTATTAGATGCTGGAAGGACCTGGCGGAGGCCTTTATCAGACAGTATCAGTACAACTTAGATATGGCACCCAACAGGACTCTCCTAATGGGAATGTCATAGTCGTCAAGGGAAAGTTTCCGAGAATATGCCCAGAGATGGAGGCAATTGGCTGCTGCTGTTCAGCCACCTATGTCTGAGAGGGAAATGGCAGATATGTTTATGAACACCCTCCAGGGAACCTACATTGACAGGCTGGCTGCTTTTTCTTCCACTAGCTTTGCAGATGTTGTCATAGCTGGGGAGAGAATTGAGAGCCTGTTAAAAATGGGTAAGATCTCAGACAACGGTGCAAACTCGTCCAGTAGTACAAGAAAGCCTTTTGCAGGCCCAAGAAGAACTGGCGAGACCAATGCCATCCACACCAACAGGGACAGGCCCCAATATGTTCACAGGTCTATGGCAACAGTCACCATTCCCGCTACAGCTCATCCTCAACCCATTTATCAACCTCCGCAACAAAACTATCAGCAACAACCTCAGTACCATCAACAAGCTCAATATCCTCCGAGAAATTACAACAACAGCAACACCAACAATAATAACCAGCAAAGGCCATTCCAGCAGAGGCCTTCTCAAGCCAACAGGGTAATCGATCCGATCCCTATGCCATATGCTACCTTGCTGCCACAACTCCTGAAACACAACCTAGTTGAGCTAAGGACGTTGGCACCTCCAGATCCCAACAGTCTACCCAGGAATTATGATTCCAACGCCAGATGTGCCTTCCATTCAAATGCACCTGGCCACAGTACAGAAAAGTGCAGAGCTCTGCATATGAAGGTACAAGACCTGGTAGACTCAAAAGCTTTGAACTTTGCACCACCACCCAATGTCAATAAGAACCCAATGCCAAACCACGGTGGTCCCAGAATTAACGCTATTGAAGAAGACAAGCCGTCTTATTTAATAACCAGTGTGGGTCAGATCCGGACACCGTTAGTGGAAATTAAGGCTCAGCTCCTCGAATGTCAAATGTTCCCGGGGTGTGAGTTGGGGTGTGCTTACTGCAATATCTCGGTAAATGGGTGCGATAATCTGAGGAATGGCATAGATGGTCTCATTCAGAGTGGCCAGCTTCAGATCACCACATCATTTCCTACAAATCCAGCAATCTCATCAGCAACAATTCTGGTATCTCCTACAACTGCAGCAACCATTGTACCTGACAATTCTTCGGCTTCATCAACAAGTACTTCATCTATCATCTCAACTGACCAGCAATCAACAAATTTTTCTTCTACAACTCCAGCACCACTCCATTTTGAAACTCCTACAACAACAACATCCATCCTTCCACCAATGTCTCCTACAACTCCAGCAACGAATCATGAAGATGTCTCAACCGTCACAATATTTTATGATCCTGAAAACAACTCCGCCTACAACTCAGAAGGTGCTGCTCCCATCAGAGCACCAGTCACAATTTATTACGATCCACAGACTATCACAATTCCTTCCGCAGCTGCAGTCAGTCCAGTCACTATCACGGTGCCTGGACCAGTACCTTATGAAAGCAGTAATGCCATCCCCTGGCATTACGGCTCTGACCTGTACTGTGAAGGACAAAGAATCACTTTTGAATCATCAACCCCTGCACCACAAATTGACAATGTGGGAGGAGGCGGAGGCTTCACTCGAAGCGGACGTCTTTTTGCTCCACAAATTCAGAGACCCACTGCCGAAGCAGAAGCTGCTGCTAAAGCAAAAGGAAAAAGCTTGGTGCAGGAAGAGCAGACTGTTAAAGAAGCTTTGAAAACACCCTTCGATCAAGAGGTTGATGAGTTCATGCGAATCATCAAAAAGAGTGATTATAAAATAGTGGATCAGCTTCATCAGACGCCTTCCAAGATCTCAATCCTATCATTGCTTATGTGCTCCGAAGCCCATCGGAACGCACTACTCAAAGTCTTGCACGCAGCTTACGTGCCTGAAGAGATCACTGTCAATCAGCTGGAAGCTGTAGTTGGAAATGTTAATGCTAGTCACGGACTAGGGTTCACCAATACTGATTTGACAACGGAAGGCCGCAACCATAACAAGGCCTTGCACATAACCATGGAATGCAAAGGTGCTGTCCTTTCCCATGTGCTGGTAGACACGGGGTCATCCCTCAATGTCTTACCTAAAAAGGCCCTGGTGAAGCTAGAATATGACGGATTGGCGTTAAGACCCAGCAACCTGGTGGTGAGAGCCTTTGATGGTTCAAAGAGATCGGTTCTGGGAGAGATTGAGTTGCCCATAACGATTGGCCCGCAAACCTTCAAAACGACCTTCTACGTGATGGATATACAGCCTGCCTACAGCTGTCTATTGGGTAGGCCATGGATTCACGCCGCTGGCGCCGTGACCTCTACCCTTCACCAGAAGTTAAAATATGAGTGGGAGGGTCAAATCGTTACAATCTGTGGAGAGGAGGATATTTTTGTCAGCCACCTGGCTACCTATAAATACATTGAGATGGATGGGGAGATCCATGAAACAATGAGCCAAGGTTTTGAAGCCTTGAATGTCAATGAAACATCTGCTGTACCTGGAACTTCAATATCATCATACCAACAAGCCCGGAAGGTTGTTGAGGAAGGAACTGCCCAAGGCTGGGGCAAACTGTTATCGGTGGAGAAGAAAGAGGATAGATTTGGGTTGGGTTACAGACCAACTCAACAAGATCAAGCAGAGGCTGCGAAAGAGCCCAACTTTGTGAGTGGGGGGATGCTCACCCCCGATGCTGTCAACTGTCTGGAAGACGAGCTGGAAGAAGAACGCAACCTGGAAAGCTGGATTCGTCCAAAGATCCCGGGGAGCAGTATCTCAAACTGGTCTTC
Organism: Lathyrus aphaca; assembly: GCA_963966055.1. Taxonomy (NCBI): domain Eukaryota; kingdom Viridiplantae; phylum Streptophyta; class Magnoliopsida; order Fabales; family Fabaceae; genus Lathyrus; species Lathyrus aphaca. The sequence continues at coordinate 258,692,050 of OZ014525.1, read as the reverse complement.
CCAGGAAATTATAAGAGTTACTCATGCAGAGTAATATTATTTCCTGTATTTTTATAGCATGCATCAAAGTATTGCATCTTGCCCAAGATGACAAGACTCATTTTGTAATCGGGCCATCTGTACTTTTTGTGCAACAAGATTAATCAATGAAATATCAGACATCTTTTGCAAACAAGTCTCTTTCTTTTCTGCTCACTGTTTTTCCATTTTTCTTTTTGTACAAAAAATAAATGGCGATGTTTTCAAAATGACAACTTTATTTCATTTTTCTAAACAAGATTAAAATCAATCACTAAAATGAATAAACTGAACCCTTGTAGAGAGTGCCTTCCAGACAGCACCGACAACAGCACGGCTATGACTTTGTATGACTTTGACAATCCGATCAATCAAGCTGATGAATGGGTTGAAGAAGATTATGAGCTTCCTGAAGAGCTAGCCAGGTTGTTGAGACAAGAGGAGAAGGTTATCACTCCTCATCAGGAGGAAGTTGAAACGATTAATCTTGGTACAGAAGAAGAAGTGAAAGAAGTTAAAATCGGGGCCTGCTTACAAGACTCAGTGAAGAGACAACTGATTGACCTGCTTCGAGAGTATGTGGACGTGTTTGCTTGGTCTTATCAAGATATGCCAGGGTTGGATACCGATATTGTCGTGCACAAGCTGCCTCTGAGAGAAGAATGCCCGCCAGTTAAACAGAAACTGCGCCGTACTCGTCCAGACATGGCAATGAAAATCAAAGAAGAGGTACAAAAGCAATGGGACGCCGGGTTCCTTGCTGTAACTAGCTATCCGCCGTGGGTCGCTAACATAGTACCTGTGCCTAAGAAAGACGGAAAAGTAAGGATGTGTGTTGACTACCGGGATCTGAACAGAGCCAGCCCGAAAGATGATTTCCCTTTACCTCACATTGATGTATTGGTGGATAATACGGCTCAGTTCTCGGTATTCTCCTTCATGGACGGATTTTCAGGATACAATCAGATTAAAATGTCACCTGAAGACATGGAGAAGACAACCTTCATCACACCCTGGGGCACGTTCTGCTACAAGGTAATGCCATTTGGGCTCAAGAATGCTGGTGCGACGTATCAACGGGCTATGGTGACATTATTCCACGATATGATCCATAAAGAAATAGAGTGTTATGTGGATGACATGATTGCCAAGTCCCTTACAGAGGAAGACCACCTGGTGAATCTGCTGAAGTTATTCAAGCGTCTGAGGAAGTACCAATTGAAGTTGAACCCCAACAAATGCACATTCGGGGTGCGATCTGGTAAGCTGCTGGGTTTTATTGTGAGCGAGAAGGGGATTGAAGTTGACCCTGATAAAGTCAAAGCCATCCAAGAGATGCCTGCACCGAGAACTGAAAAGGAAGTTCGAGGGTTCTTAGGTCGATTGAACTACATCTCACGGTTCATATCCCACCTTACAGCAACCTGTGAACCCTTGTTCAAATTGTTGAGAAAAGAACAAACGGTCAGGTGGAACGAAGACTGCCAGAGAGCTTTTGACAAGATCAAAGAGTACTTGCAAGAACCTCCAATCCTTATGCCTCCAGTTGAAGGAAGACCTCTGATAATGTACTTGACAGTATTAGAAGAGTCGATGGGGTGTGTGCTGGGCCAGCATGACGAGTCTGGTCGAAAAGAGTATGCAATATACTACCTGAGCAAAAAGTTTACCGACTGTGAACAGCGATATTCACTGCTCGAGAAAACTTGTTGTGCTTTAGCGTGGGCTGCTCGCCGACTGAGACAGTATATGTTGACCCACACTACTTTATTGATCTCAAAAATGGACCCAGTTAAGTACATATTTGAGAAGCCAGCTCTTACCGGACGGGTTGCAAGATGGCAAATGATTCTCACAGAATATGACATCCAATACACTTCTCAGAAAGCCATCAAGGGCAGTGTATTGTCTGAATATCTTGCTGAGCAACCCATTGATGATTACCAGCCTATGAGGTTTGACTTCCCTGATGAAGACATCATGTTCATAAAAGCAAAAGATCATGAAGAACCTGTTCACACTGAAGGGCCTGACCCGGAAGAAGAATGGACTATGATGTTTGATGGGGCTGTTAATATGAATGGTCGTGGTGTTGGTGCAGTACTCATTACACCTAAAGGAGTTCACATGCCTTTCTCGGCAAAACTCACTTTCAACTGCACTAACAACGAAGCTGAATACGAAGCCTGCATTATGGGACTTGAGGAAGCCATTGACCTCAGGATCAAGACACTGACCGTGTTCGGAGATTCAGCTTTGGTAGTCAATCAAACCAACGGCAAATGGTACACACACCAGGATCATCTGATACCTTACAGGGATTATACAAGGAGGTTATTGACTTTCTTCACAACTGTCAAGCTTGAGTATATCCCTCGGGACGAGAATCAGTTCGCAGATGCTCTTGCTACCATTTCATCCATGATCAAGGTTCAAGCTGCCAACTTTGTACCTCAGATTTCAGTGTCCAGACTTGATAGACCAGCATATGTGTTCGCAGCAGATGTTGTCAAAGATGATAAGCCTTGGTTCCATGACATTAAATGCTTCTTGGAGGATCAAGCATACCCACCTGGGGCATCTTCCAATGATAAGAAGACTTTGAGAAGGCTTGCTGGTAGTTTCTTTCTGAACACTGATGGGTCTTTATACAAGAGGAACTTTGATATGGTACTCCTCAGATGTGTTGACAAGACGGAAGCAGATTTGTTGATGCATGAAGTGCACGAAGGATCCTTTGGTACCCATGCTGGAGGACATGCCATGGCTAAGAAATTGTTAAGATCAGGTTATTACTGGATCACAATGGATGCGGACTGTTGTGCCTACGCCAGAAAATGCCACAAATGCCAGATTTACGCAGATAAGGTGCATGTGCCTCCCAATCCTTTGAACATCATGTCTTCACCATGGCCCTTTGCTATGTGGGGCATTGACATGATTGGCAAGATTGAGCCAACTACTTCAAACGGCCACAGATTCATCCTGGTCGCCATTGACTATTTCACCAAGTGGGTCGAAGCAGCATCCTATGCAAATGTTACCAGGCAAGTGGTAGCCAGATTTCTGAAGAGAGATATCATCTGTCGATACGGAGTGCCTGAGCGAATCATTACTGATAATGGTTCCAATCTAAACAACAAAATGATGGCAGAGCTGTGTCGGGACTTCAAGATCCAACACCACAATTCTTCTCCTTACAGGCCAAAGATGAATGGCGCAGTTGAGGCAGCTAATAAGAACATCAAGAAGATTGTGTAGAAGATGGTAATCACCTACAAAGACTGGCATGAAATGCTACCGTTTGCCTTGCATGGGTACCGCACGTCAATCAGAACATCCACTGGGGCAACACCGTATCAGCTTGTGTATGGTATGGAAGCAGTCCTACCTGTTGAAGTTGAATTACCCTCTCTACGGGTATTGATGGATGTTAAGCTGAACGAAGCAGAATGGGTTCGGACCCGATACGAACAACTGAGTCTGATCGAAGAGAAAAGATTGGCTGCAATCTGTCATGGGCAGTTATATCAGAAAAGAATGAAGAGAGACTTCGATCAGAAAATCAGGCACCGAGAGTACCAAGTAGGAGATCTAGTGCTGAAAAGAATCCTCCCTCCTCATACAGACCACAAGGGCAAGTGGACTCCAAACTATGAAGGACCATTTGTAGTGAAGAAAGTTTTTTCCGGTGGAGCACTGATGCTCAGCACCATGGACGGTGAGGATTTCCCGTCCCCTGTGAATTCAGATGCAGTTAAAAAATACTTCGCATAAAATGACCCGCTGGACATAAAAACAGAATGTAAGTCCAGGCAAAAGTAGGGCATCCCGGCGAGTCAAAAACAGAATAAAAGACTCGGGCAAAAATAAGGGAAAATAAACAAAAATGTACACCCGCTGAGTTGAAAAGCCGCATTGGACAGCTCAGGCAAAAATGGGTATCCCGATGGATTGAAAACCCGAAAGGGCAATCCATGCAAAATAAGGGAATAAGCGAACAACTGCATTCTGAATTCGTCTGTATCACCTACAACTTGTTAAGCTTCGAAAGGATCAAACTTCAATCAGAATTAACATTCTTCAGAAAGCCAGATGAGAAGAACGTCAAAAGTCATGCGAGTCATAGTAAAGGGGAAGCTCCTTAAGGCGTCATCAACACTGCCAACATTTTGTTTCTCAATTTGTAACAATCTCCTCATTTCAGGGGATATGTTCCTTTGACTGTATTTCGCCAATTCAGGGCATATGAATTAATAAAATCAGATTTTCAGTCAGGTCTCGTACATTTTCATTTGTTTGCAAAAATGTCTGATGTTTAAAGGAAACTGATTGCATAAAATACAGATGTTTATCTTCAAACAAAAACATGCTTGCAGGAAATATACTTACTCTCAGAAGTGCCTAACTCCTATGACGGAATCCAGTAAGGGATACCTCGGGATTATCTTGTGCGTTTCTCTATCTTTTTCAGGATTGCAGGTATCCAGAACGCAACTTGGGGCACGAAAGCTTCATCCCAGTAAGCTGGCAAACCAACACTCAATTTTAGCGTCCAAAGTGCTCTCTCCCCAGTTGAGTTGCCTGTCATGACTCCTCCCAGCTGAGTTTGCCACTTATTACTCCTCCCCATCAGGGTTGCCAGGCTTTACAAAAGGCGTCCATATCCCCGGCTGAGTCAAGAATCTACTTCAGCAGAATCCCTAGGGAGATCTCAATGATCTCTCTCCCTCCCCAGCCGAGTTGCCATCTCACCCTCAGCCGAGTACAAAAGTCAGGGAATCATCTCCCCACAGAATCCTCAGCCTCTATTTAGAAGAGCAATGCATGAAGAACTCACAACAGAGTGAAGAAAGCTTCTACAAACCCCAGCTGGGTCTCTCATTTATTGGGATAGGTCTCTCAGCGACCCGAATCCCCAAGCAGATACATCTCATTGGATCTACCAATGATCTCATCCCCAGCTGGGATGTCTACTTCAAGCAGATCGATCGAAGATCTTCGCAGCAACGGGATCCGAGTCCCGGTTTGGTATCTTTGCACAATCATAGCATTCGCATCATATTCACCCACAAAGCGTAGCATTCCGTTTTAACACGGAGCATTACGGCAAAAATCAAACACATAGCATAATCATAAGCCATGTTTTAAACCAACGCTTGTGAATAATGACAGTTCATCAACATACAGAAAAATCCCCACCAGAATCCCCAGCAAAAGCAGTTGCCTCACAATCACAAACACCAGTACATACTCATTTTGACACCCGTCCATGTCATCACTCCCCAGTAAAGTCGCCTAAACACTCCTTACAAACAAAATCACCCATATTACAGATACTTCCTGACACCCGTCCGTGTCAAATCACCAGCAGAAAGCCAAAGACATCATCTTTGCACTCACCTACTTGTATATACACTTTCGTGACGCCCGTCCGTGTCATATCCCCAGCGCAGTCGCCTACACATACTTGTTGATATTATTATACTTTCCTCTCTTGACACTCGTCCGTGTCACTCTCCCCAGCAGATAAACACTCATCTATGCAATACTCATACTCGTTACTCATGTTACACTTATACAGATACTCGTCCGTATCCTGTATATACCATTCATATCCCCACAGATTCAACACTCGTCCGCGTTCTTTGTTAACTCGTTGGTACTCGTTCGTACCATCATCTCAGAATATACGTCTAGAGTTTGTTTCTACATGATACTCGTCCATATCATAGTTTTAAGGATGCTCGTCCGCATCTTTAATCCATACACCGTGTCAAACACTTTTGTCTTCTTAGATATAGATACTCGCCTGTGTCTACTATTCCCCAGAAGAGTCTCTTCAGATTCAACACTCGCCCGTGTTCTCTGTTAACCCGTTGATACTCGTCCGTATCATCATCTCTGAACACGTGTCAGTATTTGTTTCTACCCGATACTCGTCCGTATCGTAGTCTTAAGGATGCTCGTCCGCATCTTTAGTCTATGCACAAAACATCTAAACACTTTTACTTTCTTTTCTTGGTTGTAAACACTTGTCCGTGTTTACTATTCCCCAGTAGATCGCCAACAAAGCAAATTTTCCTTCTTATCTGACACTCGTCCTGTGTCATGATAACCTTGAGAGCAGCCGTACCCTGCTAGGTGGTCGTCCTCCACCTCTTGATGGTCGTCCTCCATCATGCTCATCCGATGGCCGTCCCCATCGTTGATTTTCAGCAGCCGTCCCCTGCTAGGTGGTCGTCCTCCACCTCTTGATGATCGTCCTTCATCAATTTCATCCAATGGCCGTCCCCATTGTTGATTTTGGTTATCTGGCATTCGTCATATGTCATGATAAACCCTGAGAGCAGCCGTCCCCTGCTAGGTGGTCGTCCTCCACCTCTTGATGGTCGTCCTCCATCATGCTCATCCGATGGCCGTCCCCATCGTTGATATTTTCGGCAGCCGTACCCTGCCAGGTGGTCGTCCTCCACCTTTGATGGTCGTCCCCATCATATTTCTTTTATTCCCCAACAGAGCAGCCGTCCCCTGCTAGGTGATCGTCCTTCACCTTTGATGGTCGTACCCCATCATCTGTTTATTTCATTTATTCTTTAACCCGATGGCCGTCCCCGTCGTGGTCCCTTTTCCTTTTCTTTTAGCCCGATGGCCGTCCCCATCGTCGGTTACCTTGCTTTATGAACTTGATGGCCGTCCCCGTCATGTTTCATTCAATCCCCAGAGAATTTTACAGCTTTACCTTGATGGCCGTCCCCATCATAATCTCTTATTTTTCCCAGCTAGTCGGCCGTCCCCGTCTTGGCTTTACCTTTTATCCCCAGTATGTCGGCCGTCCCCGTCATTGCTTTATTTTCAGCACCTTTCCCAGCATGTCGGCCGTCCCCGTCATTGCTCTTTACCCAGCAGTCGTCCTCTGCTCGACGGTCGTCCTCCGTCGCCCACACTTTACAGTATACTTTATTTTCTTTTACAAGCTATATCCATTTTCTTCTTCATTTTGTGAGTGCAAATTTTGGACTGTCTTTGATATTCAACCACAAGTTATCTTGTTTGCCTGTTAAGCCGTTGCTTATATCCTGCACAGCTAACTCATGTTTGAATAGGGGCAGCTGTAAACACCCCAAATTTGCCCTCACCCATTCACACCATGGCTTATGATCATTTCATATGCATAAACACAATCATATCATCTCATATTTCATTTTTGATTCACTGCATAGACTCAAAGTCATCTGCACCTAGGGTTTGTGATCTGAGCAATCCAAGAGCTTCTTGAGCCACTCCAAAGGCCACTAACCACTTCCAAGGGGTCCATGTGTGTTCTTATATCTTACTACATCCTTTCAAAGTCAAGAATTCCAAGGGATCACAAGAACTGAGATTGGTATGGATGCAGAGCCAGGTTTGACTGCACAGTTGACCTAAAATTAGGGTTTTGGTTTCAGAGGCCATAACTCCAAATTTTTTGGTCATTCTTATTTCCATTGGTCTCTATATGGTATAGGGAGTATGCATATCAATTTTCATGAAAAAATTCCATGGGGAAGGCATCTGATCAAGAGTTGACTTTTCAGACAAGTCAGTGCAAAATCAGGGCATCTGAGGCCCCCAATGACCCAACCAAGGGGTGATCTTCATCATTTTGAGTGTATATGATCTTTATTTGATCATTGAAGAAGTTTGAAGTTCACAAAAATCAAGAATTTGAAGTTTTTGCAAAGTTGACTTTTTAGGGCATGGTTGACTTTTCAAGAATTTGTCATTTTATGCCATTTTTCAAGCCTTGCTTTTTGATCCAAAAATGCTTCAAATGGAAAAACTTTGGTCATGAAAGTTGTAGGATACATTTTTCCCTTTTCAAAAAGTACAAGAACATGACCTAATTCATCTTGGATCAAAAGTTATGGTGTGTTGAAGTTGGCAAAAATCACTAATTTTCAAGATATGCACCAATTGGAAAACTTGCAAAATCATGAACCAAGGCAAATTGTAACTTCTAGTTGACATCAAACCAATGTACAAACATCACATAAGTCCTAAAAATCAGATTTGGACCAAAATATCACATGTTCATGGTTTGTATAACAAGGCATTTTCATGAAGTTTCAAAAGGAACCAACTTGCAAAACTCATGATCACACTTCACCCACTTGCTGCATTGGCCTTTGAACCAGCCATAGCCTCTCACCACACCATGCTGCGCCAGTCCATGCTCTTGTACCAAGCTAGAACTTAGCCCATGCCTCTCTTACAACAAAGTGGACTTTTTGCAAAAGTGAACATCCCAATCACAGCAGGCCAGGTCACATCATCTGACCAATAGGAGTCTTTTATGCAAAGCAAATGCTGGCCATTTCATACATGAAGCAAGCCTGAAGCAAGCCCTAGCACAGCATACACAAACTCACTCCATTTTGCATTTCTCTTCGAATTTGTCTCCACAGCTCACAAACACAAAAGCCAAGTCCATTGATCAAATCACCATGCCTCATTGACCCGAAACCAACAAGACCCAGGCCTGAAACAAGCCATAGCATCACTTCTCCATTTTCACTCCATAAAGCAAAAGCCTTCGAATCTGTTTCCACAAGCCATAAACACTCAAACAGATTCCACACATCAACTCACCTTGCTTCACTGACCAGAAACCAACCATTGTCTTGGCCTGAGACCCTCCATATCACAAACACGATTTTCACACTCCCTTGGTCAGAGCTTCTGCAAACTCACTCAGGAGGCTGTTTAAACTCCAACCAAGTATCCAAAGCTTCAAAGGGGGATCATTGGGACCTGTTTGAGCCAAAGAACTAGCCAGAAAGTGCCAGAGATCAGAGCTCCAGTTCAGGTGAGCTTCATGAACATTTTTTCCAGGAGTTTGTTTTTAAGTTCTTAATTGGTTCTCTATGTTCCACTGATCATGATGATATGTTTGGTTTCGAAAATCATTGAGTTTTGAGCATGTATGATGTTCCTGAAATTTTTTGACCTAAACCCCTTTTGCTTCGATTCAGCTTTGTTATGTAAAATAAATTTGTTTTGGCTGTGGATTCTTGTTCTATGATGTGTGGGGTTGATTTCTGGGCAAGAAAATTAGGTTTTAGTGAGCTAGGGTGAGAGTTAGCATTTTTCAGGGAGGGTGCTGGCCGGAGAAGACGACCGGAAGTCTTCTCCGGCAGCCTGAAAGTCATTAACTGCTAATTAGGGTTAGGGCACCAGGTTTGAATGTGAGCCAATGGATTGTGTTTCCCGCGCGTGATTGGAGGGCCTGGATCATTTCATTAAGATTTAATTATGGATTAATAATTAATTAATTAGAATTAGGGAGGTTTGAATCTGGGCCATCCAGATGCGCGCCCAGTCAAACCCTTTGAACCCAGAACGAATCTCAACCTCTCCTTCTGATTACTTCCATTTATTTCAATTTTTATTTCATTTCTTTTCATTTAATTTGTCCAATTTATTTAAAATAGTAAAAATTGTTTAAAAATTATGAAACTTTTTCTCAAGAGTCTCATTAATTTTTATGACACAAAAATATTTTTATTTTCATTTTTAGCATTAAAAAAGTATTTTTAAATATTTAAAAGTTTATTTTTAATTGATTAATGAGAATTAATTTATTAAAAATACTTTTAGGTATTTAAAAATCACCAAAAAATTCATGAAATGTTCTAAGACATTTAGAAGCATTGTCCAACCTTCAAACCAAATTTCTTTTTTGATCTTGATGCATTTTGAGAATTCTTCATTGAATTAAAATCATTTTTGTGCATTATTTTGATCCTAAGTTCAAAAAATCATTTCTGCCTATCCATGAAGAGTTGGACATTGATTCTTATTGCATTGCATTGTGTTTAGCATGTAGTTTTTGAGATTAAGTGGCCATGATTTGATCTTTCATTTTCCATTTGTTTGGTAATTTTCTTGTTTAGGAACCCTAAAACCCTAGAAATCTTAGAAAAACCCATAACTTGAAATTGGTTAAGAGTTGAAACTTCTCCTTTGGGCTTTGGTTTAGTATAGGATTAGGGGTCCTTTGAGTGGCATTTTCAATTTTTTATCTTAGGGTTTGCTTCTGATTTTGATTTTTGTTTGATGTATGGTTCATAAACCCTAATTTGGGCTTCCATATGTATCCATCTTGCATTCTCTTGCATAACATGACTTGCCTTGACATTTCAAGCATCCACTTGATTCATTTGACATCATAAGACATATTGAAAGCATGTTTGATCATTGCATCCCTCATTTGCCATATTGTATGCCATATGCATCTCATAACTTTTCATGTATGTCCTTGGTTCCTAACTTGCATCATTTGCATTCATAGACTTGTATGATCATTTCCATGTGCTGCCTCATGTTTGTAGCATCTCATAGCATCATTAGCATCATGTAAGTGCTTCTGGTTTTGTTTCTCATCATGTCATCTCATCCCATTTTGCATTGCATTGCACTTTCTTTTCTAACCTTTCAGGTGGTAAGTGAATTTGAGAAGTGAATTTGCCTTCACTTCTCATAACTTTTCTTCATCTCTTTCTTGCATCCATTGCTGCATTTCTTATATGTGTTTGAGTTTGATCTTGCTCATTCTTCCTCTTCCCACTTTCTTTCTTCAAGTGACTTGACTTCTTGATTGAAGCAAGTTGCTTTGCTTCTCTTGATCCTTTCATCTGCTTCCTGGTGGTTCCATTGAAGATTCATTTTGAAAACCTAACAAACCTTAGGAACAACCAAGCATGACAATGATTAGGGTTTTGACTAGTTTCCCCTCTTAGTTTTACCTTTGTGTCTCTTTGAGTCTTCTCTTCTCACCTCATAATCAGGGACTAAACCCTAAAGGCTTTAAGACTTTGTGATTAAGCTTATGCCTGCATCCTTCTCTTAGGATGGAGTGTATAACTTTAATCCTAAGTGTTAAACCCTTAATGTGTTTAACTCCTTTAATCAATCCATCTAATAATCATCAAGACATCATACTTGTAACTTGGGCCTTGCATTAGGGTTCTAATTCTTCCTTAACTGGTTAAGAAGGACTAACCCTAGTGTTAATGGACAAGTCCCCCTCAAGTTGTCTTACAAACCATAAAATTCACTTCATCATCTCACCATTGAATAAAATCCACTTAACCAAAGGCTTGTTTTGTCATGAGTTTAATCCCTAATCATGGATTAAGTTGAGGAGCTTTCCTCAGCTTAAACATTCTCATCTATTATCCTTCTATTAGGATGGTGTAATGAGTCTGTTTAATCCTTGATTATGGCTTAACCTCATTACTCAACACTAACCAAAAACATCTAAATAATCACAAGTAGGTTAATGATCTTAATCCTACACCACAGGTGATTAAGTGTGAGAATCTGACTTCACACTTAAGGTATTCTCATTACCCCTAATCAGAGGGAAGATGTGATGAGTTTACTAAATCCATTGGTTTAGACTTAAGCTCATTAACTTATGACAAACTTTCAAAAGCAATAAAAGACTGAAAGCTCAAAAAACAAACAATAATCGTCTCCTCCGGGATTCTCTTCTCATCATCTTCACTCACAAACGCGAACTTGCTTCTTCCGTCTAATGCAAGACAGTTTGCACCTGAGCCAGACAGGTCATACACTTGAGCATAGGCAAGTAAGCAGTTCACAAGTCAATTCACCTTTCAGTCTCTTTGGGTCGAACTACGGTGTTCTGACTTCCTCATTGCACGAGAGGATACGTAGGCATAACTTAACAGTTATCGAACAAAAGTCTCTGTATATTCCCCTTTCTTCCAGCTTCATTCTTTTAAGCCTCATAGTCATGAGCATTTCATTCCTGTCCTCACACTGACACTATATATATCACACTTTACACTTCTTTTGCACTGACACCTGTACATCCTTTTCCAGCTATTTTATACACAAATTGCACTGACACTACCCCTTTAAAACACAAATCTTTCAAGCGTGGATCCCGTCGAGTACGGCGGACAATCTGGGTGCTAATACCTTCCCAGGTTGTAACCAACCCCCTTTCTCAGTCTCTCTGGTTCGCAACCGTCTTATCGATCTCTTTCTAGGCCTATGCAGCATTGCCTTTCCTCCGGGATAAAAATGCCTAGCTGGCGACTCTATTCATCTCCAGTGAGTTCACGGCTGTGTGTTCTCATTGTTCCCTTCGCCGACCGTTCGCGTCTGTACCCCATTTGACCCGGCTTCATTTGGCGGGAGCGACAACAGCTTATCGTTGTCCTGGGGCAATAGGAACTTGTGAATGGATAATTAGGCCTTTCGGCCTAAACAATGCTGGAGCGACTTATCAACATGCTATGAATTCAATCTTTAACGACTATATTGAAACTTTCATGCAAATTTACATTGATGATATTGTGATTAAGTCTGTTTCAGGAAACATTCATATAGACCATATTCGACAGTCCTTTGAGAGGATGAGGAAGTTTGGTTTAAATATGAATCCCTTAAAGTGTGCTTTCGATGTGCAGGCGGGAGATTGTTTAGGCTTTGTGGTTCACAAGAAGGGGATCGAAATCCATGAAAACAAAGCCAAGGCCATAATGGAGGCGAAAACGCCATCAACAAAGAAGGAATTGCAATCTCTTCTAGGGAAAATTAACTTTCTCAGAAGGTTCATCTCCAACCTTAGTGGAAAAACGCAAGCCTTCTCACCTTTACTTCGAATAAAGAAGGAAGACTTCGCTTGGGGGCAAAAGCAGTAAGCTGCTTTCAATCTAATCAAAGAATACCTCTCTAGCCCTCCAATCTTGACACCTCCTTGTAGAAAAAGAAGCATGATATTATACATTTCGTCATCAGATAAAACACTGGGAAGTATGTTGTGTCAAGAAGACGAAAAATGGCATCGAAAAGGCCATTTACTACCTCAGCAGGGTCCTGAATGATGCCGAAACTAGATATAGTGTTATAGAAAAGTTATGTTTATGTGTATATTTTTCTTGTATGAAGTTGAAACACTATATAAAACTTGTTGATGTATATGTATCTTCTTATTTCGACGTAAAAAATAATATGTTATCTAAATCTATTTTACATAGTAGGATAGGGAAGTGGGCTTTAGCATTGAACGAAAATTCCCTAAAATATTTTCCTTTAAAGGTTGTTAAGGGACAAGTGGTCACTGACTTCATAGAAGACCATTCCATAAATGATAATGAAATAGAGCATGTCGAAATGGAACCTTGGAAATTATATTTTGATGGCTCCAGTCACAAGAATGGAACTGGCGTTGGGATACTAATTATTTCTCCTAACAAAATTCCAACAAAATTCAAGTACAAAGTGGAAGGCTTGTGTTCGAATAATGAAGCAAAATACAAAGCTTTAATTTCTGTACTTGAAATCTTGTTGGAATTGGGGGCAACAAGACTCGAAATAATGGGTGACTCTGAATTAGTAGTGAAACAGTTGACTAAAGAATATAAATGTGTAAAAAATTTGATTATATACTTCGTCATAGCCAATAGACTTCTTAAAAAGTTCGACACTGTGACCATCAAACATATACCCAGGATGGAAAATCAAGAGGCGAATGACCTTTCCCAAATAGCATCTGGGTGTAAGGTGTCGAAAGAGAACCTAGAGAAGGCTATTGAAGTTAGAGGAAGAGTTGTGTCCACCAAGTTGTCTCCATCAAATTTGGAAACAATAAAGCTAGGATTTGGTGACAAAGAAAATTTTGAAATTTTCAATATAGATGACTCAAGATTTGGAGATTGGAGAGAGCGCATCAAAGAGTATATACAAGACCCAAATATGAGGGTCGAAAGGAATGTTAAGTACAGAGCTTTAAGCTATATACTTTTTGGAAATGAGCTTTTCAAGAAAACCTCAAAAGGGGTTTTGTTAAAATGCTTAGGCGAAGAAGAAGCTTATATAGCTTTGTCGAACGTGCATAGTGAAGCCTGTGGTGCACATCAAGTTGGACATAAAATGAAATGGTTGTTGTTTCGACAGGGAATTTACTGGCCAACAATGCTGAAAGACTGTATCAATTTTGCCAAAGGATGTCAAGAATGCCAATTACTCGCAGGCATACCACATATCCATGCAAGTGAATTGCATTCGATTGTGAAGCCTTGGCCATTTAGAGGTTGGGGAAATTCTACCAACTTCTTCAAAGGGGCAGAAATACATTCTTGTGGGAATATATTATTTTACTAAGTGGTTTGAAACTATACCTCTAGCAAATGTAGACCAGGAAACATTTATCGAATTTATTCAACGACATATAATTTATAGGTTTGGATTTCCATAAACAATAACCACAAATCAGGGATCAGTGTCTACTGGAAAGAATATGCAAGCGTTTGCAAAAGAAGTAGGGTTCAAGCTCCTTACTTCGACACCCTACTACGCTCAGGCGAATGGACAAGTTGAAGCAGCCAATAAAGTGGTGATCAACTTGATTAAAACGCATATGGGTAAAAAACCTAAGAATTGGCATAAGACTTTAGATCAAGCTTTATGGGCTTGTCGAACGTCTCCCAAAGAGGCTACGAACTCAACCCCATTTAGGTTAACTTATGGTCATGATGCAGTTTTGCCAGTCGAAGTTTATTTACAATCGATTTGAATCCAGAGGCATCATGAAATTCCATCAGACATATATTGGAATATGATGATAGATGAATTGGTTGATTTAGATGAAGAAAGATTGCATGTGTTGGATTTGTTAAAGAGGCAAAAAGAAAGAGTTGAAAAGTTCTACAACAAAAAAGTAAAGCATAAATCTCTTTTGGATGGTGATCTGGTTTGGAAGGTGATTCTTCCTATGGATTGAAAAGATAGAGCATTGGGAAAGTGGTCCCCTAAGTGGGAAGGGCCTTTCCAAGTTTTGAAACTTTTTTCGAACGACGCATATGAAATCAGAGAAATAGGGGAAGACGAAAGAATATTCAAAATAAATGAAAAGTACTTAAAAAGGTACAAACAAATACTGCAAGAAGTAAAAATAGCCAAAGAGTAAAATTGCATATAAATGAAAAGATAGTGTACTTTGCCAAACAAATGGCATTAGATTCATTACAAATAATTTACTGGCAAAGTAACTTGAAAACAAAAAAACTAGTACATAAAAAGCTATCCCTATTACAATCGAATATCTACAAAAGATTTCTTTAGGTCATCAAATTTCTTTCTTTGAATTTGAGGTCGACGATCACAGAAACTCTTGTTGGTCGAAAGATTTTCAATTTCCTGAGCAAGAGTTTGAGCCCTTTCGGCATGATGGACGCCTACTTCCAACTCTTCATCAATTGCCTTTTGATTGGGTTGTTGAAGAGATTCTCTAAGTCTTTTCTCCTGGGAAATCTTCTTCTGAAGAAGGGCTATCTGTTTTTCCCATTTTTGAATTTTTCCGTCACAATCGGCAAGTTGTTTGGTGTAAACTTCAAATAGTTGTTGCAACTCTAGGATCTTGTTGTTCGAAATGGCTGCAGCATCCCACTAAGCAAATTGAGTATCTGTTTTCTCAGATATTTGCCTAGTAAAACCTTGGAGTCGGTTTAGATCAGCAGTCACCAAGTCGACCAGAGAGGTTAGGTCTATGACAAAGCTGCTTACTTTTGAAGGAGATTCCAAAACGTTCACCTGTTTCAAGATCTTCTTCAAGTCAAAGAGGGACGTTGGATTTTCTTCAAGAAGCTTGAACAGGTCCACGTCAAGAATTTTCGTCTTGATCTCAGCCAGTGTGACTTCGAGAGAGTGTGCGCTAGAGGTGGCCCCTGAGGCAGACGGAGTACTTTGGAAGGAATCTTGAAAGTTAAAACGAGTACTAAGCACAACCTGCAAATACTCCAAAGGTATTTGCACCTTAAGATTCTCAATCTCCTCGCGAGTGAGACTAGTCGAACCAGTTGATAAGGAACTTCCCTTTGGGAGACCAACATTAAGTTGGTTGTTTTGTCCTTTGGTCAACTCTACCATTGGCTGTTTTGAATGGTCGTTGACATCAGTTTGTTCTTCTTTCTTGTCATTTTCATTGTCGACCTCAGCTTCGCCTTCGTCGGTAGCATGTGATTGAGGAGGAGGATAAGGAGAAGAATTGTCATCAGAAGCCTGGGAAACCTTAGGATATTGTTCATCTACTATGGTTGTTTATTTTGGCGAAGGTCTTGGAGAAGGAGGCGTTGGACTGACAGCTTGCTGGACTGGTTCATGGGGCTTTGTGGGAGTATCTTTTTTTGTTGGTTGTTTTGTGTTTTTATCTTGCGAAGGATTTTCAGAGATATTTTCCTGCAAAAAGGTTGTATATTTAAGAAGAGATATATTAATGGGAAGAAAATGTCTATAGTTGAAAATTTACCAGAGGAATCTGAGTATGGAAACTAGAGTTCCCACTCTCTGCATCTTTCGCTTGGATTGTCTTAGATGGACTAACGGGAGGAGTAGTTTTTGGTGTCTTGACTTTGGATTTTGGAGGAGGAACTTTTGTGACTTTCTTCTTTTTGATTGGTTGATTGGGTTCTGGTGATTCGTCACCTAACTCTTCACTGGAGGCTTTTTCTTATTTTCTTTTTGTAGTAGGAGGTGGCTTTTGACCTGTCTATATATACAAAAGAAAATGTTTCAGTTCCAAGAAAACATAAAAGGAAAAGAAATTAATCCAAATAAAGAAGGTTGTACCCTTGTCACAATTCTCTTGTTGATAATAGGACGGTTTTCATCCATCAGGTCGGATGTACTCCCGACAACGGTTTTCTTAGGAGTCATCCTTTTGGCTAATAAAAACAAGAATAAAGTCAGACATAAGTAAGAAACATACAAGTTAAAAATGTCGAAATAAAAAAATGGTTTGTAAATACCTTCAAGAATTGGAGTTTCCACATGAACATGTTTTATTCCAATATGAAGGTGTCCTCTATAATCATCCAGAGTAAACTTAGTCGGAACCACGCGCTCAACATGTTTTTTAAATTGTTGGCGAAGAATTTTCAAAGAATCCCCACAGACAAACCAATCTAGAAATGGAGGGCTTAATGCCACGCCAAAGTTAGCAGAAGGTAGAAGGGAAAATTTTGGTGGATAGAGGTTGAAAGCTACCTCATATTTTAGTTCTGGTCGAACATATGAAGGCAGTTTTAACTTATCCAACTTTTTTGTGAACTTAAGTTTTAAAGTCACTGTTACTTCGCTTATGGTTCGACTCAGTTCGTTTGGCCTATAGATGGTTTCAAAGTAATTTTGAAATTTTTGTATTTCTTTGATATGATGTGCTTTACCTTTTAGCGTTTTATCCTGCACAAAAGCAAAGGCTTTGGTTAGATGCATTGTGAATGCTGCTACGTCGTAGAATTTTTGAAGATAGTAATCCTTCCACAAAGTGTCAAATTCAGGGGTGCAAAGGAAAGAGGGTCGAAAGACCGTTGGATGAATTTCCAAGGAGTCAT
Source organism: Lathyrus aphaca (assembly GCA_963966055.1). Taxonomy (NCBI): domain Eukaryota; kingdom Viridiplantae; phylum Streptophyta; class Magnoliopsida; order Fabales; family Fabaceae; genus Lathyrus; species Lathyrus aphaca. The sequence goes on along the minus strand of OZ014525.1, from coordinate 258,674,624 downwards.
CGGTCAGTTGTTTCATTAGTTCTTGACTTTCCTCTTCATTAGGTAGAGAGTTGTTCCAGATAATAGAGCTTTTCTTAGAAAAATGGGTTTTGCTTTTAACTGAATCAACCCAAACTGTCTAGCAACTAAATTAGTTTGATACACAAGAAGGGTGATTTTTGTTTTAGTCGAATTCTGATGAGAAGCAAGGAGTCTGGGTGTCAGAAAGGATTCCCAAATGTCAAGGAATTGATCTTCATCCTCTTTCATTTCTAAAGGTGGTTGTTTGGTAAACCATTTGGGTCCAATGTTCCTGTTGGCAAAAGGTGCCATAGTGGGAGTGAAATTGTATCTTTTGGCAAACATCATGTCAGCTTTGATTGGGAGAGATGCTTCGAAAGTAGCATTAAACAATATTTGTAGGAGCCAAATTGGCCCTGATACGCTCAGATTTCTTTTGTCCTTTACGGTTTTCAGGAAACCGACGTTGTCTCTTAAGGATTCATAGAGGCTTTCCAAGATCATTTCACTTAGGTGTAGCTTTGTTCCTTAGTGAAGTTGGTTGGCTAGGGTAATAAAACGCTTAACTACTTGGAGCGATTGAGAACAGAAGACAAATCTTGACAGCCATAGGGTCAAGAAAGCTATATGTTCCTTGTCGGAGACATTTTTGGTTTTCTTGTCATGGTATTCTTCTATAAACCCAGCGTAAGAAGCTTTGCTACTGTCGAAACCTATGGTATATTGGTTCATGACATTTGGGTCGAAAGCTACCCCTAAAGGACTTAACCCAGTAATGGGAACTATGTCGAAGAGGGTAGGGGTGACCATTCCACATTGAAGGTGAAAAGTGTTGTAGGTGCTATCCCAGAAGTAGAAAGAAGATAGCATCATGTTTGGGCAAATGTTAAGTCCCACCTTCGACATTTGAATTAAGTCGAAGATGCCTAAATCTTTCAAGAATGGGGCCTTAACTTTTTCAACCTTGTTTACCCAGGTAAGGTACTCTGAAATGTCTTTCGACTTGGGAAAGGCTCTAAATATCCTAGTGTTTTGTAGGTGTAACACGGTGGGAGAACTGACTTTTAGTCATGTTACGGATAACAAGAGTCGCCACCGACTTTTATTTTATCCATAAGGAAGGGACATAAAAGAACAGAAAAGACCGTTTTTTGAAAAGACTTGGGTTCGGGGGGTAGGTTATATAAAGGGAATGTGTTAGCACCCTTTATATCCATGGTTATCCATGGGCTCTTAGTTAATTAGCTCACTTTAATTGTTTTTGGAAAGTGTAGTGTGTGATTAGAAATTTTCTAAGTACTTTGTAATGATCCTCGTATGGATGTATACAAAGCCTTGTTTGAAAATGTTTTGAAAATATTGTGAGGTTTGAAAAGTATTTTTGAAGAGTGAGCAAGTAACTATGAGGTACCTACCCTAGATTAAGTCTTTCGTGTTCTCGTATGTTCTTTCAATGGTAAGACTATCCATATTATTAAGGAATAGGTAGTCATTACCTTGGATGTGTTAAGGGACAAGCGTACAGTCATCGTATGGTCATAGAAGGCAACTTAAGGGGTGTCTTTAGCAATTCGTAGGGACTATCATCATTTATTCGAAGGGACAAGATCATTATTCCGTAGGCAACCTCGAAGGGACTTGATCTTTTAAACTATAGGGACTTGATGATTTTATGAAGGGACTTTGCTTAAGACACCCCTATATTCGAGGGACTTGACCATTTTAAATAAGGCAACCAAGAGGAATACCCTAGGAAGTGCAAGATAGCGATCTTAGATCGACTTACGTGTGTGAGTGTTTATTTTCAAATATTTATCTTATTTAAATTAATTTTCTAAGTTAATTTTAATTACATTTAAGTTATACACACCCTAAAGTTACTAACCACACAATAAAATATTCATAATAAAATAAAGAGAGAAAATAAATCTATAAGTATTACATGGCTTTAGCAGATACATAATAATCGAAAAATGAATTATAATAATAATAGATATAATAAACTAATAAATAAACAATAATAATAAAATAATAGCAATAATAATAATAAATAAAGAAATCAAGATTAAAATTTAAAAGAGAAATTATTTTAGGTTAGACAACAATTATAAATTTTTTTTAGAAGTTAATTAAGAAAGTATAAGAATTTAAACAATTTAATAATAATAAAAAACATTAAATTATTTACATAATAATAAAAGAAATAAGGGTTAATATATTAATTAGGGTTTAGAAAAATAAATTAGGTTTTTTAGGATTAATTGGAAAATTAGGGTTTTAGAAAATAATTGGAGTTCTTAAGTAATTAAGGTTTTAAATATTTATTTACAAATTATATGACAAAAATTAATACTATAATAAAAATTATTAGAAAGAATAATTAATATTTATTTACAAAAATATTTCATGATATAATATATTGAAGTTAAAATTAGAGTTATTTAATTAGTTAATTAGTTAATTAGTTAATAAGATAATTAAGTAATATAATATAATAATATAATAATATAATAATTAAATTATGAAAAGATAAAGAAAAAAGAAAATAAAACAGGTTTTAAAAAAAATGGGGGAGGCCTGGATTTGAACCCAGGACCTCCCCATTACCAAGCTGAAGCAAAGACCACTGGGTTGCGCGTGCTAGCTGATAAGGAGATGAACCAAAGCCAATAAATAATAAACCTAGAAAAATTAAAATAAATGAACAAAAAGAAAGAACCTGGGGATCGAACCCAGGTCTTGAATGTCATTAACGCGCATATTTACCACCAGACCATCTACACCAATTAAATATTTACCTGCAAATAATAATATATAAAATAGAACAAATTTTTGAATTTAAAAATGCGCCAAGAGGTCATCTTCCCCGCTCACCCGTCTAGTTAGGTTATAGCTACAGTCGTTCATAGCTAAAACTTGTAGTGACAGTTTTTTGTCCGTCACTACACGTCCTGCAAGATTAAAATTCATAATACGCAAAATAAATTTCTTTTAATAACACAAAACACTCAATGGAGGCCTTCTAAACCCAGATAGGTCATTAATTTCATGAAAAATCGTCTCTAGCCATGGATCCTAATTTCAAGCTTTCAAACCCTAAAAATGGCGTATCACTATTCCTGCACAAAAACTCCAATTAAACCATCCAGAAACATTTAGAGCATCATTACAAACAATATTATGTGATCAAATTAAGATTAAAACATGTGTAGAATCAAAATCAAAATTTAAAGAAAATAAGCACAAAACGAAATCAGTGAATGCTATTGGACATGATTCTGGTAATGAAGATGATGTATTCATGTTCAGGACATCTCAAAGAATGTAATGCAACCTTCAAAATCCTTTGAAAATGGCTCTAAGGGTGAAACCGAATTGGTGTTTTTCTTGAAATTTATTTAATATGAATCTTATGCTTTGACCTGCACAAATTCGTCCTCTGTGTTTGTGTTATGTTCCTCTTCATATAGTGAACCAAATTAGGTAAAAAATCAAGTGATTTTGTGGGCTTTTGGATGACTTGAATATGAAGAAATCCTCTTACCAATTTGGTCAAAAAATCAAATATTTTCATGCCTAATTGTCTTAGCACGAATTTGGATAGCATCCAATCACTTTAAATGGTGTTTATAAGTTTCTAGAACAAGAATCAAATCTAAATATTGAGTTTTCATATTTTATTTTGATTTAAATTGATTTTTAATGAATAAAATCAAAATAAATATAAAATAAAGTATAAAAATATGAATAAATGAGAATTGGTTCGTGCATGATGTCATGGTAAAGATTGGATCACAAAATTGCAAGCCCATGTGGAAAGAATTGGTTTTAAGAACCCATTTGCTCAATATACCTCTCAAAAATTTCCCAACTTTGCAAAGGCATAAATCCCTCAATTTTAAGGCTATGAAGGTGTTCTTGGACATTTTGGAAAGCTTATAGAGTCCTCTAACCAACCGCTTTGGCCTCATGTTCATATCCTTTACCATTTTCAAATTATGCCCTTTGGAAGATGTTGACTTTTTGTTGACTTTTAAAATGACCTATAATGTTTTAGCTCATACCTTCCAAATGAAGCATTTTTAGGATTGGCTTGTGAGACACAAAGTTGTAGAGAATTCAATTTCATTAAAAATGAGCTTTGGATGGGAAAATTTTTATGAAGCATGTGAAAGTTATGGTTGGTCAAAGTTCAATTGACTTTTCCTGTGAAAACCCTAATTTAGAAACTCCTGATTCTTGATGATCTGAAATCGCTTTGATGAATCATGATCAACCCTTGATCAAATGATGAATTTTACTTCATAAAATTGATGTTGGCAAAAAATCATGAAGTTTGACTTTGGTTTGACCACAATTGACCTCAGTTTGACTTTTTAACCACTTTGACTGATTTTTGCATATCTGATCATCTGACTGAGCAAACTTTTTGGGAAAACCTTGAAACTTGACATGGGGATTCTTGAACAAATGTGGGATGTTATGAAGCTCACTTGAGACATTGAAAGTCCATTTAGCCTGATGAAATCCAAAACCCTTGTTTAGGGTGCATTGCTTAGGAGGAGGCTTTGTCTGAGGGAACTTCCAAGCTTTCTGACTAATTGTGAACCTTGTGAACCTCTTGGGATACCTTTTGAACCTTGTGAACCTCTTGGGATACCTTTTGAACCTTGTGAACCTCTTGGGATACCTTGTGAACCTTGTGAACCTCTTGGGACACCTTGGTACACAATGCCTTGACTAGGGGAGGACAAATTTTGGGGTGCAACAGCTGCCCCTGTTCAATTTTCTGAAACCTGAGGAGTTAGATTGGCCTGTGTGCCATACGTGACTTGGAAGGTTAAAGGGGATTGAACATAAAAGCCCAAAAATTTGCACTCGCTGGTGCGTAAAGTAATATTGCTGATTGGTTGTATATACTGGTGTGGGCTTAAAGATGCCACTCAGAGGAACTGGAGATGGGCTTATAGATGCCATCCATAATATCAGAAGGTGATAGTATCAAAAGGTTGTCACTGGATATCAGTACTAGGTCTTCGTATAGGCCGTCTCTGAATCATTTCTGTAACATGGTTTGAGTTGAATGTCAGCACTAGATCTTCGTATAGATCGTCTCTGCATTATCTCTGGGGGAAAAGAATATCCTTCATTAGGTGTCAGTACTTAGATCTTCGTGTAGATTGGCTCTGAACCATCTTTAGGAACATACTTTAATTTAAGCATCAGAATCAAATCTTCGTGGCGATCTTTTCTGAATTGCTTTTGGTAATATCTTGGGCTAAGTACAAGATCTTTGTATCGATCATTTATGTACCATCCCACAGATAAACTGTTGCATAGACCATTAGAAATAAATCTTTGTAGCGATTATCTCTTCTGGAAATATCCCGGATTAGGTAATAGATCTTCGTATAGACCATTTACATACCTTCCCAAGGACAAAAAGAATATCAGGATTAAATCTCCGTGGCGATTATCCCTGAACTTCTTCTGAAAGAATCTCTTGGATTAAGTGCTAGATCTTCGTATAGATCATTTACACACTATCCCAAAGATAGTTGACCATCAGAAATAAATCTTCGTAACGATTATCTCTTCCAGAAATATCCTGGATTAAGCACTAGATCTTCGTATAGATCATTTACGTACCCTTCCAAGGACAACTTGAGCATCATGATAAAATCTTCGTGGCGATTATTCCTGAATTGCTTCTGGTAATATCCTAGACTGAACACTAGATCTTCGTATAGACCATTTATGTGCCATCCCAAGGACAACTTGTATTGATCATCAGAAATGAATCTTCGTAGTGATTATCTCTGAATTAGATATCAGTATCTGATCTTCGTATAGATCATCTCTGAACTATTTGATAGTGTTTATCTGCCTGCAACTATCCTGAAAAGGAGAGGTTAGTTTATGCAAGATTATTTGATGTATGCATGTATGGCATGATGCTCTTAAGTAATAATGTCATATGGGTTATGGATGTGTATGCCATGATATAATGTAAATGATGTATGTATGAATCATGTAGCCTGAAGTGTCTGGGTATCTCTGTATAACAACTGCTGGCTGGGGAAAATAAATCTTGGTTCGTTGCTGAGGAACATGAGGACTTCGTTCCCTTCTTGTTTAATAATATGGTACTCAGAACCACCCTTCTTTGTTCGTCGTGCTTTTTATTGAAGAATTAGATCCTAAATATCCTGACTGAGGATAAAAGAGATGGACATAGATCCGGGAGACTTAATTCTTCGGAGGATACGAAACTGCTTGAAGACTTCGTCGAGTGGGAAGTATAAGATATTACTTGAAGAGTTTTGTATGGATATCTGTAAAGATTACCCTGTGGGGATGAACCGGCGAAGCTTCATTGAATTCCTACCCTCATTCGTCCTTAGTAAATACTATTACTGCATTTTATGTATTTCTGGTAAACATCAATCATATTCAAAAGCATACATACATTCAAATATAACCAATGGACGTTTTTGCTTAAGTAAACAAGGGAAAAGTAAACTTGAATTCAAAGACGAGACTTTATTTATTTAGAGAATGGCCTATAAACAGGCAAGTTTGTACAAGGAGACAGAAATCCTAGTAAGAGGAATCTGTCGTAAAAGTTTTACAAAAACAAAGAAAAGAAGCTATGTGAAAAATAATCCTATTGAGTTTCACTTCCACTATTGCCATTATCTTCAAGTATATCATCCTTTACTGTCGAGATAAAAATGATTGGATTTATCTTTATCTGTTTGAACTTGATTCAGGTAGCACAACTGGTTGAGGTTACATGAGTGATCCAATGAGACATAGTCATACGCTTTAATCCCTAACTTTTGCCTGGATTGCCTTTTCAGGTTTTCAATCCACCGGGATACCCTTTTTTTCCCAAGCCTCCCTTTCAGATTTTTGACTTGCCGGGTGTACAATCTTTTATATATATATCCCTAATTTTTTCCCGAACCCTTTTGGTTCGCCGGGATGCCCTTATTTTTGCCTAGGCCAGTCAACCTAGCGGGTCTCTTTTTATGCGTAGTATTTTTTAACTATGTTTGCGTTTACGGGCTGTGAGAAATCTTCACCATCCATAGTAGTAAGCATCATGGCACCTCCTGAAAATACCCTTTTGACTACAAATGGTCCTTCATATGTAGGAGTCCACTTGCCCCTAGGATCACCCTATGGTAATACGATACGCTTGATTACCAAGTCTCCAGTCTGATATACCTTTTGCTTAACCTTCTTATTAAAAGCTTCGATCATCTGTTTCTGGTACATCTGACCGTGACAAACAGCTGCCAGCCTTTTCTCATCAATCAAATTTATCTGGTCAAGTCGAGTCTGAATCCACTCATCTTCATCCAAGCCTGCATCCTTCATGATTCTCAAGGAAGGGATCTGAACCTCAATGGGTAGAACTGCTTCCATACCATAGACTAAGGAGAATGGGGTTGCCCCTGTTGAAGTACGTATTGTAGTACAATAACCATGAAGAGCAAATGGTAACATCTCATGCCAATATTTATACGTAACAGTCATCTTCTGTAGAATCTTCTTGATGTTCTTATTGGCAGCTTCTACTGCACCATTCACCTTTGGACGATACGGAGAAGAATTATGATGCTTAATCTTGAAATGCGTGCAGAGGTCAGTAATCATAGTGTTGTTCATATTATAACCACTCTAGCCTAGGTGTCACTCAGGTCCCAGGTATAGGACCTTAATCACTCAATGAAACCCCACCCACCAAAACAGAAACCAGATCTAGCAATGATAATGACAGTATGATGTACAAAAGATTGTAAAGAAAGCAGTTAATAAATATGTGCATAAGGCAATAAATAAAGCAAATAAACAAGCACAATTAGCACATAACACCCCCGTAAACAAAAATCAAACAAGCGCTAGGAGGAACCCACAAAAAGAAACAGAAGCCCTGGTTGCAGAATAAGGTTCCCCAGCAGAGTCGCCAAGCTGTCGCTCCCACCAAATGACACCGGGTCAGACGGGGTACAGACGCGAACGGTCGGCGAAAGAGAACATGAAAATGAACTAAAAAGAGTCGCCAGCTAGGCATTTTTATCCCGAAGGAAAGGTAATGCTACATAAACCTAAGAAAAGATGGATAAGACGGTTACGAACCAGAGAAACTGAGAAAGGGGGTTGGTTACAACCTGGGAAGGTATTAGCTCCCAGATTGTCCGTCGTACTCGACAGGATCCACGCTTGAAAGATTTGTGTTTAAAGGGGTAGTGTTAGTGCTATCTGTCTGCAAAAGCTGGAAAAGAATGCAAGTGTCAGTGTAAAAGAAGTGTGAAGTGAAATTGCTCAGGAATGAGACTTAGAAAGAATGCTGGAAGAGGGGGAATATACAGAGAATTTTGTTCGATAACAGTTAAGTTATGCCTACGTATCCTCTCGTGCAATGAGGAAGTCAGAACACCGTAGTTCGACTCAAAGAGACTGAAAGATAAATTGACTGATGAACTGCTTGCTTGTCTATGCTCAATTGTATGACCTGTCTGGCTCAGGTTCTAACTGTCTCGCATTAGACGGAAGAAGCGAGTTCTCGTTTATGAGTGAATGAGATGAGGAAAGAAATTCCAGAGGAGATGATTATTGTTTGTTTTTGAGTCTTCAAACTTTTATTGCTTTTGGAGTTTGTCATAAGAAAATGAGCTTAAGCCTAAACCAAGGGTTAGTAAACTCATCACCTCTTCCCTCTGATTAGGGGTAATGAGAATACCTTAAGTATGAAGTAAACACCTCACACTTAATCACCATGATGTAGGATTAAGATCATTAACCTACTTGCATTTATTTAGATGTTTTTGGTGTTTTTGTTTAGTGTTATGTAATGAGTTTAAGCCATAATCAAGGATTTAATGGACCCATTACACCATCCTAATAGAAGGATGATAGATGAGAACATTTAAGCTGAGGAAGGCTCCTCAACTTAATCCATGATTAAGGATTAATCTCATGACAAAACAAAGCCTTTATTAAAGTGGATTTTAGTTAATGGTAAGATTAAGAAGTGAATTTTTATGGTTTGTAAGACAACTTGAGGGGGGACTTATCCATTAACACTAGGGTTAGTCCTTCTTGACCAATTAAGGAAGAATTATAACCCTAATGCAAGGCCCAATTTACAAGCTTGATGTCTTAGTAATTATTAGATGAATTGATTAAGGGATTTAAACACATTAAGGGTTTAACACTTAGGATTAAATTTATACACTCCATCCTAAGAGAAGGATGCAGGCATAACCTTAATCACAAAGCCTTAAAACCTTGAAGGTTTAGTCCCTGATTATGAGGAGAGAGGAGAGACACAAAAGATGACACAAAGGTAAAACTAATAGGGGGACTAATCAAACCCTAATTGTTAACATGCTTGGGTGTTCCTAGGGTTTATGAGGCTTGCAAGAGATCTTCAGGAAAATCCACCAAGGAAAAAGCAAGATGGAAGGAGGAGAAGCAAAAGAAGCAAGTCAACTTACTTCACTTAAGAAGATAAGTTGCTTGAAGAAAGAAAGTGAAGAAGGCACATGAATGAGCAAGCTCACTCTAAAGAAAAAGTAAAATGCAGAAATGAATGCATAAGAAAAATGAGAAGAGATGGTGAGAAGTGAAGGCAAATTCACTTCTCAAAGTACTTACCACCTGAAATGGTAGCATAAAAAGAGAATGAGGTGAAAATGAAATGTATGCAAGGATGCAAACCAAAACCAGAAGCATATTCATGATGTAAATGATGCTAAGAGATGATGCAAAGGCATGTCAAATGCAATGAATGATCATACAAGTGATGAGAATGCAAATGAAGCATGTAAGAAGCATGAAAGTTCATGAATGCTCATGGAATGTAATGAATGCATGACATGGAAAATGGACGAAGAAATGATCAAGCATGATTATAATGTATCCTAAGATGTCTTAGAAGTCATGTGAATGTATGAAATGTCATGGCAAGTTCATGAATGCAAGCATATGCAAGATGTATGCAAGAGAAGATGAGAAATTAGGGTTTTCATGCAACATGAGATGCAAAACTCAAAAACAGAAGCAAATGACAAGATAAAAAATTGAAAATAGAATCAAAGGAACCCTAACCCCATATGATATCACACCCCAAAGGAGAAGACCTAACTCTTAACCTAATGAAAGCTATGATTTTTCTAAGTTATCTAGGGTTTTAAGGTACCTAAAGGGAAAAAATGCAAATCAATTCAAAAAGGCAAAAGAAATTTGTGACAAAATTATGCTAGAAACTACATGTCAAATGAAGGTCAATGCAAAAAGAACCATTGTCATATCATTCATGGTTAGGCAGAAAAGAATTCTTGAAGTTAGGGTTCAAAAATAGGATTTTATGAACCCTAAATTCATGAAAAATTATCAAAGATGATTCAAAACCAAAAAGAAATTTGTGTGGATGGTATGACAATGTCTCTAAATGTTTAAAGATGCAGTATGAATTTTTTGGATTTTTTAGAAACCTAAATGATATTTTAATTAATTAATTTTCATTAACTAATTAAAATAAACATTTAAATGTTTTAAAAATTATTTTTTAATGCAAAAAATATATATATATATATATATATATATATATATATATATATATATATATATATATATATATATATATATATTTTGGGTTAAGAAAATTATTTGAAACCAAAATGCAGAAAGAAAATATTTTTTAGATTTTTTAAGTATTTTAAATAAATGATACAAAATTAAATGAGAAAAATGAAATTAAAACTAAATAAAATGGAAGTATGCTGAGTGGAGGGATGAGATTTAATCTGGGGAAGGTTTAGTTGACTGCGCGCCAAATCCTGTGGCTGGAATTCAAACTTAACTAAACCTAATTAATTAATTATTTAATCCTAATTAATAATTAATGAAGTGATCTGGTCCATTCAACGCGCGCGGGAGATGAAGATCCAAGGGTCCTAATTCAAACAGAAGCCCTAACCCTAATTATCACTTAATGACTCTCAGGTCACCGGAGAAGAGCTCCGGTCGTCTTCTCCGGTGACACCCTCACCTGAAAAACGCTAACTTCTTCCCTAGGTTATTTCTGGAGCTCTAAAGCTCCAGATTAACTCTTCTCACTTCCCTGAATCCAAATCCACCCTCAAATCACATTTCTTTTCACTCAAACTCAAGATTCGAAACAAAGATAAAAAATGGTGAAACTTTCAGAAGTTCATAAAATCCTCAAATCGCAACCATTTTCAAAAATGAAAGTATCAGCATGCTCAGCACAACAAGAAGAACATTTCTATAACCTAAAATCACATTTCTGGAAAAATGTTTGAAGGAGTTACCTGAGCTTGAGCTTCCTCAGTTTGGAGCTTTTAGGCTGCTTCTCCTGTGCAAGCAGACTCCAATGACCCTCCTGAAGAAGCTTTGATGCTTGGGAGACCTTGATAGTGGCTGGTTTGTGAGTTTGCACTCCAACTGGCTGAAAATCGTATTTTGTTTGTGGTGTGTTCTTGGCTGTTTTTATGGGTGGTTTATGATCAGTGAGTGATTTAGAAATGAATGGTGGTGTTTGTTTGAAGATTGGGTGGCTGAGTTATGAAATTCGAAAGCTTTTGCAAGAGGGAGTGTTTTTGGGAACTTGAGGATTCTTAGGTTTCATCTTGTGTTCTTGTGTGCTATGATCAGCATTTGGTCCATATATCAAGTTGTGATAGGTCAGAGGAGTGGTTGTGCCTTATGGTGATTGGTATGACCTTCTTGCAAAAAGTCACCAACTTGTGTACTTGATGTATGGGCAAGAATGCAGCTGGCCTTTGGGCATGTCCATGCGCAGCTGACTTCATGGATGTCCACAAATTCAATCTTGAGGCAATTCAGCATGTGGGAATAAAGTTATGGGGTGTTTTGCAATTATGTGAAGTTTTGGCCCCTTTAGAAATCTTGATGTTCAAGGCATGTAATCTTCCAATTCCTTGGGCAATTCTGATCTAGAGGCAATGCACTATGATGTTATGATGTATTGAAGTGTGTTTGAAGTCACAAAAAGCCTTGGCAAGTGGTTTTGCAAAGAATCCCTTTTGGTGCATTCTTGAAATTTATGGGATTTTTGCCAACTTTGACAAGCCATATCTTGAGTTCCAAAATGAATTAGATCTTGTTATTGTACTTTTTGAAAAGGGAATGATCCAATCTACAACTTTCATGACCAATAATTTTTCATTTGAAGCATTTTTGGTTGAGAAAGAGGAGGTTGAAAAACTTTCCCAAAATGGAAAGTTTACATTACAAGTCATTTCCATTTTTGGCAACTTTTGGTTTAGCCCACTTTTCTTCAATTTTGTGAACTTCTAAGCACTTCAATGGTCAAATAAAGATCATATAACCTCAATTTGATGAAAAATCCACTTTGGTTCCATGTTGGGGGGGCCTTAGATGCCCTGATTTTGCTCTGACTTGCTCAAGAAGTTACCCAGTGATCAAATGACTTCCACAATGAATTTCTTCATCAAACTTGGTACACATGATCCTTATAACATATTGAGACCATTAGAAACAAGAATGACCAAAAAATTTGGAGTTATTGCCTCTGAAACCAATACCCTAATTTCAGGTCATTTGTGCAGTGAAACCCTAGCTCAGCTTCCATGACTTGCCAGATCTTGTGATTTTTTGGCTTCCTTGATCTTTGAGGGATATAATATGATGATTGAACATACATGGACCCTCTTGAGATGATTGAAGACCTTTGGAGTGACTCAGATGGATCCTGGACTGCTCAGATCACAAACCCTAGATGCATATGAACTTGAACTAATGCAATGAATCAAATATGTAATATAAGATTGTATGCTTATGCTTATGCAAAACATGAAAGATCACAAGCCATGGTGTGAAATGAGTGAGGGCAAATTTGGGGTGTTTACAGCTGCCCCTGTTAGCTGTGCAGGGTGTAAGCGCCTGGCTTAACAGACAAACAAGATAACTTGTGGTTGAATACCAAAGACAGTCCAAAATTTGCACTCACTGGAGAGAAGAAGAAAAGGGATATAGATTGTAAAAGAAAGGTATAATATGATTATCAAGTGAAAGCGATGGAGGACGACCATCGAGCAGGGGACGACTGTTGGGGAAAAACTGTATATCAAGCAATGACAGGGACAACCGACAAGCTGGGGAAATGAAGAGATCATGATGGGGACGGCCATCAAGTAAAGTAACAACGCTCTCTGGGGATTAAAGGTAAAGTCAATGATGGGGATGACCATTAGGTATGAAGAATAAATGAAGTATTGATGAGGGACGGTCATCAAAAGGTGAAGGACGATCACCTAGCAGGGGACAGCTGCTCTTTATCATGACATAGGACGAATGCCGGATAGAAAAAGTCGATGATGGGGACGGCCATCGGATAAGCATGATGAAGGACGATCATCAAGAGGTGAAGGACGATCACCTAGCAGGGTACAGCTGCTCTCGGGGTATATCATGACATAGGACGAATTGTCAGATAACAAGATCAACGATGGGGACGGCCATCGGATAAAATGATGAAGGACGATCATCATGAGGTAAAGGACGATTACCTAGCAGGGGACGGCTGCTCTGTTGGGGATAAGGATGAGGGACGGTCATCCGAGGTGAAGGAAGACCACCTGGCAGGGGACGGCTGCCGAAAGATATCACGACATAGGACGAATGTCGGATGGAAAAGGGTTCCAGTAATGGAGACTCCATTGGGGAAAGGATGAGGGACAGTCATCCATAGGTGAAGGACGATCACCTGGCAGGGTACGGCTGCCGAAAATATCACGACATAGGACGAATGTCGGATAGAAGAAGAGTTGCTTTGGCGATTTGCTGGGGAATAGTAAACACAGACGAGTGTTTACGTTCAAGAAATAAAAGGTATAAGTGTTTGATGCGGTGCATAGATTAAAGATGCGGACGAGCATCCTTAAGACTGTGATACGGACGAGTATCGGTAGAAACAAACGTTGACGCGTGTTCATAGATGATGATACGGACGAGTATCAACTAGTTAACAGAGAACACGGACGAGTGTCGAATCTGAGGGGAAATAAGTGTATACAAGATACGGACGAGTATCTGTTTAAGTAATAACAAGTATTGTGAAGTATGAGCCAGATACGAACGAGTGCTCGACTTGCTGGGGAATAGTGACACGGACAAGTATCAAAAGTGAAAGTGTATAAGTTATGAACTTATTTGTATAGGAAGGTGTAATAGGTATTCTGGAAACCTGTAGGGGGGTAAGATGACACGAACGGGTGTCAAAAGAAGTATTATAATAAGTGTTTGGGTAACCATGATGGGGATAGGTGACATGGACGGGTCTCAAGAGAATGTACAAGCACTGGTTTGGTTTATATTTGCAGGGGATGATATGACACGGACGAGTGTCAAAAGTACATATGATCATGTGTTTGTGTTAGAGAGTGCGAAGGGGATGCTTTGGCTTTCTACTGGGGAGGTGACACAGACGAATGTCAAGAAGTATGTGTATTTGAGAGTGCAAAGGGATGCTTTGGCTTTCTGCTGGGGAGGTGTACATGATGAGTGTCAAGAAGTATCTGTATTTGAGAGTGCAAAGGGATGCTTTGGCTTTCTGCTGGGGAGGTGTACATGATGAGTGTCAAGAAGTATCTGTATTTGAGAGTGCAAAGGGATGCTTTGGCTTTCTGTTGGGGAGGTGTACATGATGAGGTATTGTTGGTATTTACAGGTGACTGGTTCGAACCTGACTTGTGATCATGCAATATGTTTGATTTTTGCCGTAATGCTCCGTATTAGACGGAATGCTACGCTTTTGTGGTGATTTATGATGTGAATGTTATGATTATGCAAAAGATATCGATCCGGGATTCGGATCCCGCTGCCTGTGGAGATTTCTGACTGATCTTCTTGGAAGGGTATCCCAGCTGGGGATATGATCATTGGTAGATCTTGATAGGATGTATGACTCTGCTTGGGGATTAAATCAAGGGTAGACTCATCTGGTAGTGAGATAACCCAGCTGGGGATGAGGAAGCTTTTGTCACTTTGTTGTGTGGGAAACTCAGACATTACTCCTTTGGGAAGAGGCTGGAGCTCTGTGGGGAGGCGGTTCCCTGTCCTTGCTGGAGATGAGAGATTTGGTATTCTGGAGGAGAAAAGATCACTGAACGATCCTCCCAGAGGTTTTTTGTGAGGATCCTGCTGAGGATGAGGAGACTTGACAACTCAGCTGGGGAAATGAGCATTTACTGATGCTGCTCTGGAGAAAATATGCTGGAGAAGCGATGCCTAGCAACTCTGATGGGGAGAAAGCATTTTCGGTGCTGTTTGGAGGATGTGTTGAGGAGACAATGATTTGGCAACTTTTCTGAGGAAATGTATCCCAAATACTGTAATCCTGTCAAAACAAAGAAATGTACAAGTATCCCGAGGTATCCCTTACCGGATTCCGTCATAGGAGGTTAGATATTTCTGGAAGTAAATACATTTCCTGCAAGCATTTATTAGAAAGGCACATCTTTTTCTATGCAAATATAATATCATGAATTTTGGACATTTTGCGAACGAAACAAAAATACACAAGACACAGTGTGACTGAAAACTCTGATTTTATTAATTTGTGTGCCCTGAATTGGCAAGTACAGTCAAAGAAACAGATCTATTGAAATGAGGAGATTGTTACAAATTGAGAAAAATGAAGGTGTTGGCAATGTTGATGACGCTTCAGTGAGCTTCCCTTTGCTATGACCCGTATGACCTTGACGTTCTTCTCATCTTGCTTTCTGAGGAAAGTTGATTTTGACCGATGCTTTAACCTTTTGAAGCTTGCCATGTTGAGAGTGATACAGACGAATTCAGAATGTAGTTGTTCGCTTATTCCCTAATTTTGCGTGGATCGCCCTTTCGGGTTTTCAATCCACCGGGATACCCATTTTTGCCTGAGCTGTCCAATGCGGCTTTTCAGCTCAGTGGGTGTACATTTTTCTTTATTTTCCCTTATTTTTGCCCGAGTCTTTTATTTTGTTTTTGACTCACCGGGATGCCCTATTTTTGCCTGGACTTACATTCTGTTTTTACGTCCAGCGGGTCATTTTATGCGAAGTATTTTTTAACTGCATCTGAATTCACAGGGGACAGGAAATTTTTACCATCCATAGTGGTGAGCATCAGTGCTCCACCAGAGAAAACTTTTTTTACTATGAACGGACCATCGTAATTCGGAGTCCACTTGCCCCTGTGGTCTGTATAAGGAGGAAAGAGTCTTTTCAGCACAAGATCTCCTACTTGGTATTCTCGAAGCCTGACTTTCTGATCGAAGGCTTTCTTCATTCTTTTCTGATATAACTGCCCATGACAGATTGCAGCTAATCTCTTCTCTTCAATCAGATTCAGTTGATTGTACCAAGAACGGACCCATTCTGCTTCATTCAACTTGACATCCATCAGTACCCGCAAGGAGGGTAATTCAACTTCAACAGGTAGGACTGCCTCCATACCATACACAAGCTGATACGGTGTTGCCCCAATGGATGTTCTGATTGAGGTACGGTACCCATGCAAGGCAAATGGTAGCATTTCATGCCAGTCTTTGTAAGTAACCGCCATCTTTTGCACAATCTTCTTAATATTCTTGTTAGCTGCCTCAAGAGCGCCATTCATCTTTGGCCTGTAAGGAGAAGAGTTGTGATGTTGGATCTTGAAGTCCTGACACAGTTCTGCCATCATTTTATTGTTCAAGTTGGAACCGTTATCAGTAATGATTCGCTCGGGTACTCCATACCGACAGATGATGTCTCTCTTCAGGAATCTGGCTACCACTTGTCTGGTGACATTTGCGTACGAAGCTGCTTCAACCAATTTGGTGAAGTAATCAATGGCTACCAGGATGAATCTGTGGCCATTTGAAGCAGTCGGCTCGATCTTCCCAATCATATCAATGCCCCACATGGCAAAGGGCCAAGGTGAAGACATCACATTCAAAGGATTCGGAGGCACATGCACTTTATCTGCATAAATCTAGCATTTATGGCACTTTCTGGCATAGGCACAACAGTCTGCATCCATTGTGATCCAGTAGTAACCCGATCTTAACAACTTTTTAGCCATTGCGTGTCCTCCAGCATGGGTACCGAAAGATCCTTCATGCACCTCGTGCATCAGCAAGTCCGCTTCTATCATATCAACACATATGAGAAGTACCATGTCAAAGTTTCTCTTGTACAAGGAACCATTAGTATTCAGGAAGAAACTACCAGCTAGCCTTCTTAATGTCTTCTTATCATTGGATGATGCCCCAGGTGGGTATGTTTGATCCTCTAAGAAGAATTTGATGTCATGGAACCAAGGCTTGTCATCTTTAGCAATGTCCACAAAGAATACGTATGCTGGTCTGTCAAGTCTGGATACTGAAATCCGAGGCACATAGTTGGCAGCTTGAACTTTGATCATGGAAGAAATGGTAGCCAGAACATCCGCAAACTGATTTTCATCTCAAGGGATATACTCAAGTTTGACTATTGTGAAGAAAGTTAATAATTTCCTCGTATAGTCGCGGTACGGAATCAGATGCTCCTGGTGAGTGTACCACTTGTCGTTGGTCTGATTGATTACAAAAGCTGAATCTCCGAACACAGTTAAAGTCTTGATCCTGAGGTCAATGGCTTCCTCAAGACCCATGATGCAGGCTTCGTATTCAGCTTTGTTGTTAGTGCATGCAAAGGTGATTTTTGCCGAGAAAGGCATGTGAACTCCTTTAGGTGTAATGAGCACTGCACCAACTCCACGGCCGTTCATATTAACAGCCCCATCAAACATCATTATCCATTCTTCTTCTGGGTCAGGCCCTTCAGTGTGAACAGGCTCTTCATGATCTTTTGCTTTCAGGAACATGATGTCTTCATCAGGGAAGTCAAATCTCATAGGCTGGTAATCACTAATGGGTTGCTCAGAAAGATAATCAGACAGTACACTGCCTTTGATGGCTTTTTGAGATGTGTACTGAATGTCATATTCTGTCAGAATCATTTTCCATCTGGCGACCCTTCCGGTAAGTGCTGGCTTCCCAAATATGTACTTGACTGGATCCATCTTTGAGATCAATAAGGTAGTATGGGTCAACATATACTGCCTTAGTCGGCGAGCAGCCCACGCTAAAGCACAGCAAGTTTTCTCGAGCAGTGAATAACGTTGTTCACAGTCGGTAAACTTTTTGCTTAGGTAGTATATCGCATACTCTTTTCGACCAGACTCGTCATGCTGGCCCATCACACACCCCATTGATCCTTCTAATACTGTCAAGTACATTATTAGAGGTCTTCCTTCAACTGGAGGCATAAGAATGGGAGGTTCTTGTAAGTACTCCTTGATTTTGTCAAAAGCCTTCTGGCAGTCTTCATTCCACCTGACCGTTTGTTATTTCTTAACAATTTGAACAGTGGTTCACAGGTTGCAGTAAGGTGAGATATGAACCGTGAAATGTAGTTCAATCTACCTAGGAACCCCCGAACCTCCTTTTCAATCTTTGGTGCAGGCAACTCTTGAATGGCTTTAACTTTGTCAGGGTCAACTTCAATTCCCTTTTCACTTACAATAAATCCCAGCAGCTTACCGGACCGCACCCCGAATGTGCATTTGTTGGGGTTTAGCTTCAACTGATATTTCCTCAGACGCTTGAACAACTTCAGCAGATTCACCAGATGATCTTCTTCAGTGAGGGACTTGGCAATCATGTCATCCACGTAGCATTCAATTTCTTTGTGGATCATGTCGTGGAATAATGTTACCATAGCCCGTTGATAGGTAGCACCAGCATTCTTTAGTCCGAATGGCATTACCTTATAACAGAATATGCCCCAGGGTGTGATGAAAGTTGTCTTCTCCATGTCTTCAGGTGACATCTTGATCTGATTATATCCTGAAAACCCATCCATGAAGGAGAATACTGAGAACTGAGTCGTATTATCGACCAATACATCAATGTGAGGTAATGGGAAGTCATATTTCGGGCTAGCTCTATTCAGATCCCGGTAATCCACACACATCCGTACTTTTCCATCCTTTTTAGGCACTGGTACAATGTTAGAAACCCACGGCGGATAACTAGTCACAGCAAGGAAACCGGCGTCCCACTATTTTTGCACCTCTTCTTTTATCTTCATGGCCATATCCGAACGAGTACGGCGCAACTTCTGTTTTACTGGAGGACAATCTTCCTTCAAAGGCAGCTTGTGCACAACAATGTCGGTATCCAGACCTGGCATGTCTTGATAGGACCAAGCAAAGACATCAACATACTCTCGAAGCATGTCAATAAGTTGTTCCTTCACTGAATCTTGCAGACGGGTCCCAATCTTCACTTCTTTCAAGTCTTCTTCGGTACCAAGATTTACTGTCTCAACCTCCTCCTGATGAGGAGTGATAACCTTCTCCTCTTGCCTTAGCAGTCTGGCTAGCTCTTCAGGTAGCTCATAATCTTCTTCAACCCCTTCATCGGCCTGATTAATCGGATTGTCGAAGTCATACAAAGTCATAGCAGTGTTGTTGTCGGTGCGGTCTGGAGGGCACTCTCTGCAAGGGTTTAGATTTGTTCATTTTAGTGATCAGTTTTATCTTGTTTTAAAAAGTGAAAAATTATTATTTTGAAAACATTGCCATTTTATTGTTTTGTACAAAAAACGAAAAACGAAAAACAGTGAGCGGAAAAAAGAGACTCGTTTGCAAAAGATGTCCTGATATTCATTAATTGATTGTTTGCACAAAATACAAGATGGCCCGATTACAAAATGAGTCCTGACACCTTGGGCAAGATGCAGGACTTGACGCATGCCTAAAAGACAAGAAATAATAATTACTCTGCAGGAGTAACTCTTATAATTTCCTGGAAAGACCAGTTAGAGACTTGGTTCCCCGGGATCCTTGGACGTATCCAGCTTTCCAGGTTGCGTTCGTCTTCTTCCTCGTCTTCCAGATTGTTTACAGCATCCGGGGTAAGCATTCCCCCGCTGACGAATTTGGGCTCCGTTGCAGCCTCCGATTGATCTTGTCGAGTTGGTTTGTAACCCAACCCGAATTTGTCTTCTTTCTTTTCTACTGGCAGCAGCTTGCCCCATCCTTGAGCGGTACCCTCCTCAACAACCTTCCGGGCTTGTTGATATGAAGTGATTGAAGTTCCAGACATAGCAGTTGCTTCATTGATATTAAGGGCCTCAAACCCCTGACTCATAGTCTCATGGATCTCCCCATCCATCTCTATATACTTGTAAGTAGCCAGCTGGCTAACGAAAATGTCTTCCTCCCCTCAGATTGTGATGATCTGGCCTTCCCACTCAAATTTTAATTTCTGGTGAAGGGTAGATGTAACAGCGCCAGCGGCGTGAATCCAGGGTCTACCCAACAAACAGTTGTAGGTCGGCTGTATGTCCATCACGAAGAAAGTAGTTTTAAAGATTTGTGGGCCAATCATCACAGGTAAATCAATCTCTCCAAGCACTGATCTCTTAGAGCCGTCAAACACTCTCACCACCAAGTTACTTGGACGCAATGTCAAACCATCATATTCCAGCTTCACTAAGGCTTTCTTTGGGAGGACATTGAGCGAAGACCCAGTGTCTACCAGCACATGGGAAAGGACAACACCTTTGCATTCTAAGGTGATATGTAAAGCCTTGTTATGATTGCGTCCTTCCATCATTAAATCAGCATTTGTGAAGCCCAGTCCATGACTTGTGTTAACATTTGCAACCACTGTTTCCAGTTGATTAACCGTAATCTCTTCCGGCACATAGGCTGCATGCAGGACTTTTAGCAATGCATTCCAATGGGCTTCGGAACACATTAACAATGATAATATAGAGATTTTGGAGGGTGTCTGATGAAGCTGGTCCACCACTTTGTAATCACTCTTTTTGATTATTCTCATGAACTCGTCCACCTCTTGTTCAAAAGACGTCTTCTGAGTTTCTTTTACACCTTGCTCTTCAGGTACCACACTCTTCCCTTTTGCTTTGGCAGCGGCTTCTGCTTCAGCATTGGGTCTCGGTGTTTATGAGGCAAAAAGGCGTCCGCTTCTGGTGAAGCCTCCGCCTCCCCCAACATTATCTAATTGTGGTGAAGAAGTTGATGAATCTAGAGTGATCTTATTTCTGTCGCAGTAGAGATCAGAGCCATAGTGCCAAGGTATGGCATTATTGCTTTCATAAGGAACAGGTCCAGGTACCGTAATGGTGACCGGGCTGATTGCTACAGCGGAAGGTACTGTGATGGTATGCGGGTCGTAATAGATCGTGACTGGAGATCTGACAGGAGGTGTTGCAATTTGTTGTTGAAAATTATTGTTGGGATTTTAACACCCCAAATTTTCCCTCTTCATTTTAAGCATCATATCACATCATATTCATCATGAACATATCATATTTTTAGCATCCTAGCATGGAAAGATGAGGCATGACATTTCTCATAACCTAGCATTAGGCATATGATCATCTGTGGAGGTTCTTGAAGCATCACAAGCTATGACAAGGGGCCCAATGGTTTTTTACCAGTCCTATGAGGTGTCTACCTTGCATTTACAAGCTCAAGTTCATTTACAAAGGCTCAGAAGGTTGGAAGATCATCAGGGAACTCAAGCTAGGGCAAAGCTCCTACACAATGGTCCCAAATTAGGGTTTGAGTTTCAAGCATGAAGACCTCAATACTTTGGCCATTTCATTTGGGCAAAGTCTTTTACATGTTAAGGGATCCTAGGGATGAAATTTGGTGAGAAAATTCCTTGTGGAAGTCAGGTATTTCTTCAGTTGCTTGTAAATGAAGAAACTGGTCAACTGTGCCTTAGAAACGTCGACTGTGGGATTTCAAGGGGTCCAACCCCATTTTTCTAGCCAGGGGATGTTCTTATAATGTTAAAAGAGGTTTGGCAAGTTCAAAGATCAATAATCATGAGGTTTTGAGGTGTTTTGCAAAATTGGTGTGAAGTTGGTTATGGAAAATGCCATTTTTGGCAAGTTTTTGCCCTAAAATTCAAATGATCATAACTTGGTGAAAAATTCTTCAAATGGACCAAAGTCAAACATGAAAGTTGGAGATTAAAGCCTCCCATTTTCAAAAAGTACAAGTACTTTTTCATAGCCTTCATGGTTAAGAAGTTAGGCCCCTAGAAAATTTGGTTAAAACTAGGGCAAACGTTGATTTTTCATTTGTGCACCAAAGCAAAAAGTCTTGTATCTTATTTTTGAGTATTGGTACATACCAAATAAGTTCACAATATTACAATGCAATGCAAATAAGTCATTTTGCTCCAAGAAATACACCAAATTCGTGCATAATGAGAATTTCATTCCCTAAGTGCAAAAAGTGCATGTTCATGAGAATTGTGTGACACTCTCATCCAATGGCCAAGATCTGTTTGGATTGAAATCAAGGGTCAGATATGGAATGCACATGGGAAAGAAGAAAGGAAATGCATGAGGTTTTCATGAGATCACAACAAACTTTCCAATTTTGCAAAATCTCTCACACTTTTTCTTCCCACGTGCAAAGCCTCTAATTCTTCCAGCATTTCCTCATGACCTCATATAAAAGCAAATTAGGGTTTTAGAAGGATCCAGATCTCACTCATTTCTCAGCTCACAACTTTTTGCTCAAATTGCATTTTCATTTGAATCTCTTCACACACTTGCTCTCTTCACAAACCAACCACAGATCCTTCATCCTTGAGAGCTCAGGATCACAAATCCATCCATTTGCAAGCTATTTCTCAAGATTCATCACCTTGCCATTTCAGGGCAGTTGGCTGTAAACTCTCAGATCCAGCAATTCTCAAGGCTCTAGTTGCATTTATTTTGCAACTAGAGTGCATTTGGAGTGGATTGGTAGCATTATCTTGGCTTATCACAAGCTATTTCAAGATCTGCAAGTTCAGGTGAGTTCAAATTTCTCAGATCTAGAAATGAAAATAGAAGTGTGTGTTATGATCTAATTGTTATACTGGTCATTCTGCTGGTTTTAGATTCAAAATTGATGCATTATTGAGCTTGTATTGTGGATTTGAAGTTTCTTAGTTCAAACTGTTTGCTCACGATCTGGAAAATTCAGTGTTCATTTGAGAATTTCATCATCATTTTTGGAATCAGCATGATTCAATTACTTGATCTGGAGTATTTGAGGTTTTATTGTTAAGTTTTGTTCATGTTGTGAGTTTTCCGATTCCGGAGCCCTAGCTCCGGTCACCGGATTCTGGGCATGTATATTGGGGTTTTCAGTTGGAGAAGATGATCTCCTCACCCTTGGATCCCTCATCTCAACGCGTGACATGCTTCCACGTCATTTAATGAACCATCTCTCCCTCACGTGCCATTTCTTTTATAATTTGTTTCTGATTATTCTATGTGTTGCGCACCACATGTTAACCTGTGTGTTCCCTCAGCTCTAAACCAATTATGTTGCCACGTCATTTAATGAGACAAGCTCCAGGATGCGTCTGTTTGATCCTAAGGCCAGTGTTTTCTCATATTTTATTTGAATTTCCACCCTTGTAATTATGCACTTGCGCAGACCCAGTGGGCTCAAACCACTTTCCACACCCCCTGTCTTCTGAGCCCAATTGATTTGAACTAGCTTCTCTTTCTTTTCGCACCCCTCTTGCCTTATTTCATTTTTATTTCTTTTCTTTTATTTCTTTTTATATCAATTTGGTTTCAATTTTTAAAAATACTTCTAAGTGTCAAAAAATTCTGAAATAATTCATGGATGTTCATTTTAGTTTTCTTTAATTTTTCATATTTTTATTTCCCATTTATTTTATGCTGACACGTGGATATTAATTCCCCCATTTAATTAATTTATTTTAATTCGTTTCCAAGCATGCTGTCTTGTTTATTTTCCATAGTGATCCTCATTTTGAATTTCTTGTTGGTTCTTTTTGCTCTAGATTCATAAGAGGATGTAGTTCATGTGTGATTTTTTCCCTGATTTTTAGAATCTTGTTTAATTGGTTTTGGTCATTGACTTGTGATTGAAGTTTCTTAACCCTAGTTGATGTTTAAGCCCTCTTTTGACTTGCATAGCTTCTGAATTTCTTCCTATCCTTTTGGCATATTTTTATATCATGATTGAAGGCCTTTTGTCCAAGGTTGTGGAATTTTTGGGTGCATTGTTGATTTGATGTGAATTTTTGTTCTTAACTTGGCCCATTTTGCTTCCTTTTGATCATAAGTTCTCTCATTAGCTTAGAAGGGCATTTGTGCCAACTTCTTCTTCTCATTTGGGGTCTCTTTAGGGTATTGATACCTTTCTGATTTTGTTTTAGGGTTTGTGTTTTGGGAATCTTGTGATTTGCTTACCTTTGAAGTTCTTCCTTTCTTATGTGCATCCACCTCACTTCTTTGCTTCTCTCTTCCCTATTATGTGATTGTTTAGCTTTGTGCTTCTTTTCTCTTCATCTTTCTTGCTTATTAAGCACTTATTTAACTTGGATATGGTTTTGGTCTTAGGCCTTGAGTTTATGTTTTTCTTATTTTGCTTTGCATCTTTCTTAAGTTTGTTTTGCTTTGCCATGTGATTCATGTTTCCTCATATTGACTTGTGTGATTCTTTTATCATTCTTGTGACTTGCATTTGCATTGATCTTTTGTATGTATGACTTCACTTCTGTTTGTATGATGTTGGCATGTCATTATGTTCATTTTGCTTTGCTTATATGTTTGTGTTGCTAACCATTTCAGGGGCTATGGTAAGTGAGAGGTGTGGATGTGATTCCCACATCTCCAAATCTCATCTCTTCTCTTCTTATTCTTATTTGTACTAACCTTATGATTGTTGGTCTTAGGCCTTACCTCTCCTCCTCTTCTTCTCCTTCTTTTCTTTCCTTCTTCTTCATTAAGATAGAATTCAAACCTCACTAACTTAGGCTCATTCATGCATGACAACTTTTAGGATTCTAGTCCCCCTTAGATGTTTCACCTTTTCAGATCCTTTTGGTGCTTTCTCTTCTCATCTTCAAACTTAATTTTAATTCACTTTAATAAATGTTGAGTATCTTCATGTGACATGAGACTTTGCTATGAGATACTCGCACGCGTTCCATTTCGGGGCGAGGTGTAGGTTATCCCTCGTGGTGGATAGGTCTTAGCATGAGATTACTTCACAAAGAAAAGCTAAAAAACACTTCTTAACCAAAAAATCACAAAAAAACACTTAATAAATGCTAGTAAGTCAGTGTGTCTGAGCCTTCACTTGTGAGACTAGATTTGGGGATTTCCTCCATAGATAGGTGTGCCTCTTGCGCATTCCATTTCGGGATGATGTGAGACGTATACATCCCAATGAGTAAGACTTAGGTGCACTTACCTATGCAAACTTCAAAGCAGAAAACTCATAAAAAACACAAAACCAACAATAAGCGTCTTTCCTTCAGGAATTCTTTTCTCATCTCCTTCACTCCGTACGCGAACTTGCTACTACTTGTCACTTTGCAAGACGGTAACGCACTCGTCGTTCGAGCCTGCAACACCTGAGCATTGACATAGGAAGTTCAAGCCTTAAGACACAAGCAATCCTTTCCACCCCTAGTTAGGGGAACTACGGCGTCTCTGATCCTCATTTTCCCGATGAGGTACGTAGGCAGCGGGGTAGGGCCCGTTCAAGCACAATCTTTATTTTCCGTACATTTTCTCCTTTTCATTTCTTCTTCAGTTCCCTTTTCATTTCTTTTATCCAGTTTATTTCATTTTCTTTGCAGCAGCTTTCATTTCTTCACCCTTTGAAACAATTTTCTTTGCAAGCGTGGATCCCGTCGGGTACGACAGACAATCTGGGTGCTAATACCTTCCCAGGTCGTAACCGACTCCCGAACTCAGTCTCTTTGATTCGCAGGACCCGTGTCCTTCCTTTTCTTTTCTTCTGGTTTGTGCAGCATTACCATTCCCGTTCCTTCAAGATAAAAATGCCTGGCTGGCGACTCTACCTCTTTCCGCGCCACTTTCGCGTTTGTACCAGGATGGAAATCCGGGGAGCGACAGGGATGAACATTTGCCGGGTCATAATAGATCGTGATCGTTGAAACATCTTCAGTAGTGTTTGTTGGTGTTGTAGGCGTTTCCGTTGATAAAATGGGTGCTAATGTTGTAGAAGTATATGTAGCTGAACTTTGATCTGTTGAAATGATGGGTGGAGTGATTACTGGAGTTGTGGATGAATCAGTGGGAATGATAGTTGTTGCAGTTGTAGGAGGATCTGTCGTTGCTGAAGAAAGAATTGTTGATGTTGTAGGAGGATCTATTGTTGCTGAAGAAAGAGTTGTTGAAGGAGCCGTTGTGGTAATCTGTAAAGTTCCATCTCTAATAAGGCCATCTATGCCAAACCTTAGCTTCTTACAACCATTAATAGCAGTTTTGCACGATTCGCAGCAGGCCTCACAACCTGGGAACACCTTGCATTTTAAGAGTTGAGCCTTGACTTCTGCCAGCGGTGTCCGAATCTGTGCAACATTGTCAATCAGTGCAGATGGTTGATCCTCTTCTATGGTATTAATCCTGGGCCCACCATGATTAGGCATAGGATTTCTGTTAACATTCGGAGGAGGTGCGAAATTGAGAGCTTTGGGATCGACCAAATCCCGAACCTTCATTTGCAAGGCTCTACACTTCTCAGTATTGTGACCAGGTGCATTGGAGTGGAAGGCACACATAGCATTAGCATCATAATTCTTAGGGAGGTTGAGAGGATCTGGTGGATCCAACGTCCTTAACTCAACCAAGTTGAGCTTCAGGAGTTGTGGTATTAGAGCGGCATAAGGCATAGGGATGGGATCAATCACCCTATTTGCCTGAGATGGCCTCTGTTGAAAGGGGCGCTGCTGTTGGTTGCTGTTGTTATTGTTATATGATCTTTGTTGTGGAAAGTGTGGTTGTTGCTGATAGTGATGTTGTTGTTGTTGTTGAGGAAAAAGTGGTTGTTGTGGAGCTGGAGTCGGGATGGTAACGGCTGCTATAGATCTGTGAGAATACTGGGGTCTGCCCCTACTTGTATGAATAGCATTTGTTTTACCCGCCCTTCGGGGTCTTGAAAAAGGTTTTCTTGTGTTGTTGGAGGAGCTTGCACCATTGTTAGAGATTTTGCCCATCTTCAAAAGACTCTCAATTCTCTCACCAGCTATAACTACATCGGCAAAACTGGTGGAAGAGAAAGCAGCAAGCCTATCAATATAAGTTCCCTGCAAGGTGTTCATAAACATGTCCGCCATTTCCCGTTCAGACATGGGTGGCTGGACAGCAGCAGCAAGCTGTCTCCACCTCTGAGCATAATCCCGAAAGCTTTCCCTTGAGGACTGAGACATGCCCATTAGAATAGTTCTATTGGGGGCCATGTCTAGGTTGTACTGGTATTGTCGGATGAAGGCTTCGGCCAAGTCTTTCCAACATCTTATAGTGGCCCTCGTCGGATGCGAATACCATTCCCTTGATGCTCCAGTCAGGCTGTCCTCAAAATAGAACATCCATAACTTCTCATCCATGGTATAAGCTTTAAGTCTCCCCAAGAAAGACTGCAGATGAGTACGCGGGCAGGAGGTACCATTATATTTTTCAAAGCATGGGGGCTTGAATTTGTAAGGAATCCTCACCCCATCTACCAGCCCCATATCCATTACGTCAAAGCCCAAAGAATTCTGGGATTCTAAGGATCTCAGCTTTTCAGCAATCTCATCCAGTCTTCGGTCATACACCTCATCCCCAGCCCCAACAACGGTGAACTGTTCCTCTTGGGGATCTTCCTGCAATATCCTGCCTGCAGCAGTGTTTCCTTGAATATTCCTTGGGATATTAACATCTGGGTTCAAATGGGGCCCAAACTTTGGCGGGTCAATGCGAGGCTGCTCGCGTTCATTATTGCTGGTTCCTCATGTACCAGGGTGAGGCTCTTCAGGAGTCTGTCTTTCCACTAATTCCCTCAGCCTTTCCTGGCTCTGAGCTAAGCCAGTCATTACAGACATAAAATGGGTCATTTGGTTTCTCATCTCGACCCTTTCGTTTGCCATTTGATATCTTACTTCATTTAGGTCCTGCTGCACCTGACAGGGAACACTCTGCGACGAGCAATGTTTCCTGAAACCACAACAAAGTGAGAAACAAACAACAAAAGAAACCTACAAAACAAAGACAAATGTTAGTATGCAATGCAGTATGCTTATTTGTTTTCCAAGGTATCCGGTTTGGTTCTTGGTTTTGACCTTTCCAGACCTCGAGGAGATGCTTGATGATGTTGAGATAAAGCCCACCAATAAATGAGACAAACTGATATATTACAAATAATGGAAATACATAGTCTGTTTACAACACATGCCCATGGTGGGTCAAAAATACAACAATCAAAAGCAAAAAGTACATCAAAAGAAAGGAATACAAGCAAAAGGAATCAGACATCCAATCCAAAGTCATCTTCCCTGACTTCCTTCAGGAGAGCCTCCGTCACTAGACCAGTTGGCTGCTCTGTAATAGTCCTAATGAGGAGGTTCCTGGTGGCAATGGCATTAGTCAGCTTCTTATTCCTGTCCTGATCCTTTGATCTTTTTAACCCCGCCCGGAGTTTTAATTCTGATATCTCCTTCTGAGCTGCCAACAAAGCTTCCTGCTGCTTCTTCTCATTGGCCTCCAGCTGCTCAATCTTGGCTTGAGTCCTCTGGTCTTCTTGTGCACAAGCTTCGGTGATCCTGACCCACCTAGCCTGGCTTTCCTCCAGATAGTGCTCTGCCCTAGCTTTCTGGATTTTGGCCTCCTTGCAGGCATTCTTCAGTATCAACTCCCCGACTCTTGCCTTCCTGATGTAGTCATTTGTCCTTTCAATCTTGGTCAGATGCTCAGTCTTGAGTCTTTCCAATCTTTCAATGTCCAGACGACTGTCGTTTCTCTTCCAGAGAGTCTTCTTCAGGGCTTCATCCAACTGATCATTCCTTTCCTTCAACTTTTTAAATTCCTCCAGGATGACAGTTGCTGCAGGTTGTACTGTAGAGGGCCCAGGGGTGTCTTCCAAGGTGAAAGGCATCCTGGTGATCTGAGCTCTAACACGGGACCAGTCAGAGTACTGGGCTGAAGCAATATTGTTGCACCTTCCAAGGATAGTTGTCCCTTTGGTCTGGATGTTATCCCGAGCCTAGGCAGCTTGTCTAACAACAGCAGAGTTAGGTTGAACTTCACAGTATAGGGTCTCAGCTAAATCCTGTCCTCTGGGAGGATGAACCAGAGCATATCCTAATTGTCTCTTAAATAGTAAGGGGTTGTAATTGATGCAACCTTTCACTCCTATTAGAGGCACATTAGGGTATTGCCCACAGCTGGTGATAATATCCTTGCCTTTGGTGCTCTGGGTGCACCACCTGATGTCATCTGAAGTCAAGGAGATGAACCTCTTAGCCCAGTTCTCCTGCTGATGGGGGTTCAAGAAGGCATCTGACTTAGGCAAGTGTCTGAGCAGCCAAGAATAGAACAAAGGAGCACAACATCTGACCAGCTTCCCCCTTTTCTTTTCATTTCTCTGGTGGATGGAGTAGTAAAAATCCCCTAGCAATGTAGGCACTAGGTTCCTCAGCAGGAACAAGTGGATGGCATTCTTACTTACAAACTTGGGCTCATCTGCAAACAAAATAGCCCCATATATACTGAGGGCTAAGAGTGCACAGACTGCCTTCCATTCTCCCACTGCAGCCTTCAGGGTGGCCTGAGAAATCAAGAAGTCCAAATGTAAACCAGGAATCCCAGCTTTTGTTGTCATGTTTTGCTCAATGAGGGCAGGCTCCAAATACAATGCCCTTGCTATCTCTTCACTTCTGGGAGCAGTCATCTCTGGGTTGAAAGAAATTCCTTTTCTGATAGAACTCCAATCAACAACGAAAACTCCTCTAGCAGTGGTCCCATCTGAAAATCAGGAAAGGTGAAGCATCTAAGAGGAGGGTCATAGAACTGCAAGCATGTGTGGATCATGCTCCTCTGAGATGAATCAAGATCCATGACCATGTCCAAAATTCCCCCATAGTATTCTCTGAATAGTGGGATGTGGTCAGGTGTAATAAGAGACTGGACCTGTCTGATACCAGTCAAGGAGGGCTCAAAGAAGTGATAAGATATGTTGCTTTTCCTTGGAACATCCATGAGTGCTGATAAAGAAGCTGAAGTCAAATGCTGATGAAGATCACAGACTGAAAAGTTTGAGGTAAGTCTCTAATAGACTGATGCAGGTGCTGGAGAAGAACCACTGACAGATAGTTGAAGCAGATGCTGAAGAAGTAAACTGAAGCAGAGGTCTAAGCAGTAGAAGGGGTCAAAACTAAACCAAATATAATGAGGTGGATACCCTGAAAAACAAATAAACAAATGTTAAATGATGCAATGATGATATATGCAAATGATATGCAAGGGTTTGTTATCAAGAGCTGGATCTGATTATCTGTCTTGATATAAGGTCCATGTACGTTCAAAGGTGCGGATGGAGGCTCAGAAATCCAGTAACCAAGGTGGGAGACTCAAATAAAGAGTCACATGTCCTGGGCTAATCACAAGAACTGTCCAAAGTGGATTATTCTTAAACAATACAGTAATAGGGTATGATGTGGCCAAGGGTTCCTGCAAACCTGTAAACAACCCAACCCCCTCACATGTAATGTTCTAGAACAAAGATCCTCATACTTGGATCAGTTATGAGAAGTGTACACACTTCTAACCCGGAGGTACAGTGTTTACAATAACCATAAAGGATCCTCCTCTAATTCACCCCAGATTCTGAAGGTCATAAGAAAGGTCATCTTGACTTAGCAGACTTCCCAGATAGCCCTAGCACTAAAGGAAATCTGTAGCACAGAGTTCTCAAGAAGAAACCCACATCTGAACCGTGTTTCATATTCCCGCACTAGACCGAAATGGAATGGGAAAGAACATGAACCACTCTAGCCTAGGTTTCACTCAGGTCCCAGGTATAGGACATTAATCACTCAATGAAACCCCACCCACCAAAACAGAAACCAGATCCAGCAATGATAATGACAGTATGATTTACAAAAGATTGTAAAGAAATCAGTAAATAAATATGTACATAAGGCAATAAATAAAGCAAATAAACAAGCACAATTAGCACATAACACCCCCGTAAACACAAATCAAACAAGCGCTAGGAGGAACCCACAAAAAGAACCAGAAGCCCTGGTTACAGAATAAGGTTCCCCAGCAGAGTCGCCAAGCTGTCGCTCCCACCAAATGACACCGGGTCAGACGGGGTACAGACGCGAACGGTCGGCGAAAGAGAACATGAAGATGAACTGAAAAGAGTCGCCAGCTAGGCATTTTTATCCCGAAGGAAAGGTAATGCTGGAAAAGATGGATAAGACGGTTGCGAACCAGAGAAACTGAGAAAGGGGGTTGGTTACAACCTGGGAAGGTATTAGCACCCAGATTGTCCGTCGTACTCGACGGGATCCACGCTTGAAAGATTTGTGTTTAAAGGGGTAGTGTCAGTGCTATCTGTGTGCAAAAGCTGGAAAAGAATGCAAGTGTCAGTGTAAAAGAAGTGTGAAATGAAATTTCTCAGGAATGAGGCTTAGAAAGAATGCTAGAAGAGGGGGAATATACAGAGACTTTTGTTCGATAAAAGTTAAGTTATGCCTACGTATCCTCTCGTGCAATGAGGAAGTCAGAACACCGTAGATAAATTGACTGATGAACTGCTTGCTTGTCTATGCTCAAGTGTATGACCTGTCTGGCTCAGGTGCTAACTGTCTCGCATTAGACGGAAGAAGCGAGTTCTCGTTTATGAGTGAATGAGATGAGGAAAGAATTCTGGAGAAGATGATTATTGTTTGTTTTTGAGTCTTCAAACTTTTATTGCTTTTGGAGTTTGTCATAAGAAAATGAGCTTAAGCCTAAACCAAGGGTTAGTAAACTCGTCACCTCTTCCCTCTGATTAGGGGTAATGAGAATACCTTAAGTATGAAGTAAACACCTCACACTTAATCACCATGATGTAGGATTAAGATCATTAACCTACTTGCATTTATTTTGATGTTTTTGGTGTTTTTGTTTAGTGTTAATTAATGAGTTTAAGCCATAATCAAGGATTTAATGGACCCATTACACCATCCTAATAGAAGGATGATAGATGAGAACATTTAAGTTGAGGGAGGCTCCTCAACTTAATCCATGATTAGGGATTAATCTCATGACAAAAAAAAGCCTTTATTAAAGTGGATTTTAGTTAATGGTAAGATTAAGAAGTGAATTTTAATGGTTTGTAAGACAACTTGAGGGGGGACTTGTCCATTAACACTAGGGTTAGTCCTCTTGACCAATTAAGGAAGAATTAGAACCCTAATGCAAGGCCCAAGTTACAAGCTTGATGTCTTAGTAATTATTAGATGAATTGATTAAGGGATTTAAACACATTAAGGGTTTAACACTTAGGAATAAAGTTATACACTCCATCCTAAGAGAAGGATGCAGGCATAACCTTAATCACAAAGCCTTAAAACTTTGAAGGTTTAGTCCCTGATTATGAGGAGAGAGGAGAGACACAAAAGATGAAACAAAGGTAAAACTAATGGGGGGACTAATAAAACCCTAATTGTTAACATGCTTGGGTGTTCCTAGGGTTTATGAGGCTTGCAAGAGATCTTCAGGAAAAGCCACCAAGGAGAAAGCAAGATGGAAGGAGGAGAAGCAGAAGAAGAAAGTCAACTTACTTCACTTAAGAAGATAAGTTGCTTGAAGAAAGAAAGTGAAGAAGGCACATGAATGAGCAAGCTCACTCTAAAGTAAAAGTAAAATGCAGTAATAAATGCATAAGAAAAATGAGAAGAGATGGTGAGAAGTGAAGGCAAATTCACTTCTCAAAGTACTTACCACCTGAAATGGTTAGCATAAAAAGAGAATGAGGTGAAAATGAAATGTATGCAAGGATGAAAACCAAAACCAGAAGCATATTCATGATGTAAATGATGCTAAGAGATGATGCAAAGGCATGTCAAATGCAATGAATGATCATACAAGTGATGAGAATGCAAATGAAGCATGTAAGAAGCATGAAAGTTCATGAATGTTCATGGAATGTAATGAATGCATGACATGGAAAATGGATGAAGAAATGATCAAGCATGATTCTAATGTATCCTAAGATGTCTTAGAAGTCATGTGAATGTATGAAATGTCATGGCAAGTTCATGAATGCAAGCATATGCAAGATGTATGCAAGAGAAGATGAGAAATTAGGGTTTTCATGCAACATGAGATGCAAAACTCAAAAACAGAAGCAAATGACAAGATAAAAAATTGAAAATGGAATCAAAGGAACCCTAACCCCATATGATATCACACCCCAAAGGAGAATACCTAACTCTTAACCTAATGAAAGCTATGATTTTTCTAAGTTATCTAGGGTTTTAAGGTACCTAAAGGGAAAAAATGCAAATCAATTCAAAAAAGCAAAAGAAATTTGTGACAAAATTATGCTAGAAACTACATGTCAAATGAAGATCAATGCAAAACGAACCATTGTCATATCATTCTTGGTTAGGCAGAAAAGAATTCTTGAAGTTAGGGTTCAAAAATAGGATTTTATGAACCCTAAATTCAAGAAAAATTATCAAAGATGATTCAAAACCAAAAATAAATGTGTGTGGATGGTATGACAATGTCTCTAAATGTTTAAAGATGCAGTATGAATTTTTTGGATTTTTTAGAAACCTAAATGATATTTTAATTAATTAATTTTCATTAACTAATTAAAATAAACATTTAAATGTTTTAAAAATGGTTTTTTAATGCAAAAAATAAAAATAAAAATATTTTTGGGTTAAGAAAATTATTTGAAACCATAATGCAGAAAGAAAATATTTTTTAGATTTTTTATGTATTTTAAATAAATGATACAAAATTAAATGAGAAAAATGAAATTAAAATTAAATAAAATGGAAGTATGCTGAGTGGAGGGATGAGATTGAATCTGGGGAAGGTTTAGTTGACTGCGCGCTAAATCCTGTTGCTGGAATTCAAACTTAACTAAACCTAATTAATTAATTATTTAATCCTAATTAATAACTAATGAAGTGATCTGGTCCATTCAACGCGCGCGGGAGATGAAGATCCAAGGGTCCTAATTCAAACAGAAGCCCTAACCCTAATTATCACTTAATGACTCTCAGGTCACCGGAGAAGAGCTCCGGTCGTCTTCTCCGGTGACACCCTCACCTGAAAAACCCTAACTTCTTCCCTAGGTTATTTTTGGAGCTCTAAAGCTCCAGATTAACTCTTCTCACTTCCCTGAATCCAAATCCACCCTCAAATCACATTTCTTTTCACTCAAACTCAAGATTCGAAACAAAGATAAAAAATGGTGAAACTTTCAGAAGTTCATAAAATCCTCAAATCGCAACCATTTTCAAAAATGAAAGTATCAGCATGCTCAGCACAACAAGAAGAACATTTTTATAACCTAAAATCACATTTCTGGAAAAATGTTTGAAAAAGTTACCTGAGCTTGAGCTTCCTCAGTTTGGAGCTTTTAGGCTGCTTCTCCTGTGCAAGCAGACTCCAATGACCCTCCTGAAGAAGCTTTGATGCTTGGGAGACCTTGAGAGTGGCTGGTTTGTGAGTTTGCACTCCAACTGGCTGAAAATCGTATTTTGTTTGTGGTGTGTTCTTGGCTGTTTTTATGGGTGGTTTATGATCAGTGAGTGATTTAGAAATGAATGGTGGTGTTTGTTTGAAGATTGGGTGGCTGAGTTATGAAATTCGAAAGCTTTTGCAAGAGGGAGTGTTTTTGGGAACTTGAGGATTCTTAGGTTTCAGCTTGTGTTCTTGTATGCTATGATCAGCATTTGGTCCACATATCAAGTTGTGATAGGTCAGAGGAGTGGTTGTGCCTTATGGTGATTGGTATGGCCTTCTTGCAAAAAGTCACCAACTTGTGTACTTGAGGTATGGGCAAGAATGCAGTTGGCCTTTAGGCATGTCCATGCGCAGCTGACATCATGGATGTCCACAAATTCAATCTTGAGGCAATTCAGCATGTGGGAATAAAGTTATGGGGTGTTTTGCAATTATGTGAAGTTTTGGCCCCTTTGAGAAATCTTGATGTTCAAGGCATGTAATCTTGCAATTCCTTGGGCAATTCTGATCTAGAGGCAATGCACTATGATGTTATGATGTATTGAAGTGTGTTTGAAGTCACAAAAAGCCTTGGCAAGTGGTTTTGCAAAGAATCCCTTTTGGTGCATTCTTGAAATTTATGGGATTTTTGCCAACTTTGACAAGCCATATCTTGAGTTCCAAAATGAATTAGATCTTGTTCTTGTACTTTTTGAAAATGGAATGATCCAATCTACAACTTTCATGACCAATAATTTTTCATTTGAAGCATTTTTGGTTGAGAAAGAGGAGGTTGAAAAACTTTCCCAAAATGGAAAGCTTACATTACAAGTCATTTCCATTTTTGGCAACTTTTGGTTTAGCCCAATTTTCTTCAATTTTGTGAACTTCTAAGCACTTCAATGATCAAATAAAGATCATATAACCTCAATTTGATGAAAAATCCACTTTGGTTCCATGTTGGGGGCCTCAGATGCCCTGATTTTGCTCTAACTTGCTCAAGAAGTTACCCAGTGATCAGATGACTTCCACAATGAATTTCTTCATCAAACTTGGTACACATGATCCTTATAACATATTGAGACCATTAGAAACAAGAATGACCAAAAAAATTGGAGTTATGGCCTCTGAAACCAAAACCCTAATTTCAGGTCATCTGTGTAGTGAAACCCTAGCACAGCTTCCATGCCTTGCCAGTTCTTGTGATTTTTTGGCTTCCTTGATCTTTGAGGGATATAATATGATGATTGAACATACATGGACCCTCTTGAGATGATTTAAGACCTTTGGAGTGACTCAGATGGATCCTGGACTACTCAGATCACAAACCCTAGATGCATATGAACTTGAACTAATGCAATGAATCAAATATGTAATATGAGATTGTATGCTTATGCTTATGCAAAACATGAAAGATCACAAGCCATGGTGTGAAATTAGTGAGGGAAAATTTGGGGTGTTTACACATACCTACATATGAGATTATTCTTAATGAATCGAGCCACAACATTCTTAGTAACAAATGCAAATGAGGCTACCTCCACCCACTTTGTAAAGTAATCAATGGAAACAAGGATGAAACGATGCCCATTGGGAGAAGTAGGCTTGATCTCACCAATCATATCAATGCCCCACATGGCAAAAGGCCAAGGAGCAGTCAACACATTCAACGGAACTGGAGGTACATGCACCTTATCAGCATAAATCTGACACTTGTGACATGTTTTGGAATGTTGATAGCATTCAGCTTCCATGGTAGACCAATAGTAACCTGCTCACAATATCTTATTTGCCATGGTATGACCACTAGAATGAGTGCCAAAGATCCCATCATGCATGTCTTCCATAATCTCTGCTGCTTCCTTCTTATCCACACAACGAAGCAAAGTCGAATCATGATTGCGCTTGTACAAAATTCCATTACTCAAGAAGAACTTAGGAGAAAACCTCCTCAGAAACTTCTTATCATTGACAGATGCCCCTTCAGGGAACTCCTGAGCTTCAAGATACCTCTTCACCTCATAGAACTAAGGCTTTCCCTCTACTCCTTCAGTATCAATCTCATTACAATATACAGGCTTCTCAAATCTATCAATAGTGATTCTGGGAGCTTCATCATCCCAACTAATCTCAAACATAGATGCCATGGTGGCTAAAGCGTTTGCCAAATGATTCTCTCCTCGTGGAATATGTCCAAAGGTAATCTCTTCAAAATATGGGATCAAAGACAACACATGCTCTCTGTAAGGAATGAGATTTGGGTGCTTGGTATCCCAATCTCCTTTAATCTGACTAACTACCAGGGCTGAATCTCCATATACGTCAAGAAACAGAATCTTCATCTCAATGGCAGCTTTGATACCCATGATACATGCTTCATATTCAGCATGTTATTGGTACAATAAAAACAAATTCTAGCAGTAATTGGGGTATGACAACCTTCAGGGGAAATGACCACAACACCAACACCATTACCGAGCGCATTAGAAGCTCCATCAAAAACCATAGTCCATCGGGATCCCTGTTTAGGTCTGTCATGTTGTCTAGGTTCTTTAGTAACAATCATAATATCTTCATCCGGGAACTCAAAATTCATTGACTGATAATCATCCATTGCCTGATGAGCTAGATGATCAGCTACCACACTGCCCTTAATTGCTTTCTGAGTGGTGTATTGTAAATCCTATTCTGTTAAAATCATTTGCCATCTCGATATTCGTCCGGAGAGAGCAGGTTTCTCGAATATGTACTTGATTGGATCCATCTTTGAAATCAAAAAGGTAGTATGAGTCAACATATACTGTCTTAGTCAGCGAGCAACCCATGCCAAAGCGCAGCAAGTTTTCTCGAGCAGTGAGTACCTTGTTTCACAGTCGGTAAACTTTTTGCTAAGGTAGTATATTGCCTGCTCTTTTCGACCAGACTCGTCATGTTGTCCCAACACACACCCCATTGAGTTGTCTAATACTTTTAAGTACATAATCAAGGGTCTTCCATCAACTGGTGGCATCAAAATTGGAGGTTCTTAGAGGTATCTCTTAATTTCATCAAAAGCTACCTAGCACTCGTCATTCCATTCCAATACCTGATCTTTCTTCAACAACTTGAAGATTGGCTCACAGGTAGCAATTAGCTGAAAAATAAATCTTGCAATGTAATT
Organism: Lathyrus aphaca; assembly: GCA_963966055.1. Lineage (NCBI taxonomy): Eukaryota > Viridiplantae > Streptophyta > Magnoliopsida > Fabales > Fabaceae > Lathyrus > Lathyrus aphaca. The sequence goes on along the minus strand of OZ014525.1, from coordinate 258,636,830 downwards.
CAGTCGTCCCTAGAAACCTCTAACTTCCTTTTCAGTACGGGGAGCAGGCATCTCTTGTATAGCTTTTACTTTTGCAGGATCCACTTCAATACCTTTTCCACTGACAATGAAACCCAAGAGTTTACTAGACCTAACTCCAAAATTACACTTGTTTGGATTCAATCTCAGTTTATACTTCTTCAACCTCTCAAACAACTTGCACAGATGATCAAGGTGTTGTTCCTCATTCTGGGACCTGGCTATCATATCATCCACATATACCTCTATCTCATGGTGAATCATATCATGAAACAAAGCCACCATTGCACGCTGATATGTTGCCCCAGCGTTCTTCAAACCAAATGGCATCACCTTATAACAAAAAGTGCTCCATTGTGTAACAAATGTAGTCTTCTCCATATCTTCTGGTGCCATCTTGATCTGATTATACCTAGAGAAACCATCCATAAAGGAGAATACCTTATGTTGAGCAGTGTTGTCTACCAAAACATCAATATGTGGAAGTGGAAAGTCATCTTTAGGACTAGCCTTATTCAAATCCCGGTAATCCACACACATGCGTACCTTACCATCCTTCTTAGGTACCGGTACTACGTTTGCAACCCATTGAGGATAAGAAGTCACAGCTAAGAACCCTGCATCAAATTTTTTCATCACCTCTGCTTTAATCTTTTCTGACATTTCAGGACGCATGCGAAGAACCTTTTGCTTCTTTGGACGACAATCTTCTTTTACCGGTAGACGGTGAACCACAATGTCAGTATCCAACCCTGGTATATCTTCATATAACCAAGCAAAGATCTCCACATAGTCACGTAACATCTAGATTAGTCTGTTCTTAACACCATCTTCTAGTTCAGCCCCTATCTTGACCTCTTTCCTGTTTTCCTTAGTTCCCAGATTCACAACTTCGATTGGCTCTTCATGTGGCTGTATAGCTTTTTCTTCTTGTTGAAACAACCTAGCAAGCTCTACAGGTACCTCACAATCTTCTTCCTTCCCATCTTCAGCTTGATAGATCGGATTCTCGAAATTATAATTCGCAATAGTGGAACTGTTATCAACAGGATCCAGAGTGGATGAAGATCTGCATTTTAGTGATGTGGGTGTGTGTAAGAACACATAGCTGATAAAACAGAAATAATAATAAAAGAAAGACAAGGAGAACAATATTTACGAAAACGAAATGTCCATTGATTTTATTGAATGAAGTATGCAAATGAAATGACATCCCGAAACAAGCATACCATTGTGCCCCAGGTAAGACACAAGGCTTAAAAGGTTTTATTGTTCGAAATTACAAACTTAAAACAAAACACAGTAATAGTATTTACTCCTGACTAAAGGAGATAGGAATAACGTCTTCAGTCTTCCAATTGTTGAGCCCATCACCCATGGTAGGAAAGATCCAATCATCTAGGTTGTAGTCTTCATCATGGTCACCCACAACATTGATTTGATCTCTTATGACCCCTTTATTAGTGATACGAACAGCACGAGCACGAAGAACAACCCTCTGAGATTCTGCAGTAAAACCCAAATCAAACTTGTCAGACTTGTAAGGGATGTTGGGAAGCTGACCCCAAATAGCACAACCACCTTTTTCAACCACAGCCTTAGCATCTTTGAGGGAGGCCATTGCAGGAGGTATTCTAGTAACCACATGAGCTCTTTAAGAAATAGGGACAGACTGAGGAACAGGAGCAGAGCAAGGAACAACTTCAAATGTTTGACACGGAGTTTCAACCATTTCACCCTCCATTTCTACATATTTGAAAGTATTCACATGGCTAACCATGTACTCTTCTTCACCATAGACAGTGACAATTTTATTTTTCACCGGATATTTCAACTTCTGATGCAAGGTGGAAGTCACAGCACCTGCCCCATGGATCCAGGGGCGCCCAAGCAAGCAAGAATATGCAGGACGAATATCCATCACATATAAAGTAGAGTTGAAGACATGAGAGCCTACTTTGATTGGGAGGTCTACTTCTCCGTGTACCATTCTTCTTGAACCATCAAAGGCCCTTACCACCACATTACTTGGCCTTAACACAACATCTTCAGGACTGAGCTTGTCCAGAACCTCTTTAGGGAGCATATTTAATGAAGAACCATTGTCCACCAGTACATGAGACAAAGTAGTGCCCCTACATTCAATGGAGATATGCAGAGCTCTGTTATGGTTTCTCTTGGCAGGAGTCAGATCAGCATCAGAAAAGCCTAGACCATTATCACTAGTCAGATGTGCAACACAATTCTCAAATTGATCCACAGAAATTTCATTTGGCACATGAGCAGACTTTAAGAACTTGATTAAGGCTTTAACATGGGCCTCAGAACACAACAGCAAAGATAACATGGAGATTTTGTAGGAAGTATGCCCCAACTGGTCAACAATATCATAATCACTCTTACAAATGATCTTCAGTACTTCCTCCATCTGTTTAGAAGTATTTTCAGCAGTTGGTGCCTCAGCTTGCACAGGTTCAATCACAGGACCTTTGCCCCGGACATCAGTACTTGGCCCAGAATTAGAGGTATGAGCTGGAGTAACTGTAATTTTAGAGGTATCTTGAGGGGAGAAGATTCTTCCACTTCTGGTGACCTTACTAGATCCAGCAATATTGTCCACATCAAGATTAACATCAATAACAGGTGCATCAGTCAAAGGCTCTTGTTTGACACCATGGATATAAACATCAGAACCATAATTCCAGGGTATAGCTTTATCAGAAGTATAAGGAACAGGGCCAGGAGTGGTAATGATCATGGGAGCCACTCTAGCTTCAGCAACAGTCTTCACAGGGCCTTCAGCAGTAATCCTGACAGGACCTGAGATGATCCTGACAGGACCTTTGGAGGTAATCTTCACTGGTACTTTATCAACCATAGCTACATCTTCAAGCTTCGTGTTTCGAGTCAGATGTTCACACATACTTTCCACAGAAGGAGTCCTTTCAAACAATATAGTTTAATTGTCCATGAGGCGTTGAATACCATCCTTCAACTTCCAGCAACTATCAGGTTTATAGGTACAGTAAATGCTGTCTTCCTTGCAACCTGGAAAGAACCCAGCATGCACCAGCTTCTTCTTGATAATGGATAGAGGAGTAGTCAAATCTGTTACTGAGGAAACATAAGAAACTTCATCAATAGCAATAACAGTCTTCTCATGATTGGGCATAGGAGCAGTGATCACATTTGGGGTCCCAGGAGGGTCAAATTCAATTTCCCCAGCTTCGATCATGTCTTGAATCTTGTTTTTCAACACCCAACAGTTGTTGGTGTCATGTCCCGGGCTATTAGAATGATATGCACATCTTGCATTAGGATTGTACCGAGGAGAGGATGTATTAGGATTTTGAGGAGGATCCCTTAAAGTAATTAGCTCCCCTTTCAACATGTGTTGCAAGGCTTGGGCCAGTGACATGTTGATCTTGGTGAATTGTCTTCTAGGCTTCTGTTGATTGTTCTGTTGTTGATCTGGTGTTGTAGGGGCAGGATTGGAGATGTGAACTGCTCCCACAGATTGGTGGCTCCTGTTACAACTATGTTGACCATACACAGCATTAGACTCCTTCTTTCCACTAGGGGGCTTCTTAGCAGTGCTTGATGAAGAGGCACCCACTTGTATCTTACCACTTCTTATCCCACTTTCCACATGTTCTCCAGTCATTATCAGCTCAGTGAAACCAGATGATGAGCTTCCAATGAGGTGACTATAAAAGGGACCATTTAGCGTACTCATAAACATATCCACCAGCTCCCTGTCAGTCAGAGGAGGTTGAACTCTGCCAGCCAGGTCTCTCCATTTCTGGGCATACTCTTTGAAACTCTCCTTAGCACCCATAGACATGCTTTGGAGTTGCATGCGAGTTAGTGCTAAATTAGCATTATATTGGTATTGCCTATAGAAGGCCTCAGCAAGATCATTCCAATCACGAATATTAACACTTTCAAGTTGATAATACCATTCCAATTGAGCTCCAGATAACCTCTCTTGTAAGAAATGAATCCACTGTTTCTTGTCAGTAGTATGTGGTTGAATCCTCCGGACATAGGATCTTAAGTGCAGCTTAGGACATGAAACACCATCATACACCACAAAATCAGGAACCTTGAAGCTAATAGGTATAACCACTCCAGAAACTAAACTCAAATCTTCAAAATCAAGCCCAAAAGATTTTTGTAGCTCTATAGCGTTCATTCTGTCTACCAACATCTTATACTTCTCCTCACTAGTAGGATCATGATAATAGTTCTCCTCAGAATCAGAATCTTCCACAATATCATGGAGACTACCTCCTTCTCTCTCAGAATTTTCAGACTCAAGATCCTCAACCTCTTCTTTTGTCTTGACAGGACCTCTGAATCTTCTACCCAGGTTGATGAGGCCTCCTAATTTTCTAGTCTTTTTCTTCTTCTTAGTCAGAAGTGCCTTCAGCTCATCTTGTCCCTTGGACAAGTTCAGGATCATTTCTTGAAATTGTGCATTATGAGTCTGGAGATCCTTAACAGTTTGTTCGAGAGCCATTTCTGCTGAAATAAACAGCGAGAAGATAAGATACATGTTCATAAGAAACCTGTGATACAATGAGATGGTATGTAGATGCATATGCAATGTTTTCAAGGACCGCAAGATTTAAATTTATTTAAACGAAAACAAGAACAAAATTTTATTAGTAAACACTTAATATAAGTTTTGCCCCTTGGGATTACAAAGAAATGATAATAAAAATACAAAAGGTAGGTATATGGGGTTTTAAGTCTCCCATGGACGCTTCCTCTTTGCGTGGAGGTACTTGCTGAGGTTTTGCTCTTCGTGAAGTTGCCTTGTTAGCTCCAGAATTCTTTCTTGACCAGCTCTGAAATGAGTCTCAAAAGTATCCCTTTTCTCCTTCAACTGAATCCAGGACCTTTGCAATTCTTCCAAATCAGTGGGCATGTCTGGATGAAGGATGGTATAAGGAACATCTCCTTCAGCAATAGGCTCCATAGTGACTGGTAGAACAGCAGGATATGGCCTCATAAGAGTCTGAGCACGAGATCAAACCCATCTGAGATAAGATTCCATAGGAATAGAATACTTTGGCTCCAAAGTGTTGCTGTCAATCCTGTTCACCTTGTTCCAAGCTCGTATAAACCATTGATGGTAACCCTGAAGATTGTTGTCATAGTCAAACACAATACCCTGAATAAGCATGTTATGAGGACCATTACTCTGAGCATAACCAAATTGACGTAGTGCTAAAGAAGGGTTGTAGGTAATTCCTCCTCTTATGCCAAGGAGTGGCACATTAGGAAATTCCCCACAATGGTCAATGGTAGTAACATTCTCCATAGATCGAGAGCACCAACAAATGTCTAAATGAGAAAGTGACATGATCCTCTTAGACCACCTGAACCCTTGTTCATTCTTCATCACTAATCGAGGAAGGTGAGAAATAAACCACCTAGACAATAAAGGTATGCAGCACATCAGAGTTCCTCTCGCCTTTGTAGTACGAGTGTGAAGAGAATGTAGGATGTCTCCAAGTAATGTAGGCACTGGGTTGCATATCAGAAATATGTTGATGGCGTGTATATCTATGAACTGGTCTGGATTAAGGAACAACACCAAACCGTAGATCAATAGGGCTAAGATCTCTTCAAAAGCATCATAACTCATAGCCTTCAAGAACACTTGAGCTTTCTCTATCAATACCTTAGCAAGAATACCCTTAACTCTGCTTCTCGTTTCTAGGACAATGTCTGATTTCTTCAGATGTAGGGCTGCAGCAATGACTTCGGGTTTAGGCTCCTTCTCTAAGCCTGTGAAGGGTCTCTGATCAAGGATAGGTATACCCAGTAGTTTGGAGAACTCTTCCATTGTAGGAACCAGCTGATAGTCGGGGAATGTGAAGCAATGATGTTTAGGATCAAAGAACTGAAATGCGACACTCATCATGTCTTCATTGAACCCTGAAGTGACTAGATCCAGTAGGTGACCATGCCTTTTGATGAATTGGGAGTTTTCAGAAACTTGAGAGACCAATTCTTTAAGCTTAGGAGGTATTCCTACAAAGGTGATCCGAATAGTATTCCTACGAGCAGAAGCCATGACCTGCAACAAAGAACAAAGATAAATCCTTTGGTCCTTGAAATGGTTAGTGAAAATGCTATGCTTATGATGCATGATGTCATGATGTTATGCTCAATCACAAACATGTGGCACACACAAACAAGTCACACAATAGCCCTAGGTTTGAAGGCTTGCATGAGGTTTAAAGGTAAGTACCCTCCCCTGAAGTTTAGTTGGTTTATCCTGTCCTACAAAAGTAACCAGGTTCTAAGGGATCTCAATATCACTGATCCTTCCCAAGGGTGGTTGTTCAGTAGGCAACTTACTTGCCAACCAAAACCCTCCAAGTTTAGGATCTCAATGAGTGTAGTATCGAGTATCAACCAACTTTAGACTTCTCCAAAGCCGGCTATCTCACTACTTTCTAAAGACCAAGATGGGACAATTAGGGTTCTAAAAGTTAGTTAGTGTATTGACAACATATGGCAGCCCCATATTATCCTTAACTTACTTAAGGAACATAATCACCTGTAACACCCCAAATTTTCCCTCTTCTTTTTAAGCATCGTCATCATATCATAGTCATCATAGGCATATCATATCTTTGGCATTTTTGCATGGAAAAGTAAAGCATAACATTCTCATGTTCTAGCATTAGGCATATGACCAATTGTTGGTGGATTTGAGGCATTACAAGCTATGGCAAGAGGCCCAGTGGACTTGTCCAAGGCCCATGAAGGGTCTACATGGTATTCACAAGCCCAAAATCCTTCACAAAAGCCCAAGAGGTTGGGAGATCATCAGAGAATCCAAGTTAGGGCAAGCTCCTACACGATGATCCCAAATTAGGGTTTCACTTTCAAGCATGAATTCTTTGTGACTTTGGCTATCTCATGTGGGCAAAGTCTTTCATATGACAAGAGGATCCTAGGGATGAAATTTGGTGAGAAAATTCCTTGTGGAAGTCAGTTATTTCATCAGTTGCTTGCAAAAGAAGAAATTGGTCAACTGTGCATTTTAAAAGTCAACTATGAAAATTCAAAGGGGCCAACCCTATTTTTCAAGTCAAGGGATATCCTTAAGACCTTAGAAGAGGTTTGGCAAAGTCAAAGATCAAGAATCAAGGGGTTTTGAAGAAGTTTCCATTTTTGGCATATGGTATGTCATGAAACTTTCCATTTTTGGCAACTTTTGCCCTAATTTTCAAAGGCTTATTCCATGGTGAAAAAGGCATCAAATGAACTTCCAATAAACATGAAAGTTGTAGGGTAGGTTTTCCCATTTTTAGAAAGTACAAGTACTTTTTCATAGCCCTCATGGATCATGAGATATGGCCTTCGAAAGTTGCTTGATTTTTAGGGTTTACCTTAAGTTCCAAGTTTCCACCAAATGCAAAAACTCATGCAAGTCATTTCCAAGCTATCTTATGGACAAAATGAGGTCACAACATTACAAGGCATTGCATATGACACATTTTTCTCCAAAGAGATCATCAAATTCGTGCATGGGATGAGAGATATTCCATAAAGTGTATTTTTGCAAAATCACAAGAAAAGCATGTTACACTCACATCCAAAGGTCAGGATTGATTCAAAAGAAATGAGAGGATGGATTGAAGTCAGAATGCACACATGAGAGAAGCTTGGCACGCGTGTATGAAGCAATCACACATTTCATGCATTTTTGCAAATTCACCTCAATCACACTTCTCATGCCACCTTTACTTCATAAACCCTAATCAGGTGAAAAGATCAAGGGTATAAAAGAAAAGCATGCACTGAATTCGTGTGGAGACTCTCTCATTTCTCAGATTCACATTCTCTTGCTCTCTTGCATTTTATTTCGAATTTCTCTCCTCAAGCTCTCACTTCATAATCTCTTCACATATTCTTCATCCTTGAGCTCTAAGGATCACATTGCACACACTCATTCAAGATGAGAGTGAAGAATCATAGAGGTGCCATTCAAGAGCAAGAGCTTTCGGATTCCAAGATCCAGCTTCTCTCAAGCTCCATCTTGCATTTATTTTGCAAAAGGAGGTCAAAGTGTGTGGATCTGCAGCTGTAGGAGCATTTTCTTGGAGTTTTAGAGGATCTTTAACCTCAGGTATGCTCTGAAATTCATGGATCTGGATTTGAAATTAAGTGTATGCATTGTGTTGTGCTGATGATTCTGTGATGATTAGATTCAAAAATGATTGAGTATTGAGTGTTTTATGTTGATCTGAAATTTGATGTTCAAAGCTGTTTGTCTTCGATCTGATTTGATCCTTGATCCATTGTGAATTTCATTGATATATTTGGATTCAGCTTGGTTTAATGAGCTGATATGGAGTTATTGATCCATTTTAGTGGTGGTTTGTTCATAGTGATGAATTTTCCGGTGACCGGAGCTAGGGCTCCGTCACCGGATTCTGGAATTTGTTAATTGGAGAAGATGATGCATGAGTCGTTGGATGTTTGATCTGGATGGTGGTGAGCTTGCCAGCACATTAATTTGACACCCTCTCCCTCACGTGTTTTATGTTTTGAATTTAAATCTGAATAATACAGTTTGTTTCGCACAACCCATAACTAACATGCACTCACACACTCTGGCCAATGAATGAGGAGACCTAGGGTTTCATTTGACTTGATCTGAAGCGTTCATGTGATCCACTGGCTCTTGTTTTTCCATGATTTTCCTGAATTTCCATTGTATTATTGTGTCTTGCGCTGAGAATCCATTGGGCTTAGGTGCTATTCGCACCTCCCCTCTCTTTAAGCCCAAGTGAATTGAACTGTGTTTCATTGCTTTTTGCACCCCTGGCCTCATTTATTTATTTTATTATTTCCTTTCATTTCGGTTTGATTTTCAATTATTAAAAATAGTTAGAAGTCATTAAAAATTCCAAACAAATTCATGTATGATCTTTTGAGTTTTCTCTAATTTTTGGCATTTTTATTTTCCATTTATTTTTATTTTCCACGCTGGAATTAATTTTCTCTTTGATTAATTGCTTTTATTTCACTTTTAATGCATGTTGTCTTGTGTAATTTCTATCTTGATCACTAATTGGAGTTTTGAATTGATTCTTTTTGCTCTGGATTCACATTGAAATGTAGTTTGTTGGTGATTTTTATTCTGAATTTTAGAAGTTTTCTTAATTTGTTTTGGTCCTTAACTTGTGCATGAAGTTTCCTATCCCTAATCCATGTTTAGGCATTTATTTGACTTGCTTAGCTTCTGATTTTGATTCTTTCCTTTTGGCATGTTAATATTGTATGTTTGAAGAGTCTTTGTGCAAGTTTGTGGAATTTTTGAATGTATGTTTGATTTGATTTGAATTTTTGTTCTTTGCTTATCCTCTTTTGCTTCCTTTTAGTCATATGTTCAATCCCTAGGTTGGGAGGGCACTTGTGCCAACTTCCTTAGGTTTTTTAGAGCCCATTTAGGATGTTGATCCATCTCTGGTCTTGAGTTGATGTTTGTACCTTGAGAAATTTTGTGTTTGTTTGCTTTTGAAGTTCATTCACTTTTATACATGTTCCCCTCACATCTTTTGATTCTTTACTTCTCATGATGTCAATACTTGAGTTTGTATGCTTCTTTTCTTCATCTCTTATGATCCTTAGGCACATTCTTGACATGTTAGGGTTCTGGTCTTGAAGTTTGTGATGTTGCTTTGTCTAGTTTGCTTTGTGTTATATCATGTTTACTTTGTTTTGTCATGATAATCCCTAATGCTTTAGGTTGAATTGTATAGTCCCTTTCTTATTCTTGTGTTGTGTATTTGCATTTGACATTTGTGATTGAGATCTCACTTCTGGTTGTGTGGCTTTGGTTGGATCTTATGCTCATTGGGTGTTTCATTTGTTATTATTTGCTTTTGTCATGATGTTTACTTATATTACTAACCATTTTAGGGGCTTTGGTAAGTGAGAGGTGTGGATGTGATTCCCACATCTCCAAGCCTTCTCTTTTTCTTATTGATATTCTATTACTTATGATTGTTGGGGCTTAGGCCTTTCTTCCTCCTTCTTCTCTTCTTCATTCTTCTCTTTCTTTTCTTATCTTTTCCTCCTTTAGGATAGTAAACCTCACTAACCTAGGATTTCCTTTGCATGATAACAATTAGGATTCATTAGTCCCCCATTAGACTTTTACCTTTAAGATCCTTTTGGTTCTCTTCTCTTCTCATCTCAAAACCATAAAAGACACTTAATAAGGATTGAAGTGGTCTCCTGTGCAATAGCCTTATTCCATGAAACACTTGTAGTTTTCCCATCTTGGGATGGTACAAGCTTGTTCATCATGATGCACAAGTCTGATCAGGATGCCATCTTCACCAAGAAAATCATTAAAAAAAGACTTCTTCATTCAAAAATACAAAAACACTTAATAAATTCAATGAGTTAGTGAGCTTAGGCCCTAATCTTTGGAGTCAAGTTTTGGGGATCTTCTCCTTACTTGAGTGTGCTTGTTCTATTATTCCATCTTGGAATGTAGTGACAAGTACATATTCCATGGAAAAGAGCTTGAGTTCACTTCCTTGTGCCACACTCATAGAAAACTCATAAAAAACACTGGACAAACAATAAACGTCTCTCCTTCGGGAATTCTTTTCTCATCTTCTTCGCTCCGTCCGCGAACTTGCTCCTACTTGTCATTTTGCAAGACGGTAACACACTCGTCGTCCGAGCCTGCAACACCTGAGCATTGACATAGGCAGTTCAAGCCTTAAGACACAAGCAATCTTTTCCACCCGTAGTTATGGGAACTACGGCGACTCTGATCCTCATTGTCCAGATGAGGTACGTAGGCAGCGGGGTAGGGCCCGTTCGAGGACAATCTTTATTTTCCCTACATTTTTCCTATTCATTTCTTTTTCAGTTCCCTTTCTTTTCTTTTCATTTCCAGTTCAGTTCCTTATTTTTGCAGCAACTTTCATTTCTTCACTCTTTGCAAGCGTGGATCCCGTCGGGTACGGCGGACGATCTGGGGTGCTAATACCTTCCCAGGTCGTAACTGACTCCCGAACTCAGTTTCTTTGGTTCGCAGTACCCGTGTCCTTCCTTTTCTTTTCCTCTGGTTTGTGCATCATTACCATTCCCGTTCCTTCGGGATAAAAATGTCTGGCTGGAGACTCTACCTCTTTCCGCGCCACTTTCGCGTTTGTACCAGGATGGAAATCCAGGGAGCGACAACACCAACCTAGAAGTCACACTAACTATGGCCACCAGATCAACCATATCGGTATACGCCGTACAGTTTCCTTGGTCTATTGCCATTTACCTAAGGTACACTAGATTCGGGTTAGGATCTTTCACACATAAAGCCCAACAAATAATATAAAGCAAACAAAGAAAACAATTTAAGTGATCTAATTCCTAAGGGTACCCCTCTTTTACTTAGTAAATCCCCAGCAGAGTCGCTAGTTCTGTAACACAGTGGGAGAACTGACTTTTAGTCATGTTGCGGATAGCAAGAGTCGCCACCGACTTTTATTTTATCCATAAGGAAGGGACATAAAAGAACAGGAAAGACCGTTTTTTGAAAAGACTTGGGTTCGGGGGGTAGGTTATATAAAAGGAAGGTGTTAGCACCCTTTATATTCGTGGTTATCCATGGGCTCTTAGTTACTTAGCTCACTTTAATTGTTTTTGGAAAGTGTAGTGTGTGATTAGAAATTTTCTAAGTACTTTGTAATGATCCTCGTATGGATGTATACAAAGCCTTGTTTGAAAATGTTTTGAAAATATTGTGAGGTGTGAAAAGTATTTTTGAAGAGTGAGCAAGTAACTATGAGGTACCTACCCTAGATTAAGTCTTTCGTGTTCTCATATGTTCTTTAAATGGTAAGACTATCCATATTATTAAGGAATAGGTAGTCATTACCTTGGATGTGTTAAGGGACAAGCGTACGGTCATCGTATGGTCATAGAAGGCAACTTAAGGGGTGTCTTTAGCAATTCGTAGGGACTATCATCATTTATTCGAAGGGACAAGATCATTATTCTGTAGGCAACCTCGAAGGGACTTGATCTTTTAAACTGTAGGGACTTGATTATTTTATGAAGGGACTTTGCTTAAGACACCCCTATATTCGAGGGACTTGACCATTTTAAATAAGGCAACCAAGAGGAATACACTAGGAAGTGCAAGATAGCGATCTTAGATCGACTTACGTGTGTGAGTGTTTATTTTCAAATATTTATCTTATTTAAATTAATTTTCAAAGTTAATTTTAATTACATTTAAGCACACCCTAAAGTTACTAACCACACAATAAAATATTCATAATAAAATAAAGAGGGAAAATAAATCTATACGTATTACATGGCTTTAGCAGATACATAATAATCGAAAAATGAATTATAATAATAATAGATATAATAAACTAATAAATAAACAATAATAATAAAATAATAGCAACAATAATAATAAATAAAGAAATCAAGATTAAAATTTAAAAGAGAAATTATTTTAGGTTAGACAACAATTATAAAATTTTTTTTAGAAGTTAATTAAGAAAGTATAAGAATTTAAACAATTTAATAATAAAAAAAAACATTAAATTATTTACATAATAATAAAAGAAATAAGGGTTAATATATTAATTAGGGTTTAGAAAAATAAATTAGGTTTTTTAGGATTAATAGGAAAATTAGGGTTTTATAAAATAATTGGAGTTCTTAAGTAATTAAGGTTTTAAATATTTATTTACAAATTATATGACAAAAATTAATACTATAATAAAAATTATTAGAAAGAATAATTAATATTTATTTACAAAAATATTTCATGATATAATATACTTAAGTTAAAATTAGAGTTATTTAATTAGTTAAATAGTTAATAAGATAATTAAGTAATATAATATAATAATATAATAATTAAATTATGAAAAGATAAAGAAAAAAAGAAAATAAAACAGGTTTTAAAAAAAATGGGGGAGACCTGGATTTGAACCCAGGACCTCCCCATTACCAAGTTGAAGCAAAGACCACTGGGTTGCGCGTGCTAGCTGATAAGGAGATGAACCAAAGATAATAAATAATAAACCTGGAAAAATGAAAATAAATGAACAAAAAGAAAGAACCTGGGGATCGAACCCAGGTCTTGAAGGTCATTAACGCACATACTTACCACCAGGCCATCTGCACCAATTGAATATTTACCTGCAAATAATATATAAAATAGAACAAATTTTTGAATTTAAAAACGTGCCAAGAGGTCATCTTCCCCGCTCGTCCGTCTAGTTAGGTTATAGCTACAGTCGTTCGTAGCTAAAACTTGTAGTGACAGTTTTTTGTCCGTCACTACACGTCATGCAAGATCAAAATTCATAATACGCAAAATAAATTTCTTTTAATAACACAAAATAGTCAATGGAGGCCTTCTAAACCCAGATAGGTCATTAATTTTATGAAAAATCTCCTCTAGCCATGGATCCTAATTTCAAGCTTTCAAACCCTAAAAATGGCGTATCACTATTCCAGCACAAAAACTCCAATTAAACCATCCAGAAACATTTAGAGCATCATTACAAACAATATTATGTGATCAAATTAAGATTAAAACATGTGTAGAATCAAAATCAAAATTTAAAGAAAATAAGCACAACGAAATCAGTGAATGCTATTGGACATGATTGTGGTAATGAAGATGATGTATTCATGTTCAGGACATCTCAAAGAATGTAATGCAACCTTCGAAATCCTTTGAAAACGGCTCTAAGGGTGAAACTGAATTGGTGTTTTTCTTGAAATTTTTTTAATATGAATCCTATGCTTTGACCTCTGTGTTTGTGTTATGTTCCTCTTCATATAGTGAACCAAATTAGGTCCAAAAAACAAGTGATTTTGTGGGCTTTTGGATGACTTGAATATGAAGAAATCCTCTTACCAATTTGGTCAAAAAATCAAATATTTTTATGCCTAATTGTCTTAGCACGAATTTGGATAGCATCCAATCACTTTAAATGGTGTTTATAAGTTTCTAGAACAAGAATCAAATCTAAATATTGAGTTTTCATATTTTATTTTGATTTAAATTGATTTTTAATGAATAAAATCAAAATAAATATAAAATAAATTATAAAAATCTGAATAAATGAGAATTGGTTCGTGCATGATGTCATGGTAAAGATTGGATCACAAAATTGCAAGCCCGTGTGGAAAGAATTGGTTTTAAGACCTCATTTGCTCAATATACCTCTCAAATATTTCCCAACTTTGCAAAGGCATAAATCCCTCAATTTTAAGGCTATAAAGGTGTTCTTGGACAGTTTGGAAAGCTTAGAGATTCCCCTAACCAACCTCTTTGGTCTCATGTCCATATCCTTTACCATTTTCAAATTATGCCCTTTGGAAGATGTTGACTTTTTGTTGACTTTTAAAATGACCTATAATGTTTTAGCTCATACCTTCCAAATGAAGCATTCTTAGGCTTGGCTTGTGAGACACAAAGTTGTCGAGAATTAAATTTCCTTCAAAATGAGCTTTGGATGAGAAATATTTGATGAAGCATGTGAAAGTTATGGCTGGTCAAAGTTCAGTTGACTTTTCCTATGATAACCCTAATTTAGAAACTCTTGATTCTTGATGATCTGAAATCTCTTTGATGAATCATGATCAACCCTTGATCAAGTGATGAATTTTAATTCATAAAATTGATGTTGGCAAAAAATCATGAAGTTTGACTTTGGTTTGACCACAATTGACCTCAGTTTGACTTTTTAACCACTTTGACTGATTTTTGCATATCTGATCATCTGACTGAGCAAACTTTTTGGGAAAGCCTTGAAACTTGACGTGGGGATTCTTGAACACATGTGGGATGTTATGAAGCTCACTTGAGACCTTGAAAGTCCATTTAGCCTGATGAAATCCAAAACCCTGGTTTAGGGTGCATTGCTTAGGATGAGGCTTTGTCTGAGGGAACTTCCAAGCTTTCTGACTAATTGTGAACCTTGTGAATCTCTTGGGATACCTTGCGAACCTCTTGGGATAAATTGTGAACCTTGTGAACCTCTTGGGATACCTTGTGAACCTCTTGGGACACCTTGGTACACAATGCCTTGACTAGGGGAGGGCAAATTTTGGGGTGCAACAGTAGGTACCCTAAGTTTATGTTTGCTTCAACACATGCCTCTACGTCTTTAGGATCTTCGACGGAGGTTTTGGGATTAACCCCAGCGTCTATGGGTTTAAGACGCTGGTAAGAGGGGAAGTATTCTTTTAGTTTGTCTGGGTTTGTGTTTGGATTGGGAGGAGGGCCTAATATTGCATGACATGTACCAGATACAAGAATAGGGATTAATACTTGAGATTTGTAGATACTTGCCTTCTCCTTCTCATTAGGAGGTTTTGGAATATATTGTTGATTTCCAACCACCTCCGGTCCAGACAATCGGTGAGCGTAGGCGAGAGGAGTCAATTTTTTGTTCTTCTTGCTGGTAGTGGCTTTTGATGAAGACATTGTTGCTTGGAGTTGAAGTTCTGGGATGTTCTCACGAAAATGGGTTTTGGGTCGTTTGAGAGTGATGAACATGTCTGAGAAGGATGAAGAAGAGAATGACTAAAATTTTTAAAATGATCTTTGATGAGTATTTATAGAGGGAAAAGAGAGTTTTGAAATGGTTTATTTTTAATTCGTGGACCACGTGACAGGAAAGTTCATAGAGGCAATTGGAAAAGCCTATGACCCCCTAGTTTTTAGGAAATGATGGGGTAATGTCTGGACGTGGGCTGAGAGTTGACGTTTTAAAAAATTCTAATGATGCGTTTTTGGGATTTACAAAATCAAATCTTGGAAATGACAAAGTAGTAAAGACAATAAGGCATCGAAAATGTTCATCAACAGCAAATGATTTTTCTTCAAGAATTGGTCGAAAACTCTTTGTTAGGGGGAAATTTGTAGACATGGATTTTTGACGATGTGAAAATGAAAAGGAAAGAGATATGATTCGATATAAAATATTCTGGGAAATATGTTTGAAAGGAAGATTTCGACATGGTCAGTAAGGAATGGCGTTTGTTATATCTTTCGACAGAGATAGAGAAGAAGACTGTTTTGGCAGTTTGTCCAGTCAGTCGAAGGTGGTTATCTTCAATGATTTCGACGGACGTTGAACAAAGGTACCCGTTCGACAGAAAGAGGAAATTTCAAATTTAAAGGAATGGAACGTTTGGCAGAAGTACGCGTGGAAGCATCTAATGGAATGAATGCATGCCGAAAAGCCAAGTGTCAAAATATTAGGATTTTCCAGTTAGTGGCAGTTATTTTAGTTTCTTATATATAGGGTAGTTCTTATCATATTTTAGAGGTGTGAAATTCATTTGTAAAAATTCTTGTAAAAACTCAAAGTACCCGTGTGAGAGAAAAAAGTGTGATTCTGGAAAAATGTACGTGTGAACACCATCTTTAATTCTTCAAGTTTAATAAATTCCAAGTTTATTTAACATCTTTGCACTTTTACAATTCAAGCAATTTACAGGTTTTATATTAGTTCGACATTCTGCATTTGTTCTTGTTCATTACTTTATGCATTTTCAAGAATTATTTCCTTTAAGTTTACCAAGTTAGTTTACTCTTGTTCTTAGTTCCATTTCTATGAATCATATCAACATACGAGAGAAATTAAACAAAAAAGTGAAACCATAAATATTGTTACAAAATTATCACTTTCGACCAAATCAATTCGTACTTATGTCCTAGGATTTGTATGGTTGATCCTACAAGTAAACTAGTTTAACATTAAATTAGAAACCAGAGGTTGTTCGTCTGAAAACACCAGCGAACAGAGTGCTACGCACAGCTGGTGTGGTGGATAACATTGGATCAAAACTAGGCATAAGCCCAAACCACATAACTCTTGTAAAACAAATTAATAAATAATAAAAAAAATCAGAATATATGGAAAGAAAATTGTATCGTCTTCTTCTTCTTTCACAGTCGCACGGTCATTGCTTTACCTTCTTATTCCTGAAACGAAAAAAAACGCAGCGGTATTGTAGCTCTCTCCGCTTTAATTGGTTTCAACGCCTTTAGGTCAAAAGGAAGCCACTAGTCTTCTTATCCATCAATAATTGTGGTGTCGTTGGAAAGAAGAAACAAGATTCATCGTCAATTTCTCATCACTTTGGCGATTTTGACTGAGCTTTCTCAAAGTATCTCGTCGTTAGATTTATCTGTCTCGGTTCAGGCATAAACAAAAATTGAATCCTCCTATTGATTTTTGCAGGTTTGAATCAATTGAATTTGTGGTTTCAGTTTATCGCTATTGAAAGTGAAATTTACAACAAAGGAAGATTGAAGGTTCATGTATGGTTTAATGGAAGATTGAAGGTGAATTAAAGTTTGAAGAAACTAAAGCTTATAGATGAATTTGGATAGAATTTGGGTATGGCTTTCAAGCTTTGTTTTGATTAAATTGAAGATTTGAGTTGGAATTTTTACAGGGGTTTAAAGGATCTCAAAAGCTTGAAGAATGAAGGAGGGAATGGTTGTATTTATAGAAGGAGAAGCTGAAATTTTGAATTCGTTTTGGTTTTCGCTTTTGGAATTTTGATTGCGTTTTGAGTCACGGTAATCGCGTGTTCAAGTGCAGAATTTTTTCTACGTTTTGAGTTTAGGTATGTTGCATTTTGATATTTGGCTTCAATGTGTGCAGTGTGTTTGTGTTTCATGTAATGAAGGTGTAAGTTGTTTTGCGCGTGTGAAGCTTGTGGAAGTTATCGGTTGCGTTTCGTTCCTTTTTTCACTTGCGTTTCGGTGATGTATGATATACAACATGTGTTTGGCCATGCTGGCAGTGAAGCTCATATGTGTATAGTGGCTTGGATAATAGTTGAAGTTGGCTTCAAATTGGCTTGTGTTGTTCAAATGATGGCTTAAAGTGATGAGAAATAAGCTGAATAATTTATCTTTGAGAAAGTCAGAGTGAAAAGTATGCTCACGTGTGAATGTGCTTGACTTCATAAAGTGAGGCTGATGATAACAAATGATTTTATTTTTATTTTTGTTTTGTTTATGGGCCATAAAAAATAGTAGTGTAATGATAATTGAGCTCTAAAAATATAACTGTTTTTTTTTTTATAATTTTCGGTGAGAAAAAGGACTGTATAGCGATAAAAAAATGGTTTTAGGAAATCAATAAAAATGGATAAAATAAATTGGATTATTGAAATTAAAAAATGGATATATGAAAAAAATGAATATTTTTGTGAAAAATAGGAAAAAAAATGAAAATGGGTTATAAAATGGTTACTGGAAATAGGTAATGAATGATTGAAATAAATCGGATGGGAAAATGAATATGAACTGATTTTTATGAAATGAGCCGACTACCATAAAAACGCATATTCATGAACCAATATGCATCACGCCTCCGATAAAACATGAAGTACAGTTACCACTGAACCAATCACAACTGAAACAAACCATCAGAGTAAATCATCCTCTGAGTCTTTGATCGAATAAACCATGAATCTCATCAAATTAATCTTAATTGTTCTATGGGAAAATAAATCCACATATGAACCACTGATGAACCTTGATAAACCTGGAGATTCAAATAAGCTTTACATGAAACACTGCCTAATAAACGGATGACTTTCGCACATAACACAGCTTGAACTTTGAATACGCATCGTCTGAGAAATAAACACTGGCACAAATAACTTGCAGTTGAAGCAATCTTCTGATAGTTTGACCAAGATTAGGTCAAACATCCATCTGAATCGAAACATAACTGAACAACCGCATCTGGATTTGAAAACATTGTCGTGTCTTTGAAAACCTACACACGCAGAGAAGAAGAAGAAGCAAACTGCAACATATTTTTGGTATTTTGGTTAGAGATTAGTAAAATATAAACAAATAAAGGGAAATAAAAGCACGGTGATCCCCTGTGAGGCATTACTCCACAACTAAAAAAGGATAAATGAACCAGTGCGTGATCTTGTTTGTATGCAAGATGCAAATGAGATGTGAAAAATCTTAGCGTCAAAAATTAGGGTATGGCAGATTCCCCTATTTAAGTTTCTTCAATCCATAGATATGAAGATTGACATCTTTGTTTTGACAAGATGGAAGATACTTAAATATCAAAAACTCAATTTTTGGCCCTAAGAGGCCATAAAATTGGAATGAAATGAAATGAAACAAAATGAAATGATACGAAAACATGTAAAATGATATGAAAGCATATGAAATGTTATGAAAATGTTATGAAAACATAGAAATCTAAAAGGAAAAGAACGACACAAGAAATAAACATTTGGGATAAGGAGAATAGAACTCTGATTGGGAAACAAAACAAATGACAACTGGAGACCACGACATGGCTCAGCTGAGGCAAAAATGTCCAAGATTAACCCAAAAACCTTAAACAACTTGAGATTTGGCACAAGATCATCCTAACAACCTTAAACAAAATAGCTTGGGCTTATACACAGATAAGTCCAACAAATTTAAACATACAAACTCGAGTTTATGCAAGTTAACATCCCGACAACCAAACAACAAGATATTTTATACATGTTCATCTTAACAACCATTGACCATACTTTTATACGTTTGGATCTCAACCTTCAAATCACTTACAAAAGGTCACAAGTGAACTAAGCTCTTATAAGTATAGTACTAGTACAACACAACTCTCATATGAAGCTTTTATCTCTCTCGGAACTAAAGAAAATTCTAGTGAAAAATACTTATAAAATAAAATAGAATTAGTGAGATAACATATTGTATTTATTCATATAATTTATGTGTTGAGAAAGTGAGTAAGGACCTCTTTTATAGTTAAAAAACAAATATGGCTAAAAAAGGAAGCCATCCATGTGATTTAATGCCTCTTAATCAAATAAAATACCTACCTAATCAGCTTAATCTAAAATAGGAAACCCTAGTCGATTATTAAATTTCATAATCAATTAGGAGGTGTTTCATCTTGCATCTCAAAGTATAAGATCTTTCGCAAAGCGTTTGCGCACTCACGGAAAATGATTTTAGCAAATTTGCCACCAAACTTTATTTATTCCAACATGGAAAGGGAAAATATTGATAAAACCCTTGAAAAAGAAGATGTTCATCGCAACTGAATTTGGGTTCGGGAGTCGATTATGTGAGTGGAAGGTATTAGAACCCCTCACATTTGTTGTACTGAACGGGAATCTTTTAGTTAAATTTGAGATTGAATGTTAGCTATCGTTAATTGTTTTCTTCAAATGATAAAAGTACAAAAGAAAGATAAAAGAGGTCGCAAAAATGTTTTTTATTAAGGTGTTTGACGAGATTGCGGGTCTTGCTCCTACGTATCCTCAAGTATAATGAGAAACTCAAAACTTCGGGTTTTGCTCCTACGTATTATAATAAAAAAACTATGTTTTGGCTTATTACTTTTAAAGAGTGTCACTTTAGGCATTTTGAGTGATTAAACATTTGCTCGTTTCTCACTTTTGGAGACTGAATCCTTTGTTTGTTTTGCGTCGAAATGGATAAAGCATACTCGTTTATGAAAAGAAAGTTAATCGCACGGGGGCGATAAAATAAGTTTGAATGGTTGAATATTTTTGTGGATGACGATTACTCAAATGGTCTAGTTAGGAGACTCATATTCAAATAATCGAGAAGAGGAATATAAGGCTCTATACCATCTCCCTTTTCACCCTTAACTGTAAGAGGATTTAGATAAGGTTATTGTATTTTGGATGGACGACAAATACTCGAATGGTCGAGTAAGGAAACTTGTATCCAAGTATTCGGGGAAGGGAATAGAAGGATTTATACCACTTACTTTTTCGTCCAAGTTATTACACACACAAAATTACGCAAGTTTGACTATGGAAATGGTTTGAGGTTAATTAGATTTATAAGCTTTTAATGGATGACGATTGCTCGAATGGTTGAGTAAGACAACTCGTATCCAAACAATTGAGGAGAGGAATAGAAGGCTCTAGACCATCTCCCTTTTCAACCTTTGAAAAAAAAAGTTTAAGTGTGATTAAGTGTTTTGAATTTGATTTAGGAAAAGTTTTGAATGAAGTCGATACAAAATTAATCAGGTTTGAGAAGGATCAATTGGCGTCGGACCAAAGCTTTTGAAAAGTCTGTTTGACGTTAGACCAAAAGTTTTAGTCTTTTTTTAAAAAAGTTCATTTTAATCTCTAATTTTGAATTAATCAAATTAACTCCAAAATATAATACTAGTATAATCATCAAATGATACTAAGATTAAAAATGACTATAAAAGTTAAATTTAATTACTAATTAACAAGTGATAAAGACTAAAATTAGAATTAATTAATTACGAAAATTAAAATAAGAAAACAATATATAAAAAAAACAAGTGTACAAAGCTAAAGAGAAATTGGCTAAGAAAAGAGAACCAAATCCATTTGGAGAGAGGCGTTGAAAGCAACCTGGAGATAGGAAAAGGCTAAGGGAGAAGGCCCAAGCATGTACAAACCCATATTAGAATCAACCTACCTTGACTTATCACGGAGCACATCATATGTTGATTTTAGGAGTCAAGACAAATCCAAGGGTGGGAAAGAACAAAAAACATAGAGGTAATAGTGCGAACGTTGCACAATAATAAGTGGTTGTATGACTGTCACTTATCACACACCAACGACCAAGAGACAATGTCTTCTGAATATGGATTCAGAGAGAGAGAGAGCACACTCATTTGAACCAAATATTTCTCTATCTACATCCATCCTTATCCAAAATTCTTTCTTTTCTCTCTATTAACTAAACCTTATGGCACTGATAAGTGCTAAATTGTAGTGATAATTGGCACTTATCAGCTTAGTTCATTCGTTTTATGCCAATAAACCTCAACTTTAGTGTATGTTTGGTGTAGTTTACATTATATTGTGTAATATGCGTAATCATGTATATATCTTTTAGTTTGATAGTTTTAATCTCATTTTTTAGGTATACAAGCAATGGCATTTTTTCATTGACTTATAGAGTATTGAATAAGTTTTCAAACGCTTCCGACCGTGCGTAAAACGGAGTTACCGTTCTCAAGCTATGGTCGAAACAAGTTATGAGTTTGCTGTCATGTTCGTTGTGTGAACTAGAGGTGAGCGAGCTCGCCTAGAGTTCGCACTGCGAACTCAAGGAGAACAGAAATTGCTCAGAAGTGTCGAAAAAACAATGTTTTGGAATAGGCATTTCAGAGACACGAATTGCACATTTCTTCAAGGATTCTTCTTCTCCTTTGCTCCATTCATCTTTAGTGAAGCTCTCTGAAGCAAGAGGAATGGTTCTCTGAAGCTTATGAAACAATTACAAGGTGCAATCGACATTACTCCACTAGGTTAGCTTCTGAAACCTTTTCACTCTTCTCATGCTAGATCTATGTCACGTTAGGAGTATACTGATGCATCTGAAGTCCTACTTTAGTGTAGGTAATGTTTGCGCAAGATTACTTGCAGATTCATGAAGTTTCAGTTTGCTATCGCGCTCGATTTTCATGGTGTTTAAGTGATTGTTTGTGAAAAATAATGATGGATTCGTGAATTTTATTCATCAAGATTTATTTGTAATTCTCAAAATATTTTGATTAATTAAAAAAAATATCCGACCATCAACACAGTATAATAATAAATTCATTAATCAATAAGTCACTAACCTATCGATAAACTTCAACAAGCAGCATTTAACACATTTGAAAATTATTATTTGTACGTTTGACTATCAAATAAAGTGTGTCAAATTATTGTGCATATGTCTTTTCATATTATAATCACAACACTAAAATATACTATAATTATTGTCTTCCATGTAGATGTGATAAATTTTGGAACGGAAACATTAGTTGGAATTTGACTATGCAAAAGTAAATATGAGAGATAAATTAAAGAGGATATTTTGAATATGACAAATGAATCCTACCATCAACATAACAACAAATTCATTAATCAATCTATCATTAAACAAATTTAAAAAATATTATTCGTACGTTCAGAAACACGCCTACAAGTGATTTCAATGTTCAAACTCATTCTAGTTGTGACTTTGGAAGCTACTAGAATGCTTCCACCATGTTCAAAAACACGTGATTTGAATCTTCAAACTTCAATTGTATTGATATTTATTTAGTCTTTGTTAGTCGAAATCTTCAAGTCAAGCTAATTAAGAGCCGAAAAATATAAGTAAACAACGAAAGTTGATATGTCATATGAAATTAATGGCACTAGAAATGTCATCATCTATCATTTTTTAAGCAGCCCATGATTCATTCATTTTGTTTGTAACGCTAGACTTCAAAATTAATTCAAGTGGGATAAAACTAGAATCTTTTACTAAAACCACATATAATATATTTTAATTTTGGTCAAATAGCTTCTACAATCTTCCAACAAATTAATTATTTACATTTTTCTAATAAATTAGTCTATTCAATAATAAAATAAAATGCACGCAACATCTGATTCTAATAAAAAGTGATTATGTAAGGTCATCTACAAGACCCACGAGTGTTGGAAAAAAAATACGTATGGAACAGATGGATTATCGTCTCTGCTAATGACACATGATCACGTTCTTTATTGCATCTCTCATCATTGAATTTAATTGAACGATAACACACACAAGATATCAAATCACATGCGGACAGTTTTAACCACCCAAACTACATAGTGATTCTTTCGCGATATTTCAAATATTGAATTCATTCTCACTCACAAAATATTTTCCATTCATTCACGGGTTTGGATTTGGAGTGCTAACCTAGAAGATCATCCCATATTCATCACACTCGAAGTCTGATCCACCGCACCAGTAAACTGATATGCCGCATTTAAACTTTATTCTATCAATTCATCATCTATCTTTAGTTCCATAATTGAATAGCAGAGTTGTCTACATAAATCGACGGTTAATTCCTACCATTTCTCTAAGAAAAAGCATTATCTCATCATCGAAGATTAAGATCGTCAATCTTCTTCTTACAAAGTTACACATATCTTTGAAAAACTATTGCTTCCAAATGAATCTTAGGCAAGAATATATTGTCATTTTCAAAGAAGATTTCTTAATACACCTCTTGCATTACTTAGACACCGCGTGAAATTCCATTTATGTCCCCTGATTCCGGATGTGCAAATCAGGACGCACTACTGCATCTTTTTTTTACTTTCTTATGGATGTGCATATCCAGAAGGTCTCCCTATATGCAGATCCAAAAGAAATGCTGATATATTTTAAATTGCATGATCACTCCACTCATTCTCTCCATTCTCAACCTTTCTTCTTCCACACTCACCTTCACTAATCTAAACAAACTTACTTCATCAATATCATTTCTCACTCAAAAACTCCAACTTTTTGGTACAACAAATCAAATGAAGCAAGAGAAGATTGAATTTCAGGTAAATATTCAACTTCATCCACTACACTCCTCACATTATCATTCAATTTTTGTTGAAAACGAAGTTACGCAACTCCCAAATGTGCACATCCAGTAAATTTTTTTTATGAACATTTTCGGATGTGTACATCCGGAAGAATGCCTGGCAGTATTTAATTTTAATTTTCAGAATTTATTATTTGGATCTAGTTATGTATATTTATTATTATATCATTTTTTATTAATAGACATGATGCACCCTGATAACATCTCAAAAGAAATAGTTTCGAAAATTTCTCCAAAAGCTGATGGGATTATCGTAAAGTCGGTTGGTGTCGGCAGTGACTTTAATAACAAGCAATATTTTAATGATCGTGAAAGTATGCTCGAATATATTCGTAGAATGGCTATTGGCTTTGGTTTCGGTATGAATATCATAAGATCGAATAACGATTCAGATAGAAGGAATTCTTTTGTAATTTTTGGTGCGAATGAAGCGAAAAATATCAGGTTCCTCTACGGAAGTTAAGAAAAAAGATTACACTGGTAGTAGAAAATGTTAGTGCCCTTTTAAGATTCGTTGTTACGTTGTAGCTTTCAAAAAATGGAGATTTGGTGTTGTTTGTACTATACATAATCACGAATTGTCCTCAAATTTTCAAGGTCATCCAAGTGTATGTCGGTTCAATTTGGAAGAGAAGACATGTTTTGTCGACATGACTTTGAATCTTGTCCAATCGAAAAATATATTTGCCACGTTGAAACGGAAGGAACCCGACAATGTAGCAAACATAAAGCGAGTGTATAACATTCGATATCAGATAAACAAAGAAATTAAGGGAGATAGAAGTGAGATGCAACAACTGTTGAAACTTCTGGAGGATAACAATTATGTGTCTCGGTACGGATATCGCGATGATAGAGTTACGGTCTGAGATCGTTTTTGGACACATCCGGATTCCGTAAGATTTGTTCAACACTCTCTCGATAGTACTAATTCTTGATTGTACCTACAAGACCAACAAGTATCGATAAGAAGTTAGGTAGAATTTTCTTCACCCTAGGTTTTCTAGGGTGTTTCTGGATTTGTAAATCCAGTAAGAAGTTAGGCAGAATTTCCTTCACCCTAATATTTCTATAAATTAGGGGTTTCATTTCATATCTTTCACACAAACACGAAATGTATCAGTTTTATGAAATCAAGATCCATTAGGGTGTCGCAAATGTTTCCTACACCGTGTTATCCCTAAATTTCTACGCTAGCATTAATGAGGTCATTTGCCTTAAGAAAGAGTTTTTGTTATAAGCTAAAAATGAGGTTTTCGACCTTACTCATTAAAAGGATGAGAGTCGAAGGAACCCACTTACAGGTTCCGTACTTAGAGAAATTCTGAGTTGAAATATTTTATAAGTGTTAGGATGATTCGACCATGCAGCAATTCGACAAAGATGGAAGTTTCATAAGTTTTGCACGTTCAAGTTTGGAGGGAAAATATGTAATTTTCAATTCAAAAGCAGAGAGAAATGGCGCAAGATCAAGCTTCTTCAGCACGTTAGTGGGACAAGTGTCATCATATTAAGATAGTCTTAGGAAGAAACTGTTGAAACGGTTACTTTGTAATGTATATAAATATCTTAGTCTAGTGTTATAATAAGTGTGTGGAAATCATATGTACTAGTAACTCCATAACGCTCAAAGTATCCGCGTGTAGAGAAAATAGTGCAGTGAGAATGTACGTGATTGAAACAACATCAATTTATCTTCAAATGTCAATTTATCATTAAGTTATTTATCTTTGAAGCCATTTAAACTTCCAAAGTCTTTTATGTTAAAGAATTTATCTTTCAAAGTCATTTACTTTTCAAGTAATTTACTGCATTTCCTTTACAATTCCTGCCCTTTACTTTTTCAGCACTTTAACATTCTGCCTTGCACTTGTATTTCCTTTACATTTTCAGTCATTTAAAGTCCCTTGCCTTGTATTTAATTTTCATTTACCTTCAAGTCTTGTCTTTAATTTTTCTTTAAATCTTCAAGCCTTTCCCTTTCTTTTATTTTATTTTGAAAGTATTTGCTTTACTTCATTTTCTCTTATTTTAAACACCTTCTGAATCCTGTCGAAGGATTCAAGACCTTTTTCCCAAAAACATAATATGTCACGGACCTTTTATAACATGTCCTAGGATCAATCTAGTCGATCCTATGAGTAACTAAGGGTATTTTGGTATCTTCAGAGGACCATCGGTTGTTTACCAATTTTAGGGGTAGACAAATTGGCACACCTAGTGGGATAGTGCTAAAGACGGTTTTTAGAAGTTTCATAACTTCCTTTTTGTAACTTCTTTTACATGGGAATACTGGTCGAAAGAACGGTTACTTCTGTTGCATGCATTTGAGAAGTGGGAAAGTAGCCAGTACAGATCATTATATACCTAGAAGAAGAAATAAAAGGAAGATGACATCTAGCCAAGGAAACCCAAGTGATTCAATTCCCGTAAAAGGTGGGTCAAATCCCCAAGTGAGCAGTTCAAATGTTCATAATATGAATACATAAGATGTTCCTATGAGTGAGGCCATCCCAGTCTCCAACCCTTCGATGGGGCTTCAGCGATGCCAAGTGTGGTGTCAGGACCAACCACTTCGACAAGGCCAGGAGCAGTAGTTAATAGCATATATACTAGTTACTATGATCAACCAATGTTGGAGTACATTGGGCTAAATGCTCAAACTCCACCACCGAATTTGTCTACATTCAGACCTTATATACCTTCAGGATTTTCTCAACCTTTGACCAGAAATCCACCCTATGATATGCCAACAACCATGATGACGAACCTAAGGAATGCACCTCCAATCTTTTCAGACAATGTTGTTCCTTTACCTTTGCAAGAATCTGGTTTTGCAATAAACATGAGAAGGAATAGCCAAACTGTTGGTTTAGGGCATTCGACTCAGGGTCATGCTTTAACAAAAAAGTTTGCAGCCTATTTAAGACAACAAATGGATGAGAGCAACATGAAAATTGTTCACACTCTATCTCAAACCATGGGAGAGGTTTTTCAGCCTTTGATTCAAAATACAACTCATACAAATCAACATATGGTGTCTCAAATGGCACGCATAGTCGACTTTATGGGAGTCCCAGCTCCAGTTCAACAGCCTAATCTAGGAGATACTATGCAGCCACCAAATCAAGAGAATCCGCTAGTGGTCAAACCATTAGAAGTTGAAGCCATCAGGAATCAAAGGCAAATTCCAGTAGAGGAGGAACCAAGGGTGATGGTGGTGAATAGACATCAGGATGCATACCATGTGGTTCAACAAGTTCGACAAAATAATTTGGCAGCAGAAAATAATTTAGTAGCCCTTGACGAACGAATAATGGCTAGAAGTGGGATAAATACAGGTTTTTCTAGGCCAAATTTCACTTCACCAATAGTAGAATATATACTTCAGTCAGAACTGCCTCCTAGGACAAAGGTTCCCAAGTTCACTAAGTTCTCAAGAGATACGACTGAATCTATGGTCGAACATGTGGCATGTTACATGATAGAGTCTGGAGAGATTGCTAATGATGAAAGTCTAAGGATTAAATATTTACCTAGCCCCCTCACCAATAATTCTTTCACTTGGTTCACTATGTTGCCACCTGGTTCAATATGTAACTAGACTCAATTGGAGTGTTTGTTTCATGAGCAATTCTACATGGGTCAGACCAAGATCAGTTTGAAAGAATTGGCTAGTGTTAAACGAAAGTTCAATGAGTCCATTAATGATTACTTGAATAGATTTCGACTGCTGAAAGCCAAATGTTTTACACAAGTACCTGAGCGTGAACTACTCGAAATGGCTACTGGTGGCCTTGACTATTCTATCAAGAAGAAGCTGGATACCCAGTACTTGAGAGACATGGCCCAATTAACGGATAGAGTTCGACAGCTTGAACGTCTCAAGGACGAAAAAGCCAGGGCAAACAAACATAAGAAAATAGCTTACGTCGAATATCAAGTTGAGGTCGAAAACGTCTATGACAAAACTCTACCTCTAGATGATAATGAGATAGACCTAGCCGAGCTTAAGCAGGGTCCTCCTTATTCCTGTAAACTTCTAGTTCCCTCAAATGGAAAGAATCCTGTCGAAACTGAAAATAATGATAGGTTTCCAAAGAAAACATACACTTTCGACGTCACTAAATGTGACGAAATCTTTTATTTATTAGTTAAGGATGGCCAAATACTCGTGCCTCATGGGGCAAAAATTCCACCTTTAGATCAAAGAAAGAAAAGAGGTTTTTGTAAATACCATAATTATTTGGGTCATAAAACTTCTCAATGTTTTCTTTTCGGGGATTTGGTGCAAAATGCGACTCAGGAGGGAAGACTCAAATTTGGAGACAAGCCCAAGGCACAGATAAAGATTGATATTGATCCTCTTCAGGTGGATGAGGAAAACTATATTGAACCTTCTGCAGTGAACTGGATTGAGGTTGCTGAGCAACTTGCTAATGACGACAACAACCCTGATTCAATTGAAGATATAATGGATCTTGTGGTAGTTGAGGTTACTGAAAACTTCAACAATGATGCTATGTTGTTCAAGGCTAATGAAGAGCTAACCAGCGAGCAATGGGAACACCTGATATGCAACATTGCTGAAGAGTTCTTCAAGATGTCACCTGATGTTGAAAATATCAATGTGGGGGTTACCATCATCCGACATGAGGAGGTCAAAGATTCAAGCCTTCCATTGATTACAAAAGAAACTGCTGAGAGTTTCATGAAGATGGATGAGGCTACTGATGGCCTTGAACTAAACTTCTCCAAGATGGAACTTAGGGATGAAGTTAATGTCAATATAGTCGAAGTGACAGATGACTAAGTGCTAAAAGTGGATCATTCTGCACCTTAGAAGGATCACTACAAAAAGGCTTATCCTAAGGAGGATGAGAAAATTTTTGATTTCTTGCATAGATGTCAAAGCAAGAAGTCAGAAGTAATGTTGTATCCAAGATATAGTTCCATCTTTGAAAGAGAAGTTTCCCAAAGCCTTCAACAGGTGAATAAGGCTAATGGGGCAGAAGCTAAAGGCTTCCTAAAAGCATGGCCGTTTCGATCCAAGGCGTGTTAATCCTTATCAACAAAGTGGTATGCCCCAATATCTAAATTATAAAAATCCCACATTTAAACCAAGTGGGGAAGTTCCTAATGACAAGTGGTTCAAGCCTAATGAGTCAGGAAAAAAGGGATTCCAGAAGTGGAGGAAGTTAGATGTCAAAAGAGGGCCTTCAATGGGATACGAAAAGGAGGCCAGGACTTCAAATAAAGTTGTGTATCTATCTGAAAATTACAAGGGTGAAAACCATATGTCTAGGTCGCAATGGCGTAGAGAACATCGCAAGAGGAAGGCTCAAAGGGAAGCCTCCAAAGGTGATTGTGTTGGATCAAGCACAAGTGTACTTGGGGAAAACCTTAAAATAAAAATAACAAACAAAGTGTCTGTGGGGCGCAAAGGACTTTTGTCCAAAAACAGAAAAGTTGAGATTCAAGGAAGAGATAAAGGTTGAACTGAGAGTTGTCGAAGATGAAGATATGACAGACAATTTCGAATGTGAATTTGAAGCTTCTCTGGACGTCTTGGTCAATGTAGTTTCAGTAATGCCCAGAGAGTATGATCGCATCACTGAGGTCGAAAACCTGGATGCGAACACTGAGGCAGAAATGGAAACACATCAACCAGTGTGCTACTATGTGATGAATAATGGGTGTGTCGAAGAACATAATGATTTTTTTGAAACACTCGTTGAGGACATGAGGGGGAATCTAAAACCCCTATATATCACTGGAAAGTTGGAGAACATGGCCATCAACAAAATTCTGGTTGACTGTGGTGCCACAGTGAACATAATACCACACTTCTTGCTGGCCAGAATTAGCAAATTCGACACAGACCTTAAACCTCACTGTAATGCCTCATATAATATATATCTAGAATAATATCTACAAGTGTTTATTTGATACTGACACCATCATAAGTGCTTAATAGTACAATTCACATTCTTGACCAATTCTAAAAACAATACAATCTATGGTGCAAGACATGGAAATTATACTAAAAATAAAATACTAAGATCAATACAATATCCATTATTGTACAAATATAACTATACAGCGGAATCTAAATCTATGCTTCTCTTGAAACATCCCGAGCATAACTCCACTTGTAAATCAAACCTGCAAAAGAAACCTGAAAAAGCAACAAAAATAGTGGGGTGAGATATCAATATCTTAGTGAGTTCCATGTCTTATGGATTCTCTCGGCTATACAAGGTTCTATCAAACCTAACTCAAATATAAGGTTACTTTTCTATAAGGAACCAAAACAAGATGGAATATCCATACAACATTCTCGACACTTCACGTGGGACTCAATGTAATACCCACCTCAAGTGTTTATCGGGAAAGGCTTCCCATGGGACTCAGTGTAATACCCATCTCAAGCCACTACCATGCTTCTCGTGGGACTCGGTGTAATACCCACCTCAAGCCTTCATCTGATGCTTCTCGTGGGACTCAGTGTAATACACACCTCAAGAGTTACTCAATGCTTCCCGTGGAACTCAGTGTAATACCCACCTCAAGCCTTCATCCGATGCTTCCCGTGGGACTCAGTGTAATACCCACATCAAGACTTACTTAATGCTTCCCGTGGGACTCAGTGCAATACCCCCCTCAAGCCTTAATCTAATGCTTCCTGTGGGACTCAGTGTAATACCCACCTCAAGACTTACTCAATGCTTCCTGTGGGACTCAGTGTAATACCCACCTCAAGCGTTCATCTGATGCTTCCCGTGGGACTCAATGTAATAACCACCATAAGACTTACTCAATGCTTCCCGTGGGACTCAATGTAATACCCACCTCAAGCCTTACTCAATGCTTCTCGAGGGACTCATTGTAATATCCACCTCAAGCCTTCATCTGATGCTTCCCGTGAGACTCAGTGTAATACCCTCCTCAAGACTTACTCAATACTTCCCGTGGGACTCATTGTAATTCCCGCCTCAAGCTTTCAACCAGGAAAGGGTTCCCATGGGACTTAGTGTAATACCCATCTCAAGCCACTACCATCATCTTACAATAAATTACATGCCAAGAAACATACTTAAACATTAATTATACAAACAATACCATCTAATAATTTCTAGTTACACTACTAGGCCATACTATTGGTTTATGGTAAAGTTTCCTCAGTCTTTCTCCATTATTGATGCCTTTAATTATATAATTCTCAATCATATAATCTAACATTTTAATTTAATTATCACAATTAAACTAATCCCACAATGATCTCATTATCTCTACTTTCATTCAATCCTTGTTATTAAATAAATTCCATAGATCGATTAGTACCACAATTCTCTAACTAACATAATTATGGTTAATTAGAAAAGTCGGGTAAAAGTCGCCTCAAACTAATATTTCTCAGTCTCATAAGATAGAACATATTATTAGCTTCAAATCGATATAAAGAACGGATGAATCGGATAAAGGATGAAGAAGTTACGTATTTTTAAAAGAAGGATAAAAAATAGTACTTTTACTCTGCATAAAATAAATAATTATTTTCCACTTCAAAAGTAATATTTACCTCTACCATTGGATAGTACATTTTCATAACTTTCCAATGATATAAATTTTGTCTCAATTAGATACGCGAGTAAGAAGTTATGAATTTTCTAAGAATTAATATTTTCAAAAGTTACAGCGTTAACGGGTTAACCTATATGATTAACCGGTTAACCAGACTAAAATCCACTTTTAGAGGCGTATAAGATCCCGTTAACCGGTTAACGCATAGGGTTAACCGGTTAACCAACAGTCAGTAGCAGAAAACTTACATTTTTAAGGTACATAACTTCTCCAAACAATATCCAATTGACCCCAAACATTAAGACAATTATCAACAAATATTTCTACACCTATAGTCAGCATACTTATGCATTTTAGTCGATATTTAACCGTTCAAACTATCAATTCTATGATTTCTAGCATTTTTTCCCTAACCTCAAAAATCTATAAACTCTATAAAATAAAAGTATCTAACTAGAACCCACATCTAACCATGAAGAGGATTTTGATGAAGATGAAGATGATTGATGAAGAATGGTGATGAATCCAAGCTCTCTAGCTTCTAGGTTTTCTTCTTCTCCCTTCTCTTCTTTCTCTTCTTTCCTTTTCTTACTAACTTTCTTCTTATTTATCTTTTTATAAACCCTTCTTACTAACTTTCTCTCTTTTATAAAAAGAAAGAATGTATATTATACTGATATACAATAGTTAGTAACAATCGGTCCAAATTAAGAGTGTCCAAAAATGTCTCTGAGTCAAATATTTAATAAAACCTTTGGTTCAGATAATACTAATTAATTAATTTAAGTTCGTCGGTTGCTCTAATTATTTTAATTGAAAAATCTCAGAGCACACCGGAACCCTATTAATCTTAATTAATAGTATCCAGTGCATTTAATTAAATACGGGGTATTGCACTCATAACATGGTCTTGTGGGAACAGTCACAAGGCCCACTCTATTTATGGTGGTCGAGAGTAAGGCCAACTATAACCTCCTGCTATGGAGGGAGTGGATACATGGCATATGTGCAGTGCCATCTTAAATGCATCAAAGGGTCACCATATGGAGGCCAGATGGCATTCTTGAAAACATTGAAGCTGATAAAGGGTAGTTCAAGGTGCCAATGAATCATGTGGAATGTGTAGAGTTCTGTAAACACCTCAAATTTGCCCTCACTCATATCACACCATGTCTTGTGATCTTTCATTTTTGCATTTTCATAAGCATACCACCTCATATTGCATTTTGTTTCATCTGCATAAGTTCAAGTTCATCTGCATCTAGGGTTTGTGATCTGAGTAATCCAAGATTCCATATGAGCCATCCCAAGGGCCTCAAAGCTTTCCAAGAGGGTCCATGTGTGTTCTATCATCATGTTATGTCCCTCAAAGTTTATGGAAGTCAATAGATCACAAGAACTGGCAAGGCATGGAAGCAGAGCTGGGGTTTTCACTGCACAGATGACCAAAATTAGGGTTTTGGTTTCAGAGGCCTTAACTCCAAATTTTTGGGTCATTCTTGTTTCTAATGTTCTTAAGATGTTATAAGGATCATGTGTACCAAGTTTGATGAAGAAATTCATTGTGGAAGTCATTTGTTCACTGGGTAACTTCTTGAGCAAGTTAAGTCAAGAATTAGGTCATTTCATGCCTTGAATCACAAGAAACACCAAAGAGGGAAAATTTGCAAAACACATAGAAACCCTAGCTGCAAGTGTTCCAGCTCATCAATTTCAATCCTATGGCCTTCCTTGATCCATGGTGAGGCCATACACCCCCAAAACTCAGGCTTGCACCATGCCCATACCTCAAGTACACATTCTTGACTTTTTTGCAAATCACCTCATACCAATCACACTATGCCACACCAATTCCTCTGACCAATCACACTTGCTTACACTAACCTTATGGATCACAAAGAACATAACACACAAGCCTGAAACTCTCCATAGCTCATATTTCACAAAATCCCCTCAAAACTTCATCTCTTCGAATCTCTCAACTCAGCCAACAAAAATCCAAAATTCTTTCACCAATCATCTCCACATAACCCCAGGATCATTTCCCACCCCTTACACAAGCCTGAAACCCCTTGAAACAAAAACACGATTCTGACATGCTCTGAACTGAAACCTTAGAAACAGCCAACATAAACTTGTTTCAAGCTTGCCAGAAGCACCAAGGGGTTCATTGGAGTGGAAAAGCACTAAGGAAGAAGCCAGAAAGCACCAGATAGAAAAGCTCCATCTCAGGTAGTCATCTCAAACTTTTTTCCAGAAACTTGTTTTTAAGTTCCTAAATGAATCTATGTGATGTGCTGATCAAGCTGATATGTTTATTTTTGCAAATGGTTAAGTATTGAGTATGTATGAAGCTTTTGAAATTTTTGACCTAAAACTTGTTTTATTCGATTCATGTTGTTCATGCTTGATAAATGTGTTTTGATGCTTGATTCGTGTTTAGGGTTGTTAGATGATGTAATTTGGAGCTTTAGGGGGTCTAAGGTAGCCTAGGGAAGAAGTTGGCATGATTGGCTCGCCGGAGAAGATGACCGGAGCACTGTTCCGGTCATCTGAATTTGTTTTGCCCTAATCACGTGTAATTAACTAGGTTTGAATTCTGACCCTAGGATCTTGTGTTGGCGTGCGTTTTCAATGGTCCAGATCTTTTCATTAGCCCTAATATTAATTAATTAGCTTAATTAAAATTAATTAGCGCAGGTAAAATCTCAGCCATCCATCCTGCGTACGTTTTCCAGTTTAAATAGGGACCCTTGATTCTGCATACTTGTAGTAAGCGCATCCTTGCATCCTGACCCTCTATCCCTTTGACTTTCAATCTGGGTCTTTGTTTAAGCATACTTTTCATTTTTATTTTATTTCTTTTGTATTTTATTTCTCATATTTATTTAAAATAGTGAAAATCATCAAAAAATTCTGAAAATGTTTATTAAACCTTTTATTAAGTTTCAGAACCCAAAAATATTTTTATTTTTAATTTTTGCATTAAAGACATATTTTTAAATCATTTAAATGCTTTAATTAATTAATTAATTGATTTTAATTAATTAAAAATACATTTAAGTATTTAAAAATCAAAAAAAAAAAATCAGAGAGCATCCTTAGACATTTAGAAACATTTACAAACTCATCTTACAAATTTCTTTTTGGTTTTGATCTTACTTTGAGATTTTTCAATGAATTAGGGTTCTTAAAAATGTTCATTTTC
Source organism: Lathyrus aphaca (assembly GCA_963966055.1). Taxonomy (NCBI): domain Eukaryota; kingdom Viridiplantae; phylum Streptophyta; class Magnoliopsida; order Fabales; family Fabaceae; genus Lathyrus; species Lathyrus aphaca. The sequence goes on along the minus strand of OZ014525.1, from coordinate 258,601,553 downwards.
TAACCCTAACTTCAAAAAATTCATAACCCTAGAACCAAGTTGAGTTTGTGAATGATTCTTTTTGCCTTGCTTTATACATGTCCCCTAGCATCCAAAAACATTTTTGTTTCATTTTTACCTTGCATTTTCAAATTGTTTGGCATTTTACATTGAAGATCACCCAAAAACCCTAGCAAACTTAGAAAATCCATAACTCCTTCTAGGTTTAGCTTCTTATCTCCCCCTTTGGATGGCAACCTAGTATAGGTTTAGGGTTCCTTTGAGTGCATTTTCAATTTTTTATCTTGTACATTGCATCTGTTTTGGTCATATGCATCTCATACATTAATAAAACCCTAATTTTTCATGTTCATATGCATTCATCTTTGCATAAGCATCCATACATGAACTTTCCATGCCATCTCAAGCATTTGTATGTAATCTTAGACATCTTAGGACATGTTAGAACATAGCTTGATCATTTATTCATCCATTTGGTATGCTTTGCATTCATAACATTTCATAAACATACATGTGTTTTCAAGCTTCTAACTTGCCTTCATTTGCATCCATCATTTGTATGATCATACATATGCATCATGTGTGACTTTGCATCATCTCATGACTCATTTGCCTTGCATATGCACTTCTGACTTTGATCATAGCACCTTTGTTTGTTGCATTTGCATTTCTTTTCTTCCTTTAAGTGTTCAACTAACATTTCAGGGGCTTATGGTAAGTTGTTTAAGGTGTGGATATGCATCCACATCTAACTCCTCTTTCTCTCTTATTTTTGTACATTATACTTATGTTTGAAGTGAATTTCATTCACTTGTGCCTCTTCCTTTCTTCTCTTTCTCTTAGGTTTACTTATCTTCTTAAATGAAGTAAGTAACCTAATCCTCCTTTCTTCCCTTTTCATCTGCTTCTTCCTTGGTGGCCATCTTGAAGACTTCTCTTGAGCCTCACAAACCATAGGATAATCAAGCATGATAACTTTAGGGTTGTATATAGCCCCCCTTTAGTCTTTCACCTTTGAGTCTTCTTTGAGTATCTCTTCTCATCTCTTAAATAGAGACTAAACTCTTAAAGTTTTAGGACTTTGGAATTAGGGTTATGCCTGTATCCTTCTATTAGGATGGAGTGTATAACTTTAATACTAAGTGTTAAACCTTTAATTTGTTTAAACCTCTTAATCAAATCATCTAATAATCACTAAGACTTTATCTTGTAACTTGGGCCTTACATTAGGGTTCTAATTCTTCCTTTATGGTTAAGAAGGACTAACCCTAGTGTTTAATGGACAAGTCCCCCTCAAGTTGTCTTACAAACCATAAAACTCATTTCTTAACCTCATCCTTAATTAAAATCCACTTAATAAAGGTTTGTTATATAATGAATTTATTCCTTAACCATGGATTACGTTGAGGTATCTTCCTCAACTTAAGTGTTCTCATCTATTATCCTTCTATTAGGATGGTGTAATGAGCCCACTAATCTGTGATTAGAGATTAAACTCATTACTTAACACTAAACAAAAACCCAAAAACATCTAAATAATCACAAGTAGGTTAATGATCTTAATCCTACATCATTATGGTAATTAAGTTGAGATGCTTATCTCATACTTAAGTATGCTCATTATCCCTAATCACAGGGAAGATATAATGAGTTTACAAGCCTTTGATTTAGGCTTAAGCTCATCAACTAATGCAAGACAGTTAGCACTCGAGCCAGACGAGTCATACACTTGAGCATAGACAAGCAGGCAGTTCACAGTCAATTTATCTTTCAGTCTATTTGAGTCGAACTACGGTGTTCTGACTTCCTCATTGCACGAGAGGATACGTAGGCATAACTTAACTGTTATCGAACAAAAGTCTCTTTGTCTTCCCCCTCTTTCAGTATTCTTTTCTAAGCCTCAGCTCTTGAGCATTCACCTTTTACACTGACACTTGTATATTCTTTTCCAGCTTTTGCACACGGATAGCACATACACTACCCCATTAAACACAATCTTGTAAGCGTGGATCCCGTCGAGTACGACGGACAATCTGGGTTCTAATACCTTCCCAGGTGGTAACCGACCCCCTTTCTCAGTTTCTCTGGTTCGCAACCGTCTTATCCATCTTTTCTTAGGTTTATGCAGTATTACCTTTCCTTCGGGATAAAAATGCCTAGATGGAGACTCTATTCAATTCACCTTCATCTTCTATTTTCACCGACTGTTCACGCTTGTACCAGGATGCAAATCTTCGGGAGCGACAACTTGGCGATTCTACTGGTGATCCTTATATTGCAACGAGGGCTTCTGGTTCTTTTAGTGGGTTCCTCCTAGCGCTTGTTTGATTTGTGTTTACGGGGGTGTTATCTGCTACTTGTGCTTATTAGTTATTGATTTATTTATTGCTTTGTGTATATCTTTATTTATTGATTTCTTTTACAGTTTTATGCATTTCATAGTGTTACTATCATATCATTGGTGTTGGATCTGTGTTTACCTTGGTGAGAGGGATTTTTGAGTAATTAAGGTTCCATACCAGGGACCTGAGTGACACAGGATAAAGTGGCTTCATATTCTTTCCCATTCCATTTCGGTCTGGTGCGGGAATATGAAACACGGTTCATACATGGGTTTCTTCTTGAGAACTCTATGCTACGGATTTCCTGTAGAACTATGGCTATCTGGGAAGCCTGCTAAGTCTGGATGACCTTTTTATGACCTTCAGCATCTGAGGTGAGTTAAAGGAGGATCTTTTATGGTTATTGTAAACACTGTACCTCCAGGTTAGAAGTGTTTACACTTCTCATAACTGATCCAAGTTTGAGGATCCTTGTTCTAGAACAATACATGTGAGGGGGTTGGGATGTTTACAGGTTTGCAGGAACCCTTGGCCTCATCATACCTTGTTACTAGTTTTGTTCAGGTTGTATCATTTTGGACAGTTCTTGTGAAACCCTGGACTTGTGACTCTTTATTTGAGTCCCCCACCTGGTTACTGGTTTTCTAAGCCTCCATTCGGACTTATGAAGACACATGGACCTTATCAAGGCAGATAACAGATCCAACACTTGATCATAAACCCTTTGCATATCATTCTTCATACATCATTTGGCATCATTTAACATTTGCCTATTTGTTTTACAGGGTATCCACCTTCTTATCTTTGGTTTGGTTTTGACCTATTATGCTGCTCAGATTCCTCCAGTTATCTTCATCAAAGATTCTTCTCCAGCACCTTCATCAGTTTGTCTTCATCAGAGACTCTTCTCTAGTTGTCTTCATCAGAGACTCTCCTTCAGCATCTTTTTCAGTGGCTTCACCAACATCCATTATCATCATGGACACTTCCAGGAAGAGCAACATCACATACCACTTCTTTGAGCCCACTCTGATAGACATCATACAGATCCAGCCTCTCATTACTCCTGATCATGTCCCATTATTCAGGGAACATTATGGAGGCATTATGGACATGATCATGGACCTGGATGCATCCCAGAGGAGCATGATTCACACTTGCTTGCATTTTTATGATCCTCCTCTCAGATGTTTCGCATTCCCTGATTTTCAGTTGGGACCTTTGCTAGAAGAATTTTCCATGTTGTTAGGTGTCCCTATCAAGAGAGGGGTTCCTTTCAACCTTGGGATGGTTGCTCCCAAGAATGAAGATATAGCTAAGGCATTGCACTTGGAGCCTACCCTCATTGATCAGAGCATGACCACCAAGGCTGGGGTTCCAGGCCTTCACTTAGACTTCTTGATCTCTCAGGCCACCCTACATGCTGCAGCAGGGAAGTGGGATACTGTTTGTGCACTCTTGGCACTCAGCATATATTGAGTTATCTTGTTTGCAGACGAGCCAAAGTTTGTAAGCAAGAATGTTATTCACCTGTTCTTATTGAGGAACCCAGTTCCTATCTTGCTTGGAGACTTCTACTACTCAGTGCACCAAAGGAATGAGAAGCAAAGAGGAATATTGGTCAGATGTTGTGCACCCCTCTTCTACTATTGGTTGTTAAGGCACTTACCGAAGTTAGACACTTTCCTGAATCCTCGTCAGCCAAGGAACTGGGCTAAGAGATTGATTGCCCTTACATCAGAAGACATCAGATGGTGCACTCAGAGCACCAAGGGCAGGATATCATTACTAGTTGTGGGCAATATCCTAATGTACCTTTGATTGGATTAAAAGGTTGCATCAACTACAACCCTTTCTCTTCAAAAGTCAATTAGGGTATGCTTTGGTTCATCCCCCAAGAGGGCACAACTTGACAGAGACCCTCTATTGTGACATTCAGCACAACTCAGCTATTGTCAGACAGACAACCTGGGCCTGGGACAACATTCAGACTAAGGGGACAACTATCCTTGGCAAGTGCAATAATATAGCTTCAGCACAGTATCTTGATTGGTCTCGTACCAGGGGGCAGATCACCCAGATGCCATTCACCTTAGAGGACACACCTGGACCATCAGCAGTGGAGCCTGCAGCTACTGTCAGTCTAGAGGAGTTTGAAAAATTGAAGGAAAGGAATACTCAACTCTCTGAAGCCTTGAAGAAGACCCTCTAGGAAAGGAATGACAGCCATATAGATAGTGAGAGGTTAGAGAAGCTCTGGATTGAGCACTTGACCAAGATTGAGAAGACGGATGACTACATCAGAAAGGCTAGAGCAGGAGAGTTAGTACTGAAGAATGCTTGCAAAGAAGCTAAGACTCAGAAGGCTAGAGCTGAGCATTAGTTAGAGGAGAGCCAGGCTAGGTGGATCAGGATCACCGAGGCCCGTTCACAAGAAGATCAAAGGACCCAAGCAAGGATAGAGCAGCTGGAGGCTAGTAAAGAAGATTCAGGCATCTTTTCTAGCAGCACAGAAGGAGATCTCTGAGTTGAAGCTCCGGGCGGGGATAAAGAGATCAAAGGATCAGGATAAGCACAAGAAGTTGACCAGTGCCATTTCCACCAGGAACCTCCTCATCAGTACTATCATAGAGCACCCAATAGGTCCAGTGACTGAGGCTCTCCTGAAGGAAGTCAGGGAGGATGACTTTGGACTGGATGTTTGATTTCCTTGTACTTGTATTTCCTTTTGTTTGTACTTTTGATTTTGTTGCTGTATGTTGACCCACCATGGGAACTTTGTTGTAATCAAACTATGTATCTTCACATTTTCGTAATATATGGTTTGTATTATTTTTGTGGGCTTAATCTCTCTTCAACATCAGCATTCCCCGAGGTCTGGAAAGGTCAAAACCAAAGAACCAAACTGGATACCCTTGGAAGACAAATAGGCATCCTGCATTGCATACTAACATTTTCTCTTTGTTTTGTAGGTTTTTGTTTTGTTGTTGTTTCTCACTTTGTTGTGGTTTCAGGAAATATTACTCGCAGAAGAGTGTTCCCTGTCAATAGAGTGCACCGGTATCCGACAAGAAACAACCTTCCAGGATTACAAATGGATCAAGTTCAACAAGACTTGACTGATGCGAGGACCCAAATGGCCAATGAAAGGACAAAAATGAGGGCCCAAATGAATCAATTCATGGCAGTTATGACTAGTTTGGCTCAGAGCCAGGAGAGACTGAGAGAGTTAGTCGAGCGGCAAACTCCCGAGGAAAACCATCCAGGTACAGGGGGTACCAGTAACAACGATCACGTGCAGTCTCGCACTGATCCACCAAAATTTGGACCTCATCTGAACCCAGACATCAATGCTATAAGAAACACCCAAGGTAACACTGGAGGGAGGGCCTTACAGGAAGACCCTCAAGAAGAACAGTTTACTGTGGTTGGGGCTGGAGACGAAGTTTACGATCTTCGGTTGGATGAAATTGCAGAAAAGCTGAGGTCTCTTAAATCCCAAAATTGTTTTGATGTCATGGACATGGGATTGGTGGAAGGGGTTAGAATTCCTCATAAGTTCAAACCTCCTTGTTTTGAAAGATACAATGGCACATCCTGCCCACGTACCCATCTTCAGTCTTTCCTGGGGAGATTGAAATCCTACACCATGGATGAGAAGCTGTGGATGTTTTACTTTGAGGATAGCTTGACAGGGGCATCCCGAGAATGGTATTCCCATTTGACCAGGGCCACAGTTAGAAATTGGAAAGACTTGGCTGAAGCTTTCATTCGTCAATATCAGTATAATCTGGACATGGCCCCAAACAGAACCCTTTCTGATGGGAATGTCACAATCTTCCCGTGAAAGCTTTAAAGAGTATGCCCAAAGGTGGAGGCAACTAGCTGCTGCTGTTCAACCCCCGATGACAGAAAGGGAGATGGCAAATATGTTCATGAATACTCTCCAGGGTACTTATATTGACAGATTAGCTGCATTTTCTTCCACCAGCTTTGCAGATGTGGTGATAGCTGGGAGAGAATTGAGAGCTTACTAAAGATGGGAAAGATTTCTGACAACGGTGCCAGTTCAAGCACTGCAAGGAAGCCATTTGCTGGGCCCCGTAGATCTAGTGAAACAAATTATGTGCATATGGGAAGAGGGAGACCCCAATATCTGCCCAGATCAGTTGTTGCCGTCACTATTCCTACTCCACCTCCTCAGTACACTCAACAAACACAACACTTTCCTCAACAACCACAGTTACCTCAACAGAGATCCTACAACAACAATAACAACAACCAACAACAACGCCCTTTTCAACAGCGGCCATCTCAGATCGACAAGGTGATTGACCCTATTCAATGACATATGCCACATTGCTGCCACAACTCCTAAAGCTCAATCTTGTTGAGTTGAGGACATTGGCTCCACCTGATCCTCAGAACCTTCCAAGAAATTACGACATCAACGCTAGGTGTGCTTTTCATTCTAATGCACCTGGTCACTCCACCGAAAAATGCAGGGCTCTGAATATGAAGGTCCAAGATCTGGTAGATTCAAAGGCCCTGAACTTTGCACCACCTCCCAATGTCATGAAAAATCCTATGCCAAGTCACAGTGGGCCAAGGATTAATGCTATAGAGGAAGGCTCACCCATGAATTTGATTGAAGATATTGCAAGTATTCAGACACCCCTGGCAGAGGTTAAAGCTCAGCTTTTGAAATGACAAGTGTTTCCAGGTTGTGAGGCCTGTTGTGAATCTTGCAAGCTTTCCAAAAATGGGTGTGTGAGCTTGAGGAATGGAATCAATGGCTTGATTAAAGAAGGCATTCTGCAAATAACAACAACAGCTTCTACAACACCAGCAACTCCTTTTCCAGCAACAAATGATTCTTCTACAACTGCAACAACAATTGTTCCCACTGACTCTTCTACAACTGCAACAACCACCTCTTCCATCACTTTAACAAACAAAAGTTCCATTTCATCTCCTTCTATAGCTTCAAAAACCACCAACAATGATGTCTCCACATTTACTATTTATTATGACCCTACAACAGTCCCAAATTCCAACAACTTTCAACAGTCTCAACAACAGTTTCAGCAACAACCAAGCTTCAATTCATCACCTCCAATACCCACCAGAGGTCCTGTCACCATTTTCTATGATCCACAGACAATAACGGTCCCAACCTCTGCTGCAGTGAGCCTAGTCACCATCACGGTGCCAGGGCCCATTCCATATGACAAAGACAATGTTGTACCATGGCATTATGGTGCTGACCTTTACTGCAACGGAGAAAAAGTCCTTCTTGATTCTTCAGTTGCTACTCCCCAAGTGGATAATGTCGGGGGAGGCGGAGGCTTCACCCGAAGCGGACGCCTCTTTGCGTCACAAAGCTCTAAAGACTAATGCTGAGGTAGAGGTTGTTGCCAAAGCCAAAGGAAAAAGTGTGATACCTGAAGAATCTGCACCAAAAGAGACTCATAAATCATCCTTTGATCAGGATGTGGATGAATTTATGAGGATAATTAAAAGAAGTGACTACAAAGTCGTGGACAAGCTCCACCAGACTCCTTCTAAGATCTCTATCTTATCCCTGCTGTTGTGTTCCGAAGCTCATCGGGATGCACTACTCAAAGTTCTACACGCTGCCTACGTACCAGAAGAGATCATAGTGAATCAACTTGAGATAGTAGTGTCTAATGTCAATACTAGCCATGGGTTAGGATTCACCGATGCTCATTTTACAACAGAAGGATGTCACCACAACAAGGCTTTGCATATCACCCTGGAGTGCAAGGGGGTTGTACTCTCTCATGTTATTGTAGATACTGGGTCCTCACTCAATGTCTTACCAAAGAAAGCTCTTGTCAAGCTCGAGTATGATGGAATAGCTCTCCGGCCAAGCAATCTTGTAGTCAGGGCTTTTGATGGCTCCAAGAGGTCTGTTCTTGGAGAGGTGGAATTGCCTGTGATAATCGGTCCGCAGGTCTTTCAGACTACTTTCTATGTGATGGACATACAACCGACCTACAGCTGTTTGTTGGGACGACAATGGATTCACGCTGCTGGCGCTGTTACGTCGACCCTTCACCAGAAATTGAAATATGAGTGGGAAGGACAGATTATCACCATCTGTTATGAAGAGGACATATTTGTTAGCCATCTGGCTACATACAAATACATTGAGATGAATGGTGAAATCCATGAAACTATGAGCCAAGGGTTCGAGGCCCTGAATGTCAATGAGGCGACGACTGAAGTATTTGCTGCATCCCAGGAGGATAGGATGGGTATTTCAATTGTCTCTTATCAGCAAGCCCAGAAGGTTGTTGAAGATGGTAATGCCCAAGGCTGGGGCAAGCTGCTACCGGTGGAGAAGAAGGAGGACAGATTTGGTTTGGGTTACAAACCATTCCGACAAGATCAATCAGAGGCTACAAAGGAGCCCAAGTTCATCAGTGGGGGGATGCTCACCCCAGATGCTGTTAACAACCTGGAAGATGAGGCAGAAAGCGACCTCAACCTGGAGAGCTGGATACGTCCAAGGATCCCGGGTCACCAAGTCCTTAACTGGTCTTCCCAGGAAATTATAAGGGTTACTCCTGCAGAGTAATTATTATTTCCTGCCTTTTTTAGCATGCATCAAGTCCTACATCTTGCCCAAGGTGTCAGGACTCATTTTGTAATAGGGCCATATTGTAATTTTGTGCAAATGAATTATCAATGAATATCAGACATCTTTTGCAAACAAGTCTCACTGTCTTTTCATTTTTCACTTTTGTACAAAACAATAAAATGACAATGTTTTCAAAATAAATAACTTCATTTTCACTTTTTCTAAACAAGAATAAAATTGATCACTAAAACAAAGAAATCTCAACCCTTGCAGAGATTATCCTCCATATTGCACTGACAATAGCACTGCTATGACCTTGTATGACTTCGGCAATCCAATTAATCAAGTTGATGAAGGGGTTGAAGAAGACTATGAGTTACCTGAAGAGTTAGCCAGATTGTTGAGGCAAGAAGAGAAAGTGATTACTCCTCATCAGGAGGAGGTTGAAACAGTTAATCTTGGTACTGAAGAGGATTTGAAAGAAGTGAAGATTGGGGCCGGTCTGCAAGCTTCAGTAAAAGAACAGCTCATTGACATGCTTCGAGAATACGTCGACGTCTTTGCTTGGTCCTATCAAGACATGCCAGGTCTAGATACGGATATTGTTATGCAAAATTTTCATTTGAAAGAAGATTTCCTGCCAGTGAAGCAAAAGCTACGCCGTACTCGCCCATATATGGCCATGAAGATTAAAGAAGAGGTACAAAAACAGTGGGATGCCGCTTTCCCTGCTGTAACTAGTTACCCGCCATGGGTCGCTAATATTGTACCAGTGCCTAAGAAAGATGGCAAAGTACGTATGTGTGTGGATTACCGGGATCTGAACAGAGCTAGCCCGAAGGATGACTTCCCATTACCTCACATTAATGTATTGGTCGACAACACAGCTCAGTTCTCGGTGTTTTCCTTTATGGATGGTTTTTCCGGGTATAATCAGATCAAGATGTCACCCGAAGACATGGAGAAAACAAACTTCATCACACCTTGGGGCATATTTTGTTACAAGGTAATGCCTTTTGGACTGAAGAATGTTGGTGCAACTTATCAACGAGCTATGGTAACATCCACGATATGATCCACAAAGAAATTGAATGCTACGTGGATGACATGATTGCCAAGTCCCTCACTGAAGAAGACCACCTGGTAAATCTACTGAAGTTGTTCAAGCGTCCGAGAAAGTACCAATTGAAGCTAAACCCCAACAAATGCACATTCGGGGTACGTTCTGGTAAGTTGCTGGGATTTATCGTAAGTGAAAAGGGAATTGAGGTTGATCCCGACAAAGTCAAAGCCATTCAGGAGATGCCTGCACCTATGACTGAAAAGGAAGTTCGGGGGTTCTTAGGTAGATTGAACTACATATCGAGGTTCATATCTCATCTTACTGCAACCTGTGAGCCCCTTTTCAAATTGTTAAGAAAAGAACCAAACGGGCAGGTGGAACGAAGATTGTCAAAAGGCTTTTAACAAGATTAAGGAGTACTTGCAAGAACCTCCAATTCTTATGCCTCCAGTTGAAGTAAGACCTCTAATAATGTACCTGAAAGTATTAGAAGGGTCAATGGGGTGTGTATTGGTCCAGCATGACGAGTCTGTTCGAAAAGAGTATGCAATATACTACCTAAGAAAAAAGTTTAACGACTGTGAACAACGTTATTCACTGCTCGAGAAAACTTGTTGTGCTTTAGTGTGGGCTGCTCGCCGACTAAGACAGTATATGTTGACTCACACTACCTTGTTGGTCTCAAAGATGGACCCCATCAAGTACATATTTGAGAAGCCAGCACTTACCGGAAGGGTTGCAAGATGGCAAATGATTTTGACAGAATATGACATTCAGTACACCTCTCAAAAGGCCATCAAGGGAAGTGTATTGTCTGACTATCTAGTTGAGCAACCCATTGATGATTATCAGCCAATGAAATTTGACTTCCCTGATGAAGACATCATGTTCTTAAAAGCAAAAGATCATGAAGAGCCCATTCACACTGAAGGACCTGACCCAGAAGAAGAGTGGACAATGATGTTTGATGGGGCTGTTAATATGAATGGTTGTGGAGTTGGTGCAGTGCTCATTACACCTAAAGGAGTTCATATGCCTTTTTCGGCAAAACTCACATTTTCCTGCACTAACAACAAAGCAGAATACGAAGCCTATATCATGGGTATTGAGGAAGCCATTAACCTCAGGATCAAGACATTGAATGTATTCGGAGATTCGGCTTTAGTAATCAATCAAACCAACGGCAAATGGTACACTCACCAAGAGCATTTGATTCCATACTGCGACTACACGAGGAGATTATTGAATTTCTTCACAACAGTCAAACTTGAGTATAACCATCGAGACGAAAATCAGTTCGCAAATGCTCTAGCTACCATTTCATCCATGATCAAAGTTCAAACAACAAATTATGTGCCTCGGATTTCGGTATCCAGACTAGACCGACTAGCATACGTATTCTCCATGGACATTGCTAAAGATGACAAGCCTTGGTTCCATGACATAAAATGCTTCTTAGAGGATCAGACATACCCACCTGGGGCATCATCCAATGACAAGAAGACATTAAGAAGGTTGGCCGGTAGCTTCTTCCTTAATGCTGATGGTTCATTATACAAGCGAAACTTTGACATGATACTACTCAGATGTGTTAATAAGAAAGAAGCAGACTTGCTGATGCACGAGGTGCATGAAGGATCTTTCGGTACCCATGTTGGAGGGCATGCAATGGCTAAGAAATTATTAAGATCAGGTTACTACTTGATCACAATGGATGCAGACTGTTGTGCCTATGCCAGAAAGTGCCACAAATGCCAGGTCTATGTTGATAAAGTGCATGTGCCTCCAAATCCTTTGAACTTGATGTCTTCACCTTGGCCCTTTGCCATGTGGGGCATTGACATGATTGGAAAGATCAAACCGACTGCTTCAAATGGCCACAGATTCATCCTGGTAGCCATTGATTACTTCACCAAATGGGTCGAAACAGCTTCATATGCAAACGTCACCAGACAAGTGGTAGCCATATTTCTGAAAAGAGACATCATCTGTCGATATGGAGTTCCCGAGCGAATCATTACTGACAATGGTTCCAATTTGAATAACAAAATGATGGCAGAACTGTGCCGGGACTTCAAAATCCAACATCACAACTCTTCTCCTTACAGGCCAAAGATGAATGGCGTTGTTGAGGCAGCTAATAAGAACATCAAGAAGATTGTGCAAAATATGGTGGTTACTTACAAAGACTGGCATGAGATGCTACCATTTGCCTTGCATGGGTATCGAACCTCAATCAGAACATCCACCGGGGCAACACCTTATCAGCTTGTGTATGGTATGGAAGTTGTCCTACCTGTTGAAGTTGAGCTACCCTCCTTACGGGTAATGATGGATGTAAAGCTGGACGAAGCAGAATGGGTCCATTCTCGGTATAATCAACTGAATTTGATCGAAGAGAAAAGATTAGCTACAATTTGTCACGGGCAGTTATATCAAAAAAGGATGAAGAAAGCCTTCGATCAAAAAGTCAGGCTTCGAGAATACCAAGTGGGAGATCTTGTGCTGAAAAGACTTCTTCCTCCTCATACAGACCACAGGGGCAAGTGGACTCCTAATTACGATGGTCCATTCATAGTAAAGAAGGTTTTCTCTGGTGGAGCACTGATGCTCACTACTATCGATGGTAAAGATTTCCTATCCCTTGTGAATTCAGATGCAGTTAAAAAATACTTCGTATAAAAAGACCCGCTGGACATAAAAACAGAATGTAAGTCCAGACAAAAATAGGGCATCCCGGCGAGTCAAAATAGGATAAAAGACTCAGGCAAAAATAAGGGAAAATTAAAAAAATGTACACCCGCTGAGTTGAAAATCCGCATTGGACAGCTCAGGCAAAAATGGGTCCCGGTGGATTGAAAACCTGAAAGGGCGACCCACGCAAAATCAGGGAATAAGCGAACAACTGCATTCTGAATTTGTTTGTATCCTCACAATTCGACAAGCTTCGAAAGGATAAAGCATCAGTCAGAATCAACCTTCTTCAGAAAGTAAGATGAGAAGAACGTCAAGGTCATACAGGTCATAGCAAGGGAAGCTCGCTGGAGCGTCGTCAACATTGCCAACACTTTTATTTTCTCAGTTTATAGCAATCTCCTCATTCCAGTGGATTTGTTTCTTTAACTGTATTTACCAATTCAGGCCATCCAGATTAATAAAATCAGAATTTTCAGTCACACCTCGTTTTGTACATTTTTATGTTTCGTTTGCAAAATGTCCAGTATTCATGATACAACACTTGCATAAAAAAAATGAGCCCTTTTTTAATAAATTCTTGCGGGAAATATATTTACTTTCAGGAATATGTAATTCCTATGACGGAATCCGGTAAGGGATACCTCAGGATACTTGTGCGTTTCTCTTGTCTTAACAGATTACAGGTATTCAATACGCAGTATGGGGCATGCCAAGCACACTTCCCCAGCATACCTCCTCCCCAAGTAATATCTGGAATGCTTTTCCCCAGTGGAGTTTTCAAAGCCTCCTCATCCCTAGCACAGGTCTATTCAACAGGAGCATCCCCAGCCAAGCTCCCCACAGAATTTCCAGTCTCTCCCCAGAAGAGCAATGCCTGGAACTCTTACACAAAAAAATGACGAAAGCTTCCTTCTCCCCATCTGAGTTCTCCTTATAGGGTAGATCAACCAATGATCTATTTCCCCAAGCAAAGCTATATCTTCAGACAGATCCAAGGATCTCTTCCCCAGCCGAGTTATCCCTCCAAGCAGATCAGCTAGAGATCTTTTCTCCAGCGGGATCCGAATCCCGAATCGGTTTCTCTTTTGAATAATCATAGCATTCACATCATAAATCACCGAAATAAGCGTAGCATTCCGTCTAATACGGAGCATTACGGCAAAAATCAAACATTTGCATCATCACAAGCCAGGACCGAGCCAGTCACCTGCAATTACCATCAGTATTTCATCAGCAATATAAAAACTCACATCCCCTGCAAATAAAAGCCAAAGCGTCCCTTTTGCACTCTCCAACACAAATGTCTGTTCATATATACCATTTTCGACACTCGTTTGTGTCGTATCATTCCTCGCAGATATAAGCCAAAGTATCTCCTTTGCACTCTCAAATATATGCTCTTCTGATACTCGTCCGTGTCATACATTCCCCAGCAAGTTGAACACTCGTCTGTGTCATACATTCCCCAGCAAGTTGAACACTCGTCCGTGTCTTGCTCATACTTCTCCAACAAACCAGCACTCATGCTTGTACAGAAGTCTCTGATACTCGTCCGTATCTTGTATATATATCACTCCTCAAATAGATTCGACTCTCGTCCGTGTTCTTTGTTAACCAGTTGGTACTCGTTTGTATCATCATCTCTGAACACGCGTCAGCATTTGTTTCTACAGATACTCGTCCGTATCATGGTCCTAAGGATGCTCGTCCGCATCTTTAATCTATACACAGTGTCAAACACCTATACCTTTTTATTCTTGAGCGTAAGCACTCATCCGTGTTTATCGTTCCCCGGTAAGTCGTCAACGAGAATAATTTTCTTATATCCGACATTCGTCCTATGTCATGATACTTTCGGAAGCCGTCCCTTGCCAGGTGATCGTCCTTCACCTTTGGATGACCGTCCCTCATCCCTTCCCCAATGGAGTCCCCATTAGTGGAACCTTTTTCTATCTGACATTCGTCCTATGTCGTGATACGAAGCAGCCGTCCCCTTCTAGGTGATCATCCTTTACCTTTTGATGATCGTCCCTCATCATTTCATCTAATGGCCTTCCCCATCGTTGATCTCGTTATCCGACATTCGTCCTATGTCATGATAAACCCCGAGAGCAGCCGTACCCTGCTAGGTGATCGTCCTTCACCTCTTGATGATCGTCCTTCATCATGCTTATCCGATGGCCGTCCCTATTGTCGACCTTTTCCATCCGACATTCGTCCTATGTCGTGATAAAGAGCAGTCGTCCCCTGTTAGGTGATCATCCTTCACCTTTGATGACCATCCCTCATCATTATTTCATTTATTCTTTAAATCGATGGCTGTCCCCATCATTTTTTACTTTACTTTGCAAACCTGATAGCCGTCCCCATCATTGCCTTTACTTTAATCCCCAGAGAATCTTGTTTCTTTTACCTGATGGCCGTCCCCGTCATGGTCTCTTTATTTACCCAGCTTGTCGACCGTCCCCGTCATTGCTTTACTTACCGCTTTATCCCCAACAGTCGTCCTCTGCTCGATGGTCTTCCTCCATCGCCCGAATTTGATAATCATGCTATACTATCTTTTACAATTTATATCTGTTTTCTTCTTCAATTCTGTGAGTGCAAATTTTGGACTGTCTTTGGTATTCAACCACAAGTTATCTTGTTTGTCTATTAAGCCAGGCGCTTACATCCTGCACAGCTAACTCATGTTTGAATAGGGACAGCTGTAAACACCCCAAATTTTCCCTCACTCATATCACACCATGGCTTGTGATCTTTCATTTTTTCATTTGCATAAGCATATCACCTCATATTGCATTTTGTTTCATCTACATAAGTTTAAGTTCATCTGCATCTAGGGTTTGTGATCTGAGCAATCCAAGATTCCATATGAGCCATACCAAGGGCCTAAAAGCTTTCCAAGAGGGTCCATGTGTGTTCTATCATCATTTTATGTCCCTCAAAGTTTATGGAAGTCAAGAGATCACAAGAACTGGTAAGGCATGGAAGCAGAGCTGGGGTTTTCACTGCACAGATGACCAAAATTAGGGTTTTGGTTTCAAAGGCCTTAACTCCAAATTTTTGGGTCATTCTTGTTTCTAATGTTCTTAAGATGTTATAATTATCATGTGTACCAAGTTTGATGAAGAAATTCATTGTGGAAGTCATTTGTTCACTGGGTAACTTCTTGAGCAAGTTAAGTCAAAATCAGGGAATCTGAGGCCCCCAACAATGGAACAAAAGGGGTACTTTCATCAAGTTGAAGTTCTATGATCTTTATTTGATCTTATAATTGGTTGGAAGTTCACAAGATTGAAGAATTTTGATCCATTTGCAAACTTTCCAAAAATGGAAATGACTTGTAATGGAAACTTTCCATTTTGGGAAAGTTTTTCAACCTCCTTTTTCTCAACCAAAAATGCTTCAAATGAAAAATTCTTGGTCATGAAAGTTGTAGATTAGGTCTTTCCCTTTTCAAAAAGTACAAGAACATGTCTTGATGCATCCTAGAACTCAAGATATGGCCTTTCAAAGTTGGCAAAAATCCTAAAATTTCAAGTTTCATGTCAAAGAGGGATTTTGCAAATTGGCATGCCAAGGCCTCAAATGACTTCAAATGTGTATAAACACTCCATAACATGATCAAACAACATCAAAGACTCAGAATTGGCCCAAGAATTAGGTCATTTCATGCCTTGAATCACAAGAAACACCAAAGAGGGAAAATTTGCAAAACACATAGAAACCCTAGCTGCAAGTGTTCCAGCTCATCAATTTCAATCCTATGGCCTTCCTTGATCCATGCTGAGGCCAGACACCCCAAAAACTCAGGCCTGCACCATGCCCATACCTCAAGTACACATTCTTGACTTTTTTGCAAATCACCTCATACCAATCACACTATGCCACACCAATTCCTCTGACCAATCACACTTGCTTACACTAACATTATGGATCACAAAGAACATAACACACAAGCCTGAAACTCTCCATAGCTCAGATTTCACAAAATCCCCTCAAAACTTCATCTCTTCGAATCTCTCAACTCAGCCAACAAAAATCCAAAATTCTTTCACCAATCATCTCCACATAACCCCAGGATCATTTCCCACCCCTTACACACGCCTGAAACACCTTGAAACAAAAACACGATTCTGACATGCTCTGAACTGAAACAAACAGCCAAGATAAACTTGTTTCAAGCTTGCCAGAAGCACCAAGGGGTTCATTGGAGTGGAAAAGCACTAAGGAATAGGCCAGAAAGCACGAGATAGCAAAGCTCCATCTCAGGTAGTCATCTCAAACTTTTTTCCAGAAACTTATTTTTAAGTTCCTAAATGAATCTATGTGATGTGCTGATCATGCTGATATGTTTATTTTTGTAAATGGTTAAGTATTGAGTATGTATGAAGCTTCTGATATTTTTGACCTAAAACTTGTTTGATTCGATTCATGTTGTTCATGCTTGATAAATGTGTTTTGATGCTTGATTCGTGTTTAGGGTTGTTAGATGATGTAATCGGGAGCTTTAGTGGGTCTGGGGTAGCCTAGGGAAGAAGTTGGCATGATTGGCTCGCCGGAGAAGATGACCGGAGCACTGTTCCGGTCATCTGAATTTGTTTTGCCCTAATCACGTGTAATTAGCTAGGTTTGAATTCTGACCCTAGGATCTTGTGTTGGCGCGCGTTTTCAATGGTCCAGATCTTTTCATTAGCCCTAATTTTAATTAATTAGCTTAATTAAAATTAATTAGCTCAGGTAAAATCTCAGCCATCCATCCTGCGTACGTTTTCCAGTTTAAATAGGGACCATTGATTCTGCATACTTGTAGTAAGCGCATCCTTGCATCCTGACCCTCTATCCCTTTGAATTTCAATCTGGGCCTTTGTTTCAGCATACTTTTCATTTTTATTTTATTTCTTTTGTATTTTATTTCTCATATTTATTTAAAATAGTGAAAATCATCAAAAAATTCTGAAAATTTTTATTAAACCTTTTATTAAGTTTCAGAACCCAAAAATATTTTTATTTTTAATTTTTGCATTAAAAACATATTTTTAAATCATTTAAATGTTCGGGGGCTCCGAAATGAAATTCGCATCTGGCGTTTGTATCGTAACCTTTAGGAAGTTGCCCCGGCTTCGGGGGTGTCGCTCCCGAAGATTTGCATCCCGGTGCAGACACGGATGGTCGGCGAAAAGAGAAAACTAGGGGGAATTGAATAGAGTCGCCAGCTAGGCATTTTTATCCCGAAGGAAAGGTAATATTGCATAAACCTAGAAAAAGATGGATAATATTGTTGCGAACCAGAGAAACTGAGAAAGGGGGTTGGTTACAAACTTGGAAGGTATTAGCACCCAGATTATCCGTCATACTCGACGGGATCCACGCTTACCAGATTGTGTTTAAAAGGGGTAGTGTATGTGTTATCTGTGTGCAAAAGCTAAGAAAAGAAAGTACAGGTGTCAGTGAAAAAAGGTTGGAATTGCTCAGGAACTGAGGCTTAGAAAAGAATGCTGAAAGAGGGGGTGATAAAGAGACTTTTGTTCGATAACAGTTAAGTTATGCCTATGTATCCTCTCGTGCAATGACGAAGTCAGAACATCGTAGTTCGACTCAAAGAGACTGAAAATGAATTGACTGTGAACTGCTTGCTTGTCTATGCTCAAGTGTATGACTCGTCTGGCTCGAGTGCTAACTATCTTGCGTTAGACGGAAGAAGCAAGTTCTCATTTATGAATGAGTGTGATGAGAAAAGAATCCCGAAGGAGATGATTATTGTTTGTTTTTTTGTGCTTTCAGTTTTTTAGTGTTTTTTGGTGTTTTGTATAAGTTAATGAGCTTAAGCCTAAATCAAAGGTTGTAAACTCATTATATCTTCCTTGATTAGGGATAATGAGCCTATTTAAGTATAAGATAAGCAACTCAACTTAATTGCCATGATGATGTAGGATTAAGATCATTAACCTACTTGTGATTATTAAGATGTTTTTGGGTTTTGTTTAGTGTTAAGTAATGAGTTTAACCTCTAATCACAGATTAGTGAACTCATTACACCATCCTAATAGAAGGATAATAGATGAGAACACTTAAGCTGAGGAAGATACCTCAACTTAATCCATGGTTAGGGATTAAATTCATTATATAACAAGCCTTTATTAAATGGATTTTAATTAAAGGATGAGATTAAGAAATGGATTTTATGGTATGTAAGATAACTTGAGGGGGACTTGTCCATTAAACACTAGGGTTAGTCCTTCTTAACCATAAGGAAGAATTAGAACCCTAATGTAAGGCCCAAGTTACAAGATAAAGTCTTGGTGATTATTAGTGTGATTTGATTAAGAGGTTTAAACAAATTAAAGGTTTAACACTTAGGATTAAAGTTATACACTCCATCCTAAGAGAAGGATGCAGGCATAACCCTAATTCCAAAGTCCTAAAACTTTAAGAGTTTAGTCTCTAATTATTAAGATGAGAAGAGAGACTTAAGGAGACTCAAAGGTAAAAGACTAAGGGGGGATATACACAAACCAAAAAGTTATCATGCTTGGATATCCTATGGTTTGTTGGGCTTAAGAGAAAATATCTTCAAGGAAGCCACCAATGGAAGAAGCAGATGAAAGGAGGAGGAAGCAGAAGAATAAGTTACTTACTTCCTAAGAAGATAAGTAACTTAAAGGAAGAAAGTGAGAGAGATGGAACATAAGTGAATCAAATTCACTTCAAAGACAAGTTAAAATGCACATTAATGAGATAAGAAGAAGTGAGAGGTGAAGGCAAATCCACCTCCCAAAATAACTTACCAAAAGTACCTGAAAGTGTTAGTATGAATGCATAAGGTATAAAGCATAAAGAAATGAATTAAAATGAGATGAAATGAGATGCCAAGACCAAAGTCATAAGTGTTTATGCAATGCAAATGGCATATGAGGTGATGCAATGTCATACAATATGCATATGAATGATCATACAAAGATGGGAAGTCATGAAAGCATGCTTAGAAGTTTGAAAACACATGGATGTTTATGAAATGAAATGAATGCGAGACATGGAAAATGAATGAAGAAATGATCAAGAAATGTTCTAACATGTCCTAGGATGTCTAAGATGACATATGAATGCATGAAATGCCATGGCAAGTTCATGTGATGATGAATATGCAAGGTGAATGCAAATGAACATGAGAAATTATGGTTTTATGGACATATGAGATGCAAATGGATAAAACAGAAGCATACAACAAGATAAAAATTTGAAATCAAGCTCAAACAAACCCTAAACCTATTCAAAGTCACACCCCAAAGGAGAAGGTCAGAAGCTAATCCTATTGAAAGTTATGATTTTCCTAAGTTTTCTAGGGTTTTTGGGTGATTCAAAAGGAAAAATGAAAATCAAATTGAAAATGCAAGATAAATTCATGAGGAAATTAATCTAGAAACTATATGAAATATTTGAAACAATGCAAAAATAATCAAATTCAAACTCTTCTTGGTTAGGCGGAAATGATTTTTCAAAGTTAGGGTTAAAAAATGTGATTTTAAAGACCCTTAATTCAAAGAAAATTGGTAAACTATGATCAAACCTAAAAAGAACTTTGTATGAAGAATTTTAAAATGTTTCTAAATGCATTGGAATGGTTCATGATTTTTTTTGTGATTTTTAGAAACCTAAATGTATTTTTAATTAATTAAAATACTTTAATTAATTAAAAATAACATTTAAATATTTTAAAAATACTTTTTAAATGAAAAAAATAAAATAAAAATTATTTTTGGGTTAAGAAAAATATTTAAAGTCAGAATTCAAAGGGAAATATTTTTTGAATAAGTTTTGCTATTTTAAAATAAATGCACAAAAGAAATGAAAATAAAATGAAATTAAATGAATTGAAATGCAAAGTAATCACATCTGAGGGTCC
The DNA here is from genome assembly GCA_963966055.1 of Lathyrus aphaca. Classification (NCBI taxonomy): domain Eukaryota; kingdom Viridiplantae; phylum Streptophyta; class Magnoliopsida; order Fabales; family Fabaceae; genus Lathyrus; species Lathyrus aphaca. Next base: position 258,580,938 of record OZ014525.1, on the reverse strand, counting down.
AGATTCAAACTGGGATGGAGGGAGTTGACCACGCGCGTAAATCAAGGGCTTGGATCAAATATGACTAATTGAGTTTAATTAAATTAAATAATTATGGATTAATGCTAATGAACTAATCTGGTCCACTCATTTGCGCGCTAATCCTAAGATCTAAAGGCCCACATTCAAACCTGACTAAACCCTAATTAATTAAACCTAATGACTTTCAGGTGACCGGAGCTAGCTCCGGTCATCTTCTCCAGCGAGTCAAAATGCCAACTTCTTCCCTAGGTCACTAAACTTCAAATTTCTTGCCCATAAATGATCCCCAAACATCATATATCATGAATCCACAAACAAAACACATTTATCATTCGTAATAAAGCTGAATCGAAGCAAAAACATCTTAGGTTAAAAAGTTTCAAAAGCTTCATACATGGTCATTTCTCAAGCATTTTCAAAACAAAATATATCAGGGTGATCAACTAAACATGTAGAATCATTTAGGAACTTAAAACAAGAGTTCTGGAAAAATAAGTTCTTGGTGACTACCTGAGTTGAAGCTTTGCAAACTAGAGCTTTCTGACCTCTTTCTTTGTGCAAAATGCCTCCAATGATCCCTCTGATGCTTCTGAAAAGCTTGAATGGAGTTTAAATGAGGTGGTTTGAGTGATTCAGTTCTGATAACTCAGAAATCGTGTTTGCATTGTGGGGTGTTTCAGGCCATTGTAATGGTTGGGTAATGTTCCTTGAGTGTTTTTGAGTTGATTGGTGGAAGAAGTTTGAAGTTTTGATGGTTGTGTTATGAAATTCGAAGAGAGGAAAGTGTGAGGTGATTTTTGTGATTCTGAGCTTGTGGGAGGTTTCAGCCTTGCTTGATATGTGTTTTGTGATCCATGATGTTTATATAAACCAATGGGATTGATCAGAAAGTGGGTGGTGGCACAGCTTGATTGGTATGGGCCAAGTTGCAAAAATTCAAGGTTATGTGTACTTTAAGCAAGGCATGGGTCAGAGGTGTTTCTATGGCTTGTCCTTCCTCAGCTTGATTCATTGCTTCTATCAAGCTTCACTTAACATGAAAACAACAAACAATAACCAATTCGATCCAAATAGTTTTCAGAGCATACCTGAAATGCAGTGTACTCCAATTGTTGATAGAATACCAGAGAGGAGGTTCCAAGGATTATTGGATCTTGCTTTGACACAACAAGAGTGAAATAAACACTCTGTACCTTGTGATTCTTGAGATATTGAGGACAATGCAATGAGGATCAAAGTTATGCAGAACCAGTTCCTTGTCAATTGAAGGTGATCAAGCCATGAAAATGGAGCTACACACAAAGCTGATGATGAATTGAATAAGATTGAAGTTGGAGAGATGAGGATTGAGCGGTTTCACTTCAATTTGCAGTGTGTACTCTATAATGCAGTTGATGATTCTTGAAGCTTCAAGCTATGACATCCATGGAGGTTATGCTGGAGATGATAATGAAGATGAACTGAGGGAAATTGAGATTGAATTGATGAAGATGGAGGTAGCTCGAAGCAAAATGCAGAGAGAGCTTGATGAAGTTCTATGGAGTGAATACAGTGAAAAATGGCCGAGAGCTCCACAATTCAGTTGATGATTCTCTTTTATAAGCTCGTTGACCAAGGGTTAGCAGTTAGAACCATGGTTAAATGGCTTGGTTAAGTGAGTTGAGTTGGTTATGCAATGAGTCAAGTTTGTTATGCAAATGGAAACTTCTAGAATTGGCACTGCACGAGCCCAATCATATGAGGTGAGATTCATGGAAACTATGATGAGGATGAGTGAAGTGTAATGGGGCTAGCATGATCAACTTATGCAGCATGCCTATGGTTTGAATTTGAAGAGGGTGCATGGCAAGTGGGGTGATCATGCACTCATGTGATGATGTATCCCTCGAATGAGCTTAAGGACATGAAGTTTGTGATCATAACATGTGAATTGAAGCATGTAAGCTGAACTGAAGTTTTATCCCTTATGCCTTAGCCTGCAAGAAACCAGATTGTATGTTGTGATCTTCCATGAGGTGTAACTTCATGATCAAGGCATCCATGGATGAAGTTATTATACTCAATTTGAAGAGAGAAGATCATAGAACAAATTTGATGTTCAAACCATGATGGGATATGTCCTCTAAGTTGCTTGAAATTGTCATTGAAAAACATGATCCAAGACTGCACCAATGGCCTGCACGAATTTTCCTTAGCTTGCCTTTTATGGCCTATGCTTGACCAGTTGTGACCTCTCTACTTCAGCCCATCATAACTTCCAAACCATTGATCCTATGAAAAAACCTTGAACATGAAAGTTGTAGTAAACATGTAGGTGAACAACTTTGCAGTTCAAAAAAATTTGATTTGAAGTCTTATTCACCAAGTAAAATGGCTTTGCATTTGATCCTCCACCTGTTTGATTAAATGCCTTACAGGGCACGCGCGCTGGCCAGCTTCTTGCCTCGCTCATGACCTAGTTTTGCCTTGATTTTCCTCAAATTTGCAAGATCATATATTTCTCATTTTTTATGATATGGAAGAGTTCCACCTATGGATTTGAATCTCAAGATGCCCTCTTTAATTGGATCCAAGTAGAATTTTCATATCTTTCATATTTTGGGAGAAGGCCTCATTCAAAGTAGTTGCAAAAATAGCCAAAACTTACCATTTTTGGAAACCCTAATTTTCCAAAAATGGTAAGTTTTGGTTTTCTTGATTTCTCTTGATTCCTCCATCATTTCTTGACCAAATTTGAATCATAGGATCCTTGTAACCCTAATTTCCTGATTTTGATCTCAAAAAGTCAGGAGTTGACTTTTTCCTCAGCATGGTTGACTTTTCCCCAAATTCCTGCTTTTCAATCATCTAACCAATTGAACCCCTTCCAAAATGAATTTGTGGATGAAATTTGAACCCTATACACTTGTTGTCATATAGAACATAATGGAATCCACTTTTGCTTAAAAATTCATGGAGAACTCCTTCACAAATGAAACCCTAATTTGGACCATTTCATTAGGAGGTGTTGCACTGCTTGCTTCCTTGGAGTCATTCACCTCTTTCCAAGACTTGAGACTTCAAATGAGAACTTGTGGGATGTTGTGAACCCTTTACACATGATTGAGGAGCTTTTTGGCCTCTTGATTTCCTTTGTATAGCCTTCAGTTGCTTCAATACTTGACCACATGCCTATGCCTTAGCTATGCTACGCATGATGCAATGTTTTTGGTTATTTTATGAATTTATTTATAATAAATGATATGCACAATGTTGAGGAAATGAGAGGGAAAATTTTGAGGTATTACAATATGATTATGAAAATGTAATATGAGAGATCACAAGCCATGGTGTGAGAAAAAGTGAGGGCAAATTTGGGGTGTTTACAGCTGCCCCTAGCTGTGCAGGGTGTAAGCGCCTGGCTTAATAGACAAACAAGATAACTTGTGGTTGAATACCAAAGACAGTCCGAAATTTTCACTCGCTGGGGAGAAGAAGAAAAAGGATATAAATTGTAACAGGCAGTATAGTATGAGTATCAAATGAAAATTATGGAGGATGACCATCGAGCAGAGGACGACTGATGGGGATAAAAAACGGTAAATACAGTTATGACGGGGACGACCTTCATGCTGGGAAATAAAGAGACCGTGACGGGGATGGCCATCGGGTAAATTGATGAAGGACGATCATCAAGATAAAGGAAAATACCACGACGGGGACGGCCATCGGGTAAAGAAATAAAACTCTCTGGGGATTAAAGAAATGAGGAAAGCACTGACGAGGACGGCCATCAGGTTAAAGGGTAAATGAACCGCGACGGGGACGACCATCGGGTAAAAGAATAAATGAAATAATGATAAGGGACAGTCATCAAAAGGTGAAGGACGATCACCTAGCAGGGGACGAATGTCGGATAGAAAAGGTCAACGATGGGGACGGCCATCGGATAAGCATGATGAAGGACGATCATCAAGAGGTGAAGGATGATCACCTAGCAGGGGATGGCTGCTCTTGGGGATTATCTCGACATAGGACAAATGCCGAATAACAAAGATCAATGATAGGGACGACCATTGGATAAATGATGAGGGACGGTCATCATAAGGTGAAGGACGATCACCTAGCAGGGGAAGGCTACTAAAAAGATATCGCGACATAGGACGAATGTCGGGTAGAAAGTTCCAACAATGGGGATTCCACTCGGGATAGGATGAGGGACGGTCATCCGAAGGTGAAGGACGATCACCTAGCAGGGTACGGCTGCTGAAAATATCGTGACATGGGACGAATGCCGGATAAAAAAGATCAACGATGGGGATGGCCATTGGATAAAATGATGAGGAACGGTCATCAAAAGGTGAAGGACGGTCACCTGGAAGGGACGGCTGCCGAAAATATCACGACATAGGACTAATGTCGGATAGAAAAGTTGTTTTATTGGTGACTTACTGGGGAATGGTAAGCACGGACGAGTGCTTACACCTTGAAATAAGAGGTATAAGTGTTTGATAGTGTGTATAGACTAAAGATACGGACGAGCATCCTTAGGACCACGATACGGACGAGTATCGATAGAAACAAACGCTGACACATGTTTGAGGATGACGATACGGACGAGTATCAATCGGTTAAGCAAAGAACAATGGACGAGTGTTGATCTGCCGGGGAGGTGATATATACAAGATACATACGAGTATCAGAGGATTGTGTATAAGTATGTACAAGCGTTTGACCTGATGGGGAAATATGTGTAAGACACGGATGAGTGTCAAAAGATTGAGCAAGGGACACGGACGAGTGTTTGACTTGCTGGGGAAGTATGACACGGGCGAGTGTCAAAAAGAATATGTACAAGTATGAATAAGTATCTGTATTGAGAGTGCAAAAATAGGCTCTTCACAATCTTTTGCTTTTAGGAACATGATGTCTTCATCAGGGAAGTCAAATCTCATAGGCTGGTAATCATCAATGGGTTGCTCAGCCAGATAGTCAGACAATACACTGCCCATGATGGCTTTCTGAGAGGTGTATTTAATGTCATATTCTGTTAGAATCATTTGCCACCTGGAAACCCTTCCGGTAAGTGTTGACTTCTCAAATATGTACTTGACTGGATCCATCTTTGAGATCAATAAGTTAGTATGAGTCAACATATACTGTCTTAGTCAGCGAGCAGCCCACGCTAAAGCACAACAAGTTTTCTCGAGCAGTGAATAATGTTGTTCACAGTCGGTAAACGTTTTGCTTAGGTAGTATATTGCATACTCTTTTCGACCAGACTCGTCATGTTGGCCCAACACACACCCCATTGACTCTTCTAATACTGTCAGATACATGATTAGAGATCTTCCTTCGACTAGAGGCATGAGAATTGGAGGTTCTTGCAGATATTCTTTGATCTTGTCTAAAGCTCTCTGACAGTCATCGTTCCACCTGACTATTTGCTCTTTTCTTAACAGCTTGAACAAGGGTTCATAGGTTGCAGTGAGATGAGATATGAACCTTGAAATGTAGTTCAATCTACCCAAGAACCCTCGAACTTCTTTCTCAGTTTTAGGTGCAGGCATTTCCTGAATAGCTTTGACTTTATCGGGATCAACCTCAATTCCTTTTCCACTAACGATAAAACCCAGCAGCTTACCAGAACGTACCCCGAATGTGCATTTGTTGGGGTTCAACCTTAACTGATACTTTCTCAGACGCTTGAACAGTTTCAACAGATTCACCAAATACTCTTCTTCTTCTGTAAGGGACTTGGCAATCATATCATCCACATAGAACTCGATTTCTTTATGGATCATATCGTGGAATAATGTTACCATAGCCCATTGATATGTTGCACCGGCGTTCTTCAGACCGAACAACATTACCTTGTAGCAGAACGTTCCCCAAGGTGTAATGAAGGTTGTCTTCTCCATGTCGTCAGGTGACATCTTAATCTGATTGTATCCAGAAAATCCGTCCATGAAAGAAAAAATCGAGAACTGAGTTGTGTTGTCCACCAATACATCAATGTGAGGTAATGAGAAATCATCTTTCGGGCTAGCTCTGTTCAGATCCCGGTAATCCACACACATACGCACCTTGCCATCCTTCTTAGGTACGGGTACAATGTTAGCAACCCACAGCAGGTAACTAGTTACAGTGAGAAAACTGGCGTCCCACTGCTTTTGTACTTCTTCTTTGATTTTCAGGGCCATGTCTGGGCGAGTACGATGCAACTTCTGTTTGACCGGTGGGCAATCCTCTTTCAATGGTAGTCTGTGCATGACAATATCTGTATCCAAGCCCGACATATCTTGATAATACCAAGCGAACACGTCGACATATTCCTGAAGCATACTGATAAGTTGTTCTTTCACTAGAGCTTGCAGACTAGCCCCGATCTTCACCTCTTTCATATCTTCCTTGGTACCAAGATTGATAGTCTCAACCTCCTCCCGATGAGGAGCAATCACCTTTTCCTCTTGTCTCAATAATCTGGATAACTCTTCAGGCAAATCATAGTCTTCTTCAACCCCTTCATCTGCTTGATTAATCGGATTGTCGAAGTCATACAAGGTCATAGCAGTGTCGTTGTCGGTGCAATCTGGAGGGCTATCTTTGCAAGGGTTGAGATTTGTTCATTTTAGTGATTGATTTTATCTTATTTAGAAAAAAGTGAATGAAGTTTATTAAGAAAAACATTTCCATTTATTGTTTTATGCGAAAATAACAAAAATGAAAAGACAGTGAGCGAAAAGTTTGTTTGCAAAAGATATCCATTGTTCATTAATTTCCATTTGCACAAAATACATATGTGTCCCTATTACAAAATGAGTCCTGACACCTTGGGCAAGATGAAGGACTTTGATGCATGCTTTAAACAGGAAATAATAATTACTCTGCAGCAGTAACCCTTATAATTTCCTGGGAAGACCAGTTGAGGACTTGTTGGCCCGGGACTCTTGGACGAATCCAGCTTTCCAGGTTGTAGTCGCTTTCAGCCTCGTCTTCAACATTATTGATAGCATTCGGGGTCGAAATTCCCCCACTTATGAACTTGGGAGCTTCAGCAGCCTCCTCTTGGACCTGTTGGGATGATCTGTAACCCAAACCGAAATTGTCTTCCTTTATCTGAACTTGCAGAAGCTTGCCCCAACCTTGGGCATTCCCGTCTTCCACAACCTTCTGAGCTTGTTTGTAAGAAGCAAATGAAGTACCAGACACTTCAGTTGTTGCTTCATTGACATTGAGAGCTTCAAAACCCTGACTCATCGTCTCATGGATCTCTCCATCCATCTCTATGTACTTGTACGTAGCCAAGTGACTGACAAAGATGTCTTCTTCTCCACAAATTGTGATAATCTGGCCTTCCCACTCGTATTTTAACTTCTGGTGAAGGGTAGACATTACTCCGCCAGTGGCATGAATCCAGGGTCGACCCAACAAACAGTTGTAGGCAGGCTGAATGTCCATCACATAGAAGGTAGTTTTGAAAATTTGTGGGCCAATTACCACGGGCAACTCAATCTCTCCAAGAAACGATCTCTTAGAACCATAAAAGGCTCTCACAACCAGGTTACTCGGACGGAGTGCAAGACCATCATTCTCCAGCTTGATCAAGGATTTCTTTGGAAGGACATTGAGAGATGACGTAGTGTCAACCAAAACATGAGAAAGTACAGCACCTTTGCATTCTAAGGTGATATGCAAAGCCTTGTTGTGATTACAACCCTCCGTAGTCAGATCAGCATTAGTGAACCCTAGTCCATGACTAGTGTTGACATTTGAAACCACCATCTCTAGCTGATTAATTGTAATCTCCTCAGGCATGTAAGTTGCGTGCAAGACCTTGAGCAATGCATTCCTGTGAGCTTCGGAACACATGAGTAGAGATAGAATGGAGATCTTGGAGGGTGTCTGGTGGAGCTGGTCCACAACTTTGTAGTCACTCTTCTTGATAATTCTCATGAACTCGTCCACATCTTGATCAAAGGATGTCTTCTGAGCTTCTTTTGCAGTTGGTTCTTCTGGCACCACATTCTTGCCTTTAGCTTTGGCAGTAGCTTCTGCTTCAGCATTAACTCTTGGGAACTGTGAGACAAAGAGACATCCGCTTCGAGTGAAGCCTCCGCCTCCCCCGACATTATCAATTTGTGGTGTAGAAGTAGAGGAGTCAAAAGTAACTTTCTTTCCGTTGCAATATAGATATGAGCCATAGTGCCAAGGCACGGCACTGCTGTTGTCATATGGAAGAGGTTCAGGCACTGTGATGGTAACCAGACTGATTGTTGCGAAAGAAGGAGTTGTGACAGTTTGTGGATCGTAATAGATGGTGACATGAGGTCTGTTTGAAGATAGTGCAGTTGCAAAAAAATTGTTGATGTTGATGTTGATGTGAATTGTTGTCAAAAGAATCTGGAACATGAATGGTTGATGGGTCATAATAAATTGTGACCGTTGAGATGTCTTCATTGATGGTTGTTGTTGTTGTAGTAGACTCTGTTGAAAAGATGTTTGCTGAATTTGTAGGAGATTCCTTTGAAATGGTGTTTGCTGATGTTGTAGGAGAGATGTTTGTAGGAGTTGAAATTGTTGAAGTGACCTGTAGGATGCCTTCTTTGATAAGATTGATGATACTAATATTCAAGTTTGCACAACCATTGGTAGAAATCTTGCAAGCTTCACAATGGGCCTCACAACCCGGGAACACCTGGCACTTCAATAGTTGAGCTTTAACTTCGGCCAGTGGTGTTTGAATGTTTGCAATGTCATCAATCGAAATTGCGGGTTGGTCCTCCTCAATAGCATTAACCCTCGGTCCACCGTGATTCGGTATTGGATTCTTTGTGACGTTAGGAGGAGGTGCAAAATTCAAAGCTTTGGAGTCAACTAAGTCTTGAACTTTCATGTGAAATGCCCTACATTTTTCTGTTGTATGGCCAGGTGCATTGGAGTGGAAGGCACATCTGGCGTTAACATCATAGTTCCTTGGAAGATTCAAAGGATCGGGTGGAGTCAAGGTTCTTAATTCAATTAGGTTGAGCTTCAGTAACTGTGGGAGTATAGCTGCATAGGGCATCGGGATGGGATCGATAACCCTATTGATTTGAGAAGATCTTTGCTAGAACGGACGTTGTTGCTGATTGTTGTTGTTGTTGTAAGATCTTTGTTGTTGAGGAAACTGTTGTTGTTGTGGGAAATGTTGTTGCTGAGGATACTGTTGTTGCTGAGGTGCTGGAGCAGGAATGGTGACTACGGCCATTGATCTTTGCATGTACTAGGGCCTACCTCTGCCCATATGTACTGAGTTGGTTTCATCCGTTCTTCTAGGCCCAGAGAAAGTTTTCCTTGTATTGCTGGAGCTAGCACCATTGTCAGAAATCTTCCCCATCTTCAAAAGACTTTCAATTCTCTCACCAGCTATAACCACATCAGCAAAACTGGTAGAAGAGAAAGCAGCAAGCCGATCAATGTAGGTTCCTTGCAATGTATTCATAAACATATCAGCCATCTTTCTTTCTGACATAGGTGGCTGGACAGCAGCGACAAGTTGTCTCCATCTTTGGGCATATTCCCTGAAGCTTTCTCTTGAAGATTGAGACATACCCATCAAGAGGGTCCTATTGGGAGCCATATCCAGGTTGTACTGATATTGGCGTATAAAGGCCTCGGCTAAGTCCTTCCAGTTTCTTACAGTAGCCCTGGATAGGTGAGAATACCACTCACGGGATGCCCCGGTTAAGCTGTCTTCAAAGTAAAACATCCACAGCTTTTCATCCATGGTATAAGCTTTCAATCTCCACAGAAAGGATTAAAGGTGGGTACGAGGACAGGAGGTACCATTGTACTTCTCAAAGCATTGAGGTTTAAACTTGTGAGGAATCCTTACTCCTTCCACTAAACCCATATCCATCACATCAAATCCTAAAGAGTTTTGGGATTCCAAGGATCTTAACTTCTCAGATATCTCTTCCAGACGACGATCATAAACTTCATCAGCCCCAACACCTAACACTGTAAACTGCTCGTCCTGAGGATCTTCCTGTAGAACCCGATCTCCAGTGTTTCTCTGGGTATTTCCAACAACATTGACTTCAGGGTTGATGTGGGGCCCAAACTCTGGTGGATTTGTTTGCGGCTGATCGTGCGCGTTGTTACTAGTACCTCCAGTGCTTGCATGGTTATCTTCTGGAGTCTGACGTTGGACTAACTCCCTTAATCTTTCTTAGGTCTATGTTAGCCCAGTCATCACAGCCATGAATTAATTCATCTGAGTCCTCACTTATGTCCTCACATCAGTCATCTGAGTCCTCACATCTATCCGTTCTTGCTATAACGGATCCATTTGTAAGCTCGGGAGGTTGTTTCTGGTTGGATACCGGTGGATGCAGTTGACGGGAAAGACCCTCCTGTGAGCAATATTTCCTTAAACACACAGCAAAGTGAGAAAACAACAACAAAAACCTGCAACACAAAGAAGATGAGGTTAGCATGCAATGCAATATATTTATTTGTCTTCCAAGGGTATCCGGGCTTGGTTCTTTGGTTTTGACCTTCCAGACCTCTGAGAATGATGAAGATGTTGAAGCAAACAAAGTCCAAGAGAAAATCCAGGTAACACATAAACCATAACATTACAAAATTCCAAAATACATAGTTTATGATCACAACAAGTTCCCACGGTGGGTCAGAATACAATCAAGTCAAGAATACAAACAAAATCACCATGGAGAATACAACCAAAATAAAATACAAGTAAAGAGAAATCAAACATCCAGCCCAAATTCATCTTCCTTGACTTCCTTTAGGAGAGCATTAGTCACTGGTCCAACTGGATGCTCTGTGATGGTCCTGATAAGAAGGTTTCTGGTTGCAATGGCACTTGTCATCTTCTGGTACTTGTTTTGTTCTTTTGATCTCTCCAACCCCGCCCGGAGTTTCAACTCGGAGATTTCCTTCTGTGCTGCTAACAGGGCTTCCTGACTCTTCTTCTCATTGGCTTCTAGCTGCTCTATCTTAGCATGTGTCTTCTGATCTTCTTGCAGACGAGCTTCAGTGATTCTGATCCATCTAGCTTGACTCTCTTCTAGGTAGTGCTTAGCTCTGGCCTTTTGAATCTTGTCTTCTTTGCAAGCATTCTTCAATACCAACTCCCCTGCTCGGGCTTTCTTGATGAAGTCCTCTGTCTTTTCTATCTTGGTTATATGCTCGATACGGAGCTTCTCTAACCTTTCATTGTCCAGACGATATCATTCCTTTCCCAAAGGGTCTTCTTCAGAGCTTCAGAAAGCTGGGTATTCCTTTCTTTCAACTTCTCAAATTCCTCCAGGCTCACTTTTGCTACAGGCTCTACTGCTGATGGCCCTGGTACATGCTCCAGGGTGAATAGCATACGAGTGATATGTCCTCTGATGCGAGACCATTCAGTGTACTGAGCTGAAGCTATGTTGTTACACTTACCCAGAATGGCAGTCCCTTTTGTCTGTATATTATCCCAAGCCCAGGCTGCTTGTCGGATGGTGGCATGATTATTCTGAACAGCACAGTAAAGAGACTCTGCTAAGTCCTGCTCTCGAGGTGGGTGTACCAGGGCATATCCTAACTGTCTTTTGAAAAGCAAAGGATTGTATTTGATGCAACCCTTTACTCCAATAAGAGGTACATTAGGATATTGTCCACGACTTGTAATTATGTCTCTGCCCTTGGTGTTCTGATTACACCACATGATGTCTTCTGAAGTAAGGGCAATCATCCTCTTAGCCCAGTTCCTTGACTGATGTGGATTCAAGAAAGCTTCCATTTTCGGCATATGTCTCATCAACCAACAATAGAAAAGAGGCACACAACATCTGACCAGTCTTCCCCTCTGTTTCTCATTCCTCTGATGCACTGAGTAGTAGAAATCCCCTAGCAAGGTAGGAACTGGATTCTTGATCATGATGATATGGATAGCATTCTTGCTTAAAAACTTAGGCTCGTCTGCAAACAAGATGATACCATATATGCTGAGAGCCAGGAGAGCACAAACTAATTCCCACTTCCCTACTGCAGCTTGCTTTGTAGCCTGAGTAACCAGGAAATCCAGATGGACGCCTGGGATTCCACCCTTGGTGGTCATATGCTCATCAATGATAGTTTCTTCCAGATGTAGAGCCTTAGTTATGTCTTCATTCTTTGGAGCAGTCATCTCAGGGTTGAAAGGGATTCCTCTTCTGATAGGGACACCCGACAAAATAGAATACTCTTCCAACAGAGGGCCTATCCGAAAGTCTGGGAAAGTGAAGCAACGGAGAGGAGGGTCATGAAACTAAAGGCGGGTATGAATCATGATCCTATGTGATGTGTCCAAGTCCATGATCATGTCCAGGATACCACGATAATGCTCTCTGAATAAGGGAACATGATCAGGAGTGATAAGGGCCTGTATATGTCTGATGCCTGCCAGAGGGTACTCAAAGAAGTGGTAAGTGATGTTCCTCTTCCTAGTTGAATCCATACTGACAATGGGTGCTGATGAAGATAACTGAAGAAAACAGCTGAAGCAGATAGCTGAAAAAGGTAGTTGATGAAGTGTTGGAGAAGATGTCTGAGCAGAAGAACGGTCAAAACCAAACCAAAGAAGATGTGGATACCCTGTAAAACAAATAGACAAAATGTTAAATGATGCAACATGATATATGCTGAATGATATACAAGGGTTTGTGATCAGGTGCTGGATTGTCAGTTGCTTTGATAGGGTCCATGAGTGTTTAGAGTTCCGGATGAAGGTCTGAGAACTAGTAACCAGGTGGGGGACTCAAATAAAGAGTCATTTGTTCTGGGTTTCATAAGATCAGTCCAAAATAGTGTAACCTTAAAACAAAATCCAGTAACAGGGTATGTTGAGGCCAAGGGTTCCTGCAAACCTGTAAACAACCCCACCCACTCACAGGTATTGTTCTAGAACAAGGATCCTCAGATTCAGATCTATTATGAGAAGTGTAAACACTTCTAACACGGATGTACAGTGTTTACCCTAATCATAAAGGATCCTTCTCTAATTCACCTCAGATGCTGAAGGTCATCTAAAAAGGTCATCCAGACTTAGCAGGCTTCCCAGATAGCCCTAGCACTACAGGAGATCCGTAGCACAGAGTTCTCAAGAAGAAACCCATGTCTGAACCGTGTTTTCGTATTCCCGTACCAGACCGAAATGGAATGGGAAAGAATATGAATCCACTCTAATCCTATGTCTGTCACTCAGGCCTTTGTGTTGGACCTTTCTCACTGGAATACCCCTCCAACCAAAGCAAACCAGAAAATCTAGCACATGATATGATAATAAAAATGAAATGCATAAAACAGTAAATGAAAGCGATAAAGTAAATGCAATAAGTAAAGTTGTACAGAAAGCAATAAATAAAAGCAAAAACAAAAGAACACATAACACATAACACCCCCAGTAAACAAAATCAAACAAGCGCTAGGAGAAACCCACAAGAGAACCAGAAGCCCTGGTTGCAAAGTTCCCCAGCAGAGTCGCCAAGCTGTCGCTCCCCGGACTCTCGTCCCGGTGCAGACGCGGACGGTCGGCGATGTTGGAGGTTGAGGTTGAATAGAGTCGCCATCTAGGCATTTTTATCCCGAAGGAAAGGTAATGCTGCAAAAACCTGGAAGGGTGTGGATAAGACGGTTGTGAACCAAAGAAACTGAGAAAGGCGGTTGGTTACGACCTGGGAAGGTATTAGTACCCAGATCATCTGTCGTACTCGACGGGATCCACGCTTACCTGATTGTGTTTAAAAGGGGTAGTGTATGTGTTGTTTGTGTGTAAAAGCTAAGGAAAGAAAATACAGTGTGTCGGTGCAAAAGAGAGGGTGAGGGCTCAAGACTAAGGCTTAGAAAGAAAGCTAAAAGAGGAGGATGACAAAGAACCTTTTGTTCGATAACTGTTAAGTTATGCCTACGTATCCTCTTGTGAATGAGGAAGTCAGAACACCGTAGTTCGACTCAAAGAGACTGGATGATTTTGGTGTGAACTGCGTACTTGTCTATGCTCAAGTGTATGACTCGTCTGGCTCGAGTGCTAACTGTCTTGCATTAGACGGAAGAAGCGAGTTCTCGTTTTCAGAGTGAATATGATGAGAAAAGAATCCCGGAGGAGACGTTTATTGTTTGTTTTTGTGTTTTCAGTTTTTTATTGTTTTTGGTGTTTTGCATAGGATAATGAGCTTAAGCATAAATCAAGGGTTGTAAACTCATTATATCCTCCCTGATTAGGGATAATGAGCCTACTTAAGCATGAGATGGAGATCTCGACTTAATTACCATGATAATATAGGATTAAGTTTATTCTGAAAGCATATTACAGTAAGGTTGTGCAAACTGACTCCAAAAAGATCTTTGCAAGTCATTTTGTTTTGTACATATTTTCACTTTACCTTTCACTTTGAACGTTATAAACCATCGTGTTTTGACTAGTGATTCATTTGCTTTTCTTCCAACAATAATTTTGATTTCAAAAATTATGTTTGCTTTTAATTACCATGGTTGTATAAATGTTTTTGTTTGCAAACTATCTTTTCTAGCAAGGAATTTTCAAACAGTTAAGAACTGGTCTAGTGGTCCTATCAGGGGCAAGTTCCTTCCAGACCATGTTGAGAATCAGTTCAAAGTTGTTTGTTCAGTGCAAGTCCATCTCAGAATTGGTTTATACAAAAGAATTTACAAAACTTATACTGAAGCAGGCTTCCAAGCGCATCATAAGGCAATCATTTTCAGAGTCAGTCAAGTTGAAGCAACGATCAACTCATCTACAATAGTCAGCTTATTTGGGGAAATTCATTGGAAGAATCCCTAAAGAAACTTTTCATCCCTTCTCCGAGGATCATCAACTTGGTACAGTTTATTAGTGTGGCGAAGGTCTGTTCAACATCAACATCTTTAGTCCCAGAGAAGAATAACAGTGATCTCACAGTGATGAAGAATCAGTCTTCCAATCTTGTCATCTCTACAAAAGAGTCAAGCCATGTTGTCAGCATCTACATTACATACATTTGATCATACATCATAACAAGTTCATATACTATGCATAACAAGAGTGTTTTATCCTCATTTGCATTTACCATAGGTCATATTGTGGTTAACATTTATCTTACTTTGAAAGTCCAAGTTCTTGGCGCCTATCAAGCTTACCCTTCCTTCACTCCAGTGCCATTCCTGGATATTTTGTTCCTCCAGTGCCATTCCTGGATATTTTGTTCCTCCGGTGCTATTCTTGAGTCTTTGTATTATTCCTCCAGTGTCATTCCTGGATCTTTGCATACTTCTTCCAGTGCTATTCCTGGGTCTATATTTTGTTCCTTCAGTGTTATTCCTGAAAGTTTTATTTGTATATTCAGTGTCATTCCTGGATATAGTTATTTGCCCTTAACTTCAGTGCCATTCCTGAAAATCGTTGCTCACCTTATCCAATGCCATTCTTGGATATTGTGTCCCTTGTCTAAAGTTATGATTGGATGTCTTGCCTTTTGTTCAAAGTTGTGATTGAAAATCCCTTACTTTACATTCGTCCAATACAATCCATGGACGCTATTCCTCTTTGTCATCCAATACAATCCATGGATGTCAGCTTTTATTCGACTTCGTCTAATCCAATCCATGGATGTTGTTCCTCTTTGTCATCCAATACAATTCATGGATGTTAGTTTTTATTCCACTTCGTCCAATCCAATCCATGGACGTTGTTTCTTCTTTGTTACTATTCTTAGTGTCAGTTGGTCGCATCGTGCCACTGCACATTCACTTTGAATATTTTTTCGTCATCTTAAGTGTCAGCTTGACTACACCCATGTTAGTTGAACCAACGCTTTGGATTTCCTTTTGTTTCCGTCTTTTGTTATTCTTAGTGTCCGCAGTTACACATGAACTTGTTGATTTATCACTTCGAATACTTCACGTCTCCGTTTCTGCATCCTCAGTGTTCTCAAACCTTTTTCCCAGTTGAATCCTCTCTTGTTAGCATGTTTCATGTGGCATCATTCCCTGCATGATTCAATCTTTCATACATCCATTCACATTGCATTTCATCTGCATTCGGTCAAAATTCTAGGTATTCTAATATTTAATCTTCTTCTACCTTGAATGTTAAAAAAAAACTTTTTTCTACTCACACATTTAGGTTTAAGATGATTAAATAGGGGCATCTGTCACACCCTAAATTTTGACCGGACTTTTTCTAAAAAAAATTCATTCATCTGACGCATTTTTATCGATTTATTTGATAGTCAGTCATTTTTGCATTTTAATCCATTAATCATTAATCATACATTTTTAACTGATTTTTATCATTCCATACCATTTTTTTTATTTTTATGATTTCTATTTAGATAATTATTTTAGTTTATTTAGAATTGATCTTAGTTTAATTTTGATTTTAATTTATATTTTTATTAAATTTTATATTAAATTTAGTTTAATTTCAATTTCAATTTTTTTAGCTTATCTTTGATTTAGTTTAACTTCAATTTATTTAATTTAATATATATTTTTTAATAACCATTTTCAATTTATTATTATTATTATTATTAGTTTTATATTATTATCATCTTTTATTATTATTATTAGTTTTATTAATATTATTTATTATTATTATTATTCCTACTTTTCTTTATTTTTTCTTCATGTTCAAAAAAGAAAAAATGATGAGTGAGGTCCACTACTATGTAGCACAAACACTTTACATGAATTGCCAACTTGGAATTATCAATGGTCAATAATTATTCTCACACTTCACATGGATTGCCAACTTAGACTTATCAATGACCAAGAATCATTCTCACACTTCACATGGATTGCCAACTTGGACTTATCAATGGCCAAAAATTATTCTCATAAAGTCACATGGATTGCCACATCAATACTCCTACCTCATTCACACTATAAATAAGATATCTCTTTCTCTCATTTGAGACTAACAAGATCACCCTTAAATTCTCACAAATCTAGCACATTTATTACATATTTTTCAAAGTCAAAAATCTTTTTTTTACTTACACAATAGCCATAAATATTCACCATCTTCACCACAACAACAACCTTCATCAAAACACCTTCACTTGCTTCTACATAACAAGCTCAACCTTTGCTAGCTTTGGAGTTTGTGAGTATCATACTTCCTTTATTTATTTATATTTTAGTTTGTGAAACTATGTTGTAAAAATGTAATTTTTTTTATGTGTTCATATTTTATTGTTGTTATAGTGTTAGTATAGGTTAGCTTATGATAAATATCCATGTTTATTTATTTCTCTTTCACAATTTATTTCATTTTATTTAGTCTATTTATTTATTTTATTTATTTCTCGCACTTTTTATACCATATTAATTTCTAACGGTTCCGATTATTCATACACCACACTGCACACACGCTTCCTCTTGGGCAAATTACAATGATACCCTTTATTTCTTCGCAATCCCTTGTAAATTATTATTGTACCCCTATCCCGTTTATTTTGTACGCAATTTATTTCTTCCGCCTTTATTTTACCGTTTCGATTTCACTAGGAACACCTTTAGAAACTAGGATTTGAATCCACTTCATTTAATCAATTTAAACATTCTCGCCTACACTTCGCACACATGTAAGTAGGTCACTTATGTGATCGCTTTCCGCACGACCTTATGCGTCTTAATTAATTAACGAGGAACTGAACTTCAGAATCTAGCATTCCGCGGGTTCTTTAATGAACCACTCTTGAGGCTAGCCTTCGAGTTGTGTTTCATTTACTCCTTCGTTACTAAAAAATATTAAACCCTAAATCATTTTAAAAACAAATTTTCAAACAATCAAGTTTTAATTAACAATTAAATTTGCGAAAGAACTAAACTCAGGAATCTTGCATTCCTCGGGTTTTTGAATTGAATTACTCTTGAGGCTAGCCTTCGAGTTGTACTTCGTTCGCCCTTTCGCAACAAAAGAATACAACTTATAACTTACCAACCAATGCAAATCATTTTCTTAATTAATCAACGAATAACTGAACTCTGGAGTCAAGCACTCCATGGGTCCTTGATTGCAATCACTCTTGAGGCTAGCCCTCGAGTTGTGGTCCATTCACCTTTCGTTTTAAAACACTTAACAAAGGTCAAACCCTTTTCTTTAAACGAACATTGTTTAAATCATTCTATCTCGCAAACAAGCTAGTGCTTCATCCCCCACTGCGAGTATAAGCCAACGTTTAGCAGTAGAATGCATTTTAAACAATCGTTCAATTAAAAAACACAAACCTTAGTTGCACGAACTACGAAGCTCTGACTTTCCCATTGCACAAGGGAATACGTAGGCACAGGGATTTTAATCCTTCGCGAGCACAATAATAAAAAAACTTTAATCTTTCCCCCGTAATATTAATAATAATAATAATAAACTTTCATTTCCCTTTAGAACAAACATGTTAATAAACATTTAGAAGACAAAGACTTAGATCAATATTTAATCGCATAGTTAAGCTAAGAGGTTCCCGTTGAGTACAACCGACGTAAGGGGTGCTAATACCTTCCCCTTGCGTAACCGACTCCCGAACTTAGAATTTGGTTTCGTTGACCATTTCTTATCCTTTATTTAGGTTGTATCTATATCTCCCTTTTCTCTCGTAGAATAAATAGAATTAGGTGGCGACTCTGTTGTTTCTTTCTGCGTCCCATCGCGAGGATCTTATTTTTTTTGAGGTACGAAAATCGCTCTTGAGGCTAGCCTTTGGGTTGTGATTCATCCAACCTATTGTTCCTAAAATACTTAACTTATCAAACTATTTTCTTAAGCAAATAATGGAAGAACCGAGTTCTGGAGTCTCGCATTCCTTGAATTTTTGAACGACCGCTCTTGAGGCTAGCCCTCGAGTTGTGATTCATTCAAGTTTTTCATCTCAAACAATTCAACACCTTCGAGGATATTGGACATGATTCATCTCCATAGGAAAGACGTTTCTCTTTTTCCCACAAACACAAATTAATTTCTTCAAACAATTTCCCTCAAGGAAGAATGTGGCAATTAATTGTTGATCATATATCCAAGTTTAAAGCTTCTTCCCCTTCTATTTTCTCCCTTAAATGTTTGTGGTGGAATAGGTGAAATATCTCCCTTAAAGACGACGACTTGTCTCTTTCTTTTAAACCTAATTTAAAATCTACCCGACAAATACAAATTATTTTTCGTACTCAATTAACGAAAGAACTGGTTTTAGATTCTTGCATTCCTTGATTTCTTGAATGATCACTCTCGATGCTAGCCATTGGGTTGTGATTCATTCGCTCTTTCGTCTCTAAAATATTTTAATTGAGATCAATCATCTTCCTCAAAAGAGCTTTGTTTAGGTCCTTGCTAACGCGCATATAAACTAATGCTTAAGCCTCCTCGAGAGCGGACAAGCCAATGTTAGCAGTTAGCATGCGAGCTAAACACTTGTTCATTAAAAAATACAAACCAAATCATAGTCGCACGGACTACGAAGCTCTGACTTTCCCATTGCACAAGGGAATATGTAGGCACGAGGATTTCAATCCTTGGCGAGCACATTAATAAAAAATTAACCTTTTCTCCATAAAAATAATAATAATTAAAATATGCATTTTGCATAAAC
The DNA here is from genome assembly GCA_963966055.1 of Lathyrus aphaca. Lineage (NCBI taxonomy): Eukaryota > Viridiplantae > Streptophyta > Magnoliopsida > Fabales > Fabaceae > Lathyrus > Lathyrus aphaca. The sequence goes on along the minus strand of OZ014525.1, from coordinate 258,561,331 downwards.
ATAAGATCTTAGAAAACATTTACAGTTAGAAGAAGACAATAGCATAAGTAAACATTCGATCACAAGTTAGGCTAAGAGGTTCCCGTTTTGTACAACGGACATGAGGGGTGCTGATACCTTCCTCTTGTGTAACTGACTCCCGAACTTAGAATTTGGTTTAGTTGACCATTTCTTATCCTTATTAGGTTGTGTCTATATCTCCATTTTCTTTAGTTAGAATAAATAAAATTAGGTGGCGACTCTGTTGTTTTTTCCGCGTCCATTGCGAGGATCGTATTTTTTGAGGAATGACAATAGGAATTGACTATTTCTCTAAATGGATTGAAGTCATTCCATTTCCTAATGTTGATCAAGAAGATGTAATTGAGTTCATCCAGAAGCATATCATTTATAGATATGACATTCCAAAAACAATCACTACAGACCAAGGGTCTGTGTTTACTGGTCGAAAGATGCAAGAGTTTTCCACATAAATGGGTTTCAAACAACTGACATTCCTTCCTTACTATTCCTGGGCTAATGGCCAGGTCGAAGCAGCAAACAAAATAATTATTGGTTTGATCAAGAAACATGTGGGTAAGAAGCCAAGAAATTGGCATAAGACATGGGACCAAATCCTTTGGGCATGTCGAACCTCACCTAAAGAGGCAACCAATACTACCCCATTTTGACTCACTTATGGGCATGATGCAGCCTTGCCTCTTGAAATTTACCTTCAGTCCACAAGAATTCAAAGGAACCATGAGATTCCATATGTAGTTTATTGGAATATGATGCTTGATGAATTGTTGGATTTGGACGAAGAGAGAATTCATGCCTTGGAATCGCTAGAAAGGCAGAAGAAAAGGATAGAGATATCCTACAATAAGAAGGTTAAGGTAAAGACCTTTTCAGTTGGTGAATTAGTGTAGAAAGTCATCTTTCCCATGGATCAAAAAAGAAGATCCTTAGGGAAATGGTCACCCAAATGGGAAGGCCCCTTCCAAGTTGCTAAAGTATTTAGCAACAACGCTTATGAGATACATGAGATTGAAGTTGATTTAAGAACCTTGAAAGTAAATGGGAAATATTTAAAAAGATATAGGCTAATGCTTCAAGAGATTCATATACGAACATAAAATTTTATTAATGATTAAAAGGCCATAAATGGCCTACAAGTAGAGAAATCCAAAACATGGTTTAACAACCAGAAAATAAAAACTATACTACTCAGCATCCTCCCAGATAAAGGAGTTAAGATAGTTCATCTAATCTTCATCAGCTTCATCATCTAGGTCTTGAACCTGTGAAGGCTCCTTGGTGAGAGATGTTGTTCTAACTTCCTTAGTTTTGGAGCGGGTGATCATTCCCATATGAGAAGAAGGAGTACCCTTATTTTTAGTGTTTTTGCCTTGCTTGTGTGAAACAGTACCATCCACCTTCCTCGGAGAATTTTCCATGTTTGTTGTCATGAAGAAGATGGACTGAGTAGGGAGTTATTTATAGGGGAATATCATGTGTGCTGATTGGCCAGTCAAAAGGCAGCCAAAAAGCACGTGAATTCTTATTTGGAAATAACACCCTAAAGATGTGTTATAGTTATAGCCGTTAAATGGTAACTTGTGCCACGCAATTATGCAATGCATTAAAAGCTATAATGTTTTCCACAATAACCAAGGTCAAAGCAATTTTATTTTTTGAGCCAAGTTTTAAGTTGAGGTTTTTGACTTAAAGGTTATTTTGATAGTCACTTAAATTTTACATATGCTGAAAGATAAAGTACAAATCGAAGAGTAATAAAAGGCTTGAAGCATAAAGTAAAATAGGGTAATGATGCCCAAAATTGTCATTACATAAAGACCTCATCGGGGCCAAAAGATCAATACATAAAAGGAAAAAACACAAAATCCTAAAATATTATGAAGCCATTGAAATCATAAAGGGAGTTTTCCTTGTAGCTGAAGAAAGTTATGCATATGAATATGGAGACGATTCTCACACAACGCCTTGTCGAGCTTAGTTGTCGCAAGCTCTTTGTCGAGAACTTCAGCAACATCAATGAGGTCAATGGTGCACTTCAATTTAGTATCCAATTCAGTATTGTAAAACTGACTCAACTCAAGGTTGCATTTTTTAGCATCAACAATTTTCTTTTGAAGTTCCTCAAGCTCTTTCTCCCAAACTTCAATGGCTATGTCATTGGCAGTTCTTTCCTTATCCCCCTTGGCCTTGATGTCCTCTAGTCTTTCGAATTCACTCTCAGCTTCCCTTGCTAGATCCCATGTGCTGCAGCTCTTTGCACCAATTGACTCAATGATTATTTCAACCTTTGGAATGAATTTAAAATCATTATACATCTAGTTCACCAGAGTAGTCAATTCCATAAGGTCGTTGGAGATCTTAGGATCGATTGTCAAAAGATCTATCTGGTCCATAGACTCCTTCAGAAAGACACGAGCAGTTGGATCAGCATTCAGGGTAAGGTGGATATCCCTTTTGAAGAACGTGTCTTTGATCTTTTTCAAAAGGGGGCCAACAAAGTCATCTAGAGCTGAGGCCCTAGGAGTTGTCAAAGAGTTGCTTCCAGAAGATCCAAAACTCTTCCCAAGCTTCATCCTGACATACTCCCTAGGATTAGACCACTTCAGAGCCAATAGGAGGTCACTAGTTACATCTGCCTTTGGGGTTGAAAGTTGAGAGGAAGGAGGGTGTTGGAGATTTTCCTCAGGCAAGGTTTGTTGAGTCTTTTCAGGCTCCTTTTCTTTATCAACCTCACCTTTGTCCAGTTAAACATCTTCCTCGTTTTCATCCTCTTCTTCCTCCTTTTCTTCCTCTTGCTCTGGATTATTTATAACATCACCCTGAGCATCAACTTAGGGCTCTCCCACATGCTCTGGTTCTTTATTTTTTGGATTAGAGGGAGTAAGGTCCTGAGTTTTCTCAGTTTCTTCTTCTCCAGGAAAGGCTGCACTTATTTTTGTGGCAGTTTGGCTTGTTTGTCCAAGGTAGTCTTTGATCGAAACATCATCATATTCACGATCAGAATCATCAGTATTAGACTATTGAGTAGTAGTTCTAGCAGGAGAGTTCCTGGTAGCTTCAACCACAAGGGAGGAGGAACAATTGTTGTATTAATGGGTTGGTTAATCTCACTTACAAAACTATAACTAGAGCCAAAATCAGAAGTTGGGTGATAAGTTTGTTCACCTTGGTTGTTTAGAAGAACTGTGAGTGAAGGAGTGGCAGTCAAAGGAAGCTGGGAAATACCTGCTCCATCCTACTATGAAGAGAGGTTAGGTCGAAGCTGTAAAAGGAGATTAAAAGATAAGAGGAAAAAGGATAAATACCTCATCTCCCCACCACCTGGAGTGGAATTGGCACTCTCAGGAGGACCACCAGCAGGCTTCACCACAGGGGTTGGAAGTTTAGCTTCGACACCACCTGCGGCAGCTGCCTTTTTCACAACTTAGGCCACCTTGGAGGAAGGTTGGCCATCAACACTAGGAGACTGTGCAGTCTTCCTTTTCCTCTTGAGGGGCTTCTCTTCAGGAGGTTCATCATCATCTAAGTGGATGACAATGCTGGAAGCTTTTTTACCCTTCTTCGTGAGTGATGAAGGTTTTTTGGTTGTCTGAAAGGAGAACTAAAACATTAGAAGGCAATTAAGTGAAAAAACGCATGAGGAAGGGGTATGAAATACCTTTGTGCCTTCGTTGTTCTCTGGTTTTATCACCATTCCTCTGTTGGCAGTGGGTTTCCTAGTAACCGCTAGAAATGACAAATAAAATTGTTATGAGTTAATAATTGATCAGTCAGCAAAAGGTAAATAAAGACCTCAAACCTTCATATATGTCGGATTCAACATGAACGTCTTAGATCCCTACATGAAGGTGCCCTTTGAAACTGTCCAGTGTGTGCTTAGTCGCAATAAACCTTTGGACTTTCGATTGAGACTATTGTCGAAGGATTTGTATTAAGTCCCCACAGATGAACCAGTCTGGAAATAGAGGGGCAAGTGCCACTCCAAAGTAAGAAGTAGGCAGTCGAGGAAATGTTGGAGGAAAGAGTTGGAAGTCCACCTAATAACGCTTCTCACAAGGAACGTTCGAAGGGATTTTCAACTTATCCATCTTTTGCGAATAAAAATCCTTCAAAGTGACAGCAGCCTCACGAACAGCTCGACTAAGATCAGCTGGTCGATACACAGTTTAAAAGTATTTTTGAAAGGTTTGTATCTCTTTGATGTGAGTGGACTTACTTTTCTTGACCTTCTCCTACACGTTAACAAAAGCTAGGTCAAGCAAGGCAGAAAATTCAATGGCAGTGAGAAAGTTGTCACTGTAGAACATGCACCACCAATCATTAAAGGGGTGGGTGCACAAAGTGGTAGGTTAAAAGAAGACTGGAGATAGGACTGCTTTTTTGGCATCCCATATGGCAAAGATTTCAGCAAGGTCATTCTCGTTGAAGAGGTTGTTGTAAAAAATGACCTGGACTTTTTATCATAAAGGCATCTGGGGAAGCTTTGGCCCAATCCAAATTATCTAGAAACTAAGTTTGGTTGATAAGCAATGAGGAATGTGTCTGATCTCCCACCATTCAGCCTGTTGACAATGTATCTGGGAATTGAAAAGGCTTCCCAAACTGAGACAGAGTCCATGAAAATCCTTTTTGAAGGAGAATTTTGGAAGGACTTAGTAAACCATTTGGGGACACACTTCCGTTCAGCAAAAGGAGCCATGGATGGTGAAAATTCATATTAATGTGCAAACATCATTATGAAACTAGATAAGGCCCCTTTCAGGGTTTCGCCTTCATCATTGGGAGTGAGTTTCACCAGTCGAACACCTTCAGTGCTCCTACGCCTAATTTCCTCTGAGTCTTCATCAACTTTCCCTTTTCTGGGAAGTACATGTTCAAAAGTTGCATTTAGCCAAAGTTGAAGAAGCCAAAGAGGGCCAGTTAGACTCATGGCACCAAACGTTGTTGTTGGGTTCCTCATTCGAGTCACCCCCTCATTGATAGACTCATAGAGTCTGGCCAAGATAATTTCACTCAAGCAAACCCCCCCTGTTGTTGTGGAGCTGGTTTGCCAAAGGCAAGTATTTCTTTGCCACCTGTTGTAAACACCCCAAATTTTCCCTCACTTTTTCTCACACCTTGGCTTGTGATCTATCATTTTTGTTTTAGTATAAGCATACCATCTCATATTGCATATTTGTTTCACTGCATAGTTCCATTTTCATCTGCATCTAGGGTTTGTGATCTGAGCAATCCAAGAATTAATAGGAGCCATCCCAAAGGTCTTGAAGCTTTCCAAGAGGGTCCATGTGTGTTCTATGATCATAATATGCTCCCCAAAGTTCATGAAAGACAAGAGATCACAAAGAATGGCAAAGGCATAGAGGCAGAGCTAGGGTTTTCCTGCACAGATGACCAAAATTAGGGTTTTGGTTTCAGAGGCCTTAATCCCAATTTTTTTGGTCATTCTTGTTTATAATGTTCTTAATATGTTATAAGGATCATGTGTACCAAGTTTGATGAAGAAATTCATTGTGGAAGTCATCTGATCATTGGGTAACTTCTTGAGCAAGTAAAGTCAAAATCAGGGCATCTGAGGCCCCCCAACAAGGGTACCAAAGGGTCATCATCATCATTTTGAGTCTCTATGATATTTATTTTATCTTAGAAGTGGTTGGAAGTTCAAAAATCTAAATAATTTTGGGCCAATTGCAAACTTGCTATTTTTGGAAATGACTTGTAATGGAAACTTTCCATTTTGGGAAATATTTTCAACCTCCTCTTTCATGACCAAAAATGTTTCAAATGAAATATTATTGGGAATGAAAGTTATAGATTAGGTCTTTCCCATTTCAAAAAGTACTAGAACATGTCTTGATTCATCCTAGAACTCAAAATATGGCCTTTCAAAGTTGGCAAAAATCCTATAATTTTCAAGTTCATGCCAAAGAGGATTTTTTGCAAATTCAAGTTCCAAGCCATTTCATGACCTCTAATTGATTGCTAGGCATCATAAAAACATAGTGCAATGCATTTGAACCAAAAGTGTGCCTTGGATTGCAAGTTTCTACAAGACATTTTCATGAAATTTTCAAAGAGGGAAAAGTTGCAAAACCTCTTGAAACCTTCCCACCACTTGTGCCAGCTGCATAAAACCAAATCTATGGCTCTCCTTGATGCAAGCTGAGGCCAGACACCCCTTGAAGCCAGCTCTGCCATGGCCCATACCTCCAAGTACACAAAATTGACTTTTTTGCAAAACCTCCCATACCAATCAAGTTGTGCCACACCAACTCTCTGAACCAAGCACAATTGTTTATACTAACCTCAAGCATTCCAAAGCACACCACACACAAGCCTGCAAGCTCCCACAACTCAGAATCCCAAAAATCACCATAGCACTTCATCTCTTCGAATTACACAACACAACCATCAAACCTCAAAACAAACTTCACCAATCATCTTCAAATGGTCCATAGAACACAAAGCACCCTCTGAAAAGCCCTAAAATGCAGCCTAACCAAAACAAGATTCCTGGTGTAGAGGAGATGTACCTCTCAAACCAAGCCACACAAACTTGTTCTAAGCATTGCAACATCATCAGGGGGTTCATTGGAGGTGGATTGAACCAAGAAAGAGGCCAGAAAGCTCAGGGAGCGAAAGCTTCATCTCAGGTAGCCCCTTAGAACTTTTTTTTCCAGAAACTTTATTTCATGTTCTAGAAATGTTCCCCATGCTCTCCTGATCACACTGAACTTGTTGGTTTTGAAAATGATGAAGAAACAAGCATGAACCGTATCTCTGAAACTTTGACCTAAATTTTGTTCTTCTTCGATTCTCTTTGTTTATGCATGATTAATTGTTTTTGTTGCTGGATTTGAGTTTGTTGATGTTTAAAGATCAATTCTAGAGATTTTGGTGAGTTTTTATGGAGGTTTGAGTAAACTCAGGGGAGGAGGGTGCCGGAGAAGATGACCGGAGCTAGCTCCGGTCACCTAAAAATAATTAGGGTTCCTAAAATGTGAGCCGTCAAATGGTGATTAGCGCGTAATTAGAGGGTCAGGATTCGTCCACTTAATTTTAATTAGATTAATTAATTAGGTTTAATATTTAATTATCCAGATTTGATCTGGGCCTTTGAAACAAGCGCCAATCAACTCCCTCCTTTTTTATTTGAATTTAGACCTTTGGATGCGTTTACTATTCATTTAAATAATTTTATTTTCATTTTTATTCATTTCTTTTGCATATTTTATTTAAAATAGTTAAAAACATCACAAAAATATGATATTTTGCATTTCTGATCCAAATATTTTTCTCAACCCAAAAATGATTTTTATTTTATTTTTTTCATTAAAAAAGTATTTTTAAAATATTTAAATGTTATTTTTAATTAATTAATGGATTTTAATTAATTAAAAATACATTTGGGTTTCTAAAAATAACCAAAAAAATCATGAACCATTCCAATACATTTAGAAACGTTTTCAAACTCTTCATACAAATTTCTTTTTAGGTTTGATCATAATTTCACAATTTTCTTTGAATTAGGGTTCTTTAAAATCACATTTTCTAATCCTAATTTGAAAAATTCATTTCTGCCTAACCATGATGAATTTGAACATGATTCTTTTTGCATTGTTTCACATATTGCATGTAGTTTCTAGGCTATGTTCCTCATGAATTTATCTTGCATTTTCAATTTGATTTGCATTTTCCCTTAAGAATCACCCAAAAACCCTAGCAAACTTAGAAAATTCATAACTTTCAATAGGATTAGCTTCTGACCTTCTCCTTTAGGGTTTGATCTTGTATAGGATTAGGGTTTTTTTGAGCTTGATTTCAATTTTTTATCATGTTGATTGCTTCTGTTTTGGTCATTTGCATCTCATACATTCATAAAACCCTAATTTCTCATGTTCATTTGCATTCACCTTTGCACATCATCATCATGTGAACTTGCCATGACATTTCAAACATTAATATGACATCTTGGACATCTTAAGACATGTTTGAACATTTCTTGATAATTTCTTCATTCATTTAAAAATGCCTAGTTGGCGACTCTATTCACTTCGCCTTCATTTTCTCTTTTCCCCGACAGTTCGCGTCTGCACCGGGATGCAAATCTTCGGGAGCGACAACTTGGAGACTCTGCTGGGGACTTCTTATCTTGCAACCAAGGCTTCTGGTTCTTTTATGGGTTTCTCCTAGCGCTTGTTTGATTTGTGTTTATGAGGGTGTTATGTGCTTTTTGTTTTATTGCTTTATTTATTGCTTTTTGTACAGCTTTATTTATTGCTTTCATTTACTGTTTATGCATTTCATATTATTGCCATCATATCATTGTGATGGATCTGTTGTTTACGTTGGTGGGAGGGATACTCATTGAGTAAGGTTCCATACTGGAAGCCTGAGTGACACATAGGATAAAGTGGCTTCATATTCTTTCCCATTCAATTTTGGTCTGGTGCGGGAATATGAAACACGGTTCAGACATGGGTTTCTTCTTGAGAACTCTGTGCTACGGATTTCCTGTAGTACTAGGGCTATCTGGGAAGCCTGCTAAGTCTGGATGACCTTTTTAGATGACTTTCAACATCTGAGGTAAATTAGAGTAGGATCCTTTATGATTATTGTAAACATTGTACCTCCAGGTTAGAAGTGTTTACACTTCTCATAACTGATCCAAGTTTGAGGATCCTTGTTCTAGAACAATACCTGTGAGGGGTTGGGATGTTTACAGGTTTGCTAGAACCTTTGGCCTCATCATACCCTGTTACTGATATTGTTAAGGTTATACTATTTTGGATTGATCTTATGAAACCCTGGACTTGTGACTCTTTATTTGAGTCCCCCACCTGGTTACTGGTTCTCTAAGCTTTCATCCGGATTCCTGAACACACATGAACCTTATCATGGCAGATAACAGATCCAACACTTGATCACAAACCCTTGCATATCATTCTGCATACATTATTTTGCATCATTTTAACATTTGTCTATTTGTTTTAACATGGTATCCACATCTTATCTTTGGTTTGGTTTTGACTGTTCATCTGCTCAGACATCTTCATCAGAGATTCCCTTTAGTACCTTGACTAGTTGTCTTCACCAGTGTTTCTCTTCAACTATCTTCATCAGCATCCATTATCAGTATGGACCCATCCAGGAAGAGCAACATTACTTATCATTTCTTTGAGCCTTCCCTAGCAGGCATCAGGCAGATTCAGACACTCATCACTCCTGACATGTCCCTTTATTCAGGGAACATTATGGTGGCATTATGGACATGATCATGGACTTGGATGCATCACAGAGGAGTATGATCCACACTTGCCTTCAGTTCTATGACCCTCCTCTCAGATCTTTTACCTTTCCAGACTTTCAGTTGGGCCCTTTGTTAGAGGAGTTTTCCATGTTGTTGGGTGTCCCCATCAGGAGAGGGATTCCTTTCAACCCTGAGATGACTGCTCCTAGGAATGAGGATATAACTAAGGCTCTACATTTAGAAACCACCATCATTGATCAGAATATGACCGCCAAGGCTGGAATCCCATGCCTCCATTTGGACTTCTTGATTACTCAGGCCACCAGTCATGCTACAGTAGGAAAGTGAGAAACTATTTGTGCTCTCTTGGCCCTTAGCATGTATGGTATCATCTTGTTTGCAGACGAGCCTAAGTTTGTAAGCAAGAATGCCATCCATCTCTTCTTGCTGAAGAATCCAGTTCCTACCTTTCTCGGGGATTTCTATTACTCGGTGCATCAAAGAAATGAGAAGCAGAGGGGAAGATTAGTCAGATGTTGTGCACCTCTCTTCTATTGCTGGTTATTGAGACACTTGCCAAAGTCAGAAGCTTTCTTGAATCCTCATCAGTCAAGAAATTGGGCTAAAAGAATGATTGCTCTCACTTCAGAAGATATCAGGTGGTGCACTCAGAGCACCAAGGGCAGAGACATAATCACAAGTTGTGGGCAGTATCCCAATGTACCTCTGATTGGAGTGAAGGGTTGCATCAACTACAATCCTTTGCTATTAAAAAGGCAATTAGGGTATGCCTTAGTACATCCATCAAGAGAGCAGGACTTGTCAGAAACCCTTTACTGTGACATTCAGAATAATCATGTTATCGTCCAACAAGCAGTCTGGGCTTGGGATAACATTCAGACAAAAGGGACTGCCATTCTTGGCAAGTGCAACAACATAGCTTCAGCTCAGTATATTGATTGGTCACTTATCAGAGGACAGATCACCCGCATGCCATTCACCCTGGAGGATGTGCCTGGACTATCAGCAGTAGAGCCTGTAGCTACAGTTAGCTTAGAGGAATTTGAGAAGTTGAAAGAAAGGAATACTCAGCTTTCTGAAGCTCTAAAGAAGACCCTCTGGGAGAGGAATGACAGTCATCTGGACAATGAGAGGTTAGAGAAGCTCTGGATTGAGCATATGACCAAGATTGAGAAAACAGATGATTACATCAGAAGAGCCCGAGCAGGGGAGTTGGTATTGAAGAATGCTTGCAAAGAAGCCAAGATTCAGAAGGCCATAGCTGAGCACTACTTGGAAGAGAGTCAGGCTAGATGGATCAGAATTACTGAAGCTCGTTCACAGGAAGATCAGAAGACCCAGGCTAGGATAGAGCAGCTGGAAGCTAATGAGAAGAAACGTCAGGAAGCCTTGTTAGCAGCACAGAAGGAAATCTCCGAGTTGAAACTCCGAGCGGGGTTGAAGAGATCAAAGGACCAAGACAAGTATAAAAAGTTGACAAATGCTATTTCCACCAGGAACCTCCTTATCAGGACCCTCACAGAGCATCCAGTTGGACCGGTGACTGATGCTCTCCTGAAGGAAGTCAAAGAGAGTGACTTTGGGCTGGATGTCTGATTTTTTTGTATTTGTACTTCATTTTGTTTGTACTTTTGTTGATTTTGTTGTATTTTGATCCATCATGGGAACTTCTTGTAATCATGGACTATGTATCTTTGCATTTGTAATATATGGTTTGTGTGTTATTCTATGGGCTTCATTTCTCTTCAACATCATCATTCCTCGAGGTCTGGAAGGTCAAAACCAAAGAACCAAACTGGATACCCTTGGAAGACAAATAGACATATTGCATTGCATACTAACCTCATTATTTGTTTTGTAGGTATTTTTGTTGTTGCTTTCTCACTTTGCTGTGGTTTCAGGAAACACTGCTCGTAGGAGGGTCTTCCCCATCAATAGAGTTCACCGGTATCCTAAAAGAAAGAACCTTCCGAGCTTACAGATGGACCAGGTTCAACAAGATTTGACTGACGTAAGAAACCAGATGGCTAATGAAAGAACTGAAATGAGGGCTCAGATGAGCCAGTTCATGGCAGTAATGACTGGGTTGGCCCAAATCCAAGAAAGATTAAGAGAGTTGGTCGAGCGGCAAACTCCTGAAGAAAATCACCCAGGTACAGGGGGTACCAGCAACAATGATCATGTACAGCCACGTACTGGCCCCTTGGAGTTTAGGCCTCATCTCAACCCTGAAGTTAATGCTATCAGGAATACCCAAGGTAATACTGGAGGGCGTGCCTTGCAAGAGGACCCTCAAGAGGAACAGTTCACTGTAGTTGGTGTGGGAGATGAAGTTTATGATCGTCTTCTGGACGAGATAGCAGAAAAGTTGAGATCTCTGGAGTCCCAAAACTCCTTAGGGTTTGACGTCATGGACATGGGCCTAGTTGAGGGAGTAATAATTCCTTACAAATTCAAACCTCCCTGCTTTGAAAGGTATAACGGTACCTCTTGTCCTCGTACCCATCTTCAATATTTTCTGGGAAGATTAAAGGCTTACACTATGGATGAGAAGCTATGGATGTTCTATTTTGAAGATAGCTTGACCGGGGCATCCCGTGAGTGGTACTCTCATCTAACCAGGGCAACAATCATAAATTGGAAGGATTTGGCTGAGGCTTTCATACGCCAATATCAATACAATTTAGACATAACTCCTAACAGAACTCTCCTAATGGGCATGTCACAATCCTCCAGAGAAACCTTCAGAGAGTATGCTCAGAGATGGAGACAATTAGCAGCTGATGTTCAACCTCTAATGTCGGAAAGAGAAATGGCCGATATGTTTATGAACACCCTACCGGGGACATACATTGATAGGCTGGCTACTTTCTCTTCCACTAGCTTTGCTGACGTGGTCATAGCAGGAGAGAGAATTGAGAGTTTATTAAAAATGGGTAAGATTTCTGATAATGGCGCCAACTCTAGCAGCACAAAGAAACCTTTTGCAGGGCCTCGCAGGTCGGGTGAAACCAATTCAGTACACATGGGCAGAGGTAGGCCCCAGTATATGCCAAGATCAATAGCCGCTGTCACAATTCCCACTTCATCACCTCAACAACAATATACTCCGCAACCATAACATTTCCCTCAGCAACAACATTTTCCTCAACAAAGATCTTACAACAACAATAACAACCAACAGCAATGTCCTTTCCAGCAAAGGCCATCTCATGTCAACAGGGTAATCAATCCTATCCCGATGCCCTATGCCACTTTGCTACCACAACATTTGAAGCTTAATCTTGTTGAATTAAGGACTCTGGCTCCACCAAACCCTCAAAACCTTCTGAGGAATTACGAGGTCAACGCCAGATGTGCCTTCCATTCTAATGCACCTGGCCACACAACAGAAAAGTGCCGAGCTTTGCACATGAAGGTCCAGGATCTAGTTGATTCAAAGGCTTTAAATTTTGCACCTCCTCCTAACGTCACAAAGAATCCTATGCCTAGCCATGGTGGACCCAGGATAAATGCAATTGAGGAGGATCAACCAGTGAGCCTAATTGAAGATACTGCAAGCATTCAAACGCCTCTAGCAGAGGTTAAAGCCCAGCTTTTAAAATGCCAGGTGTTCCCAGGTTGTGAGGCCTGCTGTGAATCTTGTAAAGTTTCCGCCAATGGTTGTGTAAGCTTAAGAAGTGGCATCAATGGCCTTATCAGAGAAGGTATCCTGCAGATAACATCAACGGTTTCTACAACATCAGCAATTCCTCCTACAGCAACAACAAGCACCCCTCTTACAACTTCAAAAACAATTGTTTTAACAGACTCATCTACAAAGTCAGCAATCATCTTGTCTACTACTTCAACAAACATTAGTTCAACCGCATCCACTTCTACAACGACAGCAACCATTAATAATGACATCTCCACAGTCACCATATATTATGACCCGGCATTGGTCCCCGATTCCAACAATTTTCTGCAACAATCTCAACAACAACCCAGCTTCAGTCTTTCACCACCACCATCAGTCAGAAATCTTGTTACCATTTATTACGATCCACAGACAATAACAGTTCCTACTTCCACCGCAGTTAGTCCAGTCACCATCATGGTACCTGGACCCTTTCCGTATGAAAAAGATAATGTTAAATAATGGCACTATGGTTCAGACCTCTACTGCAACAGGGAGAGAGTCGTTCTTGATTCTTCAACTCATACACCACAGATCGATAATGTTTGGGGAGGCAGAGGCTTCACTCGAAACAGACGTCTCTTCGCGTCATAAGTCCCGAGAGTTAATGTTGAGGCAGAGGCTGCTGCCAAGGCTAAAGGCAAAAAAGTGGTGCCTGAAGAACCAGTTTTGAAAGAAGCTCAGAAAACGTCCTTTGATCAGGATGTGGATGAATTTATGAGGATAATCAAGAGAAGCGATTATAAGGTTGTGGATCAACTCTACCAGACTCCTTCCAAGATCTCCATTCTATCATTATTATTGTGTTCCGAAGCTCATCGGGATGCACTACTTAAAGTCATGCACGTAGCCTACGTGCCTGAGGAGATTACGGTGAATCAGCTAGAGACGGTGGTTTCTAATGTTAATACTAGTCATGGACTAGGCTTCACCAATGCTGATTTGACTACGGAAGGTAGACATCACAATAAGGCTTTGCACATCACTCTAGAGTGTAAAGGGGCTGTGCTTTCACATGTTCTAGTTGACACTGGGTCTTCACTCAATGTCTAGCCGAAGAAAGCCCTTGTTAAGCTTGAATATGATGGTATAGCTCTCCGACTAAGCAATATGGTGGTTAGAGATTTTGATGGTTCCAAGAGGTCTCTTCTTGGAGAAGTGGAGTTGCCTGTGATAATTGGCCCGCAGGTCTTTCAAACTACTTTCTACGTGATGGACATTCAGTCGGCCTACAACTGTTTGTTGGATCGACCATGGATTCACGCCGCTGGCGCAGTTACGTCAACCCTTCACCAGAAATTAAAATACGAGTGGGAAGGGAAAATTATCACAATCTGTGGTGAAGAGGACATTTTTGTTAGCCATCTGGATACCTACAAATATATTGAGATGGATGGTGAAATCCACGAGACCATGAGCCAAGATTTCGAAGCACTAAACATTAACGAGGCGACAACTGAAGTATTTGATGCATCCCAAGAAGATAGGATGGGTACTTCAATTGTCTCCTGCCAACAAGCTCGGAAGATTGTTGAAGATGGGAACGCCCAAGGCTGGGGCAAGCTGCTACCTGTGTAGAAGAAGGAGGACAGATTCGGTTTGGGTTACAAACCATTCCGACAAGATCAAGCAGAGGCTGCTAAGGAGCCCAAGTTCGTGAGTAGGGGAATGTTGACCCCAGATGTTGTCAATAACGTGGAAGACGAGGCTAAAAGCGACCTCAACCTAGAGAGTTGGATTCGTCCAAGGATCCCGGGCCAACAAGTCCTTAACTGGTCTTCCCAGAAAATTATAAAAGTTACTCCTGCAGAGTAATTATTATTTCCTACTTAAGCATGCATCAAGTCTTGCATCTTGCCCAAGGTGTCAGGACTCATTTTGTAATAGGGCCATATTTGTATTTTATGCAAATGGAATATCAATGAACAATGGACATCTTTTGCAAACAATTTTCTTTTTCGCTCACTGTCTTTTCATTTTTGTTATTTTTCACACAAAACAATAAATGGCAATGTTTTCAAAATAATAACTTCATTTATACTTTTTCTAAACAAGATTAAAATTAACCACTAAAAAGAACAAATCTCAACCCTTGTAGAGATAATCCTCCAGATTGCACCGACAACAGCACTGCTATGACCTTGTATGACTTCGACAATCCAATTAATCAAGCAGATGAAGGGGTTGATGAAGACTATGAGTTGCCTGAAGAGTTGGCCAGGCTGTTGAGGCAAGAAGAAAAAGTGATTACTCCTCATCAGAAGGAAATTGAAACTGTTAATCTTGGTACCGTGGAAGATATGAAAGAAGTGAAGATTGGGGCCAGTCTGCAAGCTCCAGTAAGGGAACAGCTCATCAGTATGCTTGGGGAATATGTAGATGTCTTTTCTTGGTCCTATCAAGATATGCCAGGTCTAGATACGGATATTGTCATGCATAGGCTACCATTGAAAGAAGATTGCCCTCCAGTTAAACAGAAGTTGTGCCGTACTCGCCCAGATATGGCCATGAAGATTAAGGAGGGAGTACAAAAGCAGTGGGACGCCGGTTTCCTTGTTGTAACTAGTTACCCGCCGTGGGTAGCTAACATTGTACCCGTGCCTAAAAAGGATGGAAAGGTGCGTATGTGTGTGGACTACCGGGACCTGAACAGAGCTAGCCCGAAGGATGATTTCCCATGACCTCACATTGATGTATTGGTTGACAACACAGCTCAGTTCTCGGTATTTTCTTTCATGGATGGATTTTCTGGATACAATCTGATTAAGATGTCACCCGAAGACATGGATAAAACAACTTTCATCACACCTTGGGGCACATTTTGTTACAAGGTAATGTCGTTTGGACTGAAGAACGTCGGTGCCACGGGCTATGGTAACATTATTCCATGATATCATCCACAAAGAAATCGAATGCTACGTGGATGATATGATTGCCAAGTCCCTTACAGAAGAAGATCATCTAGTGAATCTACTGAAATTGTTTAAATGTCTGAGGAAGTATCAGTTGAAGTTGAACCCCAACAAATGCACATTCAGGGTACGTTCCGGTAAGCTGCTGGGTTTTATCGTAAGTGAAAAACGAATTGAGGTTGATCCCGACAAAGTCAAATACATTCAGGAAATGCCTGCACCTAGGACTGAGAAAGAAGTTTGAGGGTTCTTAGGTAGATTGAACTACATCTCAAGGTTCATATCTCACCTCACTGCAACCTATGAACCCTTGTTCAAGCTGTTAAGAAAGGAGCAAACAGTCAGGTGGAACAACGATTGTCAGAAAGCTTTTGACAAGATCAAGGAGTACCTGCAAGAACCTCCAATTCTCATGCCTCCAATTGAAGGAAGACCTATAATCATGTACCTGACAGTATTAGAAGGGTCAATAGGGTGTGTGTTGGGCCAGCATGACGAGTCTGGTTGAAAAGAGTATGCAATATACTACCTAAGCAAAAAGTTTACCGACTGTGAACAACGTTATTCACTGCTCGAGAAAACTTGTTGTGCTTTAGCGTGGGCTGCTCGCCGACTAAGACAGTATATGTTGACTCACACTACCTTGTTGATCTCAAATATGGACTCCGTTAAGTACATATTTGAGAAGCCAGCACTTACCGAAAGGGTTGCAAGATGGCAAATGATTCTAATAGAGTATGACATTCAGTACACTTCTCAAAAGTCCATCAAGGGAAGTGTATTGTCTGATTATCTGGCTGAGCAACCCATTGATGATTACGAGCCTATGAGATTTGACTTCCTGGATGAAGACATCATGTTTTTGAAAGCAAGAGATTGTGAAGAACCTATTCACACTGAGGGACCCGATCCAGAAGAAACATGGACTATGATGTTTGACGGGGCTGTCAATATGAATGGTTGTGGAGTTGGTGCAGTTCTCATTACACCTAAAGGAGTTCATATGCCTTTCTTGGCAAAACTCACCTTTTCCTGCAGTAACAACGAAGCGGAATATGAAGCATGTATCATGGGTCTTGAGGAAGCCATTGACCTCAGGATCAAAACCTTGAAGGTATTCGGAGATTCAGCTTTGGTAATCAATCAAACCAACGGCAAATGGTACACTCATCAAGAGCATCTGATTTCATACCATGACTATACGAGGATATTATTGACTTTCTTCACAATAGTTAAGCTTGAGTACATCTCTCGAGATGAGAATCAGTTTGCAGACGCTTTAGATACCATTTCATCCATGATGAAAGTACAAGCTGCCAATTATGTGCCTCGGATTCTGGTATCCAGTACGGCATATGCATTCTCTGTGGACACTGCTAGTGACAACAAACCTTGGTTCCACGACATCAAATGCTTCTTGGAGAATCAGGCATACCCACCTGGGGCATCGTCAAATTATAAGAAGACGTTGAGAAGGTTGGCCGGAAGTTTCTTCCTCAATACTGATGGTTCATTATACAAGCGAAGCTTTGACACGGTCCTGCTCAGAAGTGTTGACAAGAAGGAAGCAGACCTCCTGATGCACGAAGTACATGAAGGTTTTTTCGGTACCCATGTCGGAGGACATGCAATGGCAAAGAAGTTGTTAAGATCGGATTACTACTAGATCACAATGGATGCAGACTGTTGTGCCTATGCCAGAAAATGCTATAAATGCCAGATCTACGCGGATAAAGTGCATGTGCCTCTGAATCCTTTGAACGTGATGTCTTCTCCTTGGCCCTTCGCTATGTGGGGCATTGACATGATTGGAAAGATTGAATTGACTGCTTCAAATGGTCACCGATTCATTCTGGTAGCCATTGATTACTTCACCAAATGGGTTGAAGCAGCTTCATATGCAAACGTCACCAGACAAGTGGTAGCTAGATTTCTAAAAAGAGATATCATTTGTCGATATGGAGTTCCCGAGCGAATCATTACTGACAATGGTTCCAATTTGAACAACAAAATGATGGCAGAACTTTGTCGGGACTTCAAAATTCAACATCACAATTCTTCTCCTTACAGGCCAAAGATGAATGGCGTTGTTGAAGCCTCTAACAAGAACATCAAGAAGATTGTGCAGAAGATGGTTGTTACCTACAAAGACTGGCATGAGATGCTACCATTTGCTTTGCATGGGTACCGAACCTCAATCAGAACATCTACTAGGGCAACGCCTTATTAGCTTGTGTATGGTATGGAAGTTGTCCTACCTGTTGAAGTTGAGCTACCCTCCTTACGGGTAATGATGGATATGAAACTGGATGAAGCAGAATGGATCCGGTCTCGGTACAATCAACTGAATCTGATTGAAGAGAAAAGATTATTTGTCGTCTGTCATGGGTAGTTATATCAGAAGCGAATGAAGAAAGCATTCGATCAGAAAGTCAGACCTCGGGAATACCAAGTGGGAGAGCTTGTTCTGAAGAGAATCCTTCCTCCTCATACAGACCACAGGGGCAAGTGGACACCAAACTATGAAGGTCCCTACGTAATTACCAAAGTCTTCTCAAGTGGAGCACTGATGCTCGCAACCATGGATGGTGAAGACTTCCCGTCTCCTGTGAATTCGGATGCAGTTAAAAATACTTCGCATAAAAAAGACCCGCTAGACATAAAAATAGAATGTAAGTCCAAGCAAAAATAGGGTATCCCGGCGAGTCAAAAACAGAACAAAGACTCGGGAAAAAATAAGGGAAAATTAAAAAAAAATGTACACCCGCTAAGTTGAAAAGCCATATCGGACAGCTCAGGCAAAAATGGGTATCCCGGTGGATTGAAAACCCAAAAGGGAGATCCATGCAAAATCATGGAAAAAGCGAACAATTGCATTCTGAATTCGTCTGTATCACTCACAACATGGAAAACTTCGAAAGGATAAAGCATCAGTCAGAATCTACCTTCTTCAGAAAGCAAGAAAAGAAGAACGTCAAGGTCATACATGTCATAGCAAAGGAAGCTCATTGGAGCGTCAACTTCAAACATTGCCAACACTTTTATTTTCTCAATTTATAGAAATCTCCTCCTTCCAGGGGATTCGATTCTTTGAATGTACTTGCCTATTCAGGGCACACAAATCAATAAAATCAGAATATTTAGTCACACTTTGTTTTTACATTTTTGTTTCGTTTGCGAAATGTCCAATGTTCATGATATAACACTTGCATAAAACACATGGGCCATTTTTAAACAAGATGCTTTTAGGAAATATGAATTCTTAAGCAAATCTAATTCCTGTGACGGAATCCGGTTAAGGATACCTCGGGACACTGGTGCGTTTTACTTTGTCTTAACAGGTTGCAGGTACTCAAGGCAGACAATCTTTCGCAACATGGGGCATATCAAACATTAAATCCCCAGCATACTACTTCCCAGAAGTTATCTCCTCCCCGAGCGGAACCTCCCGAGAAGTGCCTGAGAGCATCTTCCACAGCAAAGTGGTCTAAGAACTTTCTTTTCCCCGATTGAGATGCCAGATTTCTCTCATCCCCAGCGGAATTGGTGGAATTGATTCCCCACAAAGATGCCTCCTCAGTAGAGCAATGCCTGAAACACCTCCCCAGTGGAGTCGCTAAAACCTCCTCATCCCCATTAGGGAGTTCTCCCTTCGAATAGATCAGCCAATGATCTCTTTCCCCAACTGAGTCCTCCCTCCAAGCAGATCATCCAGAGATCTTTATCCCTGCAGGATCCGAGTCTCGGATCAGTTCTCTCATTTACATAATTATAGCATTCGCATCATATTCACCGAAATAAGCGCAGCATTCCGTCTAATACGGAGCATTGCGGCAAAAATCAAACATTTTCATGATCATGAGCCAGGTTCGAGCCACACCTGCAAAATACCGTCATCACTTCGTCAACAATATACAAAACACATATCCCCTACAGATAAGAGACAAGACATCTCCTTTTGCACTCGTCCGTATCATCTTACCCCCGCAGGTTGCCAGAATACTTTTTGCACTCTCAATACAGATATTGGTTCATAGCTTGTACATATTCTTTTTGGCACTTGTCCGTGTCATACTTCCTCGGCAAGTCAAACACTCGTCCGTGTCCCTTGCCCAATATTTCAACACTCGTATGTGTCTTGCACATACTTCACCAACAGATCAACACTCATACTTATACAGAAGTCTTTGATACTCTTCCGTATCTTGTATATATCACTCCTCAGCAGATTCAAACACTCGTCTGTGTTCCTTGCTTGACCGATTGATACTCGTCCGTATCATCACCCTTAAACACGTGTCAGTGTTTGTTTCTACCGATACTCGTCTGTATCATGGTCCTAAGGATGCTCGTTCGCATCTTTAATCTATACACACTGTCAAAACACTCATATCTTTTATTTTAAAGGCGTAAGCACTCGTCCGTGTTTACCATTCCCCAGTAAGTCACCAACAAAACAACTTTTTTCTATCCGACATTCGTCCTATGTCGTGATAATCCCCGAGAGTAGTCGTACTCTGCTAGGTGATCGTCCTTCACCTCTTGATGATTGTCTTTCATCATTTCTTATCTGATGGTCGTCCCCATCGTTGGCCTTTTCTATCCGACATTCGTCCTATGTCATGATAATCCCCGAGTGTAGTCGTCCCCTGCTAGGTGATCGTCCTTCACCTTTTGATGATCGTCCCTCATCATTTATTCGATGGCCGTCCCCATCGTTGATCTTGTTATCCGACATTCGTCTTATGTCGTGATAATCCCCGAGAGCAGCCGTACCCTGCTAGGTGATCGTCATTCACCTTTGATGACCGTCCCTCATCATTATCTCATTTATTCTTTCACCCGATGGTCGTCCCCATCATTGTTTACTTTACTTTCCAAACCTGATGGTCGTCCCCGTCAGTGTTTTCCTCATTTCTTTAACCCCCGGAGAGTTTTATTTCCTTACTCGATGGTCGTCCCCGTCGTGATCTCTTTATTTCCCCAGCTTGTCGGTCGTCCCCGTCATTGCTTAACTTACCGTTATCCCCCAGCAGTCGTCCTCTGCTCGATGGTCGTCCTCCATCGCATTCATTTGATAATCATACTATACCATCTTTTACAGTTTATATCCCTTTTCTTCTTCTCCCCATCGAGTGCAAATTTTGGACTGTCTTTGGTATTCAACCACAAGTTATCTTGTTTGTCTGATAAGTCAGGCGCTTACATCCTGCACAGCTAACTCATGCTTGAATAGGGGCAGCTGTAAACACCCCAAATTTGCCCTCACTTTTTCTCAAACCTTGGCTTATGATCTTTCATTTTTGTTTTAGTATAAGCATACCATCTCATAGTGCATATTTGTTTCACTGCATAGTTCCATTTTCATCTGCATCTAGGGTTTGTGATCTGAGCAATCCAAGAATAAATCTGAGCAATCCCAATGGTCTTGAAGCTTGCCAAGAGGTTCCATGTGTGTTCTATGATCATAATATGCTCCCTAAAGTTCATGAAAGTCAAGAGATCACAAAGAATGGCAAAGGCATAGAGGCAGAGTTAGGGTTTTCCTACACAGATGACCAAAATTAGGGTTTTGGTTTCAGAGGCCTTAATCCCAATTTTTTTGTCATTCTTGTTTCTAATGTTCTTAATATGTTATAAGGATCATGTGTACCAAGTTTGATGAATAAATTCATTGTGGAAGTCATCTGATCATTGGGTAACTTCTTGAGCAAGTAAAGTCAAAATTAGGGCATCTGAGGCCCCCAACAAGGGTACCAAAGGGTCATCATCATAATTTTGAGTCTCTATGATCTTTATTTGATCTTATAAGTGGTTGGAAGTTCACAAAGCTAAATAATTTGGGCCAATTGCAAACTTGCTATTTTTGGAAATTACTTGTAATGGAAACTTTCCATTTTGGGAAAGATTTTCAACCTCCTCTTTCATGACCAAAAATGTTTCAAATGAAACATTCTTGGGTATGAAAGTTGTAGATTAGGTCTTTCCCTTTTCAAAAAGTACTAGAACATGTCTTGATTCATCCTAGAACTCAAAATATGGCCTTTCAAAGTTGGCAAAAATCCAATAATTCTCAAGTTCATGCCAAAGAGGATTTTTTGCAAATTCAAGTTCCAAGCCATTTCATGACCTCTAATTGATTGCTAGGCATCATACAAACATAGTGCAATGCATTTGAACCAAAATTGTGCCTTGGATTACAAGTTTCTACAAGCATTTTCATGAAATTTTCAAAGAGGGAAAAGTTGCAATACCTCTTGAAACCTTCCCACCACTTGTGCCAGCTGCATAAAACCAATTCTATGGCTCTCCTTGATGCAAGTTGAGGCCAAACACCCCTTGAAGCCAGCTCTGCCATGGCACATACCTCCAAGTACACAAAATTGACTTTTTTGCAAAACCTTCTATACCAATCAAGTTGTGCCACACCAACTCTCTGAACCAATCACAATTGTTTATACTAACCTCAAGCATTCCAAAGCACACCACACACAAGCCTGCAAGCTCCCACAACTCAGAATCCCAAAAATCACCATAGAACTTCTGTAGGATCAAGCGCTTACCACTGCACTAAAAGCAATTGCTATTAGTGAAGGCGCAACTTTATTTCCTTATAGTATAGAGCCCTCAAGGGGCTGCGCCTATTAAGCACCATGGGTTGGGATGTTAAGCCCATCGAATCCCTAAGGGTGACGCTGAATTAATAAATCCAACAATCTCCCCCCCAGTGTCAGCCGAGGGGATTCGAACCCATGACCTTGCTCTGATACCACTTGTAGGATCAAGCGCTTACCACTGCACTAAAAGCAATTGCTGTTAGTGAAGGCGCAACTTTATTTCCTTATAGTATAGAGCCCTCAAGGGGCTGCGCCTATTAAGCGCCATGGGTTGGGATGTTAAGCCCACTGAATCCCTAAGGGTTGAAGGTGCGCAAAACACAAGGAAGGGGGGTTGGAATTGGGTTTTCTTGAACAACTAAAAATAACTTCTAATGACAAGTTAATTTATCCTGGTTCGTTTGAACTCAAACTACGTCCAGTCCACCCGCCAAGGTGATTTTGCCTCTACTAAGGTCTTAATCCACTATTCAACAAATGAATACACACACTGACCTATAGTCAATGTCCTCTTGAGTCTTCTGACTGAACTAGTCACTCAAGGAATATTATACAACTATTACAATGATAATAATATAGTAACTAAAATCGCTTCTTATCAAGCTAGGATCACTAAGTGAAAGTTACAATATTTTAGCACAAAGTGATTCAGTCTTTTTGCGTGAGTGTGTTGCCTGCAATTCTTCAAATTGAATCCTTTATATAGTTCTTGAATGAATGTAGCCGTTGGAGACATCTTGAGCTTAATTTAGGATATAAGTTAATACCATAACTTCCTTCCATAATCAGAGATACTTGTCTTGACCATTAATTAAAATATTCTTTAATTAATGTCTTCATTATGAATATCAACATCTTCTAAGCGGAAATCAGAGATAATAAATATTTGATGCGCAGCCAATAAACATGTCATTAAATGATGGATTCTTCATTAAGAGTATCTTCTATAAGTGGCTCAATAAATCTTCTAGTAATGCACGTCTCCCTTAATTGAATTGATCTTCTACACAATAATAAAGGTATTCATTAGAACTTCTATTCTGGCATAATAATATTTGTTATCATCAAAACACTTAGAGGTTCAGAACCATAATTGTTCTAACAAGGGTGACGCTGAATTAATAAATCCAACAACTTCATCTCTTCGAATTGCACAACACAGCCATCAAACCTCAAAACAAACTTCACCAATCATCTTCAAATGGTCCATAGAACACAAAGCACCCTCTGAAAAGCCCTAAAACACAGCCAAACCAAAACACAATTCCTGGTGCAGAGGAGTTGTACCTCTCAAACCAAGCCACGCAAACTTGTTCTAAGCTTTGCAACATCATCAGAGGGTTCATTGGAGGTGGATTGAACCAAGAAAGAGGCCAGAAAGCTCAGGGAGTGAAAGCTTCATCTCAGGTAGCCCCTTAGAACTTTTTTTTCTAGAAGCTTTATTTCATGTTCTAGAAATGTTCCCCATGCTCTCCTGATCACACTGCACTTGTTGGTTTTGAAAATGATGAAGAAACAAGCATGAACCGTGTCTCTAAAACTTTGACCTAAATTTTATTCTTCTTCGATTCTCTTTGTTTATGCATAATTAATTGTTTTAGTTGCTGGATTTGAGTTTGTTGATGTTTAAAGATCAATTCTGGAGATTTTGGTGAGTTTTTATGGAGGTTTGAGTGAACTCAGGGGAGGAGGGTGTCGGAGAAGATGACCGGAGCTAGCTCCGGTCACCTGAAAAATAATTAAGGTTCCTAAAATGTGAGCCGTCAGATGGTGATTAGCGCGTAAAAAGAGGGCCATGATTTGTCCACTTAATTTTAATTAGATTAATTAATTAGGTTTAATATTTAATTGGCCAAATTTGATCTGGGCCTTTGAAACACGCGCCAGTCAACTCCCTCCTTTTTTATTTGAATCTGGACCTTTGGATGCGTTTACTTTTCATTTAAATCATTTTATTTTCATTTTTATTCATTTCTTTTGCATATTTTATTTAAAACAGTTAAAAAGATCACAAAAATATGATCTTTTGCATTTCTGATCCAAATATTTTTCTCAACCCAAAAATGATTTTTATTTTATTTTTTGCATTAAAAAAGTATTTTTAAAATATTTAAATGTTATTTTTAATTAATTAATGGATTTTAATTAATTAAAAATACATTTGTGTTTCTAAAAATCACCAAAAAAATCATGAACCATTCCAATACATTTTCAAACTCTTCATACAAATTTCTTTTTAGGTTTGATCATAATTTCACGATTTTCTTTGAATTAGGGTTCTTTAAAATCACATTTTCTAACCCTAATTTGAAATTTTCATTTCTGCCTAACCATGATTAGTTTGAACTTGATTCTTTTTGCATTATTTCACATATTGCATGTAGTTTCAAGGTTATTTTTATCATGAATTTATCTTGCATTTTCAATTTGATTTGCATTTTCCCTTAAGAATCACCCAAAAACCTAGCAAACTTAGAAAATTCATAACTTTCAATAGGATTAGATTCTGACCTTCTCCTTTGGGGTTTGATCTTGTATGGGATTAGGGTTTGTTTGAGCTCGATTTAAATTTTTATCATGTTGATTGCTTCTGTTTTGGTCATTTGCATCTCATACATTCATAAAACTCTAATTTCTCATGTTCTTTTGCATTCACCTTTGCATATCATCATCATGTGAACTTGCCATGACATTTCAAACATTTATATGACATTTTGGACATCTTAAGACATGTTTGAACATTGCTTGATCATTTCTTCATTCATTTGTCATGTCTTGCATTCATTACATTTCATAAACATCAATGTGTTTTCATGCTTCTAAACATGCTTCCTTTGCATCTCATACTTGTATGATCATTTATATGCATCTTGTATGACACTGCATCATCTCATATGCCTTTTACATTTCACATTCACTTATGACTTTGGTCTTACATCTCATTTCAATTCATTTCCTTTTGCTTTATGTCTTATGCATTCATACTAACATTTTTAGGAACTTTTGGTAAGTTATTTGGGAAGTGGATTTACCTTCACTTCTCATCTCTTATCACCATTCATATGCATATTTACCTGTATTTGAAGTGAATCTAATTCACTTATGTTCCATCCTTCTTACTTAATTTCTTTAATTTACTTATCTTCTTCAGGAAGTAAGTAACTTGTTCTTCTTTCTCCTTCTCCTTTTCATCTACTTCTTTCATTGGTGGCCTTGAAGATCTTTTCTCTTAAGCCTCACAAACCATAGGATATCCAAGCATGATAACTTTTAGGTTTGTATATAGTCCCCCCTAACTTTTTACCTTTGAGTTTCCTTGAGTCTCTCTTCTCATCTCAATAATCAGAGACTAAACTCTTAAAGCTTTAGGACTTTGGAATTAGGGTTATGCCTGCATCCTTCTCTTAGGATGGAGTGTATAAATTTAATCCTAAGTGTTAAACCTTTAATTTGTTTACACCTCTTAATCAAAACACATTAATAATCACCAAGACTTTATCTTGTATCTTG
Source organism: Lathyrus aphaca (assembly GCA_963966055.1). NCBI lineage: Eukaryota > Viridiplantae > Streptophyta > Magnoliopsida > Fabales > Fabaceae > Lathyrus > Lathyrus aphaca. The sequence goes on along the minus strand of OZ014525.1, from coordinate 258,535,321 downwards.
GGCCTTACATTAGGGTTTTATCTCTTCCTTATGGTTAAGAGGGACTAACCCTAGTGTTCAATGGACAAGTCCCCCTCAAGTTGTCTTACAAACTTAAAATCCACTTCTTAATCTCATCCCTTGATTAAAATCCACTTAATAAAGGATTTTTATATAATTAATTTAATCTCTAACCATGGATTAAGTTGAGGTATCTTCCTCAGCTTAAGTGTTCTCATCTATTATCCTTCTATTAGGATGGTGTAATGAGTTCACTAATTTGTGATTAGAGATTAAACTCATTACTTAACACTAAACAAAAACCCAAAAACACTTAATAATCACAAATAGGTTAATGATCTTAATCCTCCATCATCATGGTAATTAAGTTGAGATGCTTATCTCACACTTAAGTATGCTCATTATCCCTAATCAGGGAGGATATAATGAGCTTACAAACCCTTGATTTAGGCTTAAGCTCATAAACTTATGCAAAACACCCAAAAACAATAAAAAACTGAAAACACAAAAACAAACAATAATCGTCTCCTCCGGGATTCTTTTCTCATCACACTCATTCACAAACGAGAACTTGCTTCTTCCGTCTAATGCAAGACAGTTAGCACTCGAGCCAGACGAGTCATACACTTGAGCATAGACAAGAAAGCAGTTCACAGTCAATTTATTTTCAGTCTCTTTGAGTCGAACTACGGTGTTCTGACTTCCTCATTGCACGAGAGGATACGTAGGCATAACTTAACAGTTATCGAACAAAAGTTTATGTGTCTTCCCCCCTATTTCAGTATTCTTTAAAAGCCTCTGTTCCTGAGCAATTCACCTTTTTTGCACTGACACATGTGCATTCATTCCTTAGCTTTTGCACACAGATAGCACATACTGTAAACACCCCAAATTTGACCTCACCCATTCACACCATGGCTTTTGATCATTTCATATGCATAAATTCAATCATAGCATCTCATACCACATTTTTGATTCACTGCATTGCTTCTAAGTCATCTGCACCTAGGGTTTGTGATCTGAGCAATCCTGAGCCATTTGAGCCACTTCAAAGGTCATCAATCACTTCAAAGGGGTCCATGTATGTTCAAGCAACATTTTGTATCCCCACAAAGTCAAGAAAGTCAAAGAATCACAAGAACTGGGAAAGGCATGGAAGCAGAGCCAGGTTTAACTGCACAGATGACCTAAAATTAGGGTTTTGGTTTCAGAGGCCATAACTCCAATTTTTTTGGTCATTATTGTTTCTATTGGTCTCTATATGTTATAAGGATCATGCATATCAATTTTCATGAAGAAATTCCATGGGGAAGGCATCTAATCAAGAGTTGACTTCTTGGGCAAGTCAGTGCAAAATCAGGGCATCTGAGGCCCCCAATGACCCAACCAAAGGATGTTCATCATCATTTTGAATGTGTATGATCTTTATTTGATCATAGAAGATGTTAGAAGTTCACAAGATTGAAGAATTTCAAGCCATTTGCAAAGTTGCCTTTTTGGGAAAATGACTTGTAATGAAAACTTGCCATTTTGGGAAACTTTTTCAACCCTTGCTTTTTGATTCAAAAATGCTTCAAATGAGAAAACTTTGGTCATGAAAGTTGTAGAATGGATCTTTCCCTTTTCAAAAAGTACAAGAACTCATTCTAATTCATTTTGGATCAAAAGTTATGGCTTGTCAAAGTTAGGAAAAATCACATAATTTCAAGTTATGCACCAAAGAGGCAAAGTTGCAAAATCCCTTGCCAAGGCAAATTGAAACCTCAAAGTGACTTCTAATCTTTGTACAAACATAAACCAAGGCCTAATATTCAGATTGCATCAAAGGTTTGGCCATTTTCATGACATGTGGATCAAGAAACTTCAAAAGGGCCAAAGTTGATTAAAGTTGCAAAACATCATACAAACCCTAATACATTTGTTAATTGGCTTCAAAAATGATCCCATGGCCCTCCTCATTCCTTGCTGCGCAGGACACCCCTCTTGTACTTGGCCTACCATTGACCCATACCTCTCTTACACAAAACTTGACTTTTTGCATAAAGACCCATACCAATCACAATAGGGCACACCAACTCCTCTGACCTCTCTAGTAGTGATAAGTGGACCAAATGCAACATAACACACCACCCAACACAAGCTGAAACCTCAGATTGCCATAGTTATCAAAAATCCTCCAACTTGCAAAACCTTTCGAATCTCTCAGCTCACTCAACCAATCTTCAAACCAACTTCACCATTGGTCTCAAGATGACTCACTGACCACAAACCACCCATCAAAACAGCCAAGAACACACCACAAGCCAGATACGATTTCTGACCAGTTGAAGTGCAATCTCACAAACCAGCCAAAAGAAATCCCTTCCAAGCATCAAAACTTCATCAGGAGGTCAAGGGGAGTGGTTTGCACAAAGAGATGAGGCCTGAAAGTCCAGAACTAAGAAAGCTCAAGCTCAGGTACCTCCCTGAAACATTTTTCCAGAACTTGTTTCTTTAGTTATATAATGGTAGAGTGTGTTCCACTGGTCACAATGAACCTTGAATGGTGAAAAATGGTTGAGTTTTGAGTGTGTATGCATGTTCTGAAATTTTGTTCAGTTTTAGGTTTTTGTTCGAATCTTGTTGTTGATGAAGAATAAATGAAATTTGGTGCTGGATTCTTGCTCTATGGGGTTTGGGGATCATTTCTGGAGATTTGGGGGGTTTGATTTGGCCTAGGGAGTGTTTTAGAGAAATCTCAGGGGAGAGGTGGCCGGAGAAGATGACAGGAGGTCATTTCCGGCCACCTGAAAGTCATTAGTGTGATAAATGCGTTTAGGGTTTAGTTTAAATATGGACCTTAGATCTGGTTGACTAAGTTTGACTCCCGCGCGTTTTGATGGCCTGGATCTTTCATTAAAACCCTAACCTCACTTAATTAATTTAATTAATCCAGTTTAATTTAATTGGCCCAGTTTGAATTTCAGCCACTAGATCACGCGCGTAGTCAACTCCCGCGTCCCAGCTTTGAATCTTGGCCTTCAGATCAGCATACCTCCCATTTAAATCAATTTTAATTTCATTTTAATCCCATTTTCTTTGTCATTTAATTTAAAATACTTAGAAAAATTATAAAAATATTTCCTTCTGCATTTTTATTTCAAATATTTTTCCCTACCCAAAAATATTTTTATTTTTATTTTTTGCATTAAAAATTATTTTTAAATCATTTAAATGAGTATTTTTAATTAGTTAATGGAAATTAATTAATTAAAAATACATTTAGGTATTTAAAAATCACAAAAAAAATTCATATTGCACTTTAAAACATTTAGAAACATTGTCCAACTCTCAAACCAAATTTCTTTTTTTGTTCTTGATGCCTTTTGATCATTTTCATTGGATTTAATTTCATTTTTAGGCATTATTTTGTTTCAAACTTCAAAAATTCATTTCTGCCCAACCTTTGAGAGTTGGATAATGATTCTTTTTGCATTGCATCTTGCATAACATGTAGTTTATAGGATAAAATTGATTGCATTTTCAAATTTTTATCATGTTGTTTGCTTCTGGTTTTGGATTTTTGCTTTGCATGATGCATGAAACCCTAATTTGTGCTTTCTTTTGCATCCATTTCTCATTTGCTTGCATACCATGACTTGCCATGACATTTTGTGCATTCTTTTGATTCATAATACATCTTAGGACATATTAGAAGCATGTTTGATCATTGCATCTTGTATTTGCCATGTTGTATGTCATTTGCATTTCATAACTTTTCATGTACATTCATGGTTCAATGCATGCCTCATTTACATCCTTATTTTTGTATGATCATTTTCATCTCTTGCCATGTGTTTGCATCATCTCTTAGCATCACTAACATCATGTTCTTGCTTCTGGTTTTGGTTTGCATCATGGCATTGCATCTCATTCTCTTTGCATTTCATTTTCTTATGCTAACTTTTCAGGTGGTAAGTTGTTTGAGAAGTTGAATTTGCCTTCACTTCTCACAATCTCTTTTCATCTCCCTTATGCATCATTGCTGCATTTTATCTTGTGTATTTGAGTGAGCTTGCTCATTCATGTTCATCTCTTACTTTCTTTCTTCAAGCAACTTGTCTCCTTAAGAGGAGAAAGTTGTTTTGCTTCTCTTTGCTTCTTGTTCCTTTCATCTGCTTCCTTCCTGGTGGTTTCTCTGAAGATCTTCTTGCAAACCTCACAAACCCTAGGAACAACCAAGCATGATAATAATTAGGGTTTGATTAGTCTCCCCATTTAGTTTTTACCTTTGTGTCATCTTTGAGTCTTCTCTCCTCATCTCATAACCAGGGACTAAACCCTAAAGGCTTTAAGGCTTTGTGATTAGGCTTATGCCTGCATCCTTCTATTAGGATGGAGTGTATAACTTTAATCCTAAGTGTTAAACCCTTAATGTGTTTAAATCCTTTAATCAATTCACTTAATAATCATCAAGACATCAAACTTGTAACTTGGGCCTTGCATTAGGGTTCTAATTCTTCCTTAATTGGTTAAGAAGGACTAACCCTAGTGTTAATGGACAAGTCCCTCTCAAGCTGTCTTACAAATCATAAAAATCACTTCTTCATCATACCATTAACTAAAATCCACTTAATAAGGGCTTTGTTTTGTCATGAGGTTAATCCCTAATCATGGATTAAGTTGAGGAGTTTTTCTCAGCTTAAATGTTCTCATCTATTATCCTTCTATTAGGATGGTGTAATGAGTCCATTAAATCTTTGATTATGGCTTAATCTCATTACTCAACACTAAACAAAAACAACAAAAACATCTAAATAATCACAAGTAGGTTAATGATCTTAATCCTACATCAGGGTGATTAAGTGTGAGATGCTGACTTCACACTTAAGGTACTCTCATTACCCCTAATCAGAGGGAGGATGTGATGAGTTTACTAACCCATTGGTTTAGGCTTAAGCTCATTAACTTATGACACACTTCCAAAAGCAATAAAAGACTGAAAGCACAAACAAACAATAATCGCCTCCTTCGGGATTCTTTTCTCATCTCATTCACTCACAAACGAGAACTCGCTTCTTCCGTCTAATGCAAGACAGTTTGCACCTGAGCCAGACAGGTCATACACTTGAGCATAGGCAAGTAGGCAGTTCACAAGTCAATTCCTTTCAGTCTCTTTGAGTCGAACTACGGTGTTCTGACTTCCTCATTGCACGAGAGGATACGTAGGCATAACTTAACAGTTATCGAACAAAAGTCTCTGTATATTCCCCCCCTCTTCCAGCATCATTCTTTTAGCCTCATGATCTTGAGCATTTCACTCCTGTTCTTACACTGACACTTCTCTTATACACTTCACTTTTTCTTTTACACTGACACTTGCATTCTTTCCAGCTTTGATACACAAATTGCACTAACACTACCCCTTTAAAACACAAATCTTTTAAGCGTGGATCCCGTCGAGTACGGCGGACAATCTGGGTGCTAATACCTTCCCAGGTTGTAACCAACCCCCTTTCTCAGTCTCTCTGGTTCGCAACCGTCTTATCCATATCTTTCCCTAGGTCTATGCAGCATTACCTTTCCTTCGGGATAAAAATGCCTAGCTGGCGACTCTATTCATTCTTCCTCCTTTCGCCGACCGTTCGCGTCTGTACTCCTCTTGGCCCTGTGTCATTTGGTGGGAGCGACAGCTTGGCGACTCTGCTGGGGAACCTTATACTGTAACCAGGGCTTCTGGTTCTTTTTGTGGGTTCCTCCTAGCGCTTGTTTGATTTGTGTTTACTGGGGTGTTATGTGCTATTTGTGTTTGTATATTTGCTTTATTTACTGCTTTATGTACAGTTATTTATTGCTTTCTTTACAGCTTTATATATCATACTGTCACGTTGTCATCTGGCTGGATCTGGTTTTTGTTTTGGTGGGTGGGGTTCTACTGAGAGTTTAAGGTCCTATACCTGGGACCTGAGTGACACCTAGGCTAGAGTGGATCATGTTCTTTCCCATTCCATTTCGGTCTGGTGCGGGAATATGAAACACGGTTCAGATGTGGGTTTCTTCTTGAGAACTCTATGCTACAGATTTCCTGTAGTGCTAGGGCTATCTGGGAAGCCTGCTAAGTTTGGATGACCTTTATTATGACCTTCAGAAACTGAGGTGAATTAGAGGAGGATCTTTTATGGTTATTGTAAACACTGTACCTCCGGGTTAGAAGTGTTTACACTTCTCATAACTGATCCAAGTCTGAGGATCCTTGTTTTAGAATATCACCTGTGAGGGGGGTGGGTTGTTTACAGGTTTGCAGGTACCATTGACCACATCATACCCTGTTACTTTGTTTTGATTAAGAGTACTCCACTTTGGACAGTTCTTGTGATTTAAACCGTGGACATGTGACTCTTTATTTGAGTCCCCCACCTTGGTTACTGGACTTCTGAACCTCCATCTGGACTTCCTGAACATACATGGACTTATATCAAGGCAGTTAATCAGATCCAGCTTGATCACAAACCCTTGCATATCATTTGCATACTCATCATTTGCATCATTTAACATTTGTTTATTTGTTTTTCAGGGTATCCATATCAAATCTGGCTTGGTTTTGACCCCTTCATCTGCATAGACCTCTGTTCATCAGTTACCTGCTTCAGTTATCTTCATCAGTTGTCTGCTTCAGCTGCCTTCATCATCACCAGCACTAGCCTATCAGTGGCTCATCTCCAGTACCAGTTTTGATCATCATCAGCATTTGTTTTCAGCTCTTCATCAGCAGTCATGGCACCCAAGAAGAGCAACATTTCATACCATTTCTTTGAGCCTGTGCTGACTGGCATCAGGCAGGTCCAGGCACTTATCACTCCAGACCACATCCCATTATTCAGAGAGCATTATGGAGGCATCCTTGATATGGTTATGGACCTGGACCCTTCTCAGAGGAGTTTGATCAACACTTGCCTACAGTTTTATGACCCTCCTTTGAGATGCTTCACTTTCCAGAACTTTCAGCTAGGACCTTTGTTGGAGGAGTTCTCTTCTTTGATTGGAGTACCTATCAGGGGTGGTGTCCCCTTCAACCCTGAAATGACTTCTCCCAGCAATGAAGAAGTGGCAAAAGCACTGTACCTTGAGCCTATTTTGATTGATCAGAACATGAAAACAAAGGCAGGGATCCCTGGTTTGCACTTAGACTTTCTGATTTCTCAAGTCATCCTGAAGGCCTCCTTAGGAGAATGGAGGGCAGTTTGTGCATTGTTAGCCCTCAGTATATATGGGGTTATACTATTTGCAGATGAGCCCAAGTTTATCAGCAAGAATGCCATTCATCTCTTCCTTCTGAGGAACCCAGTACCTACCTTACTGGGAGATTTCTATTATTCTGTTCACCAAAGAAATGAGAAGCAGAGAGGGAGGTTGGTGAGGTGTTGTGCTCCTCTGTTTCACACTTGGCTGCTTAGACACTTACCCAAGACTGATGCTTTCTTGAATCCTCACCAACAGAAGAATTGGGCTAAGAGACTTATTGCTTTGACTTCAAATGACATCAGGTGGTGCACACAGAGCACTAAAGGCAGGGACATAGTTACTAGATGTGGACAGTTCCCCAATGTACCTCTGATAGGAGTGAAGGGTTGCATCAACTACAACCCTTTGCTGTTTAAGAGACAACTGGGCTATGCTTTGGTTCACCCTCCTAGAGTGCAAGACTTGGCTGAAACCCTGTATTGTGAGATAAAACCTAATCTAGTTGTTGTCAGACAAGCATCCTGGGCTTGGGACAACATCCAGACCAAAGGGATGGCCATTCTTGGGAGGTGCAATAATGTGGCTTCAGCTCAGTATCATGATTGGTCTCATGCTAGAGCTCAGATCTCTGGGATGCCTTTCACCATTGAGGATGCACCTAGGCCATCCACAGTACCACCTCCAGCCACTGTCAGCCTGGAAGAATTTGAGAAGCTGAAGGAAAGGAATGAGAATCTGTCTCAAGCTCTGAAAAAGACCCTCTGGGAGAGGAGTGATGGTCGTCTAGACATTGAGAGGTTGGAGAAGCTTAAGGTGGAGCATCTAGCCAGGATTGAGAAAGTAGAGGACTACATCAAGAAGTCAAGAGCTGGAGAGCAAATTCTGACGAATGCCTGTAAAGAGGCCCAGTTTCAGAAGGCTAGGACTGATCTCTATCTGAAAGAAAGTCAAGATAGGTGGGTCAGAATCACTGAAGCCCGCACTCAAGAGGATAAGAGAACTCAAGCCAGGATTGAGCAGTTAGAGGCCACTGAGAAGAAACAACAGGAGGCTTTGCTAGCAGCCCAGAAGGAAATTTCAGAGTTGAAGCTTAGGGCTGGTGTGAAGAGGTCAAAGGACCAAGACAGGCACAAGAAGCTGACCATTGTTATTGCCACCAGAAACCTTCTTATCAGAAACATTACAGAGCATCCGGCTGGTCCTGTAACCGAAGCACTTTTGAAGGAGGTTAAGGAGGATGAGTTTGGATTAGATGTTTGACTTCTTTGCTTGTTGTTATTTCCATTTCATGTACTTTTCTTTTTATGATTGTATTTTGACCCCTCAGGGGCATGTGTTGTAAAAAACAAACTATATATGATCCACCATTTGTAATGTATTTGTCAGTTTGTTTCATTTGAGTTTCTTTTCCCAAGCAACATCAAAGCATCTTCCTCAGGGGTCTGGAAAGGTCAAAACCAAGAACCAAGCCGGATACCTTGGAAAATAAATAAGCATACTGCATTGCATACTAACTTTTGTTTTGTTTTGTAGGGTTTTGTTTTGTTTGTTACTAACTCTGTTGCGGTTCAGGAATTATTGCTCGCCGCCGGGTGTTCCCTCTCAACCGTCCGCACCGGTATCCTACTCGCAACAATCTTCCTGGTATCCAGATGGATCAAGTACAGCAAGATTTGACAAAGGTCAGGACTCAGATGGCTAATGAAAGGCTGGAGATGAGAAACCAAATGACCCAGTTCATGGAAGTAATGAATGGCTTGGCCCAAAGTCAAGAAAGGTTGAGGGCATTGGTAAAAAGACAAACCCCGGAGGAGCCCCGTCTGGGAACTGGAGGAACAAGTAACAATGAAAGGGGTCAGCCTCATGTTAACCCACCAGTATATGGGCCTCATCTACATCCAGAAGTCAATATCCCGGGTAATGTGCAAGGAAATACTACTGCAGGGAGGATCTTACAAGAAGACCCCCAAGAGGAGCAATTCACTGTCATGGGAGCTGGGGATGAAGTCTATGATACGAGGTTTGATGAAATCGCTGAGAAGTTGAGATCTCTGGAGTCTCAAAATTCCCTAGGTTTTGATGTCATGGATATGGGGTTAGTAGACGGGGTAAGAATTCCCCATAAGTTTAAACCCCCTTGCTTCGAGAAGTACAATGGAACTTCCTGCCCACGAACTCACTTGCAGTCCTTCCTGGGAAGACTTAAAGCATACACTATGGATGAAAAACTGTGGATGTTTTACTTTGAAGACAATTTGACTGGGGCTTCAAGGGAGTGGTACTCACACTTGACCAGAGCTACTATCAGATGCTGGAAGGACCTAGCTGAGGCTTTCATCAGGAAGTACCAATACAATCTGGACATGGCTCCTAACAGGACCCTTTTGATGGGAATGTCTCAGTCCTCCAGAGAAAGCTTCAGGGAATATGCCCAGAGGTGGAGGCAGCTTGCTGCTGCTGTCCAGCCACCCATGTCGGAAAGAGAAATGGCCGACATGTTTATGAATACTCTGCAAGGAACATATATTGATAGGCTAGCTGCCTTTTCTTCCACCAGCTTCGCTGACGTAGTTATAGCTGGAGAAAGAATTGAGAGCCTTCTGAAGATGGGTAAGATTTCTGATAATGGTGCAAGTTCGTCTAGTAACCCCAGGAAGCCTTTTGTGGGGCCTAGAAGAACTGGTGAGACAAATGCTATTCATGCCAGCAGGGGAAGACCTCAGTATGTCCACAGATCAGTAGCAGCTGTCACAATTCCAGCTCCGATTCCTCAGCAACCAACATATCAACCACAACAACAACCACATTATCAACAGCAAGTTCAGTATCCGCCACAGAGAACCTACAACAATAATAACAACAATCAACAACAAAGACCCTTTCAACAAAGACCATCACAGGCAAATAGGGTGATTGATCCAATCCCTATGCCTTATGCCGCTTTATTGCCACAACTCCTGAAACTCAACCTGGTTGAATTAAGGACATTGGCACCACCAGATCCCTCTAATCTCCCAAGAAATTATGATGTCAACGCCAGATGTGCTTTCCACTCCGATGCACCTGGCCACAATACGGAAAAATGCAGGGCTTTACAAATGAAGGTACAAGACCTAGTGGATTCTAAAGCCCTCAACTTTGCACCCCCTCCAAGTGTCACCAAGAATCCCATGCCCAATCATGGAGGACCAAGAATTAATGCCATTGAGGAAGACAAGCCATCTTTCTTAATTACCAGTGTTGGACAGATTCGGACACCTCTGGTCGAAATTAAAGCTCAGCTTCTAGAATGTCAGATGTTCCCAGGGTGTGAGCTCGGTTGTGGATACTGCAACATTTCAGTCAACGGGTGTGATAATTTGAGAAGCGGCATAGATGGTCTTATCAAAAGTGGTATACTTCAGATCTCAACAACGGCGCCTACAAATCCAGCAATCCCTTTGACAACAATTCCTGACTCTTCTACAACTGCAACAACAATCATTCCGACCAATTCATCAATATCATCAACAATGGCTTCATCCATCACTTCAACAAGCCATATGTCAACAACCATTTCTTCTACAACATCAGCACCTATTTATTCAGCAGGATCTTCTACAACGCCAGCAGAAACTAATGAAGATATCTCAGCAGTCACTATCTACTATGATCCGTCAAGTGTTCCTCCAAACAACAACTGTCAACAACAAACAGTGGCACCTCCTGCCAGGTCACCAGTCACCATTTACTACGATCCGCACACCATCTCAGTACCCTCCTCTGCAGCAGTCAGTCCAGTTACCATCACGGTGCCTAGACCCGTTCCATATGAAAGCAGTAATGCCATACCTTGGCATTATGGCTCTGATCTTTACTGCAACGGGGAGAAAATCACTTTGGATTCTTCCACTTCTTCTCCACAAATTGATAATGTTGGGGGAGGCGGAGGCTTCACCAGAAGCGGACGCCTTTTTGCCTCACAATTGCAAAGACCTAATGCCGAAGCAGAAGCTGCTGCCAAAGCAAAGGGGAAGAGTGTGATATCTGAAGAACCAATTCTCAAAGAAACTCAGAAGACATCTTTTGAACAAGATGTAGACGATTTTATGAGGATTATAAAGAGAAGTGATTACAAAGTGGTGGATCAGCTTCACGAAACTCCCTCAAAGATCTCCATATTATCCCTGCTGATGTGCTCTGAAGCTCACAGGAATGCATTAATGAAAGTCCTGCACGCAGCATATGTGCCCGAGGAGATCACTGTTAATCAGCTGGAAACTGTGGTAGCAAATGTCAATACCAGTCATGGATTGGGCTTTACCAATGCTGACTTAACAACTGAGGGACGTAACCACAACAAGGCTTTACACATCACTCTAGAATGCAAGGGTGCTGTTCTATCCCATGTACTGGTGGACACTGGGTCTTCGCTCAATGTTCTACCAAAGAAAGCCTTGGTGAAGCTGGAGTATGATGGCTTGGCACTGCGTCCAAGTAATTTGGTGGTGAGAGCATTTGATGGCTCTAAAAGATCAGTGCTAGGGGAGATTGATCTGCCTATGATGATTGGCCCGTAGACTTTTAAAATTACCTTCTATGTGATGGACATTCAGCCGGCCTACAGCTGTTTGTTGGGTAGACCTTGGATCCATGCCGATGGCGCTGTTACGTCTACCCTTCACCAGAAGCTGAAATTTGAGTGGGAAGGCCAGATCATCACCATCTGTGGTGAAGAAGACATCTTTGTTAGCCATCTGGCTACGTATAAGTATATTGAGATGGATGGAGAGATCCATGAAACCATGAGCCAGGGATTTGAGGCCCTGAACATTAATGAGGCAACTGCTGTACTGGGAACCTCCATGACGTCTTATCAGCAAACCAGGAAGGTTGTTAAAGAGGGTACTGCCCAAGGCTGGGGCAAGCTGCTGCCCATGGAGAAGAAGGAGGACAGATTTGGGTTGGGTTACAAACCAACTCAACAAGATCAATCAGAGGCTGCCAAGAAGCCCAATTTTGTCAGCGGGGGAATGCTCACCCCGGATGCAGTAAACAACTTGGAAGACGAGGAAGAAAGCGACCGCAACCTGGAGAGCTGGATACGTCCAAGGATCCCGGGGAGCCAAGTCCTTAACTGGTCTTCCCAGGAAATTATAAGGGTTACTCCTGCAGAGTAATTATTATTTCCTGTATTTTTAAGCATGCATCAAGTCTTTCATCTTGCCCAAGATGACAAGACTCATTTTGTAATCGGGCCATCTTGTAATTTTGTGCAAAACAGATCAATCAATGAATATCGGACATCTTTTGCAAATGAGTCTTCTTCTTTTCCACTCACTGTTTTTCATTTTTTTCTTTTTGTACAAAAATAAAATGGCAATGTTTTCCAAAATGAAAACTTCATTTCACTTTTTCTAAAAAAGATTAAAAATGATCACTAAAATGAACAATCTAAACCCTTGCAGAGAGTGCCTTTCAGACTGCACCGACAACAACACTGCTATGGTTTCGTATGACTTTGACAACCCAATCAACCAAGCTGATGAAGGGGTTGAAGAAGATTATGAGCTTCCTAAAGAGCTAGCCAGGTTGTTAAGGCAAGAGGAGAAGGTTATCACTCCTCATCAGGAGGAGGTCGAAACGGTTAATCTTGGTACGGAAGAAGATGTGAAAGAAGTTAAGATCGGGGCCTGCCTACAAGACTCAGTAAAAGAACAACTGATTGACATGCTTCGTGAATATGTGGATGTTTTCGCTTGGTCTTATCAGGATATTCCAGGGTTGGATACCGATATTGTCACGCACAAGCTGCCTTTAAAAGAAGACTGCCCGCCAGTAAAACAGAAGTTGCGCCGTACTCGCCCAGATATAGCAAAGAAGATTAAAGAAGAGGTGCAAAAGCAGTGGGACGCCGGTTTCCTTGCTGTAACTAGCTATCCGCCGTGGGTTGCTAATATTGTACCTGTGCCTAAAAAAAACGGCAAGATGAGGATGTGTGTGGATTACCGGGATCTGAACAGAGCCAGCCCGAAAGATGACTTCCCATTACCTCACATTGATGTAATGGTTGATAATACGGCTCAGTTCTCGGTGTTCTCCTTCATGGACGGATTTTCAGGATACAATCAGATCAAGATGTCACCTGAAGACATGGAGAAGACAACTTTCATCACACCCTGGGGCACGTTCTGTTATAAGGTGATGCCATTCGGACTGAAGAATGCTGGTGCAACCTATCAACGGGCTATGGTAACATTATTCCACGACATGATCCACAAAGAAATCGAATGTTATGTGGATGACATGATTGCCAAGTCCCTCACAAAAGAAGACCACCTGGTGAATCTGTTGAAGTTATTCAAGCGTCTGAGGAAGTACCAACTGAAGTTAAACCCCAACAAATGCACGTTCGGGGTGAAATCTGGTAAGTTGCTGGGATTTATTGTAAGTGAGAAAGGGATTGAAGTTGACCCTGATAAAGTCAAAGCCATTCAATAAATGCCTGCACCGAAGACAGAAAAAGAAGTTCGGGGGTTTCCAGGTAGATTGAACTACATTTCACGGTTCATATCTCACCTTACAGCAACCTCTGAACCTTTGTTCAAGCTGTTAAGAAAAGAACAAACGGTCAGGTGGAACGAAGACTGCCAGAGGGCTTTTGACAAAATCAAGGAATACTTGCAAGAGCCTTCAATCCTTATGCCTCTAGTTGAAGGAAGACCTCTGATAATGTACTTGACAGTATTAGAAGGGTCAATGGGGTGTGTGCTAGGCAAGCATGACGAGTCTGGTCGAAAAGAGTATGCAATTTACTACCTAAGCAAAAAGTTTACCGACTGTGAACAACGTTATTCACTGCTCGAGAAAACTTGCTGTGCTTTAGCGTGGGCTGCTCGCCGACTAAGGCAGTATATGTTGACCCACACTACTTTATTGATCTCAAAGATGGACCCAGTCAAGTATATTTTTGAGAAGCCAACACTTACCGGACGGGTTGCAAGATGGCAAATGATCCTCACAGAATATGACATCCAGTACACCTCTCAGAAGGCCATCAAGGGCAGTGTATTGTCTGATTATCTTGCTGAGCAACCCATTGATGATTACCAGCCTATGAGATTTGACTTCCCTGATGAAGACATCATGTTCATAAAAGCAAAAGATCATGAAGAGCCTGTTCACACTGAAGGGCCTGACCCAGAAGAAGAATGGACTATGATGTTTGATGGGGCTGTTAATATGAATGGTCGTGGTGTTGGTGCAGTACTCATTACGCCTAAGGGAGTTCACATGCCTTTCTCGGCGAAGCTCACTTTCAACTGCACTAACAACGAAGCTGAATACGAAGCTTGCATTATGGGCCTTGAGGAAGCCATTGACCTCAGGATCAAGACTTTGACTGTATTCGGAGATTCAGCTTTGGTAATTAATCAAACCAACGGCAAATGGTACACACACCAGGATCATCTGATACCTTACAGGATTATACAAGAAGGTTATTGACTTTCTTTACAACGGTCAAGCTTGAGTATATCCCTCGGGACGAGAATCAGTTTGCAGATGCTCTGGCTACCATTTCATCCATGATCAAAGTTCAAGCTGCCAACTTCGTACCTCGGATTTCAGTGTCCAGACTCGACAGACCAGCATATGTATTTGTAGCAGATGCTGTCAAAGATGATAAGCCTTGGTTCCATGACATTAAGTGCTTCTTGGAGGATCAAACATACCCACCTGGGGCATCTTCCAATGATAAGAAGACATTAAGAAGGCTAGCTGGTAGTTTCTTTCTGAATACTGACGGTTCCCTGTACAAGAGAAACATTGATATGGTACTCCTCAGATGCGTTGATAAGACAGAAGCAGGCTTGTTAATGCACAAAGTGCACGAAGGATCCTTTGGTACCCATGCAGGAGGGCATGCCATGGCTAAAAAGTTGCTAAGATCAGGTTATTACTGGATCATAATGGACTCCGACTGTTGTGCCTATGCCAGAATATGCCATAAATGCCAGATTTACGCGGATAAAGTGCATGTGCCTCCCAATCCTCTGAATGTGATGTCTTCACCTTGGCCTTTTGCTATGTGGGGCATTGATATGATTGGCAAGATTGAACCGACTGCTTCAAATGGCTACAGATTCATCCTGGTTTCCATTGACTATTTTACCAAGTGGGTTGAAGCAGCTTCCTATGCAAATGTTACAAGGCAAGTGGTGGCCCGATTCCTGAAGAGAGACATCATTTGTCGGTATGGAGTCCCCGAGCGAATCATTACTGATAATGGTTCCAACTTAAACAACAAAATGATGGCAGAACTGTGCTGGGACTTCAAGATCCAACACCACAATTCTTCTCCTTACAGGCCAAAGATGAATGGCACTGTCGAGGCAGCTAATAAGAATATCAAGAAGATTGTGCAGAAGATGGTAGTTACCTATAAAGACTGGCATGAAATGCTACCATTTGCCTTGCATGGGTACCGTACGTCAATCAGAACATCCACTGGGGCAACACCGTATCATCTTGTGTATGGTATGGAGGCAGTCCTACCTGTTGAAGTTGAATTACCCTCCCTACGGGTACTAATGGATGTCAAGCTGAATGAAGCAGAATGGGTCCGATCCCGATACGAACAACTGAGTCTGATTGAAGAGAAAAGATTGGCTGCAATCTGTCATGGGCAGCTGTATCAGAAAAGAATGAAGAAAGCCTTCGATTAGAAAGTTAGGCTCCGAGAGTACCGAGCAGGAGATCTTGTGCCCAAAAGACTCCTTCCTCCTCATACAGACCACAGGGGCAAGTGGACTCCGAACTATGAAGGACCATTCGTAGTAAAGAAAGTTTTCTCAGGTGGAGCACTGATGCTCAGTACTATGGATGGTGAAGACTTCCCGTCCCCTGTGAATTCAGATGCAGTTAAAAAATACTTCGCATAAAATGACCCGCTGGACATAAAAACAGAATGTAAGTCCAGGCAAAAATAGGGCATCCCGGCGAGTCAAAAACAGAATAAAAGACTCGGGAAAAAATAAGGGAAATAAATAAAAAATGTACACCCGCTGAGTTGAAAAGCCGCATTGGACAACTCAGGCAAAAATGGGTATCCCGATGGATCGAAAACCCGAAAGGGCGATTCATGCAAAATAAGGGGATAAAGCGAACAACTGCATTCTGAATTCGTCTGTATCACTTACGACTTGGTAAGCTTCGAAAAGATCAAGCTTCTTTCAAAGTCAACATCCTTTAGAAAGCAAGGCGAGAAGAACGTCAAATGTCATACGAGTCATAGCAAAAAGGAAGCTCCTTGAAGCGTCGTCAACATTGCCAACATCTTTTCTTTCTCAATTTGTAACAATCTCCTCATTCTAGGGGACTTGTTTCTTTGACTGTATCTTGCCAATTCAGGGCACACAAATTAATAAAATCAGATTTTCAGTCATGTTTCGTCTCGTACATTTTATTTTTGTTTGCAAAGAATGTCCGATGTCTCTAAGATACTGATTGCATAAATACAGATGCTTTTCTTCTAAAAATACGTGCTTGCAGGAAATATACTTACTCCCGGGAGTGTCTAAACTCTTAGGATGGGATCCGATAAGGGATACCTCGGGATTACTTGTGCGTTTCTATGCCTTTTCAGGATTGCAGGTTTTCAAAGCACAATATGGGGCATGAAAGCTTCACCCCAGCAAGCTGGCTAATCATTATCTACTCAGTCTTAGCACCAGAAGTGTTTTCTCCCCAGCTGAGTTGCCGTTTGTTATTTCCTCCTCGGTTGAGTACAAGAGCCTGGGAACCATCTCCCCACAGAATGTCAACCTCTACCCGGAAGGGCAACGTGTAAAGAAATCACAACAGAGTGAAGAAGGCTTCTACAAACCCCAGTTGGGTCCCTCTTTACTGAGATATGTTTATTTCCCCATGCAGATGCATCTTATCAGATCTACCAATGATCTTATCCCCAGCTGGGATGTCCACTTCAAGCAGATCGGCCAGAGATCTTCACAGTAACGGGATCCGAATCCCGGATGGTTACCTCGTGCATAATCATAGCATTCGCATCATTATTCTCCCCACAGAGCGTAGCATTCCGTCTAATACGGAGCATTACGGCAAAAATCAAACATATTGCATAATCATAAGCCATGTTCTGAATACTGACAATCCATCAGCGATATACAGAATGCTCCCCAAAATTCCTCGGCAGAGAGCCAAGGCATTTTCCCTGAAGATACAGATACTCCCTGACACCCGTCCGTGTCATATCTCCAGCAGAAAGCCAAAGCGTCCCCTTTGCATTCACAAATACACATATATACAATTCCTTGACACCCGTCTGTGTCACCTCCCCAGCATAGTCACCCAAACACTTTGGAAACCATACACTTGTCTATAATACACTTTCTCCGACACTCGTCCGTGTTACTCATCCTCTTTTTACTCATACAGATACTCGTCCGTATCTTGTATATACCACTTATATCCCCTTAGATTCGGCACTTGTCTGTGATTCTTTGTTAACCAGTTGGTACTCGTCTGTATCATCATCTCAGAACACGCGTCAAGCTTTTGTTTCTACTTGATACTCGCCCGTATCATATTCTTAAGGATGCTCGTTCGCATCTTTAATCCATACACAATGTCGGTTACTTTTACCTCTTTTTTAGAATTTAGACACTCGTCTGTGTCTATTGTTCCCCAGAAGAGTCCCCGCAGAATCAACACTCGCCCGTGTTCCTTGTTAACCAGTTGATACTCGTCCGTATCATCATCTCTGAACATGTGTCAATGTTTGTTCCTACCCGATACTCGTCCGTATCGTAAGGATGCTCGTCCGCATCCTTAATCTATACACAATGTCCAAACACTTATACCTTTCATTTCTTGGATGTAAACACTCGTTTGTGTTTACTATTCCCCAGCAAAGTCCCCAGCAGACTTGTCAAACTATTTCCTTTCTATCTGACATTCGTCCTATGTCATGATACCTTTTCGACAGCCGTGCCCTGCCAGGTGATCGTCCTTCACCTTTTTGATGATCGTCCTTCATCAACCTCCAGGGGAGTCTCTATTCATTAGAGCCCCTTCTTATCCGACATTCGTCCTATGTCGTGATATTCTTGGCAGTCATCCTCTGCTAGGTGATCGTCCTTCACCCTTTGATGATCGTCCTTCATCATTTTATCCGATGGCCGTCCCCATCGTAGGTCTTGCTATCTGATATTCGTCCTATGTCATGATAAACCCTGAGAGCAGCCGTACCCTGCTAGGTGATCGTCTTTCACCTCTCGATGATCGTCCTTCATCATGCTTATCCGATGGTCGTCCCCATCGTTGACCTTTTCGTCCGACATTCGTCCTATGTCGTGATACTTTTGGCAACCGTACCTTGCCAGGTGATCGTCCTTCACCTTAGATGACCGTCCCTCATCTTATCCCCAATAGAGCAGCCGTCCCCTGCTAGGTGATCGTCCTTCACCTTTGATGACCGTACCTCATCATTTATTTCACTTACCTATAATCCCCAGAGAATCTTATAGCTTTACCTGATGGCCGTCCCCATCATAATCTCTTATATCCCCAGCTTGTCGGTCGTCCCCGTCATTGCTTTATTTTCCGCATCTTCCCCAGCATGTCGGCCGTCCCCGTCATTGCTCTTCCCCCAGCAGTCGTCCTCTGCCCGACGGTCGTCTCCCGTCGCCCGCGCTTTATAAATATACTTTATTTTCCTTTACAATCTATATCCCTTTTCTTCTTCATTCTGTGAGTGCAAATTTTGGACTGTCTTTGGTATTCAACCACAAGTTATCTTGTTTGCCTGTTAAGTCGTTGCTTACATCCTGCACAGCTAACTCATGCTTGAATAGGGGCAGCTGTAAACACCCCAAATTTGCCCTCACCCATTCACGCCATGGCTTTTGATCATTTCATATGCATAAATTCAATCATAGCATCTCATACCACATTTTTGATTCACTGCATTGCTTCTAAGTCATCTGCACCTAGGGTTTGTGATCTGAGCAATCCTGAGCCATTTGAGCCACTTCAAAGGTCATCAATCACTTCAAAGGGGTCCATGTATGTTCAAGCATCATTTTGTATCCCCATAAAGTCAAGAAAGTCAAAGAATCACAAGAACTAGGAAAGGCATGGAAGCAGAGCCAGGTTTAACTACACAGATGACCTAAAATTAGGGTTTTGGTTTCAGAGGCCATAACTCCAATTTTTTTGTTCATTCTTGTTTCTATTGGTCTCTATATGTTATAAGGATCATGCATATCAATTTTCATGAAGAAATTCCATGGGGAAGGCATCTAATCAAGAGTTGACTTCTTGGGCAAGTCAGTGCAAAATCAGGGCATCTGAGGCCCCCAATGACCCAACCAAAGGATGTTCATCATCATTTTGAATGTGTATGATCTTTATTTGATCATATAAGATGTTAGAAGTTCACAAGATTGAAGAATTTCAAGCCATTTGCAAAGTTGCCTTTTTGGGAAAATGACTTGTAATGAAAACTTGCCATTTTGGGAAACTTTTTCAACCCTTGCTTTTTGATTCAAAAATGCTTCAAATGAGAAAACTTTGGTCATGAAAGTTGTAGAATGGATCTTTCCCTTTTCAAAAAGTACAAGAACTCATTCTAATTCATTTTGGATCAAAAGTTATGGCTTGTCAAAGTTAGGAAAAATCACATAATTTCAAGTTATGCACCAAAGAGGCAAAGTTGCAAAATCCCTTGCCAAGGCAAATTGAAACCTCAAAGTGACTTCTAATCTTTGTACAAACATAAACCAAGGCCTAATATTCAGATTGCATCAAAGGTTTGGCCATTTTCATGACTTGTGGATCAAGAAACTTCAAAAGGGCCAAAGTTGATTAAAGTTGCAAAACATCATACAAACCCTAATACATTTGTTAATTGGCTTCAAAAATGATCCCATGGCCCTCTTCATTCCTTGCTGCGCAGGACACCCCTCTTGTACTTGGCCTACCATTGACCCATACCTCTCTTACACAAAACTTGACTTTTTGCATAAAGACCCATACCAATCACAATATGGCACACCAACTCCTCTGACCTCTCTAGTAGTGATAAGTGGACCAAATGCAACATAACACACCACCCAACACAAGCTGAAACCTCAGATTGCCATAGTTATCAAAAATCCTCCAACTTGCAAAACCTTTCGAATCTCTTAGCTCACTCAACCAATCTTCAAAACAACTTCACCATTGGTCTCAAGATGACTCACTGACCACAAACCACCCATCAAAACAGCCAAGAACACACCACAAGCCAGATACGATTTCTGACCAGTTGAAGTGCAATCTCACAAACCAGCCAAAAGAAATCCCTTCCAAGCATCAAAACTTCATCAGGAGGTCAAGGGGAGTGGTTTGCACAAAGAGATGAGGCCTGAAAGTCCAGAACTAAGAAAGCTCAAGCTCAGGTACCTCCCTGAAACATTTTTCCAGAACTTGTTTCTTTAGTTATAGAATGGTAGAGTGTGTTCCACTGGTCACAATGAACCTTGAATGGTGAAAAATGGTTGAGTTTTGAGTGTGTATGCATGTTCTGAAATTTTGTTCAGTTTTAGGTTTTTGTTCGAATCTTGTTGTTGATGAAGAATAAATGAAATTTGGTGCTGGATTATTGCTCTATGGGGTTTGGGGATCATTTCTGGAGATTTGGGGGGTTTGATTTGGCCTAGGGAGTGTTTTAGAGAAATCTCAGGGGAGAGGTGGCCGGAGAAGATGACCGGAGGTCATTTCCGACCACCTGAAAGTCATTAGTGTGATAAATGCGTTTAGGGTTTAGTTTAAATATGGACCTTAGATCTGGTTGACTAAGTTTGACTCCCGCGCGTTTTGATGGCCTGGATCTTTCATTAAAACCCTAACCTCACTTAATTAATTTAATTAATCCAGTTTAATTTAATTGGCCCAGTTTGAATTTCAGCCACTAGATCACGCGCGTAGTCAACTCCCGCGTCCCAGCTTTGAATCTTGGCCTTCAGATCAGCATACCTCCCATTTAAATCAATTTTAATTTCATTTTAATCCCATTTTCTTTGTCATTTAATTTAAAATACTTAGAAAAATTATAAAAATATTTCCTTCTGCATTTTTATTTCAAATATTTTTCCCTACCCAAAAATATTTTTATTTTTATTTTTTGCTTTAAAAATTATTTTTAAATCATTTAAATGATTATTTTTAATTAGTTAATGGAAATTAATTAATTAAAAATACATTTAGGTATTTAAAAATCACAAAAAAAATTCATATTGCACTTTAAAACATTTAGAAACATTGTCCAACTCTCAAACCAAATTTCTTTTTTTGTTCTTGATGCCTTTTGATCATTTTCATTGGATTTAATTTCATTTTTAGGCATTATTTTGTTTCAAACTTCAAAAATTCATTTTTGCCCAACCTTTGAGAGTTGGATAATGATTCTTTTTGCATTGCATCTTGCATAACATGTAGTTTATAGGATAAAATTGGTTTGATTTTATCTTGCATTTTCAATTTGTTTAGGATTTTTCTTGACAAGGTACCTTAAAACCCTAGCAATCTTAGGAAATTCATAACTTTCACTAGGTTAAGAGTTGGATCCTCTCCTTTGGGCAGTGAGTTTTAATAGGTTTAGGGTACCTTTGATTGCATTTTCAAATTTTTATCATGTTGTTTGCTTCTGGTTTTGGATTTTTGCTTTGCATGATGCATGAAACCCTAATTTGTGCTTTCTTTTGCATCCATTTCTCATTTGCTTGCATACCATGACTTGCCATGACATTTTGTGCATTCTTTTGATTCATAATACATCTTAGGACATATTAGAAGCATGTTTGATCATTGCATCTTGTATTTTCCATGTTGTATGTCATTTGCATTTCATAACTTTTCATGTACATTCATGGTTCAATGCATGCCTCATTTACATCCTTATGTTTGTATGATCATTCTCATCTCTTGCCATGTGTTTGCATCATCTCTTAGCATCACTAACATCATGTTCTTGCTTCTGGTTTTGGTTTGCATCATGGCATTGCATCTCATTCTCTTTGCATTTCATTTTCTTATGCTAACTTTTCAGGTGGTAAGTTGTTTGAGAAGTTGAATTTGCCTTCACTTCTCACAATCTCTTTTCATCTCCCTTATGCATCATTGCTACATTTTATCTTGTGTATTTGAGTGAGCTTGCTCATTCATGTTCATCTCTTACTTTCTTTCTTCAAGCAACTTGTCTCCTTAAGAGGAGCAAGTTGTTTTGCTTCTCTTTGCTTCTTGTTCCTTTCATCTGCTTCCTTCCTGGTGGTTTCTCTGAAGATCTTCTTGCAAACCTCACAAACCCTAGGAACAACCAAGCATGATAATAATTAGGGTTTGATTAGTCTCCCCATTTAGTTTTTACCTTTGTGTCATCTTTGAGTCTTCTCTCCTCATCTCATAACCAGGGACTAAACCCTAAAGGCTTTAAGGCTTTGTGATTAGGCTTATGCCTGCATCCTTCTATTAGGATGGAGTGTATAACTTTAATCCTAAGTGTTAAACCCTTAATGTGTTTAAATCCTTTAATCAATTCACTTAATAATCATCAAGACATCAAACTTGTAACTTGGGCCTTGCATTAGGGTTCTAATTCTTCCTTAATTGGTTAAGAAGGACTAACCCTAGTGTTAATGGACAAGTCCCTCTCAAGCTGTCTTACAAATCATAAAAATCACTTCTTCATCATACCATTAACTAAAATCCACTTAATAAGGGCTTTGTTTTGTCATGAGGTTAATCCCTAATCATGGATTAAGTTGAGGAGTTTTTCTCAGCTTAAATGTTCTCATCTATTATCCTTCTATTAGGATGGTGTAATGAGTCCATTAAATCTTTGATTATGGCTTAATCTCATTACTCAACACTAAACAAAAACAACAAAAACATCTAAATAATCACAAGTAGGTTAATGATCTTAATCCTACATCAGGGTGATTAAGTGTGAGATGCTGACTTCACACTTAAGGTACTCTCATTACCCCTAATCAGAGGGAGGATGTGATGAGTTTACTAACCCATTGGTTTAGGCTTAAGCTCATTAACTTATGACACACTTCCAAAAGCAATAAAAGACTGAAAGCACAAACAAACAATAATCGCCTCCTTCGGGATTCTTTTCTCATCTCATTCACTCACAAACGAGAACTCGCTTCTTCCGTCTAATGCAAGACAGTTTGCACCTGAGCCAGACAGGTCATACACTTGAGCATAGGCAAGTAGGCAGTTCACAAGTCAATTCCTTTCAGTCTCTTTGAGTCGAACTACGGTGTTCTGACTTCCTCATTGCACGAGAGGATACGTAGGCATAACTTAACAGTTATCGAACAAAAGTCTCTGTATATTCCCCCCCTCTTCCAGCATCATTCTTTTAGCCTCATGATCTTGAGCATTTCACTCCTGTTCTTACACTGACACTTCTCTTATACACTTCACTTTTTCTTTTACACTGACACTTGCATTCTTTCCAGATTTGATACACAAATTTCACTGACACTACCCCTTTAAAACACAAATCTTTTAAGCGTGGATCCCGTCGAGTACGGCGGACAATCTGGGTGTTAATACCTTCCCAGGTTGTAACCAACCCCCTTTCTCAGTCTCTCTGGTTCGCAACCGTCTTATCCATATCTTTCCCTAGGTCTATGCAACATTACCTTTCCTTCGGGATAAAAATGCCTAGCTGGCGACTCTATTCATTCTTCCTCCTTTCGCCGACCGTTCGCGTCTGTACCCCTCTTGGCCCTGTGTCATTTGGTGGGAGCGACACATACACCTACCCCTTTAAACACAATCTTGTAAGTTTGGATCCCGTCGAGTACAACGGATAATCTGGATGCTAATACCTTCCCAGGTGGTAACCAACCCCCTTTCTCAGTTTCTCTGGTTCACAACCTTCTTATCCATTTCTTTCTAGGTTTATGCAGCATTACCTTTCCTTCAGGATAAAAATGCCTAGCTGGCGACTCTATTCAATTCATTTCATTTTCTCTTTTCACCGACCGTTCGCGTCTGCACCAGGATGCAATTCTTCGGGAGCGACACCTATAAGGACTTGGTGCAGAAGATATATCTTGATAACTAGAGAGTGAGGAAGAAAATGTGTTCCTTATCAAAAACCTTATCATCATTTGGTTTAGAATGATGGTTGATGAAGTGAGTATATGTTAGCTTCGACTCATTGAAGCCAATAGTATCCTCAACATCAACAGAAGGGTCATATGTTGGACCATCAGGTCGAAGCCATGTGATAGCGGTTATGTCGAAGAGAGTAGGGGTAAGCATCCCACAGGGAAGATGGAAAGTATAATTGGTGTAGTCCCAGAAGTAGAGGGAAGCATCCAAAAGGTTCAAGTAGTAAGGGATATGTCTCTTCGACAACATCAACAGATCATAGATCCCTATGGTTTTCCAGTGATCAGCCTTAGTTTTTTCCAATCTAGCCAACCAAAGAACAAAATCATTGAATTGGTTTACAGCCCTAACCAACCTAGTACCATCATAAAGGTACTTCAACTCCAGTTGATTGAGAGGAGGTGGGTTAGATGAATAGTCATCAGCTTTAGGGAGTTGTTTATGCCCTAAGGGTTGGGTTTTACGGTAGCAAGGAAAGAACTCTCTCAGCTTTTCATATATACTCTTAACCTTATCCAAAGGACTAGACAAAGCATAAGGGTATTCATTGACAGTAAAAGGGATCATTACCTGTGATTTGTACAAACTCCTCATTTCAGCATCCCTGGGTTCTGGTACGAACTGAGGTTTTTTATTGTATTTGGTTCAGTGATGTTGTTGAAGGAGGGGAGAGCTTGCTCAAAGGTGAAAGCCTTTGTTTTTTACCTTTCTTCTGAGAAATGTTAGCCTTGGAGGACGCCATCGTTGGAAATGAAAATGGATGTTTTTAGGGTTCTTGGAAGAAAATAAGAAGACTTTAGCAAGAGTTTGGAAAGGTTTCTTTTGTGTGCTGAAGAATGTATTTATAGGTGTAGGCAATGGGAAGTTGTGAAGTCCAGCCACTTAGTGCGGATGTGAAGTAGTGGGACACGTGGCACTTGGGATCTGACACGTTAAGGTAGTAGTTAATGCAAAAGAAGTTTTGGCGCATTGTTTCATGGAAAGCTCGTGATCAGGAAGCAGCAGATACGGCTGATGGGACTTTTAGTATTTTTGTCATTATAACGTGACGTCATGCACGTGGGTGGAGAATCATAATATTTTTTTAGAAAATGGGTTAGGTGGTTCCAACCATACTTTCGTCTGACCAAAGTGTAACACCCCAAAATTTGCCCTCTTATTTATTACCACATAATCGGCTTACGCTTCACATTTATCTGCATTTCCTATTAGGTCACAACATCACAATCATGCGACGTGATCAAAGTAATTGTTTACGATTAGGATTATCTTGTTCAAAGATAATTCATATGACTATTACACACCGAATTTTGAAGCAAGAATTTGAACTTTTTGTGCATCAAGTATCAAGACTATTTGTTCCAAGGTTTCTCTAGAGCGTCGAGTGATTAGGGTTTCGTCCTGATTGTATTTGATACTGACCGTGAACCAGGATTTTTGTTGATTGTCAACATCTCGAGCTACTTCCTCCATCAAGGTACACCTCAAGAGGGTCCAGGGTTTCTTGTTAGGGTTAAGCGTGTGAATTTTCATTAATTGATGTTAATTGGATTAAGGCCCTCATGCCAAGATTATCGTGGTCATTGCATATTTCCATGTCTTTAGACCTATCATTATCAAAGGATCCAAGATGATTCACATGAACCTATTTATCAACACGGGTCATGTCCTTTTATTTACGATGCTTTTAACCGTTACAATAATGGACGTTCAGATTATGAGTTTCTTAAATACCGCTGGAAGCCACATGGATGTCAAATTCCAAGGATTTGATGGGTTGGAAATGTTGCACATGCTAAGAAGTAAAAGAGTGGTGTTTATAGGAGATTCTTTGAACAGAAACATGTGGCAATCTTTGGTTTGTGCTTTAAGAGCCTCTATTAACGATAAGAGCAGATCTATGAAATCTCAGGACGCCGCGAATTCGGGATTCAAAGTTTTCTTTTCTTACAAATTCAAGGATTATGGATGTTCTATAGATTTTGTAAAATCACCTTTTCTTGTTCAAGAATGGAAAGTATAACGTAACGAAGAATTTCCTCCAAGAGATACACTTAGACTTGACATGATTCAAGTTTCTAAGTCTCAGTGTTATAATAAGGATATAATCATTTTTGATAGAACAAAAAAAAGGGAATCATGACAAGAGTCATAGCAACAACGCAGAAAATAAAAGGGTGGCATACTGATGTTACAAAATTGAAAAAAAGAAACAAAACAAAAGTATATAATTACAAATTCATCAAGACAGAAAAATCAGTGGAAAATCTCTTAACAGAATAAACTCTATATAAATTATATCACCTTTCTTCATTTATTGGAGTCCATCAATAATCACAAGTAATATATTCCAATACAGTTACAAAAAAACTCAATATCAAAAGAGGAAAATACAACTGAAAATAGAGGCAGAACTCGCAGAAAAAATTTTACACCAGAACAAATTCACTTAAGAAGAAATTTCATAAGAAAATTTCATCTACAAAAATTTAGTTACAAATCCTAACTGAATTCTAACTAACAGTCCATAACAACCTTCGACCGAGTCCTAACCGATTTATTCTGCTATAAAAGAAGTGTGGCTGCAGATTGTGGGGGGATTGATTTTTCAAAACTCTTCGATCTTCTTCCTCACTCATCTCAAACTTCTTCCTTCTTCTTCATCCCAGCTTCACTCTCCACACACACCTCATCAAAATCATAAACTCAGTGAAAAAAAGCCATCTTCAATACACCTTCAAAATCGGTCTGGAATCTTTTCGACCCAATCACTCAATTTCTTCATCAATCTCCTCCATAACTCTTTATCACCTTCTTCCTCAATCGGAACGTCGAATTCATAACTCTTCAATTCAGGATCAAGAAAAAGAGTGGATTTACTCTTTAACTTCAACAATCTTCAACTAGGGAGAACTTCACCAACATCTTGAAACTTCAACCTTCTTGGTCTTCAACCGTTATTCCATCTCAATCCTTCAATTCGATGCTCTGCAACCTTCATCCTCTTCATGCTTCAACTTTCATTGATCGTGACAATCTCATTGCAAAACAGAAGCAATTTCGTGTTTAATCATCACCATGGCATCCCAACCTTCATCATTATTCACTCGTAACAACCATTGAAAGTTCTGCAAAAAAACAACAACAAACAAAACGCAAAAGCATAAAGAAATCAAAATCTGAAACTCCAACAATCATCATCAGCATCCACCTGCAATGAGCGGAAAAACCAAATCAACCACTCTGCAACGAAATCAAGAACATTGATCAGAGTCACGAATTGACGACAAACTCGCGGAACAGCTCGAAAAAAAAGGGGAGAAATCATTACACAGAGGAGAGTTAGGAAGGGTCGTGAATACGATTTCGTACCTGAACGCGTGATAGCTTCAATCATCTTCGTCAAGGCCTGTCGTCGTCATCGTCGCCTTCCGTTGGCGAGCTTGTAAGACGCCGCATTAATCTCTTCCTCAACCTTCCGTTTTCACCACGATCACCATCATCATCTTCTTAGATCGTCATCTTCTACTTCTTCGATCGCCAACGCATCAATCCGTTCGATTCCGGTTGAAGTTACGGTTTCGAATTTCGTTCGTTTATCTCATTCAAGAACGATTCGGTTTATAGGCTTAGGTTTCTTTACTTTAAAGATTTGAGATGAGGAGAAGAAGAGAGAAGAAACGCCGGCGGCGGAGCTAGGGTTACATTTGGGGAAGAGGATTAGGTTTGGGGGAAGAAGGGGAACGCGTGAGAGAGAGAGAGAGGGGAAATTTGTTTGGTTTTATTTTTCTCTGAATATTGTTTAAATTATGAGATTTTATTTAATTGGGATTAATTGGAATAATCAAGAGTCATAACACCAGGATTAATGTACCGTTAAAGTTCATAAAAAGCCATTAATCCACCCATTAATTCACCTTCAATTTCAAGCTAGATAACGTTTGGTGTTGTTTGGCCCATTCCGGCGGTGACAAGTGTCACCGACCGGTAGGACCATTGAACCAGGTTCCCACACGCGCAATCTCACCATAAGCTCCATACACCCTCAGCCTCTTTGTGTTTTGGGCCTAGGCCATAATGCTATCCGCACCCCCCATTTCCAGCCCAATCAGTCTTTTTAACTAAAAAACATTACTTTCTCACCCCCCCTTCTCTATTTCTTTTATTCCTTTAAATTTCTATTTTATATAGCTTCAATTTTAATCATTAAAAAATATTAAAAAGCTCAATAAAATTCCACAAAATTATGATAGAATCTTAACTTAATTTAGAACCTTTCCCAATTTTTACATTCTGAATTTTTGTATTTTTCAATTTAATTTCGATTTTTCATTTAATTGATTTTAGATTGAATTCTCACATGGACACATAAAATTGTACATTTTATTTCTACCACTTCCTGTAACATTTTTGGCCCATTCTTTTTGCTATGATTAGTGGACAAGTAATAGTACCTGAAATAATTTTTGGCATATTTTTTAGGCCATTTTATCCACTGATTTGGTAGTGTGACTTGTGTAAAATTATGATTGAACCTTAGATAAGTCTAAGTGACCATTTGACATAGTTAGAGTTTGAATTTTTAGGAGATTTTTTAACACAATGTTATAATCAGGTTAGAGACCCTAGAGAATTAATTTCACATTTTTCCCATGACTTTTGATATTTGTTTCATTCTAATTCATTTCCATCATATTATTGCATATGCATTTTCATTTTCATTTACTAACAATTTTCCTTTTGTGCAAGGTATTTTCCGAAGATTTGCTTATGGACTTGGATTGTGTTTTATTATGCCTCGATTATTGTGTTTTCACTTTGTGATGTAATAGCTTAGAACTTGTATGCTTGTATAGTTTCTATAACTAGGATAGAAAAGATAAAACGAATCGATAGAAAACCAAAATCTCAAAAATAAATAAAGACTCGATCCAACGTCGAGTAAAATTTTCAAATAAATAAATAAAGTTTCATGTGACTTTAGGATTCCTCGATTGCCATCGTTCCATTCCATTACACCAAAAGCAAGCCTTGTATGTTGCATACCATAAGTCGTGCGTCTCAGCACCACGCAATCGACCCACCCGATCCATCTTCATCCCATTTACGTTTCATACACGTTCTTACCCACCATGACTTAGGAGGATCATAATGTTCATTATTGACTTTTGTATTTGCATTTCTAGTTTACTATCTCTTAGGTAGATTTAATCTTTCAAACCTCACTAACCATAGGTCCCCCTTAAACTCAATTAACTTAGGGTAAGTCTAGTTTCCCTTAGAGTTTTTTCCTTTCTCAATTTTAGTCTCACTCCTCACCTTTAAGAAAAATCAAAACACTTAATAAAGGAAAATGTGTACAATGCGTCACGAGCCTTAAGTTATACGGGAAATGATTAGTGGAGGTCTCCTTCACTCTTCTAGGATGCTTTACAAACGTTCCATTGGGGGCGATCTTGGAAAGTATTTGCTCCTGTGTCATAGTCTTTAGTGTTGTACAATAAACACAAATTCAAAACACTTCTTCTAAAAGACAACAAACCAAGACACCACGTCTTCTCTTCTCATCTCATACTCCTTGCGGACGAACATGACTTGTCTCGACAGTTCAAACAGTGATACGGTAAACACCATCGAGTTAGAGCCGGTAACACCTGAGCTAGAGCTATGGCAACGTCATCCTAAAAAACACAAACAAGTTTCAGCCTTAGTTAGACGAACTACGGCGTCTCTGATCCTCATTTATCCCGATGAGGTACGTAGGCAGTGGGGTAGGGCCCATTCGAGCACAATCTTTATTTTCCCTACCTTTTTCCCCCTTTGTTCCATTTTCAATTCCATTTCTTTTCTCATTTCCATTCCATCCCAGATAGTCATTCTTTCATTTGAACAACATATTATTTCTCACCCTTCAAAACAGACTTATAAGCGTGGATCACGTCGGGTACGGCGGACGGATTGGGGTGCTAATACCTTCTCAATTCGTAACCGACTTCCGGACCCAGATCTTTGGTTCGCAAGGCCTCGTCTTTTTCCTTCTTCCTTAGGTTTGTGCAACATTACCTTTCCCATTCCTTCGGGATAAAAATGTCTGGCTGACGACTCTACATTTTCCGCGCCACTTTCGCGTTTGTACTAGGATGAAAATCCCGGGAGCGACACAAAGTTGGCGACGAAATGATGAATATTAAAAAATGATATTTTCATCAAGATGGTCGAAAAGAACATTTTTGGGGGGCAATTTGTTATCCCTAAATTTCGACGCTAGCATTAATGAGGTCATTTGGCTTAAGAAAGAGTTTTTGTTATAAGCTAAAAATAAGGTTCTCGACTTTACTCATTAAAAGGATGAGAGTCGAAGGAACCCACTTACAGGTTCTGTACTTAGAGAAATTCTAAGTTGAAATATTTTCTAAGTGTTGGGATGATTCGACCATGCAGCAATTCGAAGAAGATGGCAGATTCATAAGTTTTGCACGTTCAAGTTTGGAGGGAAAATATGTAATTTTCAATTCAAATGCAGAGACAAGTGGCGCAAGATCAAGCTTCTTCAGCGTGCTAGTGGGACAAGTGTCATCATCTTAGGATATTTTTAGGAAGAAACCGTCGAAAATAGTTACTTTGTAATGTATATAAATAACTTAGTCTAGTGTTAGAATAAGTGTATGGAAATCATATGTACTAGTAACTTTGTAATGCTCAAAGTATCCACGTGTAGAGAAAAAAGTGCAGTGAGAATGTACGTGATTGAAACACCACCAATTTATCTTCAAATGTCAATTTATCTTCAATTTATTTATCTTTGAAGCCATTTAAACTTTCAAAGCCTTTTATGTTAAAGCATTTATCTTTCAAAGTCATTTACTTTTCAAGCAATTTACTGCATTTCCTTTACAATTATTGCCCTTTACTTTTTCAGCACTTTAACATTTTGCCTCGCACTTATCTTTCCTTTACATTTTCAGTCATTTAAATTCCCTTGCCTTGTCTTTAATTTTAATTTACCTTCAAGTCTTGTCTTTACTTTTCCTTTAAATCTTCAAGCCTTGCCCTTTCTTTTATTTTACTTGGAAAGTCTTTGTTTTACTTCATTTTTTCTTATTTTAAACACCTTCTAAATCCTGTCTAAGGATTCAAGACCTTTTACCCAAAAACATAACAAGTCACAGACCTTTTAGCACATGTCCTAGGATCAATCTGGTCGATCCTGTGAGAAACTAAGGGTATTTTGGTATCTTTAGAGGACCAGCGGTTGTTTACCAATTTTGGGGGTAAACACACTGACGACAAAACATTCGGTCGCACGACAAAGCTAATGGCGTACCAATCCATGGGCGAGATCATTGAAGAGATCGAACTTCTCTACCTTACCGAGACAAATGGAAGGTTGTGAAGCTTGAGTATCGTTCACCTTCGGTTGACAACGAAGGGAACATCACTTATAACATTGTTGAGCTCAAGAATCAAAAGGATGTTAGAGTGATGTGGCAAACGTATTTCTGGTACGAAGAAAAATTCCCACTCGAGTTCGAGTGATCGTCCGTAGAACGGTCGATCAGATCTTAGAGATGTGCAAGCGTCCACCAGGCTATTGATCTTTGTAATATTTAAATTTTTGTTAACTTAATGACGAATTGAATGTAATCTGATTTTATGGTGTGAATGTGCAAATTGTTTCCGGATGTGCATTTCCGGAGAAAACTGAAGAGAAAAAAAGGTGCGTCCGAATTTGCACATCCAAAAACCAAAGATATTTTTGTAAGCACGCAAGGTGCCTAAGTAATGCAAGGAATGTATTAAGAATTCCTCTTTTCAAATTCTATGAGAACTAGGGATGGCAAGCAGACCCAAACTCGTGAGTTCACCCACACCCGAACCCGAGTCAACGGGTGAAAACCCGATTTGACTGAGTTTGGGTTCGGGTGCGGGTTTGGATAGTGTGAAACCCGCACCCAAAATCCAAAATTACACCCGCTTAGACTTTAATTTTAATTTTAATTGTATATTTTAATTATAATTATAATGTTAAGATGTTGAAGAACTTAATTTTAATTGTAATTAGGGGTGTGCAAAATATTAATTATAATTAACTAAATAATATATATATATATATATATATATATATATATATATATATATATATATATATATATATATATATATATATATATATATATATATATATATATATATACTCTTGAAAACAAATTAAATTTAAAAAGAAAAAATTTAATTTTGTGTTTTTGTTACGGGTTCGGGTGGAAAAACCTGAATCCAACGAGTGCGAGCGCAGGTGTTATTTTGTCATCCAAATAGTCTTTGGATTCGGATTTGAGTGTTCATTTCAGGTGCGGGTTTGGATAATATGAAACCCGCACTTAACCCGACCCGTTGTCATCCCTGATGAGAACTGATTGTTACCAATCATATCCTAGTTTTCTTAAGCAATCAGGATTTGTGTTGTGCTATCAATTTATCACAAAAGAGAAGTTTAAAATAAAAAATAAAATGATTTCACCACTAAGAATTTTATGTATATAATCCAATCACATAGAACCACATATTGATTTTAAAACAATAAGGATGTAGATGTGATATCAATATCGATGTCGATGTCGATATCAATATCAATGACAATGATATCTTTCTCCATTCATCATTCACATCATTCACTTAGCCGCCAAAAATATCATAGACTTACATAATTTATAGTGACCGTTCAAATCCACGCAATCAAATTTGACTCACCATCCAAAGTTGGAAAAAAAAAATTGTGATTCACATGTGAATGATAGATTATTCAAATGGTCCTTGCTATAAGTAACACAAAACTTCTTTTTTACTAAACTTGCTTTCATATTTATTTTTAATAATAATTTGCATCTAAGTTAGGTTCCAAGACATTTCTTATCATTATCATGTTCACTTAGGACAAAATCCTATGAATAATAAATAACCATTGAACAGAAACATAGTATTCACAAACTATACATGTCATGTCTCTCAAACTTCTATTGGTGTTGTTTTTTCTTGTTACATTTGTAGCAAGTAAAGATGTTAGTTTCATCTATAATAATGGATTCCAATCATCTCATTTGTATCTTGATGGTATTGCTGAGTTAACCCCCAATGGCATACTAAAACTCACCAATGACACCAAACAAGAAAAAGCACATGCTTTTTATCCAAATCCTATACTTTTCAAAAACACTTCCAATGAAAGTGTTTCTTCTTTCTCAACCACTTTTGTGTTTGCCATAAGACCTCAGTATGCAACTCTTAGTGGTCATGGAATTGTCTTTGTTGTTTCTCCAACAAAAGGGTTGCCGAATTCGCTACCAAGTCAATACCTTGGTCTCTTTGACAAATCCAACAATGGAAACAGTAGCAACCATGTTTTTGGGGTGGAACTTGATACTATTTTTAGCAGTGAGTTTTATGATATCAATGATAACCATGTTGGTATTGATATCAATGATTTGAAATCAGCTAATTCAACTCCTGCAGGATATTATGATAGTAATGGTCAGAAGAAGAATTTGACTCTTTTCAGTGGCTATCCTATGCAGGTTTGGGTTGAATATGATGGTGAAAAGAAGAAGATTGATGTTACTTTAGCTCCTATTGATGTTGTTAAACCAAAACAACCTTTGTTGTCATATACCAAAGATCTTTCTTCAATTCTTAACAATAGTATGTATGTTGGATTTTCATCAGCTACTGGATCAGTTATTACTTCTCATTATATTCTTGGTTGGAGTTTTAAGGTTAATGGTCAAGCTCAAAACCTTGTGATTTCTGAACTTCCTAAGCTACCAAGATTTGGTGAGAAAAAACAATCCAAATTTTTGACTGTTGGGTTACCTTTGCTTTTGTTAAGTTTGGTTTTCATGATAACTTTAGGGGTTATTTATTATATAAAAAGGAGGAAGAAATTTGCTGAGTTGCTTGAAGATTGGGAACATGAGTATGGCCCCCATAGATTTAAGTTCAAAGATCTATACTTTGCCACAAAGGGTTTCAGGGAAAAGGGGCTATTGGGAGTTGGTGGATTTGGTAGAGTCTACAAAGGTGTGATGCCAGGTTCCAAACTTGAGGTTGCTGTGAAGAGGGTGTCTCATGAATCAAGACAAGGAATGAGGGAATTCGTTTCGGAAATTGTTAGTATTGGTCGTCTTCGTCACAGGAATCTTGTTCCACTTCTCGGCTATTGCAGGCGAAAAGGCGAGTTACTTCTTGTCTATGATTACATGTCTAATGGAAGCTTAGACAACTATCTGTACAACCAACCAAGAGTGAGGTTGAATTGGAGTCAAAGATTTAGAATCATCAAAGGGGTTGCTTCGGGTTTGTTTTATCTACACGAAGGATGGGAGCAAGTTGTGATTCATAGAGACATAAAAGCCAGTAATGTGTTATTAGATGGTGAAATGAATGGTAGATTGGGAGATTTTGGTCTTGCAAGATTGTATGATCATGGTGCTGATCCTCACACAACTCATTTGGTTGGAACTGTAGGGTATCTTGCTCCTGAGCATACTAGAACAGGTAAAGCAACTAAATTTTCTGATGTGTTTGCTTTTGGTGCATTTCTTCTTGAAGTTGTTTGTGGTAGGAGGCCTATAGAACATGCAGGAGAAAATGAGAGTGTAATTCTTGTTGATTATGTGTTTGAGTGTTGGAAAAGAGGTAATATTCTTGAGGCAAAAGATGTAAATTTGGGAATATATTATGTGTCTGAAGAGGTTGAGTTGGTGTTGAAACTTGGCTTGATGTGTTCGCATTCAGAGCCTGTGGCTAGACCAAGTATGAAACAAGTTGTGCAGTATTTGGAGATGGATATACCATTGCCTGATTTGTCTTTGCTTAGTTTATCCTCTTCTGGATTAACTTTTGGGTACCAAGAATATTTTGAGGATTTTCCAATGTCTTATCCATCTTCTATGGACAAGACAATGTCGCATACTTCTATGTCTATCGCTGAATCGCATCTCTCCGGTGGTCGTTGACTTTCAAAATCGACATGAAATGGATAAAAGAGGGGGTTTTTTTATCTCAAATGTAAAATCAAGTTTGAGTAAATAGTGTAATAAACTGCAACTTTTTCCATAAAGAATTCATCTAATACTTCACCATAGTTAACGCTTTACATGTCCTTTATACACCTTAGAAATGTTATGTCCATGACAATGGATTAGCTTTGTATATGCCATCATAACATTTTAACTACAAGAAAACACCATGAACTAATTTGGCACAAAACAAGCCCCTTTTTTTTTTTTTCATTTTTCATTAGTCCAACCTAAACCTACAGCAGCAAGACAAGCAGCAGAAGATGGATCAATTTACAGAAGCCTGCATATACGAGCATCAATAACCGGACATAAATTTGCTTCTGTGTTTCCGAGATAATCATCCAGAGACATCCTGTTGTTTTTCCATGAAGAATCAGACAAGTTCCTCAGCTTCTTTCCTTCACTCTCTCTCTTTTCTTGGACATTAAGTACTTCTGCATATCCACCTATAATATTGAGCAAACTTGTCAATATCAATATCCAAAACTTGTCATGGTGAAGTCACCAGCATGCATAGAATGAGCATTAAAAGTGAACATAGAGTAAATATAATGACAGTCATGGATGAGGTTATACGAACAGGGAGCGAAGAATTTGAAATTTTCCATTCATCACAAAACTGTATGGCTCGAGCGATATAGTCTCTAAAATTAACAAATCCTAAATTGATCCCTGAAATTGAAAATTCTCAATCGCATTATTTTGTTCAAGATAAATTCAGGGACTAAATTAATCAACCCACAAGGACTAACGTAATTGAGGATTTTCAATTTAAATGCTCATTTTGGAATTTGTTAATTTCAAGAACCCAGTTGTTAGACCCCTAAAATTTCATGGACTTTAAAATGGTCATTCACTCGGAAACAAATGTAACATTGAATGGGACATAATAGAAATGTTTCCTGCTCTAAAGAATGTCTTAATACTTGTAGACAATTGAAGTATGAAGCACTGACACACCGAATTCGATACCGACACGTCGACACCGGTGATAATTTGAGAAAATAAATAAATTGGATGTAACCACAAGCGTTGGTGTCCTGTCGGTGTCCGGCACGGACACGGTTACGCCTTTTTTCAGAGGTGTCGGTGCTACAGAGATTTGTAGTGGCTATAATTGTTACCATTTGATGAGCACAGCATTCGTGAAAGATAAGTTCTATTTGATTTAAGAAATCGTTATTTTATCCAGACACTTATTGTAGCATAATTATCACTAACAAAATCATCATAGATTATATAGGATCAAAGAATCCATCATACCACTTGCAAGAGCCACTATATCACTTCTCTTTACAATATCACTTTTCTTTACAGATGGTGCAGCAGCATTAGTACCTACACAAAGAAAGTTAGACTTCAATACTGAATTAAATAAATGATAGCTAAAAGTCGAGATAGCTCCCATTGTAGAAAAAACAGTAAACTCATCTTAGTCGGTGTGGGCATGTATGAAGAAGACTCGCAATAGTTAGAGATAATACCTTCAGATTCAGATTCAGTTTCAGCTGATGGAAACTTCAAAATCCCTGAAATTTTTCTGTAGAGACCCTGTAAATGATCATCATGTTACAATCACCCATTAAGTTGCAAGAAAAACTATAACTAAGGAATCTGAAGAATCAAGGCAATGCTAAAAGGTTCAAGTGAGACATGCTAGGTTTTCATGTTACATGAGGAAGTTTTAATGTTATTGCTTGAAAACACTTGTATTACAAAAGTAACTCAACATTCAGAGAGTTCTAACCTCTTGAACCATAAGTGAACTTGATTGCTGAACAATTGCTTTACGCCTATACATAAGAGCCATACATGTTAAGACAACACCCACCTTGGGATGCTTTTCTCCTTCAATAAATAGAGAACAACAAATATTAGGAAAAATATGCCATGACCAGTATCACTTTTAAATTGAGTTCCGGTAACAGCAACAGATGAAAAGAATAGACAAGTCACCATAGATCTCTTCTGCCTTAGTTAATGCCTTTGTCAAATGCTCCTCTGCATTACGGAAGTTACTAAAACAGAAGTTATTACTTGTTAGTGCTGTATTACACATGACACATAAAAATTAAAAAGGAACGTTTTGTATGGAAAACGAAAACCACACAAAAAAACATTAAGCTTACCGCAAATGTGATTCAAGCTGTCCTAAAGCACACATGGCCCCCATCATTAAACCCTCCATGTTCATGTTACCGCCTCCTAAGTATACATTGCCACTCTCTTTAAGGTCAGCAACTCCATCTATGACATTCTGGTAAATCTCTCTTGCCATTGAGTAGTTCTGCCTTGTTTGTTGGAACTCCGCATACGATAGAGCAGCAGTGCCTACATAACAAAACATCAATCCAGGGTAAAAGAATGACTGATTCAATAACACAGACAGAAAGAAGGATACCTTCGCATAGCTTGGTCCGTAGAGTTTTGTCAAAGTAAGGTTCAGCTGCAACAGAACATAATAAACACTCATCATGAATCAGCAATAAATTGAAAATAAATAGACCACAAGAATTTAGCATTACCTGATTTAATATCTCCCTTGACAAGTTCAATAAGCCCTTTTAGCGCTCTAGCACGAACATTTAGAGCTTCAAAATCTTCTGTTTTCTCGTTCTCCACGAGCTCTATACATTTATCAGCCACTGCAGATGCCTTATCATCCTATGTACAAAAATAATTCTAAATAAACACCATGGTTCTGTAAAACAACGCCTAAATAATTTACATCGACTAACATATATCAACCTGTTCCAACTCTAGATGAAGCCCAGCCTGAGCTTCAAAGGCAGCAACTACAACAAGAAACCAAAAAACAACTTTAAAATCACTAGAAAAAATATCATATTTAAAACAAAACCCTAGCAAATGCAGTAAACAACAAAAGGGGATCAAAAGAATCTACCTCTAATACCCAAGTAAGAATTCGTCAATTCTTGAACGCCGTCGAGCTGTTCAATTGCATCAACATAATCTCCTCTAAGAAAAGTAAAAGAAAAAGATAGCTCTAATGAGTTTGAACAAAGCAACCGCAAAATGTAGCTCTAAAATGCGAATTGAGAGACCAATAGAACCAAAATGATCATATAGAAAGAACCTTTCAGAAAACAATGTAGACATAGCAAGCAAAGCAATTCCTTTGGAATTCTCATGTTTTGGGTCATTTCCTTCGGTCAACTCAGTCGTAAGACAGTGCTTCAACACCAAATAACCCATACCGTATGATCCAACTAATCACACAAAAAAATCAACAAACCCAAAATAAAAAAACCACAAAGATGATAACTTTGAATAAAACACACAAATGGGTCATCAAAGAACCAAAATTTCTGATAAAACAAATGCATTTTTTGTCACCTGATTTTTCAGACCTAGCTTGTCTCAAAGCGTATGCGCTCATCCGAACAACATCTTCGACAGCTAAGCTTTTATCCAACGCCAAGCCAGTGTTGAATGACCTGAATGAAATGGGAGAGGGTTTTGCAGTGAGAGAAACAAGAGCTTTGGGGGAGATTCTTGATGAAAATTTTGATGCTATGCGAAACATGGTTGCTTGAAAGAGGAAGGAAATGATAATTTGGAAATGAAATGAAGAGTAGGCCTATGATGCAATTGAGATGGGTTTTGAGTGAAAAGTTAGAGCACGAGTTTGTTGCCCCAGTTCACGAGGGATTCAAATAAGTTTGTTACCTTGTTTAGCTACAATTTGTGACAAATTCTTAAGTTTTGCAAAACTGTGTCATGTGGTAAAGCAAAGACCAATTCATGTTTTTGTAAAAGTTAAAAATAAAAATTCTAGTCCATTACTCATATATATGTTGTAATCCATGACAAATCACTGGTTAAATACCTATGCGTCCACAGGTTTAAATAACAGCAATAGCAATGCTATCTCTACATCACACTATATACCTACACACTGTATGTACTGTTCACAAATACAGTGAACAGTACGTAAACAGTAGAATCGTACAGTACCACGTGAACAGTGGTGAACAGTTGTGAACAGTATAAAAAAATAATTCATGAAAAAGAATTTTTATTACTAAAACAAGTTGGTTAATACAGTATAAACAATTAATTAATTAAACTATGAAATTGGTTAATAAGTATCCAGTTATAAAAACAATTTTTGTAGTAAAATAAAGTTGGTTAATATAATGTAAAAAGTTGGTTAATGAAGATATGAAATTGGTTAATAAATATCCAGATATAAAAAAAAACAAAATAATTTTTATATTTTAAAATAAAAAATATTTTATTATTATAATATTTTACTATTCACCGTATTGGTGAACAGTAAATACAGTGTAGTGTATGATTTGGTGTAGAAATAACATTTTTCTTTAAATAATTTGGTATAATAAAATTTTATTCAAATACATATTAAAAATAATATTAATGTATATTTTATTGTTTGAAATTAATTTATTGTGTTTCGTACCATTTCATAAAATATTTCAATTACCTTTTTAATATCAGAGACAAATATAAATGAGTGATAGTGTAACACCTATCAATAAACAACAAATTATCTTGATAACGAAAATAAATTGTGTCTTAATTTTATTACAGTGAAAAGATTAAAATATATAATAATTAAGATTTCAAATTTTTTATCATTAAAATCAATATTTATGTATGTTTTCTTATCTCCCGTCACTTCATAAAATTTTCTTTAATCACCAGTAAAAAATGTAATTCAATATAATTTATGTCATTAAAAGTGATCAATATAAAACTAATTGGCATATCATTTAGATTTAGATTGATTGAATATCATTCATCATATTAATTGTATTTCAGTTTCAATATGTGTACACACCAAATAAAAAGAACAATTATTTTTTTATCACACGGGTAATATTAGATGTTTTATAAAAGACCAACTAGTGGGATACGTGTTTTCGCACGGATCCCGGTCAGTTACGCGTATTGGTTTAAAAATAGATTTAATTTATTTAAAAAAATAAATTAAAAAAAGAAGACTGTCATAAAATAAATAAATAAAAGGAAAAAAATAAAATTGAATAGTAAATAGTTAATTATTAAAAAAAATTGTATGGAAAAGAATTTTTTTTAGATATTTATTTAGTTAAATATTATAAAATATTTCAAAAAAAGTAATAGCATTAGAAAATTATAATTCAATAAGATGATTGTTGAAAATTAAGTATTGATAAAGTAAATATAAAACATGCTA
The DNA here is from genome assembly GCA_963966055.1 of Lathyrus aphaca. Lineage (NCBI taxonomy): Eukaryota > Viridiplantae > Streptophyta > Magnoliopsida > Fabales > Fabaceae > Lathyrus > Lathyrus aphaca. The sequence continues at coordinate 258,494,647 of OZ014525.1, read as the reverse complement.
TTTGAAAAGAAAAAAAGCATAACGAAAAATATTAATCAATATTGTATATTTTACCGTATATAAATATTTGAATCAACAGTGTATTTATGTTCGTGAGTAAATACACAAATTTTATTACATCAAATTTTATCTATATTAACATTATTCAATATTCGAAACAATAATATGATTGATAAATTAATATTATTAAATATTTGAAACAATTAAAGTTGTAACCGTAATAACATTAAATATTAGGAACAATAACATGATAAATTAATATTATTAAATATTTGAAACAATTAAAGTTGTAACCGTTTATAAGAAAAATATTTTTTCCCGTATATATAAATAAATTAATCAACAATTTATTTGTTCCCGTATAAAAATATTTGAATCAACAATGTATTTTTGTCCGTAAGTAAATTCACTAATTATATTACATCAAATTTTATCTATATTAATATTATTCAATAATTGGAACAATTATATGATTGATAAATTAATATTATTCTATATTTGAAACAATGATATAATTGATAAATTAATATTATTCAATATTTGAAACAATTAAAGTTGTTTTCATTTATAAGAATAATATTTTTTCCGTATATATAAATAAATTAATCAACAATGTATGGAGTTATAATAAAAAGGTTGATAGAGTTATAATATAAAAAGTTTATAAAATTTAATAAAAGAGACAAACAAATATTCAAAATTGAAATTAGTTGAAAATTAATGGAAAAGCATAGTTTAAAATATTTAAAAAAACGAAAAGTTTGCAGTACAACGACATAAGTTTTACATATATTTTCTTTAAATGCAAAAAAAAAGAATAAAAATCTCCACGATCGAACAAATTTTGGTATGATTATTTGTGCATTCACACGGTACTCATGTGTTACCCGTGTGTTCGCATGGATACTGGCGTAGACCGTGGATATGTATCATTTAGGGTATGGAAACAAATTGTAAAACTTAAAATATTAGAGTTATAGTAAATTTAAATTTAAATAGTAATGCATATAAAAAAAATAATTTAATCAATAATATATTTTTTCCCGTATATACATATTATTTTTGTTTTAACAATATTTATAAAATAAATAGAATCAATAGTAAAGTTGTTCCTATTTTTAACAACAATATTTTCTCCCATGTAAAATAATATTTTAATTAATAACAACAGTATCATTTTTGTTTTGATATTATTTATTAATATATTTAAATTAAAAATAAAGTTGCTTCCGTTTATAAAAGTATTTAAATAAAATATTTTTGTTTATAATATTTATACCAAAAAATTGAATCAATAATAAATTTGTTCCCGTTTATAAAATTATTTAAATCAAAATATTAGTTTTGTTTTGAGAATATTTACAAAAATAATAGAAATCAATAGTATATTTATTCTCGTTTATAACAATAATATTTTCTCTCCTATATAAAAATATTTTAATCAATAATATATTTATTCCCCTTTATAAATATTAATTTTTTTGTTTTAATACTATTTATATATTTGTGATTTTTTCCAATTACAATCAAGTTGAAATAATATAGCCAATTAGAAACATTTATTCAATCATTCTTTATTGTATTAATTTCATTAAGTGACTCATATTTTTATGGTATTTGTTTCAATATTATATTTTTCCTCTAGTTACATCAATGCCTACGTACAAATATTGATTTGCTAAACACATTTGTTCGCATATTTTAAAAAATTATTGATAAATTTTATTTCTTAAAATTTGGATAGTTTCATATAATATCCATAATAGGAAAAGAACTATTAAAACTATATTACAGGAAAAAAAAATGGTTGTTGTATATTATCAATTAAACATAAAATAAATATTTTTAATTGAAAATTAATTTAGAGACCCATGGTCAAATTTATTAACTTTATATACATTTCATAATTTGATCAATTTGCTATCAATTATTACACGTAAATATTAGAAAAAATAATATATTTTCCAATTTTAAATTCTCTTTAAAATAACAATTGAATTAAACAGTTTTAAATCCAATCATCATGTTAGTTTCATTTTATGATAGTATCCAAGATTTGCATTTTTAAACTTATAGGTAATTAGAAATTTAGAGAAAACATTAAATTATATTTAATACAAAATTTTGGAAGAAAAAAATTGGAAATTAAGTAAGTGAAATCATATTAAAGAAATTTTTCTTTAAAAATGGTTCATAAAATGAAACTTAAAAAAATGTAAAAATATTGAAGACATGTATTGTGTTATAATTATTCCAAAGATGAGATAAAAACAACTTTTTTTTTTATAAGCAGATAATAAACAACTTATTTTCATAATCAGTAGGGAGAAATGCCGCATCATATTTTAAAGCTAGTTTGTCATGTTCTAAATGATGACTAATTAATCCTAATTAGTTGTATGGTATGTGATTCTTTTTTCTAACGAACCAGACAACCACAACGTTACTAATATTTAATATTTAAAGGTATGACTATTATTGATAATGAGATATATCACATTTGGTGCTGACCACTAAAAACGGCACATACATGAGTGCCTTTCAATTTCATTACTCATTACTCATTTGAACGTAGAAGGCAAGTGTTGGATAACAGAGTAAAAGTATAATGCCTCCACAATATGAATGCAGCCATGGATAACATAGTGAAAGTATACTATTATTTATGCATGATCAAAAACAACAACCATCAGCAACCTAAAAAGACCAATAAAACTCATCTTTAGTTTCAGGTTTAACCCCAAAAAGCCTTTCAAGTCCCTCGGATAACTAGAGGTCAAAATAACAAAATAAACACTTTGTTAGTAGTGACCAGAATGTATAAATACTAAGCAATATATATAAACACAAGATAACAAACAATTGAATGTGTAAATACTAAGCAATATATATAAACACAAGATAACAAACAATTGAATGTGTAAATACTAAGCAATATATATAAACACAAGAACACCAACCATCCTACACAGTCGAAACATGACCATCTGCAAAATTTGATAGCAAAATATATTCTGCTTTAAGTCCAACACTTTTTGATGGGACCCTTTTAATATTTGGCAACATCATCATTGGTTTTGGATTGGTTGGTTTTGAAAACACCATAATCAGCAAATTTAGAAGAACACCAACCATCCTGCAGAATCGAAACATGACCATCTGCAGAATCGAAACAACCATATAATCAACAAAGTTTGTTATCGAAATTGTACATTGAAATATAATACAAGGTAAGGAGATAAATTAATTGATCAAATAATACTTATATCAAATTTAAGAATGAGCAGTAATATACCTTTGTGAGGCATTTTGTAACAATTATATAAACTGTGAGATTGTGTCCAATGCTTGTAACATTGCAAAACGAATTGTAACAGTGGAACTACAATTGTAACACTGAAACCTTAGCGGAAGCAATCACACTTCTAATGTCGCAACCACAATGCTTGTAACACCACAACCGCAATGCTTGTAATGCAGCAACAACAACGACAACAATCACAATTTTAACGCCACGGTCGTAATGGAAGCAAATAATGAAAGTTGCAAAAATATCATATAAGGGAAAGTCCATTTTGACTCAGCAACAGTTTGACAGATCCAATACCTACAGAATATTAGTATATAGTTTATAAGATTAGTTTTGTAGTCCTAAATAGTGTATTGAATATGATGAAGAGTTAATGGAGTCAAATCACTTACGTTATGTAGTTCTAACTTGGAAGCCACCGTACTGATTACAATTGCAGGACCACCAAATATAACTGTAGTGGCAATAGCAAGAACCTTCTGGTCAAGTGCATTAGGATTATGCAAAACCCAATTAGGCTTCTACAAATCTTACCTGATCAGGAGGACCTTCCAGCAATTTGGTGCAACGGCCAAAGAATGGGAGAAATGGGGGGGTGTACCTGCAAGGCACTCCGATGCTTAAGTGAGTATAGGTACAATGAAGTAGCTAAGTTATAGGATGAATCAAAATACCTGACCCTTTAGTGAAAAAGAGTATTTATAGTGAGCCCCCAGCGCTGGGCCAAGGTCCTTCTTTGGGCTAGATCAGCTAGGCCCAAGGAAGAACTGCCAAGGAACGCGTGAGAAGCGTGAAGACCTAGCTAAGAGGTCTGGTCCTTGGTCCAACTGCCCCTATCTTTCAGGAGATAATAGGGGACAATTGGGTGATGTGGCAAGTGACCTGGCAGACTTGTTCTTTGCCCGTTCTGAGTGCATGCCCGTCGTATGAGAAACTTGCCCGACTGTTAGATGCCTCTGCCCGTCTACTAGGTATCTCTGCTCGAGTATATGGGCCTCTGCTCGACCTGTTGGGCCATAGCCTAATACAATCTTGAGGCCCAGTTGTCGCTCCCCGGATTTCCATCCTGGTACAAACGCGAAAGTGGCGCGGAAAAAGAATAGAGTCGCCAGCCAGGCATTTTTATCCCGAAGAAAGGGAATGGTAATGCTGCACAAACCAGAAGAAAGAAGAGGAAGGACACAGGTCCTACGAACCAAAGAGACTGAGTTCAGGAGTCGGTTACGACCTGGGAAGGTATTAGCACCCAGATCGTCCGCCGTACCCGACGGTATCCACGCTTACAAAGAAACTGTTTCAAAGGGTGAGGGTATGAAAGCTGCAGCAAAGAAAAAAAAGAACTGGATAAAAGAACTGGGAAAAGAACTGAATAAGAAACAAAGAGAAAAAATGTAGGGAAAATAAAGATTGTGCTTGAACGGGCCCTACCCCGCTGTCTACGTACCTCATCAGGATAATGAGGATCAGAGACGCCGTAGTTCCCCTAACTAGGGGTACTAAAAGGAAATTGCTTGTGAATTAAAGCTTGAACTGCCTATGCCATTGCTCAGGTGTTGCAGACTCGGACGACGAGTGCGTAACCGTCTTGCAAAATGACAAGTAGGAGCAAGTTCGCGTACAGAGCGAATGAGATGAGAAAAGAATTCCTGAAGGAAAGACGCTTATTGTTTGTTTGTGTTTTTTATGAAGCTTTTATGAGTGTGTCACAAGGAAGTGAACTCAAGCTCTTTTCAATGGAATGTGTACTTGTCACTACATTCCAAGATGGAATAATAGAACAAGCACACTCAAGTAAGGAGAAGATCCCCAAAACTTGAACCCAAAGATTAGGGCCTAAGCTCACTAACTTGTTAAATTATTAAGTGTTTTTGGCATTTACAGATGAAGAAGTGTTTTTTTATGCTTTTCTTTATGAAGAAGATACCTTGATCAGACTTGTGCATCACAAGGTAAACTTGTACTATCCCAAGATGGGAAGACCACAAGCATACCTCATGGGATAAGGCTATGGATCAAGACATCACTTCAAACTTATTAAGATGCTTTTTAGAGTTATGAGATGAGAAGAGAAGAAGAACCAAAAGGATCTCAAAGGCAAAATTCTAAAGGGGGACTAAAATAATCCTAAGTGTTAACATGCATGGATGTCCTAAGGATTAGTGAGGTTTCTATCCTAATGAAAAAGGAAAGAAAAAAAGAAGAAGAAGATAGAAGAAGGGATGAGAAAGGCCTAAGCCCAACAACAAAGGGTTAGTGCACAAGATAAACATAAGAGGGAGGGATGAGATTTGGATATGTGGAACTCAATTCCCACACCTCACACTTACCAAGCCCCTGCAAGGTTAGTAAATCATACAAGTGAAACACAATGCGCAAGTTAACATGATAACATCACACAATCAGAAGTGAAATGATATAAACATATGCACAATGCAAATGCAACTCAAAGGAATGAGGAGAAGAAGTATGCAAGCTAAAGATGCAACATGAAACACTTATGAAAACAAATGCACACTTATGAAATATGCATAGCAAAATGCACAAGATATGAACACAAAGCTCACAACCAGAACCAAAAAAAGATGAAGAATGGCTTAAGAAGCCAACAAGATGAAGAGAAAAGAGGCACAAGACCAAACAATACCAAAATGGAAGCAAAAGAAACAAAGAGATGAAGTGAAAACACTTAAGGAAACAAATGACTTAAAGAAGAAGCAAACACAAAAATTCAGAAGACACAAACCCTATCCTAGGACCAGGAAGGTACCCATACCCCAAAGGAACCCCAAATGAGAAGAAGAAGTTGGCACAAGTGCCCTTTTTGGCTTATATGAGAGCTAGAGGTTCAAAGGAAGCAAAATGGGACAAGGTTCAAAGGAAAATTCAAAACAAATCAACCAACCATCTAAAAATTCCACAATGGAAACCAAATGATCTTCAAACATAATGTAACAATGGGCCAAAAGGATTTGGGAAGATTCAGAAGCAAACAAGGTTTAATGGGGGCAAGAACACAAGTTAGGGTTACAAACTTACATCACAAGTCACAAGATCAAGACTCAAGAAATAAGTTTCTAAATATCCAGAGAAAAATCACATGAAAAGTTCAATGTCTTAGGAATCCAAAGCAAAAATAATGGGATCAAAACTCAAAATATTGAAGAGTATGGAAAATGAACAAGGCAGTGTGGTCAAAAGAGGATTCAAAAGAAGTCAATGGACACAAATAATTAATTCAGACACATGGAAAATGAAAAAAAATAAAATAAAAATATGATAAAATAAAAGAGACATTAAATGAGACTCATGATTTTTTTGGGATTTTTTTAGTGAAGGGAAGTATTTTAAAATAATTGAAATGGAACTGAATAAAAAAGAAAATAAAAGGAAAAAAAGAAATTAAATGAATTGGTGAGGAGGTGTAGGAAGTAAGGCTACACATTGAATTTGGAATGGGCTGAGAACTTGGAGGTGCGTTTAGCACTCTGAAGGCCCAAGGTTGCGCAGATGTATAGTCTTTATGGTGTGAATTAATGGAAATAAATGGAAAATGCTGGAAAAAAGGAGGGACGCATGATGGATCACGCGGCTGGAATTGGAGACCTCATTAATTGAGGTGGCAGATTGCTGCGTTGGGATTGGTTGGTGTATGCTAGTTATTATAGGCTGTATCACACGCATCATTAAAAAAGAAAAGGAAGAAACACATGAGACGGAAGGGAAGCTAGGGCAACGTGGCAAGCTGTGGTGCGCAGGATGGCCAAATCTGACGGTGGCTGAGTTATCTTCTTTGTGGAAACCCTAACATGAACATCAAGCATTTTCCGGTGACCGGAGCTAGGGCTCCGGCACCGGAAATCAAACCAGAACCACAAATGGCCATAAAAAAATATCAAGACCTCCAGATCCACTAATTAGACCTCACTGAATTCAAATATAACATCAAAAAAGGCTAAAAATCAAAGGATTGGACGGATCAAAGAAAAACATAATGCACCATGAAACTTTGAACTCCAATAACTTATGCTATGATGCACCATTTTCAAATCCAAAAAGTGCAGAATCATCAGTGAAGATCAAAGAACACAAAGCAACAACTTAATTCCATTTCTAGATCACAACATTTAGAGCCATACCTGAGATGGAGATCTTGATATAGTGAGCTAGAAAACCAAAGAATAGAAGCAATGCACTCCTCTTACTCCCTAGATGCAAAATAAATGCATCTAGAATCTTGAAACACATTGGATCTGAAGTTTCAAAGCAAGTTGCCTTGAAATGGTAAGCTTCTATTTCTGTGTCTTAAGCTCAAATGAATGGTAGAATCTTGATCTATGTCACTCACTGATCAAGAATGTGGAAGAAGTTTGTGAAGAATGTGAGAGAATGAAAAGATTTTTGAGAAAATGCAAAGTTGCATGAAGTTTTAGAGTGAGAGAATGAGAGAGATCGGAGACTTGCTAAACCCTAATTCTTCTCTTTGTGACCTCACAAGGCAATACTGAAAGAATGAGGTGAAATGCACGAATGAATCATGAGAAAAGTGTCAAGTTGCATAATTTGCACTTGGTGAGATAAGAATGTTATGCTCATGCTCTCTTGGTCCTCTCAGCACATGGGCAATTCATTTCCCCCCCTTGATTCAAATCCAATCACTCCTGGCCTTTAGATTCAAGCATCACACTTGTTTCATGACTTTTGCCAATTTTGCAATTTTTAGGTGATTTTCTTGTTGTGCACGAAAATGGACAATTCTTTGGATCAAATTGGTCATAATGTGATTTATTTTGAATTTGAAACATAATTGGACCAATACCAAGTCTCACAATTCAAGTTTGAAGCATTTTGCAATTGGTGGCAAACTTGAAAAGTGAATTTTGCCCTAGAAACATGACTTTTTCGAAGGACCTATAGAGAGATCTAGGAATCCTATGAAAATGTACTTGTACTTTTTGAAAATGGGAGCCCTTACTCTTCAACTTTTATGTTTTACTTTGGTCCATTTGAAGAATTTTTGATCATGTTAAGGCCATTTGAAAATTAGGGCAAAAGTTGCCAAATTTGGAAAACTTCAAAAACCAACTTTGTACCATTTTTGCAAAACCCTTCAAATCTCCATGATTCTTGAACTTTAGGCATCCCAAACCTCTTATAACATTGTAAGGACCCCTCTTGGCCAGAAAATTTGGGTTAGACCCCTTGAAATTGCACAGTTGACTTTTTAAGGGCACTGTTGACTTTTTCCTTCATCTGCAAGCAACTGAGGCATTGTCTGACTTCGACATGGAATTTTCTCATGAAAATTGACACATAGGATCCTCTTAACATATAGAAGACTTTGCCCAAATGAAATGTCCAAAGTTGTGAGATCTTGGTGCTTGAATCACAAACCCTAATTTGGGTGCCTTGTATAGGAGCTTTGCCTTGTCCTGAGACCTCTGATGATCATGCAATCTTCTGAGCTTTTGCCAATGGACTTGATCTTGTAAATGGAGTGTAGACTCACCATAAGACTTGTACAAACTCATTGGGACCCTTGTCATGGATTGAAATGCTTCAAGGACCTCCACAGATGACCATATGCTTGATGCTAGGACATGAAGGATGTTATGCCTCATCTTTCTATGATATGATGCTAGGAAAATGATATGAGTACGATGAATATGATGTGATATGATGCTTAAAATGAAGAGGGCAAATTTGGGGTGTTACACCAGTCCGGAACAGGAGCCCCCCAAGTCGAGTCTCCGAGTCGGAGTGATGAATTGTAATATAGTCGGGCGTATGCGCGTTGGATAAAGCAGCGGGCGCATAGCTGAGTCGAGCATGGTGTTAACGGAATCAACCGACACGTTTCATCGTCGGGCATGTGGCGTTTAATAGAGTCGAGGATGTTTCATATAGTCGGGCAGATGTACAATCGCCCGACGTCGTTCAGGATTCTTGTGGATTGACGTGTCTCAGCATTAATGGTGTGTCGCTTCGTTTCCTGTGCAAACGGCGGTGTAGGTACTAGGAAATGACGACTCGGTGCGTCCGTCCACGCGCTTATGACTATATAAAGGGAATAATCCACTTCATTTGGACTTTTTCGCTCTGACGTTGACCGGAAGCTCTGAAGAAAAATCTTTCTCCGCCCGTCTCCGCCGTCTCTGCTCGTGCGCCACCGTTTTTTCCTCCACTTCAAATATGCCAAGTACCACTTCAGATTCCCTGTTTTATGTGCTTTTCCGTTTAGTAGCTAGAAATTTGCATGATTTATTTGCGTAAAGTTGGTAGAATCGGTCTGGGGATAGTTTTTTAGGTTTTAGGTATGAAATTTTCTGGTAGGGTTAGAATGTCCCGGGAAAAAAATTCATATGCGTTTGAATAAACCGGGCGTGGTAAGCATGTCACGGGCGAAAAATTCATGTGTGTATGAATGTCCCGGGCGTGAAATTCATACGCACATGAACGTCCCGGGCAGGTTTAGCATGCCTCGGGCGTGAAATTCATGTGTGCATGAATACTCCTAGGTAAGGCCGGCATGCCGCGGGCGTAGAGTTTACGTCAGTGCGACTTCATGGGTTGGGACTTTACGTGCTCATATGCTCGCGAGGGTCGCCCCTTCGTCAGGCTTTGGGGCATGCGTTTTAGTTTTACGCCCTTTCACTTGACTTGCGGTGGAAGGGTGGATTTGATGCAATGTCGAATTCAATTTTTCTGTCTACGTTTCAGGTACGACCGAGCATCTGCAGGTCGGGGGAGGAGATGCTGAACCGCGGCCCCTAGATGAGGAGGAGGTCGTACATCGAAATATCGAGGAGGGAAATGTCGGGGAGGATACTGAGCACGTTTCCTTGTCCGGGAAAAACGATATATCCTGGGTTGCGGATGAACCCTTGGAAGAAGAATCCTATTTTTGTGATGAGACGACCCACGCATACGCTGTGGTGGAAGACCTTAGTCCCTAGGAGTCTGGGAATTGGCAGTGTCTTGCTCCTCAAGAGGCGGACCGAATATGTCATCGCTTCCCGAGGAAACAGTTCGCCATGTACAAGTTCGCCTTCCGAGAGGCGAGGGTCAGGTTGCCCTTCAACTCGTTTCAGATGGGGTTTTCAAGTGGCTTCGGCTGGCGCCGTCATAACTGCACCCTAACGCCATTGCTTTTATGCGGGAGTTCGAATTAGTCTGCCGTTTCCTCGGCATTGGGTGCACTATGCCTCTCTTTTTCCATATCTTCCACCTGCAAAGGTCTGGTGTCCGAGGGCGTCACAGCTGGGTGTCCTTTAAGCAGTCGGTGAGGCTATTCAAGACGTACGTGGATTCCGCCCGACACTTTAAAGGGCGATGGTACACGGTGAAGCCGATCACCCATTTCGCCATGCACTCCCTCTATTATTACAAGCGGAATGCGGCTGGGGAGGAGAAACTCATGTCGAGGAGACCCTTGAGGTGGCAGCCCAACCACTTCAAGCTTTCAACCAGTCATTACCGGGTAAGGTTCTCGAGCCTGGGTGTCGAGGACAGGCTGACTTACAAGAAGCTGGTAGAATATGTGCAGAGTTTCAACCTGGCGGTTTGAGTCGACCGAAAAGGTGCTCCCTATGTCGACGAGGCTGGGATGCCGATCTGCGAACCTCGTCTTATAAACATGAAGACTCTGCTCGAGTGTGATACAGATGAGGAGGCCATGGAGCTATTGCATAGGTGTTCTTTTACTCTTATTTTCCTTGGTCGTGTCTTTCCTACTAACATTTTTGTTGTTTTTTGTTTTGCAGGTGCTATGCCTTCCGTTTGTGACCGTGTTCTGAAGCTGGCCAACCAAGCCGGAGTCCCGGACAGGGTTCCTAAGAAAAAGAAGAAAGCGGTACCCCGAGTTCAGGAGGTGGCCGCTGACCCCGGGGCAGGTACCTCTAATACTGCTAGCCCGGTGTCTACGTCTCCTCCGCCTGCTCAGCGATCCTCCCTGATCCAGATACAAGACAACCCCCCTCCTTCTACCTCTCCTCTTCTCAAATGGAAGCGCCTGGACGGGACTCTTGCCCGGTCTGCCGCAGCGGGGGGCAGCAGTCCGGGTGGCCCTTGGAGCTATCTACTGCCTCCCTGCTATCTAGAGCAGGAATTTTTTAAGGCTGAAGGTGCTGTCGTGGTGGCGGCGCCCGAGGCGAAGGCCATCTTGAGCCAGGATGCGGATGTCCGGCGAAGGGAGCTGGTTAGGGATCTGGCCGCAGTTATCAGGGTGATGGAGACGATAATGGTTCTGTCTGACACCGCTATTTCCACGGCTTCCTTGGAGGATGCCCTTCTGAAGGCTCGTTCTGAGAAGGATAAGTTGTAAAAGGACCTGTCTGACTACAAGGAGGAGCATCAGCTACAAGAGGGGCTGAAGAAGGAGTTGGAGGAGATGAAGCTCGAGCGGGATACGCTAAAGGCGGAGAAGGAGAGTCTAGAAGAGCAAGTTGTTGGGCACAAAAAGGTGGCCGAGGAAAATGAGCAGCACCGTGCCCGGATGGCTCTGCTTGAAGGTGCAATCCGCCCCCTGGAGGATGAAACTGAGGAGGAGCTTGCTCTCTGCACCCGGGGTGACTTGGTCAAACACATCCGAGCTGCCAACAAGGACCTGGTGGAGATGTTCAAGGAAGGTTTCGACAATGCCACCGATCAGCTGAAGGTGTTGAACCCTGGGTTGGTGACGGAGGGGTCAGCTCAAAACTACTGTGTGGTTGACGAGGAGATCGTGTGCCCCTTCGCAGCTGATGAGGAGCTGGAGGATGAAGAGTAACTCCGGGCGGAGTCTTTGAATTTTGTTTTGTTCATATTTTGTATGGCCTGCGTGCCTGTATGTGACGGCCTCCGTGCCTATATGAATATTGGCCTTCGGGCTCACTTTGTATTTCCTTTGGCTGCGGCCGCTTTAAATGAATGTTTTTAATTCATCTTATTTGTTTATATGTTTGTCTGATTTTGTATTTACTATATTTTTGAACTGTTTATGCTCGACAATGTTGGTCTCGTCGGTTTAGGGAACCGATGAGGTGGCAGGCGTTGTGCTCGCCTAGAATCGAGGTCGAGTTTGCGATTGGAGAACTCCGACCTCGGGGCTTGGGTTTTCCCATCGCGAGCTGGGTGCCCTACCAATCGTGGTACTACGACATTGGGGCTCGTTTGAGGTGCCCAGTGTCGGGGAGGGTTGTGTTCGCTGGAAGGGTTGTGTTCGCCCCTGGGTAGCGTAGATCCTCCCTGTCGTACCTCCCATGTCTGCCCGGGTCATATTTAGCTATAATATTGTCTAAGTTTCTTTGCGTTCCATGGTCGAGCGAGTTCTTCACCTTTTAGGTTTTCCAAATAGTAGACCCCGTTGCTCGTCTTGTCACGGACGCGGTAGGGGCCTTCCCAGTTGGCGGCCAGTTTACCCTCTCTTGGGTTTTTTGGTTTCTTCCGAGGACCATGCTGCCCACCTGGAACTCTCTTTTTATGACCTTCGCGTCATGGCATAAGACTATTTTTTGTTTGAGGGATATTTCCCTAAGGGCTGCTTCGGAGCGGATCTCGTCGACGAGGTCCAGCTCGGCTCGAAGTGCCTCATCGTTCATTTTCTCGTCGAGGGGCTCCTCTATGCGTCTCGTCGGTTCTCGTATTTCTACCGGGATGACTGCTTCGGTGCCTTATATTAGTCTAAATGGGGTTTCCCCGGTCGTGGAATGTGGTGTCGTACAGTATGCCCATAGGACGTTGTGTAACTCCTCGACCCATGCCCTTTTTTCCTCGCCGAGTCTGCACTTCAGTCCGCACAGGATTACTGTAAACACCCCAAATTTTCCCTCACCCATTCACACCATGGCTTGTGATCTTTTCATATGCATAAGTTTAATCATAGCATCTCATATTGCATATTTGCTCCACTGCATTGCTTCTAAGTCATCTGCATCTAGGGTTTGTGATCTGAGCAATCTAAGAGCTATTTGAGCCACTTCAAAGGTCATCAATTACTTAAAAGGGGTCCATGTGTGTTCAAGCATCATATTATATCCCCACAAAGTCAAAGAAGTCAAAGAATCACAAGAACTGAGAAAGGCATGGAAGCAGAGCCAGGTTTAACTGCACAAATGACCTAGAATTAGGGTTTTGGTTTCAAAGGCCATAACTCCAAATTTTTGGTCATTCTTGTTTCTATTGGTCTCTATATGTTATAGGGATCATGCATATCAAGTTTCATGAATAAATTCCATGAGGAAGGCATATAATCAAGAGTTGACTTCTTGAACAAGTCAGTGCAAAATCAGGGCATCTGAGGCCCCCAATGACCCAACCAAGGGGTGTTCTTCATCATTTTGAATGTGTATGATCTTTATTTGATCATAGAAGATGTTGGAAGTTCACAAAATTGAAGAATTTCAAGCCATTTGCAAAGTTTCCTTTTTGGGAAAATGACTTGTAATGTAAACTTGCCATTTTGGGAAACTTTTTCAACCCTTGCTTTTTGATTCAAAAATGCTTCAAATGGGAAAACTTTGGTCATGAAAGTTGTAGAATGGATCATTCACTTTTCAAAAAGTACAAGAACTCATTCTAATTCATTTTGGATCAAAAGTTATGGCTTGTCAAAGTTGGGAAAAATCACATAATTTCAAGTTATGCACCAAAGAGGCAAAGTTGCAAAATCCCTTGCCAAGGCAAATTGAAACCTCAAAGTGACTTCTAATCTTTGCACAAACATAAACCAAGGCTTAAAAATCAGAATGCACCAAAGATTTGTCCAAATTCATGACTTGTGGATCAAGAAACTTCAAAAGGGCCAAAATTGAACAAAGTAGCAAAACATCATACAAACCCTAATCCACTTGTTAATTGGCTTCAAGACTAATCCCATGGCTCTCCTCATTCCTTGCTGCGCAGGACACCCTCTTGTACTTGGCCTACCATTGACCCATACCTCTCTTACACCTAGACTTGACTTTTTTGCAAAAACCCCATACCAATCAGCCTGTGCCACACCAACTTCTCTGACCTCTCTAGTTGTGATAAGTGGACCAAATGAGATGAAACACACTACACACACAAGCCTGAAACACCCCAGAAGCCATAGCTCACAAAAATCCTCCATTTTGCATTTTCTATCGAATCACTTAACTCAGCCATCCATTCCTCAAATTTCTTCCACCATCCATCTCAAAACACTTCACTTGGCCAAAATTGAACAAAGTAGCAAAACATCATACAAACCCTAATCCACTTGTTAATTGGCTTCAAGACTAATCCCATGGCTCTCCTCATTCCTTGCTGCGCAGGACACCCTCTTGTACTTGGCCTACCATTGACCCATACCTCTCTTACACCTAGACTTGACTTTTTTGCAAAAAACCCATACTAATCAGCCTGTGCCACACCAACTTCTCTGACCTCTCTAGTTGTGATAAGTGGACCAAATGAGATGAAACACACCACACACACAAGCCTGAAACACCCCAGAAGCCATAGCTCACAAAAATCCTCCATTTTGCATTTTCTATCGAATCACTTAACTCAGCCATCCATTCCTCAAATTTCTTCCACCATCCATCTCAAAACACTTCACTGATCATCCCTGACCCTTCACCTTGCCTGGAAACCCCCCTGAAATCAAAACACGATTTCTTGCCCTCTCTAAACAGAACTCAATCAATCTCACAAACTAGCCAAAATAAACTCCAAACAAGCTTTGCAAACACTTGAGGGAGGTCAGTAGAGTTGATTGGAAGCAAGGAACTGGTCCAGAAGCTCCTGGATTGAAAGCTTCAACTCAGGTAGCCACTGAAATTCATTTTTCCAGAAGCTTTATTTTAAGTTACTAAATGGTTAAGTTTGATTCCCTGAGTTCATTGAACCTTTTATTTTTGAAAATGATGAAGAAATGAGTGTGTATGATCTGACTGAAATTTCTGCCATTTTTGAACTTTGCTTCGAATCTTGTTAATGGTGAGAAATAAATTCCATTTGAGGGCAGGGATGAGTTTAGGGAGGTGAGAGGAAGTGATCTGGAGCTTTAGAGTTCCAGAAATAACCTAGGGAGTGAGTTTGAGATTTTCAGGGAAGGATGTCACCGGAGAAGACGACCGGAGCTCTTCTCCGGTGACCTGAATGTCATTAATGTGTTAATCACGATTAGGGTTTGGTTTGAATATAGGCCGTAGATCTTGCTGACTTCCATTGACCCGCGCGCAAACAAAGGGTCCAGATTCATCACTTAAGCCCTAATCCACGTCATTAATCTAATTAATTAAGTTTATAAATTAATCTGGTCAGTTTGAATGTGAGCCGTTGGATGACGCGCCAGTCAATTCCCTCCTTTTCCATTTGAATCTCAGCCTTAGATCCTGCATACTTTCCATTTAATTCATTTTATTTTCATTTGTTTTGCATTTATTTGTACGATTTTTTAAAAATAGTTAAAATCATCTAAAAATTATGAAATTTTTTGTCAAAGGTTTCATGAATTTTCAGAACACAAAAATATTTTTATTTTTATTTTTTACATTGAAAATTATTTTTAAATTATTTTAATGTTTATTTTTAATTAATTAATGAAAATTAATTAATTAGAAATACATTTAGGTATTTAAAAATCCCAAAAAAATTCACATTGCATTTAGAAACATTTAGAAACATTGTCCAACTCTCAAACCAAATTTCTTTTTTGTTCTTGATAACTTTTGATCATTTTCATTGGATTTAATTTCATTTTAAGGCAATATTTTGTTTCAATCTTCAAAAATTCCTTTCTGCCTAACCATTGAGAGTTGGATGATGATTCTTTTGGCATTGCATCTTGCATAGCATGTAGTTTATAGGATAAATTTGATTTGAATTGATCTTGCATTTTCAATTTGTTTAGCATTTTTCTTGTTGAAGTACCCCAAAACCCTAGCAATCTTAGGGAATTCATAACTTTCACTAGGTTAAGAGTTGGATCCTCTCCTTTGGGCAGTGAGTTTGTGAAGGTTTAGGGTATCTTTGAGTGCATTTTCAAATTTTTATCATGTCATTTGCTTCTGGTTTTGGATTTTTGCTTTGTATGATGCATGTAACCCTAATTTGTGCTTTCCCTTGCATCCTTCTTTCATTTGCTTGCATCCATTGACTTGCCATGACATTTTGTGCATCCACATGATTCATAAGACATCTTAGGACATGTTAGAATTATGTTTGATCATTGCATCTTTCATTTGCCATGTTGAATGTCATTTGCAGTTCATAACGTTTCATGTATGTTCATGGTTCAATACATGCCTCATTTGCATCCTTAGGCTTGTATGATCATTCTCATCTCTTGTCATGTGTTTGCATCATCTCTTAGCATCATGGCATTGCATCTCATTCTCATTGTGTTTCATTTTCTTATGCTAACATTTCAGGTGGTAAGTTGTTTGAGAAGTGAATTTGCCTTCACTTCTCACAATCTCTTTTCATCTCTTTCATACTTCCTTTGCTGCATTTTGTATGTGTTTTAGAGTGGGCTTTCTCATTCATGTTCATCTCCTACTTTATTTCTTCAAGCAACTTGTCTCCTTAAGTGGAGCAAGTTGTTTTGTTTCTCCTTGCTTCTTGTCCCTTTCATCTGCTTCCTTCCTGGTGGTTTCTCTGAAGATCTTTTGCAAGCCTCATTAACCCTAGGAATAACCAAGCATGATAACAATTAGGGTTTAATTAGTCCCCCATTTAGCTTTTACCTTTGTGTCATCCTTGAGTCTTCTCTTCTCATCTCATAATCAGGGACTAAACCCTAAAGGCTTTAAGGCTTTGTGATTAGGGTTATGCCTGCATCCTTCTATTAGGATGGAGTGTATAACTTTAATCCTAAGTGTTAAACCCTTAATGTGTTTAAATCCTTTAATCAACTCACTTAATAATCATCAAGACATCAAACTTGTAACTTGGGCCTTGCATTAGGGTTCTAATTCTTCCTTAATTGGTTAAGAAGGACTAACCCTAGTGTTAATGGACAAATCCCCCTCAAGTTGTCTTACAAACCATAAAAATCACTTCTTCATCTTACCATTAACTAAAATCCACTTAATAAAGGTTTGTTTTGTCATGAGGTTAATCCCTAATCATGGATTAAGTTGAGGAGTCTTCCTCAGCTTAAATGCTCTCATCTATCATCCTTCTATTAGGATGGTGTAATGAGTCCATTAAATCCTTGATTATGGCTTAAACTCATTACTTAACACTAAACAAAAACACCAAAAACATCTAAATAATCACAAGTAGGTTAATGATCTTAATCTTACACCATGGTGATTAAGTGTGAGATGCTGACTTCACACTTAAGGTACTCTCATTACCCCTAATCAGAGGGGGGATGTGATGAGTTTACTAACCCATTGGTTTAGGCTTAAGCTCATTTTCCTATGACAAACTCCAAAAAGCAATAAAAGAGTGAAAACACAAGAACAAACAATAATCGTCTCCTCCGGGATTCTTTTCTCATCTCATTCACTCACAAACGAGAACTCGCTTCTTCCGTCTGATGCAAGACAGTTTGCACCTGAGCCAGACAGGTCATACACTTGAGCATAGACAAGTAAGCAGTTCACAAGTCAATTTATCCTTCAGTCTCTTTGAGTCGAACTACGGTGTTCTGACTTCCTCATTGCACGAGAGGATACGTAGGCATAACTTAACAGTTATCGAACAAAAGTCTCTGTATATTCCCCCTCCTTCCAGCATTATTCTTTAAGCCTCATAGTCTTGAGCTTTATACTCCTGTTCTTACACTGACACTTCCCCTGTACACTTCACACTTCTCTTATACTGACGCTTGCATTCCTTCCAGCTTTGATACACAGATTGCACTGACATTACCCCTTTAAAACACAAATCTTTTAAGCGTGGATCCCGTCGAGTACGGCGGACAATCTGGGTGCTAATACCTTCCCAGGTTGTAACCAACCCCCTTTCTCAGTCTCTTTGGTTCGCTACCGTCTTATCCATATCTTTTCTTAGGTTTATGCAGCATTACCTTTCCTTCGGGATAAAAATGCCCAGCTGGCGACTCTTTTCTTTCTCTGAGTTCACCCCTGTGTGTTCTCTCTCTTTTCGCCGACCGTTCGCGTCTGTACCCCTCTTGGCCCTGTGTCATTTGGTGGGAGCGACAGCTTGGCGACTCTGCTGGGGACCCTTATACTGTAACCAGGGCTTCTAGTTTCTTTTGTGGGTTCCTCCTAGCGCTTGTTTGATTTGTGTTTATTGGGGTGTTATGTGCCAATTGTGTTGTATATTTGTTTTATTTATTGCTTTATGTACAGTTATTTATTGCTTTCTTTACAGCTTTATACATCATACTGTCATATTGTCATCTGGCTGGATCTGGTTATTATTTTGGTGGGTGGGGTTCTATTGAGAGTTTTAGGTCCTATACCTGGGACCTGAGTGACACCTAGGCTAGAGTGGTTCATGTTCTTTCCCATTCCATTTCGGTCTGGTGCGGGAATATGAAACACGGTTCAGATATGGGTTTCTTCTTGAGAACTCTGTGCTACAGATTTCCTGTAGTGCTAGAGCTATCTGGGAAGCCTGCTAAGTCTGGATGACCTTTATTATGACCTTTAGAAACTGAGGTGAATTAGAGGAGGATCTTTTATGGTTATTGTAAACACTGTACCTTCGGGTTAGAAGTGTTTACACTTCCCATAACGGATCCAAGTCTGAGGATCCTTGTTTTAGAACACCACCCGTGAGGGGGTTGGGCTGTTTACAGGTTTGCAGGTACCATTGGCCACATCATACCCTGTTACTTTGTTTTGGTTAAGAGTACTCCACTTTGGACAGTTCTTGTGATTTAACCCTGGACATGTGACTCTTTATTTGAGTCCCCCACCTTGGTTACTGGACTTATGAACCTCCATCTGGATTTCTTGAACATACATGGACCCATATATCAAGGCAGTTAATCAGATCCAGCTTGATCACAAACCCTTGCATAATCATTTGCATACTCATCATTGCATCATTTAACATTTGTTTATTTGTTTTTCAGGGTATCCACATTATATCTGGCTTGGTTTTGACCCCTTCATCTGCAGAGACCTCTGTTTCATCAGTTATCTACTTCAGCTGCTTTCATCACCAGCCTCAGCCTATCAGAGGCTCATCACCAGTATTTGTTTCAGCTCTTCATCAGCAGTCATGGCACCCAAGAAGAGCAACATTTCATACCATTTCCTTGAGCCTGTGCTGACTGGCATCAGGCAGGTCCAGACACTTATCACTCCAGACCACATCCCATTATTCAGAGAACATTATGGAGGCATCCTTGATATGGTTATGGACCTAGACCCTTCTCAGAGGAGTTTGATCCACACTTGCCTACAGTTTTATGACCCTCCTTTGAGATGCTTCACTTTCCAGAACTTTCAGCTAGGACCTTTGCTGGAGGAGTTCTCATCATTGATTGGAGTACCTGTCAGGGGTGGTGTCCCCTTCAACCCTGAAATGACTTCTCCCAGCAATGAAGAAGTGGCAAAAGCACTATACCTGGAACCTATTTTGATTGAGCAGAACATGACAACAAAGGCTGGGATCCCTGTCCTACACTTAGACTTTTTGACTTCTCAGGCCATCCTGAAGGCCTCTTTGGGAGAGTGGAGGGCAGTTTGTGCACTGTTAGCCCTCAGTATATATGGGGTTATACTATTTGCAGATGAGCCCAAATTTATCAGCAAGAATGCCATTCATCTTTTCCTTTTGAGAAACCCAGTACCCACCTTGCTGGGAGATTTCTATTATTCCATTCATCAGAGGAATGAGAAGCAAAGAGGAAAGTTGGTGAGATGCTGTGCTCCCCTGTTTCATACCTGGCTGCTTAAACACTTACCCAAGACTGATGCCTTCCTGAATCCTCACCAACAGAAGAATTGGGCTAAAAGACTTATTGCTTTGACTTCAGATGACATCAGGTGGTGTACCCAGAGCACCAAAGGCAGGGACATAATTAATAGCTGTGGATAGTTCCCCAATGTACCTCTAATAGGAGTGAAGGGTTGCATCAACTACAACCCTTTGCTGTTTAAAAGACAATTGGGCTATGCTTTGGTTCACCCTCCTCGAGTGCAAGACTTGGCTGAAACCCTGTATTGTGAGATAAAACCTAATCTAGCTATTGTCAGACAAGCATCCTGGGCTTGGGACAACATCCAGACCAAGGGGATGGCCATTCTTGGAAGGTGCAACAATGTGGCTTCAGCTCAGTATTATGAATGGTCTCATGCTAGAGCTCAGATTTCTGGGATGCCCTTCACCATTGAGGATACACCTGGACCATCCACAGTACCACTTCCAGCCACTGTCAGCCTGGAAGAATTTGAGAAACTGAAGGAGAGGAATTAGAATCTATCTCAAGCTCTAAAGAAGACCCTCTGGGAGAGGAGTGATGGTCGTCTAGACATCGAGAGGTTGGAGAAGCTTAGGGTGGAGCATCTGGCCAAGATTGAGAAAGCAGAGGACTACATCAAGAAATCAAGAGCCGGGGAGCAAATATTGAAGAACGCCTGTAAAGAGGCCAAGCTTCAGAAGGCTAGGACTGATCTCTATCTGCAAGAAAGTCAAGCTAGGTGGGTCAGGATCACTGAGGCTCGTACTCAGGAAGATAAGAGAACTCAAGCCAGGATTGAGCAGTTGGAGGCCAATGAAAAGAAGCAACAGGAAGCTCTGCTGGCAGCCCAGAAGGAGATTTCAGAATTGAAACTTAGGGCTGGTGTGAAGAGGTCAAAGGACCAAGACAGGAACAAAAAGCTAACCACTGCTATTGCCACCAGAAACATTACAGAGCATCCGACTGGTCCTGTAACTGAAGCACTTTTGAAGGAGGTTAAGGAGGATGAGTTTGGATTAGATGTTTGACTTCTTTGCTTGTTGTTATTTCCATTTCATGTACTTTTCTTTTTGTGTTGTATTTTGACCCTTCAGGGGCGTATGTTGTAAAAACAAACTATGTATTATGCACCATTTGTAATATATTTGTCAGTTTGTTTCATTGGATTTCTTTCTCTCAAGCAACATCAAAGCATCTTCCTCAGGGTCTGGAAAGGTCAAAACCAAGAGCCAAGCCGGATACCTTGGAAAATAAATAGGCATACTGCATTGCATGCTAACTTTTGTTTTGTTTTGTAGGGTTTTGTTTTGTTTTGTAGGGTTTTGTTTTGTTTGTTACTAACTCTGTTGTCACTCTGGAATTATTGCTCGCCGTCGGGTGTTCCCTCTCAACCGTCCACACCGGTATCCTACTCGCAACAATCTTCCTGGTATCCAAATGGATCAAGTTCAGCAAGATCTGACAGAGGTCAGAACTCAGATGGCTAATGAAAGGCTGGAGATGAGAAACCAAATGACCCAATTCATGGAAGTAATGAATGGCTTGGCCCAAAGTCAAGAAAGGCTGAGGGCATTGGTAGAAAGACAAACCCCGGAGGAACCCCATCTGGGAACTGGAGGAACAAGTAACAATGAGAGGGGTCAGCCTCATGTTAATCCACCAGTATATGGGCCTCATCTACATCCGGAAGTCAACATCCCGGGTAATGTGCAAGGAAATACTACTGCAGGCAGGATCTTGCAAGAAGATCCTTAAGAGGAGCAGTTTACTGTAATGGGAGCTGGGGATGAAGTCTATGATAGGAGGTTTGATGAAATTGCTGAGAAGTTGAGATCTCTGGAGTCTCAAAATTCCATGGGTTTTGATGTCATGGATATGGGGTTAGTGGATGGGGTAAGGATTCCCCATAAGTTTAAACCCCCTTGCTTCGAGAAGTACAATGGAACTTCCTGTCCACGAACTCACTTGCAGTCCTTTCTGGGAAGACTTAAAGCATACACAATGGATGAAAAACTGTGGATGTTTTACTTTGAAGACAGTTTGACTGGGGCTTCAAGGGAGTGGTATTCACGCTTGACCAGAGCTACAATCAGATGCTGGAAGGACCTAGCTGAGGCCTTCATCAAGCAGTACCAATACAATCTGGACATGGCCCCTAACAGGACCCTTTTGATGGGAATGTCTCAGTCCTCCAGAGAAAGCTTCAGGGAATATGCCCAGAGGTGGAGACAGCTTGCTGTTGCTGTCCAGCCACCCATGTCGGAAAGAGAAATGGCCGACATGTTCATGAATACTCTGCAAGGAACATATATTGATAGGCTAGCTGCCTTTTCTTCCACCAGCTTCGCTGACGTAGGTATAGCTGGAGAAAGAATTGAGAGCCTTCTGAAGATGGGCAAGATTTCTGATAATGGTGCGAGTTCTTCCAGTAACTCCAGGAAGCCTTTTGTGGGACCTAGAAGAACAGGTGAGACAAATGCCATTCATGCCAGCAGGGGCAGACCTCAGTATGTCCACAAATCAGTAGCAGCTGTCACCATTCCAACTCCGATTCCTCAGCAACCAACATATCAACAACCACAACAACCCCACTATCAACAGCAAGTTCAGTATCCTCCACAGAGAGCCTACAACAACAATAACAACAATCAACAGCAAAGACCTTTTCAGCAAAGACCATCACAGGAAAATAGGGTGATTGATCCAATCCCTATGCCGTATGCTGCCTTGTTGCCACAACTCCTGAAACTCAACTTGGTTGAATTAAGGACATTGGCACCACCGGATCCCTCTAATCTCCCAAGAAATTATGATGTCAACGCCAGATGTGCTTTCCACTCCAACGCACCTGGCCACAATACGGAGAAGTGCAGGGCTTTGCAAATGAAGGTACAAGACCTGGTGGATTCTAAAGCCCTCAACTTTGCACCCCCTCCAAGTGTCACCAAGAATCCCATGCCCAACCATGGAGGATCAAGAATTAATGCCATTGAGGAAGACAAGCCATCTTTCTTAATCACCAGTGTTGGACAGATTCGGACACCTCTGGTCGAAATTAAAGCTCAGCTTCTAGAGTGCCAGATGTTCCCCGGGTGTGAGCTCGGTTGTGGGTACTGCAACATTTCGGTTAATGGGTGTGATAACTTGAGAAGCGGCATAGATGGTCTTATCAAAAGTGGTATACTTCAGATCACAACAACGGCGCCTACAAATCCAGCAATCCCTTTGACAACAATTCCTGACTCTTCTACAACTGCAACAACAATCATTCCGACCAATTCATCAATATCATCAACAATGGCTTCATCTATCACTTCAACAAACCAGATGTCAACAACCATTTCTTCTACAACATCATCATCCATTTATTCAGCAGAATCTTCTACAACGCCAACAAAAATTAATGAAGATATCTCAGCAGTCACCATTTACTATGATCCATCAGATGTTCCTCCAAACAAAAACTTTCAGCAACAAACAGTGGCACCTCCTGCCAGGTCACTAGTCACCATTTACTACGATCTGCACACCATTTCAGTACCCTCCTCTGCAGCAGTCAGTCCAGTTACCATCACGGTGCCTGGACCAGTTCCATATGAAAGCAGTAATGCCATACCTTGGCATTATGGCTCTGATCTTTACTGCAATGGGGAGAAAATACTTTGGATTCTTCAACTTCTTCTCCACAGATTGATAATGTTGGGGGAGGCGGAGGCTTCACTAGAAGCGGACGCCTTTTTGCCTCACAATTGCAAAGACCTAATGCTGAAGCAGAAGCTGCTGCCAAAGCAAAAGGGAAGAGTGTGATATCTGAAGAACCAATTCTCAAAGAAACTCAGAAGACATCTTTTGAACAAGATGTAGACGAGTTTATGAGGATTATAAAGAGAAGTGATTACAAGGTGGTGGATCAGCTTCACCAAACTCCCTCAAAAATCTCCATATTATCCCTGTTGATGTGTTCTGAAGCTCACAGGAATGCATTACTGAAAGTCCTGCACGCAGCATACGTGCCAGAGGAGATCACTGTTAATCAGCTAGAAACTGTGGTGGCAAATGTCAACACCAGTCATGGACTGGGTTTCACCAATGCTGACTTAACAATTGAGGGGCGTAACCACAACAAGGCTTTACACATCACTCTAGAATGCAAGGGTGCTGTTCTATCCCATGTACTGGTGGACACTGGGTCTTCACTCAACGTTCTACCAAAGAAAGCCTTGGTGAAGCTGGAGTACGATGGCTTGGCACTGCGCCCGAGTAATTTGGTGGTGAGAGCATTTGATGGCTCTAAAAGATCAGTGCTTGGAGAGATTGATCTGCCTGTGATGATTGGCCCACAGACTTTTAAAATTACCTTCTATGTGATGGACATTCAGCCGGCCTACAGCTGTTTGTTGGGTAGACCCTGGATCCATGCCGCTGGCGCTGTTACGTCTACCCTTCACCAGAAGCTGAAATTCGAGTGGGAAGGCCAGATCATCACCATCTGTGGTGAAGAAGATATCTTTGTCAGCCATTTGGCTACGTATAAGTATATTGAGATGGATGGAGAGATCCATGAAACTATGAGCCAGGGATTTGAAGCCCTGAACATTAATGAAGCATCTGCTGTACTGGGAACCTCCATGACATCTTATCAGCAAGCCAGGAAGGTTGTTGAAGAGGGTACTGCCTAAGGCTGGGGCAAGCTGCTGCCCGTGGAGAAGAAGGAGGACAGATTTGGGTTGGGTTACAAACCAACTCAACAAGATCAATCAGAGGCTGCCAAGAAGCCCAGTTTTGTCAGCGGGGGAATGCTCACCCCGGATGCAGTGAACAACTTGGAAGACGAGGATGAAAGCGACCGCAACCTGGAGAGCTGGATACGTCCAAGGATCCCGGGGAGCCAAGTCCTTAACTGGTCTTCCCAAGAAATTATAAGGGTTACTCCCGCAGAGTAATTATTATTTCCTGTATTTTTAAGCATGCATCAAGTCTTGCATCTTGCCCAAGATGACAAGACTCATTTTGTAATCGGGCCATCTTGTAATTTTGTGCAAACAGATCAATCAATGAATATCGGACATCTTTTGCAAATGAGTCTTCTTCTTTTCCACTCACTATTTTTCATTTTTTCTTTTTGTACAAAAATAAAATGGCAATGTTTTCCAAAATGATAACTTCATTTCACTTTTTCTAAACAAGATTAAAATCAATCACTAAAATGAACAATCTAAACCCTTGCAAAGAGTGCCCTTCAGATCGCACCGACAACACAGCTATGACTTCGTATGACTTTAACAATCCAATCAATCAAGTTGATGAAGGGGTTGAAGAAGATTATGAGCTACCTGAAGAGCTAGCCATGTTGTTAAGGCAAGAGGAGAAGGTTATCACTCCTCATTAGGAGGAGATCGAAACGGTTAATCTTGGTACAGAAGAAGATGTGAAAGAAGTTAAGATTGGGGCCTGCCTACAAGATTCAGTGAAAGAGCAACTGATTGATATGCTTCGGGAGTATGTGGATGTGTTTGCTTGGTCTTATCAGGATATGCCAGGGTTGGACACCGATATTGTCATGCACAGCTGCCTTTGAAAGAAGACTGCCCGCCAGTAAAACAGAAGCTGCGCCGTACTCGCCCGGACATGGCAATGAAGATAAAGGAAGAGGTGCAAAAGTAGTGGGACGCCGGGTTCCTTGCTGTAACTAGTTATCCTCCTTGGGTTTCTAATATTGTACCTGTGCCTAAGAAAGACGGCAAAGTGAGAATGTGTGTAGACTACCGGGATCTGAACAGAGCCAACCCGAAAGATGACTTCCCATTACCTCACATTGATGTATTGGTTGATAATACGGCTCAGTTCTCGGTATTCTCCTTCATGGACGGATTTTCAGGATATAATCAGATCAAGATGTCACCTGAAGACATGGAGAAGACAACTTTCATCACACCCTGGGGCACGTTCTGTTATAAGGTGATGCCATTCGGACTAAAGAATGCTGGTGCAACTTATCAACGGGCTATGGTAACATTATTCCATGACATGATCCATAAAGAAATTGAATGTTATGTGGATGACATGATTGCCAAGTCCCTCACAGAAGAAGACCACTTGGTGAATCTGCTGAAGTTATTCAAGCGCCTGAGGAAATACCAACTAAAGTTGAACCCCAAAAAATGCACATTCGGAGTACGATCCGGGAAACTGTTGGGATTTATTGTAAGTGAAAAAGGGATTGAAGTTGACCCTGACAAAGTTAAAGCCATTCAAGAAATGCCTGCACCAAGGACTGAAAAGGAAGTTCGAGGGTTTCTAGGTAGATTGAACTACATTTCAAGGTTCATATCTCACCTTACAGCAACCTGTGAGCCCTTGTTCAAGCTGTTAAGAAAAGAACAAACGGTCAGGTGGAACGAAGACTGCCAGAGGGCTTTTGACAAGATCAAGGAATATTTACAAGAGCCTTCAATCCTTATGCCTCCAGTTGAAGGAAGACCTCTAATAATGTACTTGAAGAGTCAATGGGGTGTGTGCTGGGCCAGCATGACGAGTATGGTCAAAAAGAGTATGCAATATACTACCTAAGCAAAAAGTTTACCGACTGTGAACAACGTTATTCATTGCTCGAGAAAACTTGTTGTGCTTTAGCGTGGGCTGCTCGCCGACTAAGACAGTATATGTTGACCCACACCACTTTATTGATCTCCAAGATGGACCCAGTTAAGTACATTTTTGAGAAGCCAGCACTTACCGGACGGGTTGCAAGATGGAAAATGATCCTCACAGAATATGACATCCAGTACACATCTCAGAAAGCCATCAAAGGCAGTGTATTGTCTGATTATCTTGCTGAGCAACCTATTGATGATTACCAGCCTATGAGATTTGACTTCCCTGATGAAGACATCATGTTCATTAAAGCAAAAGATCATGAGGAGCCCGTTCACACTGAAGGGCCTGACCCAGAAGAAGAATGGACTATGATGTTTGATGGGGCTGTTAACATGAATGGTCGTGGTGTTGGTGCAGTACTCATTACACCTAAGAGGGTTCACATGCCTTTCTCGGCAAAGCTCACCTTCAACTGCACTAACAACGAAGCTGAATACGAAGCTTGTATTATGGGTCTTGAGGAAGCCATTGACCTCAGGATCAAGACTTTGACTGTATTCAGAGATTCAGCTTTGGTAGTTAATCAAACCAACGGCAAATGGTACACCCACCAAGATCATCTGATACCTTACAGGGATTATACAAGGAGGTTATTGACTTTATTTACGACGGTCAAGCTTGAATATATCCCTCGGGACGAGAATCAGTTTGCAGATGCTTTGGCTACCATTTCGTCCATGATCAAAGTTCAAGCTGTCAACTTTGTGCCTCGGATCTCAGTACCCAGACTTGACAGACCAGCGTATGTATTTGCAGCAGATGTTGCCAAAGATGATAAGCCTTGGTTCCATGACATTAAGTGCTTCTTGGAGGATCAAACATACCCACCTGGGGCGTCTTCCAATGATAAGAATACATTAAGGAGGCTTGCTGGTAGTTTCTTCCTGAATACTGATGGTTCCCTGTACAAGAGGAACTTTGATATGGTACTCCTCAGATGCGGTGATAGGACAGAAGCAGACTTGTTGATGCACGAGGTGCACGAAGGATCCTTTGGTACCCATGCAGGAGGGCATGCTATGGCTAAAAAGCTGTTAAGATCAGGCTATTACTGGATCACAATGGATGCTGACTGTTGTGCCTATGCCAGAAAATGCCATAAATGCCAGATTTACGCGGATAAAGTGCATGTGCCTCCCAATCCTCTGAATGTGATGTCTTCACCTTGGCCCTTTGCTATGTGGGGCATTGATATGATTGGCAAGATTGAACCGACTGCTTCAAATGGCCACAGATTCATCCTAGTTGCCATTGACTATTTTACCAAATGGGTTAAAGCAGCTTCCTATGCAAATGTTACCAGGCAAGTGGTAGCCCGATTTCTGAAGAGAGACATCATCTGCCGGTATGGAGTGCCTGAGCGAATCATTACTGATAATGGTTCCAACTTGAACAACAAAATGATGGCAGAGCTGTGCCGGGACTTCAAGATCCAACACCACAATTCTTCTCCTTACAGGCCAAAAATGAATGGCGCTGTGGAGGCCGCTAACAAGAATATCAAGAAAATTGTGCAGAAGATGGTGGTTACCTACAAAGACTGGCATGAAATGCTACCATTTGCCTTGCATGGGTACCGTACGTCAATCAGGACATCCACTGGGGCAACACCGTATCAGCTTGTTTATGGTATGGAGGCAGCCCTACCTGTTGAAGTTGAATTACCCTCCCTGAGGGTACTAATGGATGTTAAGTTGAATGAAGCAGAATGGGTCCGGTCCCGATACGAACAACTGAGTATGATCGAAGAGAAAAGATTGGCTGCAATCTGTCATGGGCAGTTATATCAGAAAAGAATGAAGAAAGCCTTCGATCAGAAAGTCAGGATCCGAGAGTACCAAGTAGGAGATCTCGTGCTGAAAAGACTCCTCCCTCCTCATACAGACCACAGGGGCAAGTGGACTCCGAACTATGAAGGGCCATTCGTAGTAAAGAAGGTTTTCTCTGGTGGAGCACTGATGCTCAGTACTATGGATGGAGAAGACTTCCTGTCCCCTGTGAATTCAGATGCAGTTAAAAAATACTTCGCATAAATGACCCGCTGGACATAAAAACAGAATGTAAGTCCAGGAAAAAATAGGGCATCCTGGCGAGTCAAAAACAGAATAAAAGAATCGGGCAAAAATAAGGGAAATAAATAAAAAATGCACACCCGCTGAGTTGAAAAGCCGCATTGGACGACTCAGGCAAAAATGGGTATCCCGATGGATCGAAAACCCGAAAGGGCGATTCATGCAAAATAAGGGAACAAGCGAACAACTGCATTCTGAATTCATCTGTATCACTTACAACATGGTAAGCTCCGAAAGGTTCAAGCTTCGTTCAAAATCAACCTCCCTCAGAAAGCAAGATAAGAAGAACGTCAAATGTCATACGAGTCATGGCAAAAGGGAAGCTCCTTGAAGCGTCATCAACATTGCCAGCATCTCGTTGTTTTTCAATTTGTAACGATCTCCTCATTTCAGGGGATCCGTTCCTCTGACTGTATCTTGCCAATTCAGGGCACACAAATTAATAAAATCAGATTTTCAGCCATGTTTCGTCTTATACATTTTATTTTCGTTTTCAAAAACGTCTGATGTCTTTAAGATATTGATTGCATAAATACAGATGCTTCTCTTCTAAAAATACGTTCTTGCAGGAAATATACTTACTCCCAGGAGTGTCTAAACTCCTATGATGGAATCCGGTAAGGGATACCTCGGGATTACTTGTGCGTTTCTCTGTCTTTTCAGGATTGCGGGTATTCAAAGCACAACATGGGGCATGAAAGCTTCACCCCAGCAAGCTAGCAAATCATTATCTACTCAGTCTTGGCACCAGAGGTGTTTTCTCCCCAGCTGATTTGCCATTTGTCATTTTCCCCCCCAGCCAAGTGCCAACCAGGGAACTACCTCCCCACAGAGTTTCAACCTCTATCCAGAAAAGTAACGCGTGAAGAAATCACAACAGAGTGAAGAAAGCTTCTACAAACCCCAGCTGGGTCCCCCATTGCTGAGATGGGTCTATCAGTGATCTGTTTCCCCATGCAGATACATATTATCAGATCTACCAATGATCTTATCCCCAGCTGAGGTGTCCACTTCAAGCAGATCAGTCAGAGATCTTCATGGCAATGGGATCCGAGTCCCGGATCGTTATCTTTGCGTAATCATAGCATTCACATCATATTTTCCCCACAGAGCGTAGCATTCCGCCCAAAACGGAGCATTACGGCAAAAATCAAACATATCGCATAATCATAAGCCATGTGTCGAACTGAACACTTGTAAGTACTGACCATTCGTCAATGATATACAGAATGCTCCCCAAAATTCCCCGGTAGAGAGCCAAGATATTTCTCTCGCAGATACAGTACAGATACTCCTTGACACCTATCCGTGTCATACCCCCAGCAGAAGGCCAAAGCGTCCCCTTTGCACTCGCCATACAAATACATATACATACAATGCCTTGACACCCGTCCGTATCACCTTCCCCAACATAGTTACCTAAACACTTTGTAAATCATATATTTGTTTATAATACACTTTTTCCAACACTCGTCCGTGTCGCACTCTCCCCAGCAAGATAGACACTCGTCCGTGTCTTACTCATACTTGTTACTCATACTTTTTACTCATACAGATACTCGTCCGTATCTTGTATACACCACTTATCTTTCTTAGACTCAACACTCGTCCGTGTTCTTTGTTAACTAGTTGATACTCGTCCGTATCATCATCTCTGAACATGCGTCAAGCGTTTGTTTCTACTGATACTCGTCCGTATCATAGTCTTAAGGATGCTCGTCCGCATCTTTAATCCACACACAATGTCAGATACTTTTACCTCTTTTAGAGTTTAGACACTCGTCTGTGTCTATTATTCCCCAGAAGAGTCCCCTCAGAATCAACACCCGTCCGTGTTCTTTGTTAACTAGTTGATACCCGTCCGTATCATCATCTCTGAACATGTGTCAGCATTTGCTTCTATCGATACTCATCCGTATCGTAGTCTTAAGGATGCCCATCCGCATCTTTAATCTATACACCGTGTCAAACACTTATATCTTCATGAGATTAGACACTCGTCCGTGTCTATTCTTCCCCAGCGAAGTCCCCAGAAAAACTTCTCTTCTATCCGACATTCGTCCTATGTCGCGACTTTTCAGCAGCCGTCCCCTGCTAGGTGATCGTCCTTCACCTCTTGATGATCGTCCTTCATCATTTTATCCGATGGCCGTCTCCATCGTTGATCTTGTTATCTGACATTCGTCTTATGTCATGATAAACCCTGAGAGCAGCTGTACCCTGCTAGGTGGTCGTCCTTCACCTCTTGATGATCGTCCTTCATCATGTTTATCCGATGGCCGTCCCCATCGTCGACCTCTTCCATCCGACATTCGTCCTATGTCGTGATACTTTCGGCAGCCGTACCCTGCCAGGTGATCGTCCTTCACCTTAGATGACCGTCCCTCATATTATCCCCAATAGAGCAGCCGTCCCCTGCTAGGTGATCGTCCTTCACCTTTGATGACCGTACCTCATCATTTTATTTCACTTACCTAAATCCCCAGAGAATCTTATAGCTTTACCTGATGGTCGTCCCCATCATAATCTCTTATATCCCCAGCATGTCGGCCGTCCCCGTCATTTGCTCTTTCCCCAGCAGTCGTCCTCTGCTCGACGGTCGTCCTCCGTCGCCCGCACTTTATAATATACTTTATTTTCTTTTTACAATCTATATCCCTTTTCTTCTTTATTTTGTGAGTGCAAATTTTGGACTGTCTTTGATATTCAACCACAAGTTATCTTGTTTGCCTGTTAAGCCGTTGCTTACACCCTGCACAGCTAACTCATGTTTGAATAGGGGCAGCTGTAAACACCCCAAATTTGCCCTCACCCATTCACACCATGGCTTGTGATCTTTTCATATGCATAAGTTTAATCATAGCATCTCATATTGCATATTTGCTCCACTGCATTGCTTCTAAGTCATCTGCATCTAGGGTTTGTGATCTGAGTAATCCAAGAGCTATTTGAGCCACTTCAAAGGTCATCAATCACTTCAAAGGGGTCCATGTGTGTTCAAGCATCATATTATATCCCCATAAAGTCAAAGAAGTCAAAGAATCACAAGAACTGAGAAAGGCATGGAAGCAGAGCCAGGTTTAACTGCACAAATGACCTAGAATTAGGGTTTTGGTTTCAAAGGCCATAACTCCAAATTTTTTGGTCATTCTTGTTTCTATTGGTCTCTATATGTTATAGGGATCATGAATATCAAGTTTCATGAAGAAATTCCATGAGGAAGGCATATAATCAAGAGTTGACTTCTTGAACAAGTCAGTGCAAAATCAGGGCATCTGAGGCCCCCAATGACCCAACCAAGGGGTGTTCTTCATCATTTTGAATGTGTATGATCTTTATTTGATCATATAAGATGTTGGAAGTTCACAAAATTGAAGAATTTCAAGCCATTTGCAAAGTTGCCTTTTTGGGAAAATGACTTGTAATGTAAACTTGCCATTTTGGGAAACTTTTTCAACCCTTGCTTTTTGATTCAAAAATGCTTCAAATGGGAAAACTTTGGTCATGAAAGTTGTATAATGGATCATTCCCTTTTCAAAAAGTACAAGAACTCATTCTAATTCATTTTGGATCAAAAGTTATGGCTTGTCAAAGTTGGGAAAAATCACATAATTTCAAGTTATGCACCAAAGAGGCAAAGTTGCAAAATCCCTTGCCAAGGCAAATTAAAACCTCAAAGTGACTTCTAATCTTTGCACAAACATAAACCAAGGCTTAAAAATCAGAATGCACCAAAGATTTGTCCAAATTCATGACTTGTGGATCAAGAAACTTCAAAAGGGCCAAAATTGAACAAAGTAGCAAAACATCATACAAACCCTAATCCACTTGTTAATTGGCTTCAAGACTGATCCCATGGCTCTCCTCATTCCTTGCTACGCAGGACACCCTCTTGTACTTGGCCTACCATTGACCCATACCTCTCTTACACCTAGACTTGACTTTTTTGCAGAAACCCCATACTAATCAGCCTGTGCCACACCAACTTCTCTGACCTCTCTAGTTGTGATAAGTGGACCAAATGAGATGAAACACACCACACACACAAGCCTGAAACACCCCAGAAGCCATAGCTCACAAAAATCCTCCATTTTGCATTTTCTATCGAATCACTTAACTTAGCCATCCATTCCTCAAATTTCTTCCACCATCCATCTCAAAACACTTCACTGATCATCCCTGACCCTTCACCTTGCCTGGAAACCCCCCTGAAATCAAAACACGATTTCTTGCCCTCTCTGAACAGAACTCAATCAATCTCACAAACTAGCCAAAATAAACTCCAAACAAGCTTTGCAAACACTTGAGGGAGGTCAGTAGAGTTGATTGGAAGCAAGGAACTGGTCCAGAAGCTCCTAGATTGAAAGCTTCAACTCAGGTAGCCACTGAAATTCATTTTTCCAGAAGCTTTATTTTAAGTTACTAAATGGTTAAGTTTGATTCCCTGAGTTCATTGAACCTTTTATTTTTGAAAATGATGAAGAAATGAGTGTGTATGATCTGACTGAAATTTCTGCCATTTTTGAACTTTGCTTCGAATCTTGTTAATGGTGAGAAATAAATTCCATTTGAGGGCAGGGATGAGTTTAGGGAGGTAAGAGGAAGTGATCTGGAGCTTTAGAGTTCCAGAAATAACCTAGGGAGTGAGTTTGAGATTTTCAGGGAAGGATGTCACCGGAGAAGACGACCGGAGCTCTTCTCCGGTGACCTGAATGTCATTAATGTGTTAATCACGATTAGGGTTTGGTTTGAATATAGGCCGTAGATCTTGCTGACTTCCATTGACCCGCGCGCAAACAAAGGGTCCAGATTCATCACTTAAGCCCTAATCCACGTCATTAATCTAATTAATTAAGTTTATAAATTAATCTGGTCAGTTTGAATGTGAGCCGTTGGATGACGCGCCAGTCAATTCCCTCCTTTTCCATTTGAATCTCAGCCTTAGATCCTGCATACTTTCCATTTAATTCATTTTATTTTCATTTGTTTTGCATTTATTTGTACGATTTTTTAAAAATAGTTAAAATCATATAAAAATTATGAAATTTTTTGTCAAAGGTTTCATGAATTTTCAGAACACAAAAATATTTTTTTTTTATTTTTTGCATTGAAAATTATTTTTAAATTATTTTAATGTTTATTTTTAATTAATTAATGAAAATTAATTAATTAGAAATACATTTAGGTATTTAAAAATCCCAAAAAAATTCACATTGCATTTAGAAACATTTAGAAACATTGTCAAACTCTCAAACCAAATTTCTTTTTTGTTCTTGATAACTTTTGATCATTTTCATTGGATTTAATTTCATTTTAAGGCAATATTTTGTTTCAATCTTCAAAAATTCCTTTCTGCCTAACCATTGAGAGTTGGATGATGATTCTTTTGGCATTGCATCTTGCATAGCATGTAGTTTATAGGATAAATTTGATTTGAATTGATCTTGCATTTTCAATTTGTTTAGCATTTTTCTTGTTGAAGTACCCCAAAACCCTAGCAATCTTAGGGAATTCATAACTTTCACTAGGTTAAGAGTTGGATCCTCTCCTTTGGGCAGTGAGTTTGTGAAGGTTTAGGGTATCTTTGAGTGCATTTTCAAATTTTTATCATGTCATTTGCTTCTGGTTTTGGATTTTTGCTTTGTATGATGCATGTAACCCTAATTTGTGCTTTCCCTTGCATCCTTCTTTCATTTGCTTGCATCCATTGACTTGCCATGACATTTTTAGCATCCACATGATTCATAAGACATCTTAGGACATGTTAGAATTATGTTTGATCATTGCATCTTTCATTTGCCATGTTGAATGTCATTTGCAGTTCATAACTTTTCATGTATGTTCATGGTTCAATACATGCCTCATTTGCATCCTTAGGCTTGTATGATCATTCTCATCTCTTGTCATGTGTTTGCATCATCTCTTAGCATCATTAACATCATGTTTATGCTTCTGGTTTTGGTTTGCATCATGGCATTGCATCTCATTCTCATTGTGTTTCATTTTCTTATGCTAACATTTCAGGTGGTAAGTTGTTTGAGAAGTGAATTTGCCTTCACTTCTCACAATCTCTTTTCATCT
The DNA here is from genome assembly GCA_963966055.1 of Lathyrus aphaca. Classification (NCBI taxonomy): domain Eukaryota; kingdom Viridiplantae; phylum Streptophyta; class Magnoliopsida; order Fabales; family Fabaceae; genus Lathyrus; species Lathyrus aphaca. Next base: position 258,459,696 of record OZ014525.1, on the reverse strand, counting down.
CTTTCATACTTCCTTTGCTGCATTTTGTATGTGTTTTAGAGTGGGCTTTATCATTCATGTTCATCTCCTACTTTCTTTCTTCAAGCAACTTGTCTCCTTAAGTGGAGCAAGTTGTTTTGTTTCTCCTTGCTTCTTGTCCCTTTCATCTGCTTCCTTCCTGGTGGTTTCTCTGAAGATCTTTTGCAAGCCTCATTAACCCTAGGAATAACCAAGCATGATAACAATTAGGGTTTAATTAGTCCCCCATTTAGCTTTTACCTTTGTGTCATCCTTGAGTCTTCTCTTCTCATCTCATAATCAGGGACTAAACCCTAAAGGCTTTAAGGCTTTGTGATTAGGGTTATGCCTGCATCCTTCTATTAGGATGGAGTGTATAACTTTAATCCTAAGTGTTAAACCCTTAATGTGTTTAAATCCTTTAATCAACTCACTTAATAATCATCAAGACATCAAACTTGTAACTTGGGCCTTGCATTAGGGTTCTAATTCTTCCTTAATTGGTTAAGAAGGACTAACCCTAGTGTTAATGGACAAATCCCCCTCAAGTTGTCTTACAAACCATAAAAATCACTTCTTCATCTTACCATTAACTAAAATCCACTTAATAAAGGTTTGTTTTGTCATGAGGTTAATCCCTAATCATGGATTAAGTTGAGGAGTCTTCCTCAGCTTAAATGCTCTCATCTATCATCCTTCTATTAGGATGGTGTAATGAGTCCATTAAATCCTTGATTATGGCTTAAACTCATTACTTAACACTAAACAAAAACACCAAAAACATCTAAATAACCACAAGTAGGTTAATGATCTTAATCTTACACCATGGTGATTAAGTGTGAGATGCTGACTTCACACTTAAGGTACTCTCATTACCCCTAATCAGAGGGGGGATGTGATGAGTTTACTAACCCATTGGTTTAGGCTTAAGCTCATTTTCCTATGACAAACTCCAAAAAGCAATAAAAGAGTGAAAACACAAGAACAAACAATAATCGTCTCCTCCGGGATTCTTTTCTCATCTCATTCACTCACAAACGAGAACTCGCTTCTTCCGTCTGATGCAAGACAGTTTGCACCTGAGCCAGACAGGTCATACACTTGAGCATAGACAAGTAAGCAGTTCACAAGTCAATTTATCCTTCAGTCTCTTTGAGTCGAACTACGGTGTTCTGACTTCCTCATTGCATGAGAGGATACGTAGGCATAACTTAACAGTTATCGAACAAAAGTCTCTGTATATTCCCCCTCCTTCCAGCATTATTCTTTAAGCCTCATAGTCTTGAGCTTTATACTCCTGTTCTTACACTGACACTTCCCCTGTACACTTCACACTTCTCTTATACTGACGCTTGCATTCCTTCCAGCTTTGATACACAGATTGCACTGACACTACCCCTTTAAAACACAAATCTTTTAAGCGTGGATCCCGTCGAGTACGGCGGACAATCTGGGTGCTAATACCTTCTCAGGTTGTAACCAACCCCCTTTCTCAGTCTCTCTGGTTCGCTACCGTCTTATCCATATCTTTTCTTAGGTTTATGCAGCATTACCTTTCCTTCGGGATAAAAATGCCCAGCTGGCGACTCTTTTCTTTCTTTGAGTTCACCCCTGTGTGTTCTCTCTCTTTTCGCCGACCGTTCGCATCTGTACCCCTCTTGGCCCTGTGTCATTTGGTGCGAGCGACAATTACCCTATTGGCCGCCTCCGCTTGTCCGTTGGTTTGAGGGTGCTCGACGGATGTGAAGTGTTGTTTAGTGCCTAAGCTGGCCACGAAGTCCTGAAATCCTTCGTCCGTGAATTGCATTCCGTTGTCCGTGATGAGGACCTGAGGTATGCCGAATCGAGCGAGGATATTTCGTTTGAAAAATCGAAGAATGTTCTGCACCGTTATTTTGGCCAGTGCTTCTGCTTCGATCCATTTGGTGAAATAGTCTACCCCTACAATGAGGTATTTGTTTTGGTATGATCCAGTTACGAATGGGTTGAGGATGTCCATGCCCCACCATGCGAAGGGCCAAGGAGAGGAGAGCGTTTTTAGCTCGTTTGGGGGTGCGATGTGCATGTCGGCGTGTCGTTGGCATTTGTCGCATTTTTTGACGTGTTCTTTGGAGTCGTGTTGCGTAGTCGGCCAATAGTAGCCCACTCGAAGAGCCTTGCGTGCGAGCGATCGTCCGCCGGGATGTTGGGCATTGATTCCTCGGTGCATTTCCCCCAATATGTCAGGAACTTTATCTTCCTCGACACATTTGAGTAACGGGATGGAGAGTCCTCTACGGTAGAGTTTCCCTTCGAGGAGGACGTATGAGCATGCCCTACGTTTAGTAGTGGCCGCCTCTTTAAGGTCTGCGGGGATTTCGCCCTTTGTGAGGTAGTTATAGATGGGTGTCATCCAGCAATGAGTGTCCCCGATCACGTTAACCTCGAGCGGAGGAGGTGGCTTTTCGGTGCTGGGCCGAGGAAGGATTTCTTGGATTACTGATTTGTTTCCGCCTTTCCTCCTCGTGCTAGTAAGCTTTGATAGGATGTCCGCTCGCGTGTTATGTTCGCGGGGCACGTGTTGGACCTCCCACTTATCAAAATTTTCGAGCCTTTCTTTGACCAAAGCTAAGTATTCGATGAGGTTGTCGTTCTTGGTTTAGTACTCTCCCCATACTTGTGATGCCATGAGCTGGGAGTCTGTTGATATTTTTACTTCCTTTGCTCCTAGGTCTTCGGCCAATCTCAGACCGACGATGAAAGCCTCATATTCGGCTTGGTTGTTGGAAGTTGGGAAGGCTAATGCTAGTGAGACCTCAATCAGGACTTCTTCCTCATTTTCGAGGATGATCCCGGCCCCGCTGCCTGTCGAGCTGGAGACGCCGTCGACGAAGATCGTCCATTTGTGGGCGCCGTCCGCTGGCTTTGGGTTGTGAGTCATTTCTGCGACGAAGTCGGCCAGGGCTTGAGCTTTCAAAGCTTTCCTGTTCTCGTATTGTATGTCGAATTCTGAAAGTTCCAGTGACCATTTCAACATTCTGCCGGCCATGTCTGGTCGACCAAGGAGTTGTTTTATTGGTTGATTGGTTCTTACCTTGATCGTGTGAGCGAGGAAATAATGATGTAATTTTCTCGCGGCGTTTATAAGAGCTAATGTAACTTTTTCAATTTGTTGGTATCTGAGCTCGGGGCCTTGAAGTGCTTTGCTCGTGAAGTAGATGGGTTTTTGTCCCTCGTCGGTTTCTCTAATAAGAGCGGCGCTGACGACCTCGGTTGCCACGGACAGATACAGGTATAAGGTCTCCCTCTCCAATGGTCATGACAGGACCGGGGGTTCGGAGAGTGCTTTCTTCAGATGGAGCACTGCCTGCTCGCATTTGTCAGTCCACTCGAAGGTGCACTCCTTTCGGAGGAGTTTAAAGAAAGGTAGTGTGTGCTGAGCGGATTTGGCGATGAAACGAGAGAGCGAGGCGAGCACTCCATTGAGGGATTGAATGGATTTTTTAGATTTCGGTGTCGGGAACTCTGAGAATGCTCGACATTTGTCGGGATTGGCTTCGATTCCCCTCTCGGTGAGGTAGAAACCTAGAAATTTTCCCGCCCGGACACCGAACGTGCATTTCTCAGGGTTAAACCTCATTTTGGATTGCCTCGCCTGCTCGAAAACCTTGCGGAGGTGTCGTGCATGGTCAGTCTCCTCGTGTGATTTGACGATCATGTCGTCCATGTATACCTCGAGCATATCCCCGATTTCGCCTCGGAAGACTTTGTTCATCATGCGCTCGTATGTGGCCCCGACATTCTTGAGTCCGAAAGGCATTACATTATAATAGTAGTTGTCGGTCGGGGTCATGAATGTCGTGTGTCTCTTGTCCATGTCCGACCTAGGGATTTGATTATATCCGATGTATGCGTCCATGAAGGAAAAGAGTTTGAAACCTGTAGAAATGTCGATGAGTTTATCTATGTTAGGCAGAGGAAAATAATCTTTGGGGCAAGCCCTATTAAGATCAGTATAATCAACACACATGCGCCATTTTCCATTATTTTTCTTAACGAGGACTACATTAGAGAGCCAGGTTGTGTACTAGGCTTCAGAAATAAAATTTGCCTCTAGGAGGTCTTTTACAGCTCGCTCGGCAGCCTCCGCTTTCTCGGGGCACTGCTTGTGCCTATGTTGTGCTACCGGCTTGATTGCTCGGTCTAAGGCTAATTGGTGACATGCAACCTCGGGGTCTAGGCCGGGCATCTCCGTGGCATTCCATGCGAAGAGGTCAGCATTCTCCTTGAGGCATATCGCGAGCTGATTCCTCGTTTCCTCGGGAAGCCCCATGCCTATCTTCACCGCCTTGGCGGGGTAATCGCCCAGTGGGACAAGCTCGAACTCTCCGTCCGGGGCCGGACGGAATGGGTGGGTGCGATTTTGTCCCTTGGCGGGTCTCTGCTCTTCAGCTTCGTCCTCGCCGATGCGGCAATCAAGGTCGATAGTGTTGATTCCCTGGGGGGAGGCTCCTCGACCCTGGGCTTTTTGTTATTCTTTGTGTTGATTGTGGCCTGTCCTTTTACTGCGGCATCATAACACCTTCGGGCGGCTTCAATGTCGCCTTGGATTGTGACCATGCGGCCCAGTTTGGTGTAATATTTCATCTTCAGGTGGACGGTGGATGGGACTGCCGTCAGCTCAGCCAGAGTCGGGCGGCCGAGGATGCAATTGTAAAGAGAGGGGCATTCTATGACCAGAAACTGGACCTTGATTTCTCTGGCCGTATCTTCCTCTCCAAAGGTGACAAGGAGCACGACGTAGCCCCACGGCTTTGTCGTGGCCCCGTTGAACCCTTGGAGGTCGAATCCGACGTAGGGAGATAGGTTGGTTTTCTCCAACTTTAGGGTTTTGAAAAGGTGGACGTACATGATGTCCACTGAACTGCCTTGGTCGACCAGAATGTGTCGAACGTCGAAGTGAGCCATCTTGGCTCTGATCAGTAGCGGGATGCCCGAGTTGGGGGAACCGCCCGGAAGCTCCTCTAGAAAAAGGATATTGGATTGGACTTGCCTCGGTATTTTGTCAGCGTTGCCTTTTGCTCGGGTGCGGTCAGAAGGAGTTCGTCGAACTTGCGTTTTACCGAAAGGGCGGCGGTTTCGCCGTTCATCCCTCCACCTGATATGACAAGGGCGGTTGGAAAGTCTTCCCAAGGGCTGAGAGCAGTGGTCTGCCCTTCTGGTGGTGAATCGGGGAAGATGAAGTCTTCTGGTCGTGATACGCATAGGGCCACCTGATAGGAAGAGTCGTCGGGGGGAGTGTCCTCCCGGGGTCTCTTCTTTTCTTGCTCTTCGTGTTTGGAGGATTCTTTCTTCCTAGTGTATTGTTTGAGATGGCCATCTTGGATCAAAATTTCTATTGCATCTTTCAAGTGAATGCAGTCTTCAGTCACGTGCCCATGGCTTCTGTGGAACCTGCAGTACTTGGACTAGTCGGTGTGGGGCTTGGGTGCAGAAGGTTTTAGGAACCTCACCCTGCCCTGCTTGAACTCGGAGTTGATGCATTCGGCGAGGATGCACTCGCGGGGAGCTGTCAGCAATGTATATTCGTTGTATCGGACCGCGGGCCCTCTTCCTTCACGGGGTTTGCGGGGGTTTTATTCCCTTCGCCTGTCCCCGTTGCGACAGGGAACATTCGGATCCTCGCGCTTGGGATAGTCGGTTTCCCCTGCGTTACGACTGCTGCGAGTGTTGTGGGCAACCTGCTTTTCCTCGTATCAAATGTAAGCCTGGGCTTTATGCAGGAGGTCATTCAGAGTGCGGGGAGGCTCTATCCCAACTGCCCGGCTAAGTTCGCTTTCGGGCAAGAGTCCCTTCTCGAGGAGGTATTTCTTCATGTGTTCGATGGTGTCCACCTCGACAGCCTCTTGGTTAAATCGCTTGATATACGAGCACAATGTCTCATTTTTCCTTTGCATTATGGCTTCGAGGGTTGCCTTTATCTTGGGATGGCGTTGGGAGGTTATAAAATGCCTCGTGAACATGGATCTCATAACTCTCCAGGATGTAATGGACTCCGGGGCTAAACTTTTGTACTAGGCCATGGCTCCTTTCCCGAGGGTTGTCGAGAACAGCCTGCACTTGAGGTGCCCGGTGATGTCGTTGTGGTAGTCGAGCATCGCGTTGACATTGTCGGCGTGATCGTCGGGGTCGGTGGTCCCGTCGTAGATGGCCAAGTTTGGGGGTTTCTCCATGCCTTTAGGGAGTGGAGCCTCCATTATTGCCCGTGAGAGGGGGCAATGCGGGTCTTCCTCGTCGCTCCTCGGTGGGGAGAGTGTCGCTCCCACTAAAAGACACCCAGGTCAGATAAGGTACATACACGAATGGTCGGCGAGAGAGAGGAATGAAAGTGAAAATGAATAGAGTCGCCAGCTAGGCATTTTTATCCCGAAGGAAAGGTAATGCTGCATAAACCTAAGAAAAGATGGATAAGACGGTTGCGAACTAGAGAAATTGAGAAAGGGGGTTGGTTACAACCTGGGAAGGTATTAACACCCAGATTGTCCGTCGTACTCGACGAGATGCACGCTTGAAAGTTTGTGTTTAAAGGGGTAGTGTCTGTGCTATCTGTGTGCAAAATCTGGAAAAGAATATACAAGTGTCAGTGCAAGAAAGTGAAGTGAAGTGCTCAGGAATGAGGCTTAGAAAGAATGCTGAAAGAGGGGGAAGACACAAAGACTTTTGTTCGATAAAAGTTAAGTTATGCCTACGTATCCTCTCGTGTAATGAGGAAGTCAGAACACCGTAGTTCGACTCAAAGAGACTGAAAGATAAATTGACTGTGAACTGCTTACTTGTCTATGCTCAAGTGTATGACTTGTCTGGCTCAAGTGCTAACTGTCTTGCATTAGACGGAAGAAGCAGGTTCTTGTTTTCAGAGTGAGTGTGATGAGAAAAGAATCCCGGAGGAGACGTTTATTGTTTGTTTTTGTGTTTTCAATCTTTTATTGCTTTTTTGTGTTTGTCATAAGTTAATGAGCTTAAGCCTAAACCAAGGGTTAGTAAACTCATCATATCCTCCCTTTGATTAGGGATAATGAGAATACCTTAAGTATGAGATAAACATCTCAACTCAATTACCATGATGATATAGGATTAAGATCATTAACCTACTTGTGATTATTTAGATGTTTTTTTTTAGTTTTTGTTTAGTGTTAAGTAATGAGTTTAAGCCATAACCAAAGATTAGTGAACCCATTACACCATCCTAATAGAAGGATAATAGATGAGCACACTTAAGCTGAGGAAGATACCTCAACTTAATCCATGATTAAGGATTAACCTCATGACAAAACAAGCCTTTATTAAAGTGGATTTTAATTAAGGGTAAGATTAAGAAGTGAATTTTATGATTGGTAAGACAACTTGAGGGGGACTTGTCCATTAACACTAGGGTTAGTCCTTCTTAACCAATAAAGGAAGAATTAAACCCTAATGCAAGGCCCAAGTTACAAGCTATTGTCTTAGTGATTATTAATATGGATTGATTTAGAGGTTTAAACACATTAAGGGTTTAACACTTAGGATTAAAGTTATACACTCCATCCTAACAGAAGGATGCATGCATAACCTTAATCACAAAGCCTTAAGACCTTAAAGGTTTAGTCTCTAATGATGAGGTGAGGAAAGAGGCACAAAGAAGACACAAAGGGAAAAAATCTAAAGGGGGACTAATCAAAAACCTAATTATTGTCATGCTTGGATGTTCCTATGGTTTGTAAGGCTTGCAAGAGATCTTCAAAGAAACCACCAATGGAAGGAGCAGATGAAAGGAGGAGAAGCAGAAGAAACAAGTTACTTACTTCACTGAAGAAGATAAGTAACTTGGAGAAAATAAAGTGAGAGATGAACATGAATGAGAAAGCTCACTCTAAATCAAAGAAAAATTAAGCAATGATTCATAAGAATAATGAGAAGAGAAATGAGAAGTGAAGGCAAATTCACTTCTCAAATTACTTACCACCTGAAAAGATTAGCATAAAGGAATGAAATGAAATGAAAATGAAACATATCAATGGGCAAATTCCAAAACCATAAGCAAACATATGATGTAAATGATGCTATGAGATGATGCAAAGGTATATCAAGTGTTATGAATGTTCATACAAGGGATGGAATGCAAAGGAAACATGTTTTGAAGTTTGAAAGTTCATGAAAGTTCATGGAATGAAAAGAATACACATCATGGAAAATGAATGAAGAAATGATCAAGCATGATTATAATATGTCCTAAGATGTCTTAGATGCCATATGAATGCAATAAATGTCATGGCAAGTTCATGTATGGATGCATATGCAAGATGTATGCAAATGAACATGAGAAATTAGGGTTTTAAGGCAACATGAGATGCATAAGTCAAAAACAGAAGCAAATCATAAGATTAAAAATTGCAAATGAACTCAAAGTAACCCTAATCCCATATGATATCACACCCCAAAGGAGAAGGTCTAACTCTAAACCTAAAGAAAGTTGTGAATTTTCTAAGTTTGCTAGGGTTTTAGGGTACCTCAAAAGGAAAAATGCAAATCAAATGGAAAATGGAAAATAAATTTGTCACAAAAATATGCTAGATACTACATGCCACATGAAGATCAATTCAAAAATAACCAATGTCAAACCCTTCATGGTTAGGCAGAAAAGAATTCTTGAAGTTAGGGTTCCAAAAAGGGATTTTTATGAACCCTAAATTCAAAAAAAATGTCAAAGTTGAATCAAAACCAAAAAGAAATTTGTGAGAATGATTTGACAATGTTTATAAATGTCTTAAGATGTAATGTGAATTTTTTTGGAATTTTTAGAAACCTAAATGGTATTTTAATTAATTAATTTCCATTAATTAATTAAAATAAACATTTAAATATTTTTAAAATGGTTTTTTAATACAAAAAATAAAAATAAAAATGTTTTTGGGTGGAGAAAAATATTTGAAATCAAAATGCAGAAGACAAATATTTTTGGGAATTTCTAAGCATTTTAAATAAATTGGACAAAATAAATGCAATTTAAATGAAATAAAATGAAAATAAAAGAATGTCAGCTGATCCAATGGACATGATTTAAACTGGGAAAGTCCTAGTTGACCAGCGCGCAAATGAGTGGCTGAGATTCACTCTGATTTAATTTATTTAATTAATTCTAATTAACTAATTAAATGAGAATTAGGGTTTTAATGATCAATCTGGGCCATCCAAACACGCGGGTAAGCAAGATCCTACGGCTATCATTCAAACTAACCTTAAACCCTAATTAAATTCTTAATGACTCTCAGGTGGCCGGAGAAGACCTCCGGTCATCTTCTTCGGCCAGATCTTCACCCTAACTTCCACCCTAAGCCATCCCAGACCCCCTAACTCTCCAGAATCACTCAACTAACAACCCTAAACACGAATCCAACAACAAAATCCATTTATTTTCACTCAAGATCATGAATTGAAGCAAAACGGAAAATTATGCAAAACTTTGAGAAGTTCAATACATGCTCAATACTTGATCATTTTCAAAACTAAACACATCAGGATCATCAGTGAATCATGAAGAATCATTTAGGAACTTAAAAACGCATTTCTGGAAAAAAAGTTCTTGAGGTTACCTGAGATGAAGCTTTGCTATCTGGAGCTTTCTGGACACTTATCATGTGCAAACCCACTCCTCTTGACCTCCTGATGAAGCTTTGATGCTTGGAAGGAGTTTATAACGGTTGGTTTGAGAGCTTGCACTCTTGCTGCACAAGAATCGTGTTTTGGTTTTTGGTGCTTTTAGGCTGCAATGAAGGGTGGGAAATGATCCTTTGGTGAAGTTGAGTTGATTGATGAAGAGAGTTTGAAGTTTGAGTGTATGTGTTGTGAGTTTCGAAAGCTTTTGCTCTTGGGGTGATTTTTGGGAACTTAGTGATTCTGAAGTGTTAGGCTGGCTTGTGTTGTGTTATGAGCTGCATTTTGTCCACATAACAAGGTTTGATAGGTCATAGGAGTTGTTGTGGACTGTGGTGATTGGTATGGGAAAGTTGTCAAAATGTCAACATAACTTGTACTTGAGGTATGGGCTCATGTTGCAATTGGCGTTTGGCTTGTCCTGGCTCAGCAAAGATCAAGGAGAACCATGGAATTGTTTTTGTGGTGATTCAACAAGTGTATGAGAAGTTCTATACTCTTTTGTAATTTTGAAGAAGTTTGGCCCCTTTTGGATTTCTTGAAGTTCAAGGCATGAGATGAGATGATTCTTGGGCCAATTCTGATTCTTAGGCAATGCACTAAGTTTGTATGATGCTTAGAAGTGTATTAGAAGTCACAAAATGGCTTGGTATGTGAATTTGCACAAAATCCTCTTTGGTGTGAAAGTGAAAATTATGTGATTTTTGCCAACTTTGCCAAGCCATAACTTGAGTTCCATAATGAATTAGAACTTGTTCTTGTACTTTTTGAAAAGGGAATGATCCAATCTACAACTTTCATGACCAACAATTTTTCATTTGAAGCATTTTTAGTTGAAAAAGAGGAGGTTGAAATACTTTCCCAAAATGGAAAGTTTTCATTACAAGTCATTTCCATTTTTGGCAACTTTTGGTTTAGCTCAATTTTCTTCAATTTTGTGAACTTCCAAGCACTTCAATGATCAAATAAAGATCATATAACTTAATTTTGATGAAAAATCCACTTTGGTTCCATTGTTGGGGGTCTCAGATGCCCTGATTTTGCTCTGACTTGCTCAAGAAGTTACCCAGTGAACAAATGACTTCCATAATGAATTTCTTCATCAAACTTGGTACACATGATCCTTATAACATATTGAGACCATTAGAAACAAGAATGACCAAAAAATTTGGAGTTATGGCCTCTGAAACCAAAACCCTAATTTCAGGTCATCTGTGTAGTGAAACCCTAGCTTTGCTTCCATGCTTTGCCAGCTCTTGTGATTTTTTGACTTCCTTGATCTTTGAGGGATGTAAGATGATGATAGATCATACATGGAACCTCTTGGAATGATTAGAAACCTTTGGAGTGGCTCAGATGGATCTTGGGATTGCTCAGATCACAAACCCTAGATGCAGATGAACTTGAACTATGCAGATGAAACAAAATTGCAATATGAGATGGTATGCTTAAACTAATGCAAATATGAAAGATCACAAGCCAAGGTGTGAAATGAATGAGGGAAAATTTGGGGTGTTTACAACTGCCCCTATTCAAGCATGAGTTAGTTGTGCAGGATGTAAGCGACGAGCTTAACAGACAAACAAGATAACTTGTGGTTGAATACCAAAGACAGTCCAAAATTTGCACTCACTGGGTAGAAGAAGAAAAGGGATATAAATTGTAAAAGGAAGTATATCATGATTATGAAGGCAATGAAGGACGACCATCGAGCAGGGGACGACTGCTGGGGATAAAGCAATGATGGGGACGACCGACGAGATGGGGAAATAAGAGATTATGATGGGGATGGCCATCGGGTAAAGAAACAAGATTCTATGGGGATCAAAGGTAAAGTCAATGAAGGGGACGACCATCAGGTTTGCAAAGTAAAAGTAAAAAATGATGGGGACGGCCATCGAGTTAAAGAATAAATGAAATAATGATGAGGGACGGTCATCAAAGGTGAAGGACGATCACCTAGCCGGGGACGATTGCTCTTTATCACGACATAGGACGAATGTCAGATAGAAAAGGTCGACGATGGGGACGGCCATCGGATAAACATGATGAAGGACGATCATCAAGAGGTGAAGGACGATCACCTAGCAGGGTACGGCTGCTCTCGGGGTTTATCAAGACATAGGACAAATGTCGGATAAAAAAGATCAACGATGGGGACGACCATCAGATAAAATGATGAAGGCCGATCATCAAGAGGTGATGGACGATCACCTAGCAGGAGACGGCTGCTAAATATCACGACATAGGACGAATGCTGGATAGAAAAGGGTTCCAATAATGGAGACTCCACTGGGGAAAGGATGAGGAACGGTCATCCAAAGGTGAAGGGCGATCACCTGGCAGGGTACGACTGCCGAAAGTATCACGACATAGGACGAATGTCAGATAGAAGGAAAGTTGTTCTGCTGGCGATTTGCTGGGGGATGGTAAACACGGACGAGTGCTTACGCTTGAAAAATAAAAGGTATAAGTGTTTTGACACTGTGTATAGATTAAAGATGCGGACGAGCATCCTTAAGACCATGATACGGACGAGTATCGGTAGAAACAAACGCTGACGCGTGTTTAGAGATGATGGTACAGACGAGTACCAACTAGTTAACAAAGAACACGGACGAGTGTCGAATCTGTGGGGAATAAATGTATATACAAGATACGGACGAGTATTTGTATGACTATAAACAAGTGTTATGAACAAGACACGGACGAGTGTTCAACTTGCTGGGGAGAGGTGACACGGACGGGTGTCAGAAGAGAACTATATAAGTTATGAACATTCATTTATATATGAGGGTGTAAAAGGTATTCTGGCGACCGGTGGGGATAGGATGACACGGACGGGTGTCAACAAGGGTGTATTATAACAAGTGTTTGGTTTGCAATAAACGACTTGGCAACCATGCTGGGGAGTGATATGACACGGACGAGTGCCAGAAAGGTATATATGAATAGGCATTTGTCTTCAAAATGCAAAGAGAGATACTTTAGCTTTCTGTGGGGAGGTTGAGATAACACAGACGAGTGTCGAGAAGAACATGTTATAGACAAGTATTTGTACTTGAGGGTGCAAAGGGATGCTTTGGCTTTTATGTGCAAGGGATGTATTTTGTATATTACTGATGAGGTACTGTTGGTATTTGCAGGTGACTGGCTCGAACCTGACTTGTGATCATGCAAATGTTTGATTTTTGCCGTAATGCTCCGTATTAGACGGAATGCTACGCTTTGTGGGGAAACATGATGCAAATTCTATGATTATGCAAAAGAAACCAATCCGGGATTCGGATCCCGCTGCTGTGAAGATCTCTGGCTGATCTGCTTGAAGGAGAATCCTAGATGGGGGAAGAGATCGTTGGTAGATTTATCCGATAAAGAGAAACCCAGCTGGGGATGAGGAAGCTTCTGTCACTTTGCTGTGTGAGAAATTCATGCATTGCTCTTCTGGGGAGAGGCTGGAACTTTGCGGGGAGATGGTTCCCTTGTCTTTGAGAGACCTGGAACTCTGTCTGGGGGAGGAGAGACCACTGAACGATCTTCCTAGAGATTTATGTGGGGATCCCGGCTGGGGATGAGGAGGCTTTGACAACTTTGTTGGGGAAAAAAGTATTTCAGAGGCTGCTTGGAGAAGATGTGTTGGGGAAATGATGCTTGGCATGTCCCATGTTACATATTTGAATACCTGCAACCTGTTAAGACAAAGAAATGCACAAGTGTCCCGAGGTATCCCTTACCGGATTCCGTCGTAGGAGTTAGATATTCCTGAGAGTAAATACATTTCCTGCAAGCATTTATTAATAATGGCTCATTTTATGAAAATATTATATCATGGATATTGGACATTTTGCAAACGACAAAAATGTACGAAACGAGGTGTGACTGAAAATCTGATTTTATTAATCTGGGTGCCCTGAATTGGCAAATACAGTCAAAGAAACAAATCCCCTGAAATGAGGAGATTGTTACAAATTGAAAAAGTAAAAGTGCTGGCAATGTCGATGACGCTTCGGTGAGCTTTCTTTGCTATGACCCATATGACCTTGACGTTCTTCTCATCTTGCTTTCTGAAGAAGGTTGAATCTGACCGATGCTTTATCCTTTCGAAGCTTTCCGTGTTGTTGCGATACAGACGAATTCAGAATGCAGTTGTTCACTTATTCCCTGATTTTGCGTGGATCGCCCTTTCAGGTTTTCGATCCACCGGGATACCCATTTTTTCCTGAGCTGTCCAATGCGGCTTTTCAACTCAGCGGGTGTACATTTTTTTAATTTTCCCTTATTTTTGCCCGAGTATTTTATTCTGTTTTTTGACTCGCCGGGATGCCCTATTTTTGCCTGGACTTACATTCTGTTTTTATGTCCAGCGGGTCATTTATGCGAAGTATTTTTTAACTGCATCTGAATTCACAGGGGATAAGAAATCTTCACCATCCATAGTAGTGAGCATTAGTGCTCCACCAGAGAAAACTTTCTTTACTATGAATGGACCATCGTAGTTCGGAGTCCATTTGCCCCTGTGGTCTGTATGAGGAGGAAAAAGTCTTTTCAGCACAAGATCTCCTACTTGGTATTCCCGAAACCTGACTTTCTGATCGAAGGCTTTCTTCATTCTTTTCTGATATAACTGCCTATGATATATTGCAGCTAACCTCTTTTCTTCGATCAGATTAAGTTGATTATACCGAGAACGGACCCATTCTGCTTCGTTTAGCTTGACATCCATCAGTACCCGTAAAGAGGGTAATTCAACTTCAACAGGTAGGACAGCTTCCATACCATACACAAGTTGATACAATGTTGCCCCAATGGACATTCTGATGGAGGTCCGATACCCATGCAAGGCAAATGGTAACATCTCATGCCAGTCTTTGTAAGTAACCACCATCTTTTGCATAATCTTTTTGATGTTTTTGTTAGATGCCTCAACAACGCCATTCATATTTGGCCTGTAAGGAGAAGAGTTGTGATGTTGGATTTTGAAGTCCCGACATAGTTCTGCCATCATTTTGTTGTTCAAATTGGAACCATTATCAGTAATGATTCGCTCGGGTACTCCATATCGACAGATGATGTCTCTCTTCAGGAATCTGGCTACCACTTGTCTGGTAACGTTCGCATATGAAGCTGCTTCAACCCATTTGGTGATGTAATCAATGGCTACCAAGATGAATCTGTGGCCATTTGAAGCAGTCGATTCAATCTTTCCAATCATGTCAATGCCCCACATGGCAATGGGCCAAGGTGAAGACATCACGTTCAACGGATTCGGAGGTACATGCACTTTGTCTGCATAAATCTGGCATTTGTGGCACTTTCTGGCATAGGCACAACAGTATGCATCCATTGTGATCCAGTAGTAACCTGATCTTAACAATTTCTTATCCATTGCATGTCCTCCAGCATGGGTACCGAAAGATCCTTCATGCACTTCATGCATCAATAGATCTGCTTCCTTCTTATCAACACATTTGAGAAGAACCATATCAAAGTTTCTCTTGTATAATGAACCATCAGCATTCAGGAAGAAACTACCAACCAGCCTTCTCAATGTATTTTTATCATTGGATGATGCCCCAGGTGGGTATGTTTGATCCTCTAAGAAACATTTGATGTCATGGAAAAAAGGCTTGTCATCTTTAGCAATGTCCACGGAGAATACGTATGCTAGTCGGTCTAGTCTGGATACAGAAATCCGAGGCACAAAATTGGCAGTCTGAACCTTGATCATGGAGGAAATGATAGCTAAAGCATCTGCGAACTGATTTTCATCTCGAGGGATGTACTCAAGTTTGACTGTTGTGAAGAAAGTCAATAATCTCCTCGTATAGTCACGATATGGAATCAGATGCTCTTGGTGAGTGTACCATTTTCCGTTGGTCTGATTGATTACCAAAGCTGAATCCCCGAACACAGTTAATGTCTTGATCCTAAGGTCAATGGCTTCCTCAAGACCCATGATATAGGCTTCGTATTCAACTTCATTGTTAGTGCATGCAAAGGTGAGTTTTGCCGAGAAAGGCATATGAACTCCTTTAGGTGTAATGAGCACTGCACCAACTCCTCGACCATTCATGTTGACAGCCCCATCAAACATCATTATCCATTCTTCTTCTGGGTCGGGCCCTTCAGTGTGAACAGGCTCTTCATGATCTCTTGCTTTTAGGAACATGATGTCTTCATCAGGGAAGTCAAATATCATGGGCTGGTAATCATCAATGGGTTGCTCAGCTAGATAGTTAGACAATACACTGCCTTTGATGGCCTTTTGAGATGTGTACTAAATGTCATACTCTGTCAGGATCATTTGCCATCTTGCAACCCTTCCGGTAAGCGCTGGCTTCTCAAATATGTACTTGACTGGAACCATTTTTGAGATTAACAAGGTAGTGTGAGTCAACATATACTGTCTTAGTCGGCGAGCACCCCACGCTAAAGCACATCAAGTTTTCTCGAGCAGTGAATAACGTTGTTCACAGTCGGTAAACATTTTGCTTAGGTAGTATATTGCATACTCTTTTCGACCAGACTCGTCATGCTGGCCCAACACACACCCCATTGATCCTTCTAATACTGTCAGGTACATTATTAGAGGTCTTCCTTCAATTGGAGGCATAAGAATTGGAGGTTCTTGTAAGTACTCCTTGATTTTGTCAAAAGCCTTCTAACAATCTTCGTTCCACCTGACCGTTTGTTCCTTTCTTAACAATTTGAACAGGGGTTCACAAGTTGCAGTAAGATGAGATATGAACCTTGATATGTAGTTCAATCTACCTAAGAAACCCCAAACTTCCTTTTCAGTCATAGGTGCAGGCATCTCTTGAATGGCTTTGACTTTGTCAGGATCAACTTCAATTCCCTTTTCACTTACAATGAATCCCAGCAGTTTACCAGAACGCACCCCGAATGTGCATTTGTTGGGGTTCAACTTCAACTAATACTTTCTCAGACGCTTGAACAACTTCAGCAGATTTACCAGATGATGTTTTTCAGTGAGGGACTTGGCAATCATATCATCCACGTAGCATTCAATTTCTTTGTGGATCATATCGTGGAACAATGTTACCATAGCCCGTTGATAAGTAGCACCAGCATTCTTCAGTCCAAATGACATTACCTTGTAACAAAATGTGCCCCAAGGTGTGATGAAGGTTGTCTTCTCCATATCTTCGGGTGACATTTTGATCAGATTATATCCGGAAAAGCCATCCATGAATGAGAATACCGAGAACTGAGCCGTGTTGTCGACCAATACATCAATGTGAGGTAATGGGAAGTCATCCTTCGGGCTAGCTCTGTTCAGATCCCGGTAATCCACACACATCCTTACTTTTACATCCTTCTTAGGCACTGGTACAATGTTAGCAACCCACGGCAGGTAACTAGTTACAGCAAGGAAACCGGCGTCCCACTTTTTCTGTACTTCCTCCTTAATCTTCATAGCCATATCTGGACGAGTACGGCGTAGCTTCTGTTTCACTGGAGGACAATCCTCTTTCAAAGGCAGCTTGTGCATAACAATGTCCGTATCTAGACCTAGCATGTCTTGATAGGACCAGGCAAAGACGTCGACGTACTCTCGAAGCATGTCAATAAGCTGTTCCTTCACTGAATCTTGCAGATTGGCCCCAATCTTCACTTCTTTCAAGTCTTCTTCGGTACCAAGATTAACTGTCTCAACCTCCTCCTGATGAGGAGTAATCACTTTCTCTTCTTGCCTCAACAACCTGGCTAAGTCTTCCAGTAACTCATAGTCTTCTTCAACCCCTTCATCAGCTTGATTAATTGGATTGTCGAAGTCATACAAGGTCATAGCAGTACTGTTGTCGGTGCAATCTGGAGGATACTCTCTGCAAGGGTTGAGATTGGTTCGTTTTAGTGATCAGTTTTAATCTTGTTTAGAAAAAGTTTAAATGAAGTTATTTATTTTGAAAACATTTCCATTTTATTGTTTTGTACAAAAGTGAAAAATGAAAAGACAGTGAGCAAAAAAGAGACTTGTTTGCAAAAGATGTCCGATATTTATTGATTAATCATTTGCACAAAATTACAATATGGCCCTATTACAAAATGAGTCCTGACACCTTGGGCAAGATGTAAGACTTGATGCATGCTAAAAAGATAGGAAATAATAATTATTCTGTAGGAGTAACCCTTATAATTTCCTAGGAAAACCAGTTAAGGACTTGGTTCCCCGGAATCCTTGGACGTATCCAGCTCTCCAGGTTGCGGTCGCTTTCCTCCTCGTCTTATAGTTTGTTAACAGCATCTGGGGTGAGCATCCCTCCACTAACAAACTTGGGCTCTTTTGCAGCCTCTGATTGATCTTGTCGGAATGGTCTGTAACCCAAACCGAATCTATCTTCCTTCTTTTCCACTGGCAGCAGCTTGCCCCAGCCTTGAGCATTTCCTTCTTCAACAGCCTTCCGGGCTTGCTGATAAGAGATGATTGAAGTACCTATCCTGTCTTCCTGGGATGCAACCAATACTCCAGTAGCCTTATTAACATTTAGGGCCTCAAACCCTTGGCTCATTGTCTCATGGATTTCACCATCCATCTCAATATATTTGTACGTAGCCAGATGGCTAACAAATATGTCTTCCTCCCCACAGATGGTGATAATTTGTCCTTCCCATTCGTACTTCAGTTTCTGGTGAAGGGTCGACGTTACTGCGCCTGCGGCGTGAATCTAGGGTCGACCTAGCAGGCAACTGTATGCCAGTTGTATGTCCATCACATAGAAAATGGTCTTAAAGACCTGTGGACTGATTATCACTGGCAACTCCACCTCTCCAAGAACAGATCTTTTGGAGCCATCAAAAGCCCTGACCACAAGGTTACTTGGCCGGAGAGCTATCCCATCATATTCTAGCTTGACAAGGGCTTTCTTGGGTAAGACATTGAGTGAGGACCCAGTGTGTACAAGAACATGAGATAGTACAACTCATTTTCACTCCAGGGTTATATGCAAGGCTTTGTTGTGGAGACGTCCTTCGGTTGTCAAATCAACATCAATAAAACCTAGCCCATGGCGAGTGTTAAAATTTGATACTACTGTTTCCAGTTGATTCACAGTGATCTCTTCTGGCACGTAGGCAGCGTGCAGAACTTTGAGTAGTGCATCCCGATGGGCTTCAGAACACAACAACAGTGATAAGATTGAGATCTTTGAAGGAGTCTGGTGGAGCTGGTCCACAACTTTATAGTCACTTCTTTTAATAATTCTCATAAACTCATCCACATCTTGATCGAAGGATGACTTATGAGTTTCTTTCGGCACAGATTCTTCCGGTAGCACACTCTTCCCTTTGGCTTTGGCAACAGCCTCTGCCTCAGTGTTGGTTCTAGGGACTTGTAAAGCGAAGAGACGTCCGCTTCGGGTGAAGCCTCCGCCTCCCCCAACATTATCCACTTGGGGAGTGAGAACTGAAGAATAAAGAAGGACTTTCTCTCCATTGCAGTATAGATCAGCACCATAATGCCATGGTATAGCACTGTCTTTATCATATGGGATTGACCCGGGCACCGTGATAGTGACTGAGCTTACTGATGCAGTTGTTGGGACTGTAATAGTCTGTGGGTCATAGAAAATTGTAACAGGACCTCTGGAGGATGTTGGTGAAGGTGAATTGAAGCTTTGTTGGGACTGTTGAGACTGTTGAAAATTGCTGGAGTTCGGGACCGTTGCCGGGTCGTAATAAATTGTGACAGTGGAAACATCATTGTTGGTTGTTAAGGTTGTAGTAGCTGGTGCCAATGAATTGTTGTGTGTTGAAGTGATAGATGGAATGATTGCTGAAGTTGTAGCCGAATCGGTTGGAACAATGGTTGTTGCAGTTGTAGAAGAAACACTTGGAAAGATGGTTGTTGCATTTGTAGAAGATTCACTTATTGTTGTCAAAAGTGTTGTTGTTGTTGTAGAAGTTGTGGTTGTAATTTGCAGAATGCCTTCTTTAATAAAATCATTGATGCCTTTCCTCAAGCTAGCACACCCATTCTCAGATAGTTTGCATAATTCGCAACAGGCCTCACAACCTGGAAACACTTGGCATTTTAAAAGCTGGGCTTTAACCTCTGCCAGAGGTGTTTGAATACATGCAATGTCTCCTATTAAACTCATGGGTGAGCCATCCTCTACAGCATTAATCCTTGGCCCATTGTGGCTTGGCATAGGATTCTTCATTACATTGGGAGGAGGTGCAAAGTTCAGGGCTTTTGAATCTACCAGATCCTGAACCTTCATATGCAGGGCTCTGCATTTTTCCGTAGAGTGACCAGGTGCGTTGGAATGAAAAGAACACCTAGCGTTGACATCATAGTTCCTAGGAAGGTTTTGAGGATCCGGTGGAGCCAATGTCCTCAACTCAACAAGATTGAGCTTTAGGAGTTGTGGCAGCAGTGTAGCATATGGCATAGGAATGGGGTCAATTACCCGGTTAACCTGAGATGGCCGTTGTTGGAACGGGCGCTGTTGTTGATTGTTGTTGTTATTGTTGTATGATCTCTGTTGCGGAAATTGTTGTTGTTGCGGAAAGTGTTGTGGTTGTTGAGTATATTGAGGAGGTGGAGCAGGGATAGTAACAGTAGCAACTGTTCTGGGCAGGTATTGGGGTCTCCCTCTTCCCATGTGTACGGAGTTTGTCTCACCAGATCTACGGGGCCCAACAAATGGCTTCCTTGCACTGCTTGAACTGACACCATTATCAGAGATCTTTCCCATATTCAATAGGATCTCTATTCTTTCCCCAGCTATCACCACATTTGCGAAGCTGGTAGAAGAAAATGCAGCCAATCAGTCAATGTAGGTTCCTTGAAGAGTACTCATGAACATGTCTGCCATCTCCCTTTTAGACATAGGGGGTTGAACTGCAGTAGCAAGTTGCCTCCTCCTTTGGGCATTTTCCCTTAAGCTTTCACGGGAAGATTGAGACATTCCCATTAGAAGGGTCCTGTTTGGAGCCATGTCCAAGTTATACTGATACTGACGGATAAAAGCTTCAGCCAAGTCCTTCCAATTCCTTACTGTGGCTCTAGTCAAATGGGAATACCATTCTCAGGATGCCCCTGTTAGACTATCCTCGAAGTAAAACATCCACAACTTTTCGTCCATGGTGTATGCTTTTAACCTTCCCAAGAATGATTGAAGGTGGGTGCGTGGGCAAGATGTGCCATTATACCTTTCAAAACACGGGGGTTTGAACTTGTGAGGAATTCTCACCCCTTCCACCAGTCCCATGTCCATTACATCAAACCCTAGGGAATTCTGGGATTCAAGAGACCTCAGCTTCTCAGCAATCTCATCCAATCTACGGTCGTAAACTTCGTCCCCAACCCCGACAACTGTAAACTTCTCTTCTTTAGGATCCTCTTGCAAGATCCTACCTCCAGCAGTGTTACCCTGAGTATTCCTTATGGCATTAACTTCTAGGTTTATATGAGGCCCAAACTCTGGTGGGTCGGTGTGAGGTTGCACATGATCATTGTTACTGGTACCTCCTGTACCTGGATGGTGTTCTTCAGGAGTCTTCCTTTCAACCAACTCCCTTAGTCTTTCCTGGCTTTAAGCTAAACCAGTCATTACAGTCATGAATTGGGTCATCTGATTCCTCATCTCAACCCTCTCATTAGCCATTTGGGTCCTCACTTCATTCAAGTCTTGCTGAACTTGATCCATCTGGAGTCCCGGAAGGTTGTTTCTTGTCGGGTACCGGTGTATTCTGTTGACAGGGAACACTCTTCTGCGAGCAATGTTTCCTGAAACCACAACAAAGTGAGAAACATCAATAAAACAAAAACCTACAAAACAAAGAAAATGTTAGTATGCAATGCAGTATGCTTATTTGTCTTCCAAGGGTATCCGGTTTGGTTCTTTGGTTTTGACCTTTCCAGACCTCGAGGAAATGCTGATGATGAAGAGAGATTGATAAAGCTCACCAAAAATAATACAAACTGATATATTACAAAGGATGAAAATACATAGTTTGATTACAATACATGCCCGTGGTGGGTCAAAATACAACAACGAAAGAAAAGTATAACAAAAGAAGAGAAGTACAAGCAAAAGGATCAGACATCCAAACCAAAACTTCCTTCAGGAGGGCCTCAGTCACTGGCCCTACTGGGTGCTCTGTAATAGTCCTGATGAGGAGGTTCTTGGTAGCAATGGAACTGGTCAACCTCTTATGCTTGTCCTGATCCTTTGACCTCTTCAACCCCGTCCGGAGTTTCAATTCAGATATCTCCTTCTGAGCTGCCAACAAGGCCTCCTGATGCTTCTTCTCACTAGCCTCCAACTGCTCTATCTTAGCCTGAGTCCTTTGATCTTCTTGTGCACGGGCTTCAGTGATCCTGATCCACCTAGCCTGACTTTCCTCCAGATAATGCTCTTCCCTAGCCTTCTGAGTCTTTGCTTCCTTGCAAGCATTCTTCAGTACTAGCTCTCCTACCCTTGCCTTCCTGATGTAGTCATCTGTCTTCTCAATCTTGGTCAAATGCTCAATCCTGAGCCTTTCCAATCTTTCATTATCCAGACGGCTGCCATTTCTCTCCCAAAGAGTTTTCTTTAAGGCTTCAGCTAGCTGAGTATTTCTCTCTTTCAGCTTTTCAAACTCTTCCATACTGACAGTAGCTGGAGGTTGTACTGTAGAAGGTCCAGGTACATCTTCTAAAGTGAACGACATTTGGGTGATCTGAGCTCTGGTACGAGACCAATCAGAATACTGTGCTGAAGCAATGTTGTTGCACTTGCCAAGGATGGCTATTCCCTTAGTCTGGATGTTATCCCAAGCCCAGGCAGCTTGTCTGACAACAACAAAGTTGGGTTGAATTTCACAATAAAGAGTTTCAACCAAATCTTGTCCTCTGAGAGGATGAACCAAAGCATATCCCAATTGTCTCTTAAACAGTAAAGGGTTGTAGTTGATGCAACCCTTCACTCGTATCAAAGGTACATTAGGATATTGCCCACAGCTAGTAATGATGTCCTTGCCCTTGGTGCTCTGAGTACACCATTTAATGTCATCTGATGTCAAGGCAATGAATCTTTTAGCCCAATTCTTCTGCTGATGTGGGTTTAGGAAAGTATCTGATTTTGGCAAGTGTCTTAGCAGCCAAGAGTAATAAAGAGGAGCACAACATCTAACCAGCCTTCCTCTTTGCTTTTCATTCCTCTGGTGTACTGAGTAGTAGAAGTCTCCAAGCAAGGTAGGAACTGGGTTCCTCAATAAGAACAGGTGAATGGCATTCTTGCTCACAAAATTTGGCTCATCTACAAAAAAGATAACTCCATATATACTGAGGGCTAAAAGTGCACAAACATCCTTCCATTCTCCTATTGTAGCATGCAGGGTAGCCTGGGAGATCAAGAAGTCTAGGTGAAGGCCTGGACCCCCAGCCTTGGTTGTCATGTTCTGATCAATGAGGGCAGGCTCCAAGTGCAATGCCCTGGCTATGTCTTCATTTCTGGGAGCAACCATCTCTGGGTTGAAGGGAATCCCCCTTCTGATAGGAACTCCTAACAACATGGAAAATTCTTCTAGCAAAGGTCCCAACTGGAAATCAGGGAATGTGAAGCATCTGAGTGGAGGGTCATAAAACTGCAAGCAAGTTTGGATCATGCTCCTCTGAGATGCATCTAGATCCATGACCATGTCCAATATACCTCCATAATGCTCTTGAATAGTGGGATATGGCCAGGAGTAATGAGGGACTGGATCTGCCTGATGCCAGTCAGGGTGGGCTCAAAGAAGTGGTAAGTGATGTTGCTCTTTCTTGAAGTGTCCATGGGTGCTGGTGAAGAAGCTGAGAGTAACTGCTGATGAAGTTCACTGAATGAGATGCTCGAGGTGAGTCTATGATGAAGATAGCTGGAGAAGAACCACTAACAAACTGATGGAGATGCTGAAGAAGATGACTAAAGCAGTCTGAGCAGCAGAAGGGGTCAAAACCAAACCAAATATAAGAGGATGGATACCCTGTAAAACAAATAAGCAAATGTTAAATGATGCAAATATGATGTATGCAAATGATATGCAAAGGGTTTGTGATCAAGTGCTGGATCCGGTTATCTGCCTTGGTAAAAGTCCATGTATGTTCATAAGTCCGGATGGAGGCTTAGAAATCCAGTAACCAGGTGGGGGACTCAAATAAAGAGTCACAAGTCCGGGGTAATCACAAGAACTGTCCAAAGTGATGCATTCTTAAAACAAAACTAGTAACAAAGGGTATGATGAGGTCAAGGGTTCCTGCAAACCTGTAAACATCCCAACCCCCACACATGTAATGTTCTAGAACAAGGATCCTCAGACTTGTATCAGTTATGAGAAGTGTAAACACTTCTAACCCGGAGGTACAATGTTTACAATAACTATAAAAGATCCTTCTCTAATTCACCTCAGATGCTGAAGGTCATAAAAAGGTCATCCATACTTAGCAGGCTTCCCAGATAGCCCTAGTACTACAGGAAATCTGTAGCACAAAGTTCTCAAGAAGAAACTCATGTCTGAACCGTGTTTCATATTCCCGCACTAGACCGAAATGGAATGGGAAAGAATATGAAGCCACTCTACCCTATGTGTCACTCAGGTCCCAGGTATAGGACCTTAATCACTCAGTGAACCCCACCCACTAAGGAAAACACAGATCCAACACATGATAATGACAGTATGAAATGCATAAAACTGTAAAAGAAAGCAATAAATAAAGCTGTACATAAAGCAATAAATAAAGCAAATAAATAAGCACAAGTAGCACATAACACCCCCGTAAACACAAATCAAACGAGCGCTAGGAGGAACCCACAAAAATAACCAGAAGCCCTGGTTGCAATATAAGGGTCCCCAGCAGAGTCGCCAAGCTGTCGCTCCCACTAAAAGACACCCGGGTCAGATAGGGTATAGACGCGAACAGTCAGCGAGAGAGAGGAATGAAAGTGAAAATGAATAGAGTCGCCAGCTAGGCATTTTTATCCCGAAGGAAAGGTAATGCTGCATAAACCTAATAAAAGATGGATAAGACGGTTGCGAACCAGAGAAACTGAGAAAGGGGGTTGGTTACAACCTGGGAAGGTATTAGCACCCAGATTGTCCGTCGTACTCGACGGGATCCACGCTTGAAAGTTTGTGTTTAAAGGGGTAGTGTCTGTGCTATCTGTATGCAAAAGCTGGAAAAGAATATATAAGTGTCAGTGCAAGAAAGTGAAGTGAAGTGCTCAGGAATGAGGCTTAGAAAGAATGCTGAAAGAGGGGGAAGACACAAAGACTTTTGTTCGATAACAGTTAAGTTATGCCTACGTATCCTCTCGTGCAATGAGGAAGTTAGAACACCGTAGTTCGACTCAAAGAGACTGAAAGATAAATTGACTGTGAACTGCTTACTTGTCTATGCTCAAGTGTATGACTTGTCTGGCTCAAGTGCTAATTGTCTTGCCTTAGACGGAAGAAGCAGGTTCTCGTTTTCAGAGTGAGTGTGATGAGAAAAGAATCCCGGAGGAGACGTTTATTGTTTGTTTTTGTGTTTTCAATCTTTTATTGCTTTTTTGTGTTTGTCATAAGTTAATGAGCTTAAGCCTAAACCAAGGGTTATTAAACTCATCATATCCTCCCTTTAATTAGGGATAATGAGAATACCTTAAGTATGAGATATACATCTCAACTTAATTACCATGTTGATATAGGATTAAGATCATTAACCTACTTGTGATTATTTAGATGTTTTTTTTTAGTTTTTGTTTAGTGTTAAGTAATGAGTTTAAGCCATAACCAAAGATTAGTGAACCCATTACACCATACTAATAGAAGGATAATAGATGAGCACACTTAAGCTGAGGAAGATACCTCAACTTAATCCATGATTAGGGATTAACCTCATGACAAAACAAGCCTTTATTAAAGTGGATTTTAATTAAGGGTAAGATTAAGAAGTGAATTTTATGATTAGTAAGACAACTTGAGGGGGACTTGTCCATTAACACTAGGGTTAGTCCTTCTTAACCAATAAAGGAAGAATTAGAACCCTAATGCAAGGCCCAAGTTACAAGCTATTGTCTTAGTGATTATTAAGATGGATTGATTAAGAGGTTTAAACACGTTAAGGGTTTAACACTTAGGATTAAAGTTATACACTCCATCCTAAGAGAAGGATGCAGGCATAACCTTAATCACAAATCCTTAAGACCTTAAAGGTTTAGTCTCTAATGATGAGGTGAGGAGAGAGACACAAAGAAGACACAAAGGGAAAAAAGCTAAAGGGGGACTAATCAAAACCCTAATTATTGTCATGCTTGTATGTTCCTATGGTTTGTAAGGCTTGCAATAGATCTTCAAAGAAACCACCAATAGAAGGAGCAGATGAAAGGAGGAGAAGTAGAAGAAACAAGTTACTTACTTCACTGAAGAAGATAAGTAACTTGGAGAAAAAACGTGAGAGATGAACATGAATGAGTAAGCTCACTCTAAAGCAAAGAAAAATGCAGCAATGATGCATAAGAAGAATGAGAAGAGAAATGAGAAGTGAAGGCAAATTCACTTCTCAAATTACTTACCACCTGAAAAGATTAGCATAAAAGAATGAAATGAAATGAAAATGAAACATATGAATGGGAAAATTCCAAAACCAGAAGCAAACATATGATGTAAATGATGCTATGAGATGATGCAAAGGTATATCAAGTGTTATGAATGTTCATACAAGGGATGGAATGCAAAGGAAACATGTTTTGAAGTTTGAAAGTTCATGGAATGAAAAGAATGCACATCATGGAAAATGAATGAAGAAATGATCAAGCATGATTCTAATATGTCCTAAGATATCTTAGATGCCATATGAATGCAAGAAATGTCTTGGCATGTTCATGTATGGATGCATATGCAAGATGTATGCAAATGAACATGAGAAATTAGGGTTTTAAGGCAACATGAGATGCATAAGTCAAAAACAGAAGCAAATCATAAGATAAAAAATTGCAAATGAACTAAAAGGAACCCTAATCCCATATGATATCACACCCCAAAGGAGAAGGTCTAACTCTTAACCTAAAGAAAGTTGTGAATTTTCTAAGTTTGCTAGGGTTTTAGAGTACCTCAAAAGAAAAAATGCAAATCAAATGGAAAATGCAAAATAAATTTGTGACAAACATATGCTAGATACTACATGCCACATGAAGATCAATGCAAAAAGAGCCAATGTCAAACCCTTCATGGTTAGGCAGAAAAGAATTCTTGAAGTTAGGGTTCCAAAAAGGGATTTTTATGAACCCTAAATTCAAAAAAATGTCAAAGTTGAATCAAAACCAAAAAGAAATTTGTGAGAATGGTTTGACAATGTTTCTAAATGTCTTAAGATGCAATGTGATTTTTTTTGGAATTTTTAGAAACCTAAATGGTATTTTAATTAATTAATTTCCATTAATTAATTAAAATAACATTTAAATATTTTTAAAATGGTTTTTTAATGCAAAAAATAAAAATAAAAATGTTTTTGGTTGGAGAAAAATATTTGAAATCAAAATGCAGAAGAAAAATATTTTTGGGAATTTCTAAGCATTTTAAATAAATTGGACAAAATAAATGCAATTTAAATAAAATAAAATGAAAATAAAAGAAAGTCAGCTGATCCAATGGACAGGATTTGAACTGGGGAAGTCCTAGTTGACCAGCGCGCAAATGAGTGGCTGAGATTCACTCTGAGTTAATTTATTTAATTAATTCTAATTAACTAATTAAATGAGAATTAGGGTTTTAATGATCAATCTGGGCCATCCAAACACGCGGGTAAGCAAGATCCTACGGCTATCATTCAAACTAACCCTAAACCCTAATTAAACTCTTAATGACTCTCAGGTGGCCGGAGAAGACCTCCGATCATCTTCTCCGGCCAACTCTTCACCCTAACTTCCACCCTAACTTCCACCCTATGCCATCCCAGACCCCCTAACTCTCCAGAATCACTCAACTAACAACCCTAAACACGAATCCAGCAACAAAATTCATTTATTTTCACTCAAGATCATTGTCACACCCTAAATTTTGACCGAACATTTTCAATTTTCTTTCATCTGACGTTTTTTTTATCAATTTATTTGATAGTCAGTCATTTTCGCATTTTTAGTCCATTAATCATTAACCATTGCATTTTCTATTCATTTTATCATTTGAAATCATATAAGTTTCTTGTTTTTTTGAATTAATTGTTTCGGTTTAAGAATAAATTTTTTAGATATTTTAGAATTAGTTTTATTTTTTATTTTAGTTCAAATTTAGAATTTGTTTAGATTTAAGTTCAACTTCAATTTAGGTTTTAGGTTTTATTTTTTTAAGAAAAATGTAAATTAGTTTGATTTTTAAAAATAGTTGTTTTGGTTTAACTTTATTATTTAGTTCTAAGTAATTTCTTTATTTTTAATATTTCACTTAGGTTATTTCCATTATTTATCTAGTCTTATTTCAATTAATTTGTTTCTTATTTAATCTTATTAGATTTTTCTCTTAATTAGATTAACAGTTATTTATTTATTTATTTTAATTAATCCAACTTTCAATTGTTTTTTATTTAGTTAACTATTTTAATTAGACTTTTAATCTCAATCAATTCTTGTCATTTAACTGTATTTATTTTTTAGTTTAGTAACAATTTAATTTTATTAGAAATAATTTGCATTTTTTTTATTTTAATTAATTTATTATCCAAATAGTACAAAAAGAAAAAAGCTTGTTTCAGTCAGCCAAAATTGGCATACATCCCAACAGACAATGACAACTCTATCCCTCAATCTGCAACACTCCAGCAGAATTTTTCACCAATTCATATCAAGTCAAACCTGCATACAAAAAAGGGAAAGAGAGACAGGTCAATAAAATGCACAGCAGGAGCAAAAGGGACAGCTATCATTAATCTGCAACCAAGCTGCACAAAGGGACTACTTTTTTTTTCTTTTGACAGGGATATAGAAAAAAACTTCTAAAAAGTGGGGGGAACGAAAAAAACAAGCCAGCAACTTTAAAAACAAAAGCATACACAAACCTAAGAACTCTCAACTCACACGGTTAAGAACAACAATAAACACTAAACCTGGGGAGTTCATTTGAAAAAAAAAGAAAGGTGCAGCAAGATGAAACTGTAACCTCACCTTTTCTCTTTCACAAAAAAAAACCTTCTCTAATCCCTCTCTCTAAAAGTAACTTGCCAGAAGCCCAAAACCTCAATAAAACCTTCTTCCATCTTCTTTCCTCTTGAACCAATAACCTTCAAAAGAACTCACCTTCATCCTTCACCTTTTCCGTCTCCAACCTTTCTCACAAAACCTGCAAGTTTTCTCCCACGAACCTTCATCCACCCCAACCACCATTCACCATAAACTTCAAACTTCACTCTCCTGTGAAACTCTTTCTCACTGCAAATGACCAAAACACACTATTACCGTTACTCGTTTTGTTCTGCCTCTTCCCTCCAATCAGTGTTACAACCAAAGAGCAAACTACTCACTCTCGTTACAATCAGTTTTTCTTACTAAAACATGTCAAATGAGCAACAAAACCTTAACCCCCTTTCAACACATCAAAAAACCAGTGGCCACAAAAGAAGCACCGATCTGCGTAACAAAAAACGAGAAACATCAACAACAAAAACCAGTAGCCACAACATAACAAATACACAGAAAAATAAGCAGTTTCTTTGAAAAAAGAACAACATAACATACTCAATCCGAAGCCACCGCATAGCCGTCCACCACCACCTTTCTTCCATCATCGGAAACAACACTGAAATCACGAAACCACAAAAAAACAACAAAAACAGAACCAAATCGCGGCACCCCTTCACCATCAACCGCGGAAGCCCTTTATCACCGAACAGCAAGCGCTCAACATCCGTCGACATTCATCACTTCTTAGAACCACCGCACCGCTCACCTCCGCCGTGAATCCAACAAATCGAAACCCGTGAAACTGCCGTCCAAACACCTTCACCAACCGCTAAACCCTCCGGTGCGAAGCCAACCAAAGACGCAGGAAACTAGAGACGAAACGAGTGAGAAGAGGTTGTTAAGTTTCTGCGGTGATGCTTTTCGAAAGAACTGCGTGAGATCTGAGACGAATTCGAGAGAGTAGTGGCGAGACAGAGAGAAGCGAGAGGGACGTCTGGTTCTTTTTCTTTCGAATCTGAGGTGGGTCTTCGTTACCAAAACCACTCTTTGTCCACTTTTATTTATTTATTGGTTTATCGTTTTGTTTTGCTAATATTCTTTTTATATTTTTAAAATCTCACTCTTATTTTCTCAATAATAAAAAAACCTGATGAGTTTAGTGTTTTTTTTGTTTGTTTAATTATGTTATCTTTTCCTTGGCAAATCGGGCCTAGTCCATGGATATGTCCTGCTACAACACATACCCAGCGCATACCCCTCTCGTTTTTATTTATTTATTTGGGTCAGTTTTTTTGTTTAAGTTTTATTTATTAATTTTCCTTTGGTTATATTTTTATTGGGTAAGTGGTGATTTGGTGTAGGTCCTTTATATTTGGTTTCTTTTAGATTTCATTTATATTGCATCTCTTTTTGGGCCGATGATATAATAATGTCACGGTAAATCGTTTCCGATTAATCATGACTAATATGAGGCCATTTGTTTATTTTATTATCATTTAATTTAATCTATTTTATTTCACAATTTATTTTATTTCACAAGTTGTTTTACAATTTATTTCACTGTGTTAGTTTATTTATTTATTTTGTTTACGTCTCACACTTTTGTACAAAAATCAAATTCTAACGGTTCGATTAAATCATACACTGCACACACGTTTTCTCTTGGGCAAATTACAACGAGACCCTTTATTTAATCGCAATCCCTTGTAAATTATCGTTTATCCCTCTCCAATTTATTTTGTATGCAATTTATCTTTCCGCCCTTATTTTACCAGTTTCATTGCTTGGAAAACCCATAGGAACTAGAAACCGAGTCACTTATCAATTAAAACACTCGCGCCTACACTGCACACACGTAAGTCGGTCACTATGTGATCGCCGTCTGCACGTTTTCATTTATCAAAATAAAATTACGAAAAAGGAACCCCGGAGTCTAGCATTCCGCACGTTCTGGATTGAACCGCAAATGGGCTAGCCTCACCTGATGGTTCAATCACCATTCGTATATCAAAATATTCAAATCTTTAATAAATTAAATTACGAAAGAAGGAACCCCGGAGTCTAGCATTCCGCACGTTCTGGATTGAACCGCAAATGGGCTAGCCTCACGCGATGGTTCAATCACCATTCGTATATCAAAATATTCAAATCTTTAATAAATTAAATTACGAAAGAAGGAACCCCAGAGTCTAGCATTCCGCACGTTCTGGATTGAACCGCAAATGGGCTAGCCTCACGCGATGGTTCAATCATCATTCGTATACCAACAAATTTAAATCATTTTTATAATTAATTATCGAAAGACAGAATTCCGGAGTCTAGCATTCCGCACGTTCTGGATTGGACCGCAACATGGGCTAGCCCCACGCGATGTGTTCAATCGCCCTTTCGTTTAAAACATCTTAACAAAGTCAAACATTTTCTCAAACAAACATTGTTTAAATCATTCTATCTCTCGAACAAGCTAGCGCTTCAGCCTCCACCGCGAGTATAAGCCAACGCTTAGCAGTAGAATGCGTTTTGAAACAATCATTCAATAAAAATCACAAACCGTAGTAGCACGAACTACGGAGCTCTGACTTTCCCATTGCACAAGGGAATACGTAGGCACGGGGATTTTAATCCTTCGCGAGCACAATAATAAAAAATTAACTGTCTTTCCGTCACCCTAATAAAAAAATTTAACTATTTCTCTGTTTAAAAACATTTAATCTTTCCTCCATCCATAATAATAATTTAAAACTTTAAACAAACATATTAATAATCATTTAGAAGACATAGACTAAGATCAAACATTTAATCGCATAGTTAGCTAAGAGGTTCCCGTTGAGTACAACGGACGCGAGGGGTGCTAATACCTTCCCCTTGCGTAACCGACTCCCGAACTTAGAATTTGGTTTCGTAAACCATTTCTTATCCATCCTTTAGGTTGTATCTATATCTCCCTTTTCTCTCGTAGAATAAATAGAATTAGGTGGCGGCTCTGTTGTTTTGTTTTTAGGATCGTATTTTTCGAGGTACGACAGTTGGCGACTCTGCTGGGGAAATAGCTCCATGCTAGAGAGAGTCGAGCCTAACTTAGCCTTGTATGATTTATTTGTTTGATCTTATCTCTTCTTGTCTTCTCTATGATTATTATTTATGTTTGTTTATTTGTTCTTTTACCGCTTTCTATTTATCGCTCATTATTTTATTTATGGGATCTCGGGGTCACTTTACAAGTAAATTTGAGTGGTGGAAAAAGCAGAGGGAATACCTAAGTTTAGAATTGGATGTTATTAGTGTTAGTCTCCAAGGACTCGCTCCTTGCACGCCTAACATGAAAGCTCCCCCAGATAGTTAGACTTTTCGTAGATCTTGTCGCAACGCAGCTAGCCTGTCGCGTGACCTGATTCACGAAAGGGCTGTGATTCTGGGACCCCCCTAGGACCTGTTTCAATTTTGGCAGTTGTGTAATGTTAGGCTCCAAGGACTCGCTCCTTGCACGCCTAGCATGAGAACTCCACTCAAGGTAGACCTTATCATTATTATCGTCACAATGCAGCTAGCCTGCGTTGGGGCGTTAATACGATAAACGTCCGTGACCTTGAGTTTCCTTAAACCATCACCGTAGAAACCTTCCCGTGAGTGGGACTTATGGGTAGTAAAACATAGAACAACTCTCTTACAGCCCACCTGTTAAGATGATTCCGAATTTACCTTGCACCCTGCATCCTTGCACCCTGCATCCTTGCATCCCTGCGTCTTTGCATCTCAGCATCATATGCATCATCTCAGTAAGGTCTTCAAGGAACAAATAGATGTCTATTGCAAACATCGCAGGTTTAACCATAGACAAACTTCAGCTTGTAATCCCTTTGGAAAAGTTTTTTTTTTTAAAAATTAGATGTTTGCATTTACTTTTGAGTTCCTTAAAACCATCCTTGCTTTGCATCCATTCGCATACCATCGCATCTACATTGCATATCATTTTCTTCCCTCAGAGTAAGCTCATTCTATCCTTTGTCTTGGGTCAGCAGTTTGATTCCCGGCACGTGTTCAGAACTGAGAGCCATGTCTCAAGAAACAGTGGAGGAACTGAGAAGAAGTCAAGAATTGTTGAAAGAGGAGGTTATTTCCTTGAAGAAACAGATGGAATGGGTCTTAGAAACCTTACAAGCTTTGTTGAAGAAGGAGGGTCGCCCTGTGCCCTTTGCCGCAGCAGAGAAAGCTAATGTCTTACCTCCGTTTGATGCTGCCTTGAATCAAGATTGTTTCCCTGTGGCAACTCCTCAACTGCCAACTCATGGATCTCCCATACTAGGCCAAAGTCAACCTCTGATTTTCAAATCGGTACCTCAATACCCTCTGGCAGTTTCTTCTCAAGGTCAGAAAAAGAAGCGAAAGCGAAACAAGGGGCAGTGTCAGAACAAAGAGAGTGAAGCTCACTATGAACCCATTCCAGTGCCACTCAGCAAGCTCTACCCGTTACTTATCCAGAACTCATTGATGACTCCTTACGCACCTGTGCCATCGCCAAATACATGGTACAACCCTGATACAAATGCAATGTGTGAATTCCATAAAGGGGTGGTAGAACATGATTTGAATGCTTGCCCTGAGTTGAAAGTCTGGGTACAAAGGTTGATCCATGGCAAAAGGTTAATTCTTGAAGAGGACCATCCAGAGGTTGAATGTAGATACCGTACTGGAGCCTTGGGGCACCCTATCGAAGAATGCCAGAGTTTTGAGTTACAAAGTGTTATTAAGTCGCTAGTCCCCCAAGAAGGAGAGCCGATTGCGGACAATTTGATTGTTGAGCCGGGAGATAAGAAAGGAAAGAGACCTATGAAGGTTCTTAATATTTTGTACCATAAAGAACAGGTCGTGCGCATAATCGATGGAGCGTCTTCACTTTCTCACAAGAGTATCAGGACATCATCTGGAAATTTCAATGTCGCCACTCCTGCTGGCGGAAACAAAGGAGAAGTAGGGGGTGAATCGAAGGAGACGACATCCAGCATTGAGTGTGAAGAACTCAAAGGTCATCACATCAAGCGACTAGCAGTACCTAGTGTGCCAGTAGTGCCAGCTTGTCAGAGATTGAGAGCTCAGGATTCTTACCCGGAAGGTGCCTCAAATCAGAATAGAAGACAAGGGAGAAGGCCTCCAACCCCTCAAATCCCTATGACCTACACGGAATTATATCCTTCATTGTTGAAGAAAGGATTGGTTGTTCCAAAGCCTTTTGGTCCCTTACCGGATCCACTCCCAGCAAACTACAATCCAAATGTCCGTTGTCTATTCCATGATGGTGCTTCAGGGCACGATTTGGAAGGCTGTTATGCCTTAAAACACGCTGTGAAATATTTAATTGAGAAGGACATTCTTTCATTTGAAGACACTACTCCGATTATCAGGGACAACTCTCGTCCAAGTCAGCAAGCCCAGAGCCAAGGATATCTGAATCAGCATCAGAGTTCACATAAGCCTCGCAACAACTTGGAAAGAAGGAATGCTCCTCTTCAACCAGTACCTTTATCATACACTCAACCTTTGATTCAACACTCATTGGTGATTCCTAAATCTCTCAAGCCATTGCCAGAGCCATGCCCTCCTGAATATAATCCACTTGAGCAATGTGGATATCATGCTGGATCAATGGGGCATTCGACTGAAGACTGCAGAGCTTTTCAAGCCAAGGTACAACATTTGATCGATAAAAGGTGCATATCCTTTTCAGAAGGAAACCTGTTGGTGCATGTTAACCTCTCGCCTGAGTGACTTCTTGGTGTATCTCTTGAAGACAGCAAGTCAAGACATTTTCAATTCCCTAAAGCTGGCAATCACCTATTTGTTTCAGCACTGTTGTATTTTCTTTGCATGTTTGATTTTTGTATTTGCTTGTAAGCATTGTTGTTTTGAATTGGCAAGATTAATGAAATGTTTATGCATCTTTTGAATCAATCCATTCGTATTCACTCATTTTCTTTCATTATTAAAATATATAATAAAAATATTTCTATCAAACTTTTGTATTACCAAAGATTGGAGGGAGGATGATGAAAACCAGATGCCTGAATTCTCCGTTTGTATGCTCTCGATTAAAACCTTGCCAATGATGTACAGGCATTGTTTCAAATTCCCAAACACTGGTGAAATAAGGAAGATAATCCCTCGTTAACCCCTTCGAGCCTAGAAGTAGGAGTTTTCTTTTTCAAAAATGCAAAAACCCTTAATTTCAAACTTGGGGCAGGGTAGTCGGTTCAGTTAATCTGTTTGCATCCAATCTTCAAAAGATTCAATCCATTATTCAAGAAGGATCAGCAACATACTTTCTTTCACGCACCGAAGAAGTCGTGAAGAGCCAAAAGTTTGTAGTGCATATTCTCTATCATCCAATAAGATGGCAGTCATAACCATTCAACAAAGGAATGATGTAAGGAAAAAGAAATACAAAGAAAAGTCCGCCAAGTCAAAAAACAGAAAAAGACGACTTAGGCGAAAATTAACGAAGTCGTCAAATCCAGCAAAGCAGGAAAAAGCGAGGTGGCTGCCATCACTTTCAAATCCTGATCCTTATCACGCATTGTCAAAGTAGTTTTGAGATATGAATGCGTATGTCAAATTAACTGAACATAGGATTGGAGTTCATCACGAAGATGGGATGGGTACAAATGAATTTTGAGTCTTTTATCCTTTGTTTCATAAACCATGAACCAAGCCACGTTACAACCCTTACAAGACCTAATTGAGGCAGGGTTTTTTTCGAGAGCATACTACAACAAGGTTGTGTTAACCTGACTCCTAACGATCTTTGCTAATCATTTGTATTGATCACTTGATCTGCCATTCCATAAAATGGCTAGATCCACTTTTTATTTTAAATCAACTCCATTGTATCACTGTCATACCAATAAGTTGCGATTTCAAAACTTGCATAAACGTTGCATTAAAATTGCCAATTTTTTTAAAAATAAATAATGTTTATTTGCAAGTCAACTCAGCATCAAGGGAATCCCAACAAATTCAGCCAGTTAGGGAATTTAACTTGGTAAGAGAAGCCCAACCAGGGGCAACTACTTCAAGAACCAGTCAATCTGAATCAATCTATTCAGGAGTCAACAATTCAGAGGTTGAGCTTTCCTCAAGACTCATACTTGAGCGGGTTATCAGAAAGAATTCAAGTGCTCAATGGGATCAGATGGCCAGCTAGACCGGAAGTCTCCTATCCCAGGGATCAGATGACCAGGGGAAAATTTCTGATGTTCGAACACCGGGGCAACCATTTCAAAGTCTATGCCATGGCAGGTTGTTTCCGAACCTTTTGAAAAGGATGTGTTCAAGAAACCATTAATCAGGGGCAAGATGAATCACACAGGGGCAAATCCTCTCCGTGCTTACAGGTTTGTTCAAGCAGGCCTTATACAACAAAAAATGTTGAGTTCAAAACAGGTGTCGGGAATCATGTCGTCATCTTTGTCTACTTTTAGAGAGTCGTCTACAAAGAACTTATTCCATTCTTACCCACGCATGGGCATATTTTGAAAATCACTGAGTCAGTACATAATCACTCTCATGCTTCAGTCATGTCGCTCTGCTCATAGCGTAAAACCTTGGATATTGTCTTACTCATCTGGCATATGTCCAGGTCAAAACCCAGGTAAACCAATTCCCGTATGGTGTTTCTTTGAAATTTATTTTCAAACCAGTCTCGTCTGGTAGTCATTTATTTTTCAACCCAGTCCCGTCTGGTAGTCATTTATTTTTCAACCCAGTCCCGTCTGGTAGTAATTTATTTTTCAACCCAGTCCCGTCTGGTAGTCATTTATTTTCAACCCAGTCCCGTCTGGTAGTCATTTATTTTTCAGCCCAGTCCCGTCTGGTAGTCATTTATTTTTCAACCCAGTCTCGTCTGGTAGTCATTTATTTTTCAACCCAGTCCTGTCTGGTAGTCATTTATTTTCAACCCAGTCCCGTCTGGTAGTCATTTATTTTCAACCCAGTCCCGTCTGGTAGTCATTTATTTTTCAACCCAGTCCCGTCTGGTAGTCATTTATTTTTCAGCCCAGTCCCGTCTGGTAGTCATTTATTTTTCAACCCAGTTCCGTCTGGTAGTCATTTATTTTTCAACCCAGTCCTGTCTGGTAGTCATTTATTTTCAACCCAGTCCCGTCTGGTAGTCATTTATTTTTCAACCCAGTCCCGTCTGGTAGTCATTTATTTTCAACCCAGTCCCGTCTGGTAGTCATTTATTTTCAACCCAGTCCCGTCTGGTAGTCATTTATTTTCAACCCAGTCCCGTCTGGTAGTCATTTATTTTTCAACCCAGTTCCGTCTGGTAGTCATTTATTTTTCAACCCAGTCCTGTCTGGTAGTCATTTATTTTCAACCCAGTCCCGTCTGGTAGCCATTTATTTTCAACCCAGTCCCGTCTGGTAGTCATTTATTTTTCAACCCAGTCCCGTCTGGTAGTCATTTATTTTCAACCCAGTCCCGTCTGGTAGTCATTTATTTTCAACCCAGTCCCGTCTGGTAGTCATTTATTTTCAACCCAGTCCCGTCTGGTAGTCATTTATTTTCAACCCAGTCCCGTCTGGTAGTCATTTATTTTCAACCCAGTCCCGTCTGGTAGTCATTTATTTTCAACCCAGTCCCGTCTGGTAGTCATTTATTTTCAACCCAGTCCCGTCTGGTAGTCATTTATTTTTTAACCCAGTCCCGTCTGGTAGTCATTTATTTTTCAACCCAGTCCTGTCTGTTAGTCATTTATTTTTCAACCCAGTCCCGTCTGGTAGTCATTTATTTTTTCAACCCAGTCCCGTCTGGTAGTCATTTATTTTCAACCCAGTCCTGTCTGGTAGTCATTTGTTTTCAAACCAGTTCCTGTCTGATATCCATTTTTTCTTTTCAAACCAGTTTTCGTCTGTTAACCCATTCTGAACCAGTTCCCACCTGGTATTTTCATTTAAAAGTTATTCGACAGTCAGTTCTTGTCTGACAGTTATCTTTTTTTCCAAATCCAACTTAAAACCAATTCTTGATTGACAAACCATTTCCAAAGTGAGCCTCCGAATGACAATAAAGAAATCAGTTTCTGTCTGGCGCGTCAAGAGAAATCATTTTGTCTGAAAATCCATTTGTTGTTGATGCTCTTTGGTATGGTTCATCAAAGTGTTTCCCCAGTAACACTAATATCCCCTGCAGTGGTCCTCCTCTTTATTGATATCCACCTTTTTACCACCAATATTTCTCTTAAGTCCAATCGTTATTGGCACGAATCATCCAAGTTCTTCATTTAGGAAATTTCCGGAGTTTGGACATTTATCTTGTTTAAAACTCCAACTTTTTATTGGCAGTCGGTCGCTTAGATCTGTTGATTCATATCTGAACGCTTTACATGCTACTCCCGGTATCAGTTTGTTTGTACAGAGCCTTTGCCTGAATACTATTTTCGTTTCCCAATCTTCGGTCTCAACAGTTACACTTGAACCTGTTGACTTACCACTTTGGTTTTTTGTCTTTTATTTTCCCGACCACCGCGTCAACACCTGTCTTTTATTTCCTGACCACCGCGTCAATATCTGTCATTTTATTTCCAGACCACCGTGTCATTGCCTGTCTTTTATTTTCCTGACCACCGTGTCGACATCTGTTACTTTATTTCACGATCACCATGTCGAGGTTTGTTTATTTCCGACCGCCGTGTCATTTGTCTGCTATTTTGTTCTCCCGACTGCCGAGTCGACATCTTTTCCATTTTTCTCAATCACCGAGTCGTTGCATTGTGATTCCCAGCAACCACTTGAACTTGCTAACTCATCACTTCAGTTAGTCTGTCTTTAATCTTACGTTTTGTTTTTTGTCTTTTGTTATCCTTAGTGCCAGCAGTTACATTTGAACCTGCTGATCTATCACTTTGGACACATCCTGTTTTCGTCTTGTCATCCCCAGCATATTTTTTTACCCCCAGTGGGTCTTTGCCCTCAGTTTTCGTTTATGTGGATCACCGTCGCATTTATCTGCATCATACCATTTACAGCATATTCATCAAAAAAAAAGAAATCAGCCCGTTAGGTTTCATTGCATCTCGCACATCAGATCCCCAGCAAAAGCAAAAGAGTTTCTCATGAACATTGCATTGCATTTCATTTACAGTCGGTCAAAATTTTAGGTATTTTTAATATTTAATCTTCTTCCACCTCGAATGTCCGAAAATCTCTTTGTTATTCAGACATTCAGGTTCTAGATAATTAAATAGGGGCAACTGTCACACCCTAAATTTTGACCGAACATTTTCAATTTTCTTTCATCTGACGTTTTTTTATCAATTTATTTGATAGTCAGTCATTTTCTCATTTTTAGTCCATTAATCATTAACCATTGCATTTTCTATTCATTTTATCATTTGAAATCATATAAGTTTCTTGTTTTTTTGAATTAATTGTTTCGGTTTAAGAATAAATTTTTTAGATATTTTAGAATTAGTTTTATTTTTTATTTTAGTTCAAATTTAGAATTTGTTTAGATTTAAGTTTAACTTCAATTTAGGTTTTAGGTTTTATTTTTTTAAGAAAAATGTAAATTAGTTTGATTTTTAAAAATAGTTGTTTTGGTTTAACTTTATTATTTAGTTCTAAGTAATTTCTTTATTTTTAATATTTCACTTAGGTTATTTCCATTATTTATCTAGTCTTATTTCAATTAATTTGTTTCTTATTTAATCTTATTAGATTTTTCTCTTAATTAGATTAACAGTTATTTATTTATTTATTTTAATTAATCCAACTTTCAATTGTTTTTTATTTAGTTAACTATTTTAATTAGACTTTTAATCTCAATCAATTCTTGTCATTTAACTGTATTTATTTTTTAGTTTAGTAACAATTTAATTTTATTAGAAATAATTTGCATTTTTTTTATTTTAATTAATTTATTATCCAAATAGTACAAAAAGAAAAAAGCTTGTTTCAGTCAGCCAAAATTGGCATACATCCCAACAGACAATGACAACTCTATCCCTCAATCTGCAACACTCCAGCAGAATTTTTCACCAATTCATATCAAGTCAAACCTGCATACAAAAAAGGGAAAGAGAGACAGGTCAATAAAATGCACAGCAGGAGCAAAAGGGACAGCTATCATTAATCTGCAACCAAGCTGCACAAAGGGACTACTTTTTTTTTCTTTTGACAGGGATATAGAAAAAAACTTCTAAAAAGTGGGGGGAACGAAAAAAACAAGCCAGCAACTTTAAAAACAAAAGCATACACAAACCTAAGAACTCTCAACTCACACGGTTAAGAACAACAATAAACACTAAACCTGGGGAGTTCATTTGAAAAAAAAAGAAAGGTGCAGCAAGATGAAACTGTAACCTCACCTTTTCTCTTTCACAAAAAAAAACCTTCTCTAATCCCTCTCTCTAAAAGTAACTTGCCAGAAGCCCAAAACCTCAATAAAACCTTCTTCCATCTTCTTTCCTCTTGAACCAATAACCTTCAAAAGAACTCACCTTCATCCTTCACCTTTTCCGTCTCCAACCTTTCTCACAAAACCTGCAAGTTTTCTCCCACGAACCTTCATCCACCCCAACCACCATTCACCATAAACTTCAAACTTCACTCTCCTGTGAAACTCTTTCTCACTGCAAATGACCAAAACACACTATTACCGTTACTCGTTTTGTTCTGCCTCTTCCCTCCAATCAGTGTTACAACCAAAGAGCAAACTACTCACTCTCGTTACAATCAGTTTTTCTTACTAAAACATGTCAAATGAGCAACAAAACCTTAACCCCCTTTCAACACATCAAAAAACCAGTGGCCACAAAAGAAGCACCGATCTGCGTAACAAAAAACGAGAAACATCAACAACAAAAACCAGTAGCCACAACATAACAAATACACAGAAAAATAAGCAGTTTCTTTGAAAAAAGAACAACATAACATACTCAATCCGAAGCCACCGCATAGCCGTCCACCACCACCTTTCTTCCATCATCGGAAACAACACTGAAATCACGAAACCACAAAAAAACAACAAAAACAGAACCAAATCGCGGCACCCCTTCACCATCAACCGCGGAAGCCCTTTATCACCGAACAGCAAGCGCTCAACATCCGTCGACATTCATCACTTCTTAGAACCACCGCACCGCTCACCTCCGCCGTGAATCCAACAAATCGAAACCCGTGAAACTGCCGTCCAAACACCTTCACCAACCGCCAAACCCTCCGGTGCGAAGCCGACCAAAGACGCAGGAAACCAGAGACGAAACGAGTGAGAAGAGGTTGTTAAGTTTCTGCGGTGATGCTTTTCGAAAGAACTGCGTGAGATCTGAGACGAATTCGAGAGAGTAGTGGCGAGACAGAGAGAAGCGAGAGGGACGTCTGGTTCTTTTTCTTTCGAATCTGAGGTGGGTCTTCGTTACCAAAACCACTCTTTGTCCACTTTTATTTATTTATTGGTTTATCGTTTTGTTTTGCTAATATTCTTTTTATATTTTTAAAATCTCACTCTTATTTTCTCAATAATAAAAAAACCTGATGAGTTTAGTGTTTTTTTTGTTTGTTTAATTATGTTATCTTTTCCTTGGCAAATCGGGCCTAGTCCATGGATATGTCCTGCTACAACACATACCCAGCGCACACCCCTCTCGTTTTTATTTATTTATTTGGGTCAGTTTTTTTGTTTAAGTTTTATTTATTAATTTTCCTTTGGTTATATTTTTATTGGGTAAGTGGTGATTTGGTGTAGGTCCTTTATATTTGGTTTCTTTTAGATTTCATTTATATTGCATCTCTTTTTGGGCCGATGATATAATAATGTCACGGTAAATCGTTTCCGATTAATCATGACTAATATGAGGCCATTTGTTTATTTTATTATCATTTAATTTAATCTATTTTATTTCACAATTTATTTTATTTCACAAGTTGTTTTACAATTTATTTCACTGTGTTAGTTTATTTATTTATTTTGTTTACGTCTCACACTTTTGTACAAAAATCAAATTCTAACGGTTCGATTAAATCATACACTGCACACACGTTTTCTCTTGGGCAAATTACAACGAGACCCTTTATTTAATCGCAATCCCTTGTAAATTATCGTGTATCCCTCTCCAATTTATTTTGTATGCAATTTATCTTTCCGCCCTTATTTTACCAGTTTCAATGCTTGGAAAACCCATAGGAACTAGAAACCGAGTCACTTAATTAATTAAAACACTCGCGCCTACACTGCACACACGTAAGTCGGTCACTATGTGATCTCCGTCTGCACGTTTTCATTTATCAAAATAAAATTACGAAAAAGGAACCCCGGAGTCTAGCATTCCGCACGTTCTGGATTGAACCGCAAATGGGCTAGCCTCACGCGATGGTTCAATCACCATTCGTATATCAAAATATTCAAATCTTTAATAAATTAAATTACGAAAGAAGGAACCCCGGAGTCTAGCATTCCGCACGTTCTGGATTGAACCGCAAATGGGCTAGCCTCACGCGATGGTTCAATAACCATTCGTATATCAAAATATTCAAATCTTTAATAAATTAAATTACGAAAGAAGGAACCCCGGAGTCTAGCATTCCGCACGTTCTGGATTAAACCGCAAATGGGCTAGCCTCACGTGATGGTTCAATCATCATTCGTATACCAACAAATTTAAATCATTTTTATAATTAATTATCGAAAGACAGAATTCCGGAGTCTAGCATTCCGCACGTTCTGGATTGGACCGCAACATGGGCTAGCCCCACGCGATGTGTTCAATCGCCCTTTCGTTTAAAACATCTTAACAAAGTCAAACATTTTCTCAAACTAACATTGTTTAAATCATTCTATCTCTCGAACAAGCTAGCGCTTCAGCCTCCACCGCGAGTATAAGCCAACGCTTAGCAGTAGAATGCGTTTTGAAACAATCATTCAATAAAAATCACAAACCGTAGTAGCACGAACTACGGAGCTCTGACTTTCCCATTGCACAAGGGAATACGTAGGCACGGGGATTTTAATCCTTCGCGAGCACAATAATAAAAAATTAACTGTCTTTCCGTCACCCTAATAAAAAAATTTAACTATTTCTCTGTTTAAAAACATTTAATCTTTCCTCCATCCATAATAATAATTTAAAACTTTAAACAAACATATTAATAATCATTTAGAAGACATAGACTAAGATCAAACATTTAATCGCATAGTTAGCTAAGAGGTTCCCGTTGAGTACAATGGACGCGAGGGGTGCTAATACCTTCCCCTTGCGTAACCGACTCCCGAACTTAGAATTTGGTTTCGTAAACCATTTCTTATCCATCCTTTAGGTTGTATCTATATCTCCCTTTTCTCTCGTAGAATAAATAGAATTAGGTGGCGGCTCTGTTGTTTTGTTTTTAGGATCGTATTTTTCGAGGTACGACAATCATGAATTGAAGAAAAACGGAAAATTATGCAAAACTTTCAGAAGTTCAATACATGCTCAATACTTGATCATTTTCAAAACTAAACACATCAGGATCATCAGTGAATCATGAAGAATCATTTAGGAACTTAAAAACGCATTTCTGGAAAAAAAAAGTTCTTGAGGTTACCTGAGATGAAGCTTTGCTATCTGGAGCTTTCTGGCCACTTCTCTTGTGCAAACTCACTCCTCTTGACCTCCTGATGAAGCTTTGATGCTTGGAAGGAGTTTATAACGGCTGGTTTGAGAGCTTGCACTCTTGCTGCACCAGAATCGTGTTTTGGTTTTTGGTGCTTTTAGGTTGCAATGAAGGGTGGGAAATGATCCTTTGGTGAAGCTGGGTTGATTAATGAAAAGAGTTTGAAGTTTGAGTGTGTGTTGTGAGTTTCGAAAGCTTTTGCTCTTGGGGTGATTTTTGGGAACTTAGTGATTCTGAAGTGTTAGGCTGGCTTGTGTTGTGTTATGAGCTGTATTTTGTCCACATAACAAGGTTTGATAGGTCAGAGGAGTTGTTGTGGACTGTGGTGATTGGTATGGGCCAGTTGCCAAAATGTCAACATAACTTGTACTTGAGGTATGGGCTCATGTTGCAGCTGGATTTTGGCTTGTCCTGGCTCAGCAAAGATCAAGGGGAACCATGGAATTGGTTTTGTGGTGATTCAGCAAGTGTATGAGAAGTTCTATGCTCTTTTGCAATTTTGAAGAAGTTTGGCCCCTTTTGGATTTCTTGAAGTTCAAGGAATGATATGAGATGATTCTTGGGCCAATTCTGATTCTTAGTCAATGCACTAAGTTTGTATGATTCTTAGAAGTGTATTAGAAGTCACAAAATGGCTTGGTATGTGAATTTGCACAAAATCCTCTTTGGTGTGAAAGTGAAAATTATGTGATTTTTGCCAACTTTGCCAAGCCATAACTTGAGTTCCATAATGAATTAGAACTTGTTCTTGTACTTTTTGAAAAGGGAATGATCCAATCTACAACTTTCATGACCAACAATTTTTCATTTGAAACATTTTTGGTTGAAAAAGAGGAGGTTGAAATACTTTCCCAAAATGGAAAGTTTTCATTACAAGTCATTTCCATTTTTGGCAACTTTTGGTTTAGCTCAATTTTCTTTAATTTTGTGAACTTCAAAGCACTTAAATGATCAAATAAAGATCATATAACTTCATTTTGATGAAAAATCCACTTTGGTTCCATTGTTGGGGGTC
This sequence comes from Lathyrus aphaca, assembly GCA_963966055.1. Lineage (NCBI taxonomy): Eukaryota > Viridiplantae > Streptophyta > Magnoliopsida > Fabales > Fabaceae > Lathyrus > Lathyrus aphaca. The sequence continues at coordinate 258,415,237 of OZ014525.1, read as the reverse complement.
TCAGATGCCCTGATTTTGCTCTGACTTGCTCAAGAAGTTACCCAGTGAACAGATGACTTCCACAATGAATTACTTCATCAAACTTGGTACACATGATCCTTATAACATATTGAGACCATTAGAAACAAGAATGACCAAAAAATTTGGAGTTATGGCCTCTGAAACCAAAACCCTAATTTCAGGTCATCTGTGCAGTGAAACCCTAGCTCTGCTTCCATGCTTTGCCAGCTCTTGTGATTTTTTTGACTTCCTTGATCTTTGAGAGATGTAATATGATGATAGAGCATACATGGACCCTCTTGGAATGATTATAAACCTTTGGAGTGGCTCAGATGGATCCTGGGATTGCTTAGATCACAAACCCTAGATGCAGATGAACTTGAACTATGCAGATGAAACAAAAATGCAATATGAGATGGTATGCTTAAACTAATGCAAATATGAAAGATCACAATCCAAGGTGTGAAATGAGTGAGGGAAAATTTGGGGTGTTTACAGAGAGCTCGTTATTATCAGGGCTCCGATTGCGCCTTGGCGAGGTCCCTAACCGGTCGGAATCCCGGTGAGCACGCGTCCTGCTCTTGTTGGGTTCAGGGGAGCGTCGTCCCCGTTTCTTCGTCGCTTCTGGACGTTGTTGTGTCCTTCTTTCCTTCTGAGGTCGGCCCTCCTTCCGGTCAGCCTCTAGGGCCAGGATCCTCTCGTGCTGCTGGTAGAGCATGGAGTTGGCCTTGTTAAGGGCGTTCACCATAGCAATCATGGTGGCATCCCCTTCGACAGGAACGGGGATGGGTTGGAACATGTCAATATTTTGGTCTTGAACTTGAGGTGGGTTCCCATTATTCTTGGATTCAGGAGACGGGGTGATTGGGCGCCCATCTCGGGTGTCAGATTCATGGTATTGTAGATTGTCCTCCATCGTATAGTCAACGAGGGGACGGTTGCGTTTGTTGAGATGTTCTCCGGACATGCTGAAAGGATGGAGTGTTTGAGCTTTGATCCTCTGTTATGGAAGAAGGGGAAGCTAGTTCCCACAGACGGCGCCACTGATCTTACCTGATCAGGAGGACCTTCCAGCAATTTGGTGCAACGCCCAAATAATGGGAGAAAGGGGGGGGGGGTGAACCTGCAAGGCACTCTGATGCTTAAGTGAGTATAGGTACAATGAAGTAGGTAAGTTATAGGATGAATCATAATACCTGACCCTTTAGTGAAAAATGGTATTTATAGTGAGCCCCCAGCGCTGGGCCAAGGTCCTTCTTTGGGATAGATCAGCTAGGCCCTAGGAAGAACTACCAAGGAACGCGTGAGAAGCGTGAAGACCTAGCTAAGAGGTCTGGTCCTTGGTCCAACTGCCCCTATCTTTCAGGAGATGATAGGGGACAGTTGGGTGACGTGGTAAGTGACCTGGCAGACTTGTTCTTTGCCCGTTCTGAGTGCATGCCCGTTGTATGAGAAACTTGCCCTACTGTTAGATGCCTCTGCCCGTCTGCTAGGTGTCTCTGCTCAAGTATATGGGCCTCTGCTCGACCTGTTGGGCCGTAGCCTAATACAGTCTTGAGGCCCAGTCCGGAACAGCTTCTACAAATCAATGCCAAATCATGCTTTGAATATATCAACATGTAAACATTTAATAGGGTTACCATCTGTAAAACTATAAAAACTCAAGGTGTGATCCTTGCTTCCCTCGTGGGGCAGCGAACTCCAGGCCTGACTTCTGGAACATTCCGACATGCTCTAAGAAGATCTGGACCTGCAGCCCTGTGTATAGCTGAAACCAGCATAAAAAGCCATCACTCAAGATCATTTTCACTACCACACTAACTAAAAAACACCATCTACTACAACTTAAGGAACTAAATAGGGTATTCACACAAACTAATATCAAAATCTAAATATGTATAGAAATTAAAATGGTTTAGCTCCATCAGCAATACAACCACCAATCATTATCTCCTTTGCAGGATTCACTTGTGCGTGTTCATATACATACATAAATAAACTTCTACATTGTTCTTTGTGTTATAGTTGTAAGAAAATATTAAACTGTAGAGTAATTATGAATACCTCAGAACCTTCTTCTATGCATTCATCATACTACCTTGTCTTCAAGCAACTGAAAAGCTACTCCATAAAACCAGAGAATTCCACTACAACAATTCAATCTAAAATGCATGAGGCAAAAATCTCAAACTGATCAAGAACTAAATTGACACAATGAAGCTTCACTTGATTGTTATGCACACCCGCACCAACGGAAAGGGATCTTGCTGCAACCACACTCACAAATTGCTATCGAAATCCCTATATTTGAAGGAAACCCATCTCAATAGTAACTGATCCAAGGAGAAATTGAGCCGGCTTATGCGCACCAAAACAACAATGGCAAAACAAAAATGGACAAATTAAAGATGAGATGAAATTACATTAAAGAGATTGTTCTCCTACTTATAATAATCCTTCTAACATAACCGCCAAATCTCTCGCTAACTAACACGGAACAACAAACCAGATTCCAAAGTTGTTCTAAAAATAAAGACATTATGAATAATATTAAATAAGACAAAGAAAGCGAGACTAAATTATAGATTCATTAAGATGAATAGCTAGACTTTGCATAGGCATGGTGAAATGGTGTAGATATTAGGACATGAAGATCAGGAATTTGCTTCTCAAGTTTTGATAATAGGACAATAGTTAGTCATAAGTTCAAGCAATCCTAAACTTCTAATATTATCCACATATTTAAAATTCAAGCAAACAAAATAGCATGAAAACGTTTAAAATAGGAGTAGCAGTAATCACAAACTTCTTATATTATCCATTCTTCGTAAAATAGCAATACCAGAAAACACATTCTTCGTAACCGTATCATAGAAATGCTTTCTAGGAATAGCCTGAAACATAATTTGACATAACTTTACAGCATAATAATATTATAAATAGAAAAGCAATGACATACGTTTTATAATAATGTAAACATAAAAACAAAATGAATGAGTAATAAAATGACAGGAAACATGAAACTCACATGAGATTTGTGTTGTCCTGAATGAAAACGAATATACAGACATACAACTATCAGTAACATTTTCCTCTAAAACATTTTATCAAACAGATGGTGTGCATATGCAAAACTGAAATAAAGCAACAAAAAATTCAAACATCAAACCTGAAAAACCCTATTAGATGGAAAAATGAAATTCAAGCAACAAAAGAGTGAGATTTGCATGGATTATAACTTGAATCTCGATACCCAAACAGAAATGAGAAAGGATGAAGAATGGACTCGATACCAAACATAAAGATGAACACCACTTGGTGTTACTTTGTTGAAGAAAAAATAGTATACAGTGTGGAGGAGTAGCCAATGTCATCACCGTGGAAATAATCTCTTGTAGGTCATCCGATTCACCATTCTCAGCTTTCCATACAACCAATCAAGAACACCAACAACTTTAGATCTGTTGTGAAACATGACTTAAAATCAAGAATGAAGAGGAAGATGGAAGAAGCAAGAAGAGAAAGGACAATAGTGAGTGAGAGAGAGAGAGAGTCATAATAAATTTGAGATTTGAAATTTAAATTTTGAGCATGATTTTGGTTGATAACAGAGAAAGTTTTGAAGATTATGTGTAGTCTGCACAGATTTCCCAGCGGTAGTGTGAAGGTCATTTTCCCGTACAATGCGCAGGTGAGGGTGATGTTCCAAAACACCTATTTAGTTATAGGAAAAAGTTAAAAACTTGAACCATTTGGTACTTTCCCCAACGTTAAGCCAATATTGTAGTGTTAGTAGTGCAAATTAATTAGTTACTTTGCAATTATCACATGATTTGGTTACAAAAAGTTGGTTTTTGACTGAATTTACCCTTAATAATTTGAGGTGGCAGTGGCAAAACAAAGGTTATTATAGTGTTAACCAGCATAATTAGAATTCCTATATTACAGATTTGTTCATGTTGCTCCAAATCATGCCATGTGGATGGGCTAAATGAAGAGTAAAAGATTTTGGCTATTCAAACCACTTTCTGATTGTTCTAATTGTTAAAATACTACTTTACGGTTTCGATAAAAAATTTCACATTGGTACCATCAACGACTTTTTGCATGCCCTATCTCATAAAAGTCTATGGTCTATTTTTACTTTTCCAAAGTTTTTGCAGTAACTTTCCTTCTGTTGTATGCTTCTCTTTTATATCTCAAACCCTAAACCATGCAAATCCCTCTCCTTTTTTTCTGCAAATAATTTGCACCTATTTTTTTCTCTTTACATGTTTGTAATTTTTGTTCTGTTGAATCCGATTTTCAATCTACTTCTTGTTCTTCTTTATTTTGATTTTGTTTTTGATTTGTTTATGATCATTTGTTTTAATGAAGAATGGTGAAAAATTGTTTGCAGATCAAATCTTCTTATTTGTTATATACATATCATTATTCATATCAAATTTTCTTATATATGCAAATTTTAGGGTTTATGCTGGTGAAAATTTTGTGTTTCGCAACAAATTTCTACTTCCGGAATTGGATTTGTGGCAGCTACAGGATGTTGGCAACCGTTCATATGATTTCTCATGGGGTGTGGTCTGTCGAGCCCTGTGTTGTTCAAAGGTAAGTCAGTTTAAATCCCCAACACGTTTCGATTTGATGTTTGGTGGATCTCGGGTTTGGTTCGAATTTGTTTATGTTATGGTTTCGATTCTTTCAAGTCAAAATTAGTTTCGACTATGTGTTTAAATTTTTTTTTTCACTTTGCAGGTTTGTAATTGTTGTTCCGTTGAATCTGATTTTCAACCTACTTCTTACTCTTCTTTATTCTGATTATGTTTTTGATTTGTTCATGATCTTTTGTTTTAATGAAGAATGGTAGAAAAATTGTTTGCGGATCAAAAACGAGAATCTTTGTGTTGTCTTCACGGCGCTAATTATTATGATGTCGGTATTTATAGCAGGTTACAAGACATGAAATTAACGACAAAAAAAGGAGACAAACAATTGCTATAAAGGAAAAATGTTGCAACCGTACTATAGCTATCAGTGGCTGAAAAGTCAAATTTCCCAACAATTTGAGTGTTTGAAACAATTTTCATTTTGGGGAGACTCTCTAAATTCTCTTGAAATGTTTTTCTTCAGAAACAATAGGTTTGAAATTGAAATCCCAAGCTGCCAACCCACTTGCTTACAGGGTCTATGTCTTATTCTTTCCATTTCCTTCACTTCAATGGTCTCTTCTTGTCCTATGCTATGATATCTTTTATAATTTACACTTCACAATTCAAATTCTTCTAATATTATTGTTTTTTATTCTTAAGGTTTTGCCGTGATTTGAAATGGTTTTGGACAAACATGTTACTGCTTATGTCCCACAAAATAGATTATGAAATTTGAGAAGGTAATAATTTTCCGTTAAATTATATTTTTTTTGCAATTAAATATTCTGTTGAATAATTATTGTTTATAATCATTTTTTTTTTTTGTCTATAATGAAAATGACACCAAAATATCATCGCGGAAAGGCCATGGGAGGGAAGAAGCAAGAAAATGGTAGTATAGTAGTAGCTTTTACTTTTGAAAGGTCAAAAAAACTAAGATGATAATAGCAAATGAGGGGTAGATTATCAGGGATAAGATTCACATCACAGAGTAGATTTATGAATGATAGAGTAGATGTATAGTCTGATATCATATCAGAACTTTAGACTTCCAAATAATTTAATAATTGTTATTATTTTTATTTTATTTTTGAATTATTACATTATACTTTAGAGATGTTGAAACATTGTTTACAAAAAGGTAACATTATTACATTTACTTTTCTAATATTAATTCAAAATATTTCAAAATAAAAATTAATAACTATTTTTTTGTTACTTAATATTTGAAATTTAAAAATAAAAAAAGAAATTAAAAGTAAATATTCAAAATTTAAATGAAAATTATTATTGACATAAATTAATAACATTAATGTTATATTATCCAACTAATTTTGATCAACTATATTAAATACTTATTTTTAAATTAAATTTAAGATTTAATAACATCTAATTATAGTATTAAATATGGTTTTAATCTTTTAATTATAATAAAAAAAATTCCTCCTTCTAAATATAATAATTAAATATGTTTTTTTACAAAAACATTAGATTTTCAAAGTGTGGAGATATTTAAAATATATATAATAAAACATAAATTTTGTTTATAATAAAAAATGGAAAGAATATTTTTTAAAGGTTTTCTTATATCTTGCCTTTCCAAAACACTACTGTATATTAGAGGTACAAATCAATAAAACAATGATTACAAAAATAGACAATTAATTGAAATATTTGTATGATATTATATCTAAATAAAACAATGATTGCAAAAATATATTGTTATAATGTATATTAATTAAAATATACAATTATTATTTGTATGATCATAGTTATTCATAATATTAAATCTTTGATATTATATATTGTGTCGTGTGAAACAAAATTGATAGTAAATAATAATAAATAATTGTATGATCATACAATAACTATGAATTGTTCATAATATCGATTTAATGTAATTTTATTCCTTAAATATTTATTTTTTAGCGACCAATAAAATGACTACTAATTTTTTATTGAAAAAGTGCTAGTCGCTAACATATAGCGATCTATTTAGTGCCACATTCAAGACTTGAACCAATGCTCTTTCATTTGTGAAATTTATACATGATCACTAGACTATTATGTTTTAGATATATATTTTTCTTTAAGAATGTATGAATTATAAACAAAATTCAAATTTTAAATATTATTAAAAGAATTTATTAAACTAGTAATTATCATTTAAATTATATATATTTTAATTAATAAATTAGTATAAATATATATTTATTTGTTAAAATAATAAAAAAAAAAGCATCTGAAACTTCCATTAAATAATAAAAATTGAAAAGGAATTAAAGTATTAGTGACCGAAAATAACGCTATTTGAGACTAAAAATAATGGTCACAAAATTTCAGTCTTTAATTCGGTGGCTAATTTTATTTAGTGAACGATTTAGCGACCTTTAAAATTTTATTAACTTGATGTCCAATTTTGGTGGCTAAGGTGACCGAAAATTTTCAGTCACTAAAAATAATTTTTCTAGTAGTGGGTCTAGCATTAAAAGCTCAAATAAACCTCAAAGAAGAGATAATCCCTGCTCTTTAATAAAGACTAACAACTCTTCACTTCTCTATAAGTCCTAAAGTTATTCTTAGATTCAAAAACCATGAGATATTGGGAATCAACTCCTTATCTTTTAATGACAATCATTTACAAGCAAACATTTTCACCTTCTCTGCCAAGAATATAAAGATTAATACAATGAGAAAATACAAACATAGTCGATGGAATGGGAAAATTGATCATATTGATTATTCTCCTTCATCCTAGTACCGTCACTTGCAACAATACTTCCATCCGATGAAATATCGTAGGAAAAATATTAACAACATTTGTTAAGTCATGAAAACTATCACCACCAAAATATCATCATATCTGCAAACTATCACCACCAAAATAGAGTATAAAGTCAAGCAGCTTACACCATTTTTTAAGTAAATGACCAAAATTAACATAACATACTTAAAAGAACCAATCCATTTCAAATAAACAATCAAATACATATATATCAGAAGTATTAATAAAACTCTTGCTTTCTCTTGTTTCTCAGTCCCAAATGCAAGATGAAGATGTCTAATCACTTACCGAAACATACCGCCAACAGATAGATACACCTTTATAAATCAAGTTAAAAAGTGATTAATTCATAAAAGTTATTATTTTCATTTATATTTCTTACCATGGTTATTATGCATGAAATGTTGAGGATCTAAACTGGGAGGAATCTTGTGATAACCGCCATCCAAAAACTCGTACTAATGCCAAATAATGTGGTGAATATGACACTGAAATCAAGTTAACATTAGTGATTTTCAACACATTCATATGCTACAGAAAATGTCTAATTCATCGATATATACATATAAACATACACTGAGAAAACATCGATAACCATGTCGATAAGAAACCAGCCCCCATAATACAAATGTTAAAGTTCTTCCAAGCATGAATGTTGATCCTACAACATTTCCAATCATCATCATGAACCGAAACATCTTATAAGTTATAACAAAGACTTCATTTTAAGTTGGTCTAAGAACATAGAAAGATGTAAAGACTCATTTTTAATGCATTTGTGGCATGGAGATACCATTTTTACTGCACTTGCCCAATAAAACATACAACTAACAGAAGGTATATGTAAACAAAATACACACTTGAGAAACCAGTCAAGCATATACTATTTCAAAAGTATGTTTGGTATGCATACAAAAATACATAAAACAGAAGTTAGAAAACCAAGAGAATCAGACATACGCTATAAAATAAAATAATAGAAGAACTGAGGTTACTAAAAGACAAGTTAGTGAAAAAACACAGCTTACAAATAGAACAACTATGAATAAAAAAACTTAAAATCGCAGGCCTTTATTGACGACTCTATAGGCCTTTCAAAATTAGTAAAAAGTATGTGCTCTAGTTCAATTGGATGAACCTGAAAAATAGCAATGAAAATGTAAATATAATAAAATGTTTTATATAAAAGACACATGAGCCAAATCCAGGAAAGAGATAAAGAAATAAACTGAAATCTCATGAGCCAAATCCAGGAATAAAATGAAGTTTAGAATAACTAATTCAAGGATGAACTGGTGAACCAAAACATAACATATGCTATTTAATACAAAATGCAAAACCAAAACCTCCATTGTCATCTATAAATTCCAGAACTGTTCAATTAATATATGTTGAAAACACGTATGGAAATAGCAAAGCAGGGAAGAAATATAATAAACGATATAACTAATAATCACATTATTGAAACAAATTTGCATCAATATCTTTGAAATGCAATAAGGCAGTGCAAGAGAAACAGTGTGTCATAAAGAAAGCAGCATACTAAAAAAAACATTACATACCAAGAAAAAGATTTTAGTTTCATCAAAATACACTCTCCACAACAAAAACAATGTACCTATAAATCATACAGAGAAATTTAATAATCTATCAATTTCTGCAAACAAAATTTAACACAAGTTTCATATACTTACTACAAACATTAAACCAAAGATCTTTTCAATTCCAGCCGCCGCAAGAATCGTCCATGAAATCATTCACTGTCAAGACCAAAATTTGAATTTATGATGATTTCTACTTTTATCCTTGTAGATTTCACTATTTTTAAATCAGAAACTCTCACAAAACCAACACTTTTCCTAAACCATAAACCTGATTTATATATCCTGAGGTTGGAAGAAAAAACACATATTTAAAGCTAAAATAGAAAAATGAAAGCAATAATTCAAGCACTGATGTTGATGGCACTCATGTAAATCTCACTCTTGAGTTACTTTCCATGTGAACTCTTTGGTTGACTGCTCATTAGCCTAATCATTCGATTTGCTATTTCAGGCCAATATTGGTGGCTATACTCCACAACAACCAACAACCACTACTCCAACTATTTTTCTGAACAACAGAGGTGAACCCACTTATCACCCTACATATAATCCAGGTTCTGGGCGAAGATCTTTGAGTGAGATTAGTAAACCTGATTTTGTTTCAGTTACCTCTTCTCAAGTGGTGCATCGAGGCTCACTTGCCAAGAATGCCACTGAACAGTCCCACACATCTGGGTCTGACCATGAAGGGGAGACTCTCCAAAACAAACAAGACCCATTGGTCGAAGAGCCTACTCCCAAGAACCAAGACCAAGCTCTTGTCGAGGTTGAACATTCCCCTTTCAATCACCTTTCCAAGGAGAGGATGCTGAGAATGATGAGGAAAATAAAGGGGTTGAAAGTGATGTTGATGAGGACCAGCAAACCCCCTGAGAATGTTGATAATAACCGCCATCCTTCAAGAACTGATATGATTCCCACTTATGCAGCCACCATGACTGGTGCTCAACTGGAAAACCTCAGAATATCCAATTCCAGAGAATTTATTAGATTGATGTTTGCAAGGAGGGGGAGTTCTTTTGAGAAAAATGTGAGTGGTTCGACCAATTCTGAGGCTCCAACTTCTGATGACTTTGTTAGTCTCATCCTTCAAACAATCAAGAAGAAATTATTTAAGGGAGACATTATCAAAATTTTGGAGTCTGATCGAACTGCCCACCTTTTCCTGAAGGATACCCTTCAGAAATTCGACCTCTCAACCCTTGCACCTGCCATCTCTAGCTTCATGTTGGAGCTAACCTTAGTTGTGAATCAGCTGACTAAAGACCTTAAGAAACTGCCCAATATTCAAAAATCCATTGAGGCCACATGTGGACTTGAGGCTTCAAATTGGTCGATGGAAACTGAGTCCAGTGCTACTGTGGAGAAGACGGAGAAGGCTAAGGCTGAAGGGCGTACAGAACAGGCTTCTCTCAGAAAGAATATTAGTGTTTGAAAGTTGCAAATCGAAGAATTGAAGACCAAGATCTCCAGAGCTGAGAAGAGGATCGAAGAACTGAAGAAGTCACCTGACACGAAGCTAGACTTGGAAATGGGGCGAGCCATGGGGTTCATTGACGAAGCCCAATGGATAAAGAGCTTGTCACGATAAGGTTGGAAAAAGAGCTGGTCAAAATGTGCCTCCAGACTCAAAAAATAGCCTTCCTTAGTTTTAAGGCGGAGCTTCCCTTCTAATTGCTTGTCTATCATCCTTTTGTATTTAAGAACAACTTCTAACGACCCTTCAGTGGTCTCTATTTAATTATGACAATGTTGTTGCTCTTTGCACCTTTTATTTACTTGCCCTTATTTATGTTTTAAACCTTTGATCTGCATTTTTATATTTCTGCAAGGTTTTAACACTCCTCTCTCAGCCAAACTTATGCCTAAGTATTTTGACGGATTTCCCAAAGGTGTTGTCTCTAAAATATAGAGATTTCGTCTTATTCAACCAAACTTTAATTCGTAAAACATATTTTGCTTTAATATTCATTTGTCACAATGGCACAAGTCCCCATGTTTTTGGAGAATATCAATAGCAAAGCTTAGGACCAACTTTCTAGAAAAATCTCATATGTTCCCAAGGTGTAATTTGACTAGTATTATGACCTTGAAATTTTCTATAAAAAGTCTCTCAACTAGCCTTGTATTCATCACTTTTGGCATTTAACATGAGTATTTCCACCAAAGTTTCTACCAACAAGAAGGCTGTGAAAGTGGAAGAAAAGGTGTTAATAACCTCAAAGGGACCTTCCCATTTTGGGGACCATTTCCCTAGAGATTTCGTCTTTTGGTCCATAGGTAAGATGACTTTCCATACCAATTCCCCAATCGAAAAGGTTTTGACCTTCACCTTTTTATTGTAAGACTTCTCTACCCTCTTCTTTTTCCTTTTAAGCAACTCCAAAGCATGGAGCCTTTCCTCATCTAGGTCTACCAATGCATCTAACATCACGTTCCAATAAGTTTCAGAAGGAATCCTATGATGTCTTTGAACTCTTATAGACTGGAGATAGATTTCCACAGACAGAACAACATCATGGCCAAATGTAAGTCGAAATGAGGTGGTATTGGTTACCTCTTTATGGGAGGTTCGACATGCCCATAGAAATTGGTCCAATGTATTTTGCTAATTCTATGGCTTTTTTCCCACATGTTTTTTTATCAATCCAATAACCACCTTATTTGCTGCTTCGACTTGGCCATTTGCATTAGCATAATAAGGCATGGAGGTTAGAAGTTTGAAACTTGTTTCCTTAGTAAATTCTTGCATTTTTTGACCAGTGAAAACTGACCCCTGATCTGTTGTGATAATTTTTGGGATTCCAAACCTATAAATGATATGCTTTTGAATAAACTCAATTACATCTTCCTGGTCAGCATTTGGCAAAGGTATTGTTTCGACCCATTTGGTGAAATAGTCAATACCTACCAAAATGTATTTTTGGTTCTTAGAAGTTGCTAGTCGAATTTCTCCAACCAAATCCAAAGCCCAACCTCTAAAAGGCCATGGTTTCACAATAGAATGTAGTTCACTTGCAGGGACATGTTAGATGCCAGTATGAATTTGGCACTCTCGACAACACTTGCCAAACTCAATACAATCTTTTAACATAGTAGGTTGTAATACCTCAAAATTTGCCCTCATATTTATTCCTTCCATTGGATTATCGCTTCGCATTCATCTGCATCATCCATTAGTTCATAAACTCACAACCATGTATTGCACTGGCTCCTGAGGCATGTGATTCAGACCTTTTGAATTTAGGGTTTCGTACCTTATCTGTATCTATCAGGGATTGAACTTGTGGATAATATTTACTGGTGCATCTAACCCATTATTGAGGTGTTCAATCAGATTTGCTTTGAATAAGAGTGTTGGCTCTTCGTAACGTCTCAAGTTGTATTCTTCATCATTGAATATCTCAAGGAGAATTTGGAGTTCTTGTTCATGATTTGATTGGAAGGGAACTCTACCAATTGAGGTCTGGTGTATTAAAGATTGGTTTGGATCCATGTGGTTTATGGAACAATAATTTGGGATTGCGTGGAATTCATTATGGTGTTATGATCCATATTCGAGTGTCCATTGCATTATTAATAACCGTTTTAAATCACATTTCATTCACGATTCAAATAAATTCAAGGTTCATCATCCGTATCCTAAACTCCCATTTTTGTTCAATTGTCCAATTCCATTTCTCAAATTAAAGGAATTCAAGGTCATTCAAAGGTTACCATAAGCTCATTTGAGTATTCACTTCAAATTCAAGTCTGGGAAAATGGTTGAGCCCAACAGCAGGGAGATCTTTTTACAAATTAGTCGGCCAAAAGTTGAAAATACTGTACTGGATTTTATGGATCATTCATGCGACTTTCAAGTAAATTTTTCATCTAACCAAGATATGGGCATGTTTGTTAAGGGAATGTTTCAACAACTTCAAGTGACATTTGATGCAAATACTTCATTCAATCTATTGGAGTTTTTTTTTGGTTTTGTTACATCTGTCAAATTTTATAATGAGAGGGTGCTGTTGTCATTGAACGAAATTGAAAATGACACAACTCGACTTTTATCCAAAGCCGAATATGTTGGTGTGAACCATGAAAGAGTAATGTGGGATGTTTCTGTTTTTGACATTTTTGTTATTTTTCCTTGGAGAAATACAACATCAAAATGTAGCAATATGGTAATTAAGTCAAGGTCTTTGTGTTTCAAGTCTAAAATTGGTCCCGAGTCTTTCCTTTTAGAAGTTGGAGATTAATCTTACTTCCTAAAAAAAGAACTTTTAAAAAAAAAATCCACATCTAAGGATTGTTTAAGCATTCGGCTTCAAGATCTATATAATTACTTAGATGTTAAACTCAATGATTTTGAGATCGCCATTCTTAATAATGACTAGACACAAAAGCATTCTATTCTCGAGAAACATAGTGCTTCATTTTTCATGGCTTTATATGTTATCCCCGATGAATCCATTTTGAAGCAGTTAGAGGTTTATGTGCTCATAGAATCGATGAAAGTACACTTCACTCCTTCAATATATGGCGCATTCATTGAATTTATCACAAATCTGAACTCACAACTTGTAAGGGATGAATCTGAATTTTTGAACTGTGTTTATCCTTCGAATATTGTTTCGGATGTGCCAACAGGTTCTACTTTTGGTATATCCATTATTTCAAGACTGGGTTCAGTAGATCTAGAAGTTGATCTTGAAAAGGGAACGGAGAAACTAGTTGCAAAATCCAGTTACAACACTCAATGACAGAAATTAACAAAAATCAGTTCTCAATTTTTTTTATATCAATTGGAGTAAATTACAAAAAAAAGAATATAGCAGAATAATAGAAGGAGATGAAAATCAGTTACAATCAACTGATATACCATGAGGGTACCATTGGAAATAAAAAAAATTCATAACAGTTACAGAAGATTATGAAATGATAACTTAAGGGAATGAGAATTTCAGTCACAGAAGAGATCCCTAACAGAAAAATTAGCAGCTCCTAATTGAATAACAGAATTCCTAACTGAATTCAATATATGGAATATCTAATTTACCCTCATCCTTCATCCATATAAGAACCAGATTGTTGTTGTTCTTGGGCTCTCTCTCCATTTTTTGATCCTTCAGAGTTTATCCTGTAACTGTTGCATCCAAAATCCGCATCTTCATCTTCCTCACTTCAATCTTCTTCTTCTTCACAACTTCTTCATAACCTCTCCAATCATCCATCTTCAATCCTTCTTTCTCTTCTCAAACCTTCTTTCGCCATGGCTTCACAAACCGCTCATCAACCTTCATCATCAATATCCATCAGCTTCATCACCCTTTAATCATCACCAACCTGCAAATTCCAGGATCAAAGATAACATAATTTTTCAGGTAAAGATTCATCAAATCCATTGCACTAGCATAGCAGTAAAAAAACTCAGAACCGCATCAGTGAGAAGAAAGGAGAAGATCGAAATAATACCTGAATCCACTTATTGATTTGAGGCCTACTTTTTCTTCTTCATCGCAAGAGTCACGATTCAATCATCGACAACCTCCATCTCTCAACACATCAATATCCATTCCTCTCCCGCATCAACCTTCATCAACATCAATTTTCAGAGTCCTGCAAGCTTCATTCTCCTCCAGAATTCAATAAACTCGCATCTGCAAAACCCATAGAAAACATCAACGAGCCAATTCAAGAACGCCGTAAATTCACAAAGCAAGATTCATAACAGCAATAACGAGTGGTCAATTGCAGAAAAGAGAATCAATGAAAGAGTACAAGAAGTGAGGCCGGAGCATATACCTGAGCTTAATTTCCCAAAACTAACAATCGTATTCAACGCCTCCTTACTCATCGTCAGGATTTGCATTGAAATCGCAACTCCGCCACGGGAGCATACACGTCTTCATCCTCATTCATCAAGTAGCATCGTCGTCGACGAAGTCACCAGGCACGACGTCCTCTCTTCGTTTTGTGAGGTGATTAGGCTTCGATTCTCCGTGTTTTGACTTACTGAGATGGGATTGTGAGAGTTTTGTTTTCGAATTTGGGGAGAAGAAGGATTAGGTCAATGTTAGGGTTTCAAATTGAAGAATGATTAGGTGAATGATTAGGTCGTGATTTTTGCTTTGGTTTGGAAGACGAAGAAGAAGAAGAAGGTTGAGGGCTTAGGATGGAGCAAAGAGGGTGAAGAGGGCGGAGGGTAGAAGGTTGCAGGTGGCAGCGGAAGAGAAGAAGTACCTAGGGTTTTAGCGTGTTTGTGTTTTCGATTTCCCCTTTCTTTCTCTGTTAATAATTTCACTTGTATTAGTTAATTTATTAAGTTGGTTTAAGGAAAGTTTAAGAGATAATTAAGTTAATCAAGAAACAATTAAGAAATTATTGGGTTTTAATAGACTTTAATCCTTGTTAATTGAAATTAATTTCCCATCATTCCCATAAAAGAGGTACCGTTGGGAGGTTGTTAAGGGATAAGATCAGATTTTTGGATTTCCCAGCCACACCGGCGGTGACACGTGTCACCGTCCGGTTGGCTTTTCGTGCGGCCAATTCTGTGCGTAGTATCCACCATAATAAACATGTCCATGCATCTTTGATCCACATGATTTGAATACTAATGCAAATCCCAGATCATGCGGCCATCATTGAGTCAGGCAATTGACCGAATTCCACCATATGTTCCCTCAATTATCCTGCGCAAATGGGCCTTAAGATTTTGCTATCTGCATCCCTTTCTTAAGCCCAATTGGCATAATGACTAAGAAAAATATTAAATGCACCCCTCGTTTTATTTTCTTTCTTTTTAATTTTTAGTTTTAGTATAGGTTAGAAATAAATCCTTAAAAAATAGAAAAAATCATAATAAAATTCCACAAAAATTCCAGTAGGCTTATAATTCATTTTAGAAATTTTGACAATTTTATTTTCTGAATTTTGGCTATTTTTGATTTAATTTTGATTTTTCATATAATTAGCATTTTATTGAATTTATTTAATTGCACTTGATTTTGTTCATTTTATTTTTCCCACTTCCTGTAGGGTTTTTAGCCCATTCTTTTTGCTATGATTAGAGGACTAAGAGTAGAACCTAGGATATTGTTTGGTAGATTTTTAGGCCATTTTATCCAGTATTTTGGTAGCTTAATTCATGTAAGATTGTAGTTAATTCTTAGGTAGATTTAAGTGACTTTTAGGCATAGTTAGCTTCTGAATTTTTAGGATATTTTTTAGCACAATGCTATAGTCAGGTTTAGGACCTTAGAGAATTAATTTCACATTTTTTCCAGGACTTTTACCATTTTTTAGTGTATTAATGTTTAGTCCCTTTTTGCATGATAAATCCACCTAGCTTAGCTTAGAATCTTATGGTCCATTAAGGATTAGTTTAATTAGGCTTAGACTTAGGATATTAAAATGACTTAGTATAGTTTAATTACTGATTTTAGGATGATGATATTAGATGATTCCCTTAGTTTTAGGACTTAGGCTTAGAATTTCTAATAAATAAGTTTAGGTGAAGTTTAGCCTTACTTTTGGTTTTATGCCTTAATATGCATTTTTTAGAATTTATTTCTTATTTCAATTTTAATGCTTTTGCCTTATTATTTGAATCTTCTCACTTGTATAAGCTTCCCCATTGTTCTTAGAATCAACTTAACTTCCTTAGGAAGTAAGTTGAATTCTAGTAGTTTCTAGTTCCCTTTTATTCATTAGGCTTAGAAAACCACATAAACCATTAGGACCACTTTTGAATAAATAACTAAAATTAGGATTGAGTCTTAGTCCCTTAGTTTTTACCTTTTTCAATTTGAGTCCTTCTTTCTCATCTCATAAAGAAAAACAATAAAACACTTAATAAAAACCGAACGTTCTTGTACGACACGAGATTTTGTTGCGGAGTACTTACACACGTCCTGTTTCGGGGCGAGGTGTAAGTATTTACCACGATGGATAGGTCTTAGTATGGGAATGTTCACAAACAAATTCAAAACATTTCTCATAAAAGAAAAAAACAAATAATAAGCGACTATTATGCGAGAACTTCTCTTTCTCATCTCATTCACTCACAACGCGAACTTGCGATGACTTGTCTCGCATGCAAGACGGTAAATGCACTCGTACCAGACGAGCCTGCAACACCTGAGCATAGACATACGCAGTTCAAGCCATAAAAAACAAAAACAAATAGTTCCGCCTCAGTTAGGCGAACTACGTCGACTCTGATCCTCATTTTCCCGATGAGGTACATAGGCAGCGGGGTTGGGCCCGTTCGAGCACATTCTTTATTTTCCCTACATTTCCCCATTTCTTTCCATTTTCTCTCCAATTCCCTCTTTCATTTCATTCCCATTCCAATTCCAGTAGCAGTTTTATTCAGCATCACTTTATTTCTCACCCTTTGAAACAAAACAAGCAAACGTGGATCCCGTCGGGTACGACGGAGGATTTGGGGTGCTAATACCTTCCCAGGTCGTAACCGACTCCCGAACCCCGATCTTTGGTTCGCAGGACCTCGTCCTTTCCTTCTTCCTTAGGTTTGTGCAGCATTACCTTTCCCGTTCCTTCGGGATAAAAATGCCTAGCTGGCGACTCTACTTTTTCCGCACCACTTTCACGTTTGTACTAGGATGAAAATCCCGGGAGCGACAGCTGGCGACTCTGCTGGGGATCGAACCCATAATCTCTGGTTTCCCTTGTAGAGTCAATCCTAGCGTCTGTTTGGTTTTGTTTCTTTGGGAGTTTATCTGTTTGTTGTTGTGTGCTTCAGTTTAGCTTTACTGTTTTCATTTACTGTTTTTATTTACAGCTTTACTTTACCGCATTTATTTACCGCTTTTAGTATTTATTTTCCATGTATCATATTATACTGGACTGTCTGGATGTGCTGGTTTTCATTTTTTCTGTGGGATGGGAGTTACTGTGAGATAAGCCAAATACCCGGCTTGAGTGCACTATAGGATTAGCGTGGACATGTTGTACTCGCATGGTTACATGATGAGTGGCGATGTGTTCCACACCCAGATTGCGACCGTCTTGGGACTATTCTGTGTGGGGGTTCTTCTCCACTTCAGGGTACAACCTTGATAGTTATGTGCATCTGGTGACCGGTCTTTGAGGACCTTAATGGGAACACCCCTATCCAGTGATGACAGTGGCATACCACATTTGTTGGCAAACGCACTCGCATCCGAGGGTCCATTGGGAACTCGCATAGGATGGCCTGGTTCTTTCATAGGAATCCGGTTAAAGCAAACTGTTCATATGACGGTAGTATTGTACCCTTTGGGATGAATGCACTATTGTTTCTCGATTCAGTGCTTGAAGCTGGGGACTTATGAGGGATGCTTGTTTTTCCGGACTCAGCTGAGGCCTCCCTGAGTAGTACATAATGCCAAACCGGTTCCCTGATTTGGTCATGAGCCATTTCTCGGAAATGGTGAAGGTATTATTACCTTTCGGCTTTGAGAGTCCGTGATATTGACCCGAGTAGCACACTCGTGAGATTGGGAGGGGTTACAGGTTTGCAGGAACCCTAAAACCTTCAACATACCCGCTTTGCCATTGGTTCAGTTTTGTGATCTGGTTCTCTGGTTCTAAGATATGGATCCCGGATCAGAGGAATTGTTATTGTGATATGTTGATATTGCGACCTTGCACCGACACCTGATTATATGATTGGTACATCACAGACACTTCACTGATCACATGCCCCGCCTTGCATAAGCATCATAACATCATTAATCATTTTTGTTCCTTTTATTCTCATGGTTTGCATTACTCCCGGTTCCTGGTCATATCATTACTTCAGAATGGAAGACGTCAGAAAAAGGACTGTGCACTACAAATTTTTTGATACCAAAGTGGACTTGATCAACCAAATGTTGTCTCTTATTACCCCGAGTCATCTGAGATACTTCAAGGAAAAGTATGGTGATATTCTGGACTTGGTATTCAACTTGGATAGCTCTCAAAGAAGCGCCATTCACACTTTGTTGCAGTATTACAACCCACGGCTCAGGTGTTTCACATTTCATGACTTTCAGTTAGGTCCTTTACTGGAAGAGTATACTGAGATTATGGGAGTGTCAATCAAGGATCAGATTCCTTTCAACTCAGAGATGACAAGACCAACCCATGCTGACATCGCTAAAGCTCTTTATTTGAGCTCATCTGAAGTATCTGCAAATCTGTCTACCACCAAAGCAAAAGTACTTGGTTTCACTCTGGAGTATCTGGTTAGAAAGGCTGGAGAACTTGCAGTGACAAATCAGTGGGATTCTGTTGGCGCCATCTTAGCACTATCCATTTATGGGATCATCCTGTTCGCTGATATGGATAAATTTGTGGACATAAATTTTATTCATTTATTTGTGTTGAAGAATCTGGTGCCCACTCTCCTGGATGACTTGTATTATTCAGTGCACTATAAGAATGAGAAGAAGCGAGGAGGTCTAGTTAGATGTTGTGCTCCCTTATTCTACAGGTGGGTCATGAGACATTTGCCTACCACTGAGAGTTTTACTGATCTTAATACTACTTGGGCCCAGAAGCTAAGTACATTGTCTGCCAAAGATATTAGATGGTTTACTTTGAGGTTGAAAGGAAATAGTTTCATTACCAACTGTGGGAATTACCTCAATGTGCCTTTATTAGGAGTATCAGGAGGTATCAACTACAATCCCATTCTCTTAAGAAGACAATTAGGGTACGCACTCAAAGAGATTCCCGATGAATCCGAGTTATTCCAAACTTTTTATTTCTCGATAAAAGACAATCTTTCGTTGGTCAGAAAAGTTGCAGGTTCTTGGAAGGTGATCAAAAGAAAAGACACGACATGTCTAGGAAAGAGCAATAACCGGATGTTCCCTGAATTCGAAGCTTGGATAAAGGAGGAGGTTCAAACGGCTCTAGTCCCTTTTTCTATACCAACTCCACCTCCAGCAACGGTGCCTTTAGAAGATTACCAGAAATTGGAAGCTTTGGTCAAGCAGCTTAGAATTGAGAATCAAGAGGCTTACAATTCTTGTCAGATTTTGATAATTCAGAACCAGCAGTTAGAAGATAGAGCTATCCGAGCTGAAGAGACAGTTCGACTTAAGCAGAAGGACTTTGAGGAAAAAGAATTATACTTTAGGAAGAGAGGATTGGCTGAGATCCATAAGGCGAGTTAGTTCCGAAGGGATAAGAAATAACTGAATGAGGCTAATGAAGCCATCACACTTTGGCAAGAGAAGTGGAGCGATAATCAGAAGAAGCAAAAGGAGGCAGAAGCAGAATTCGAGTTGAAGATCAAGAACCTCCAAGATGCTTTGGTTGAGCAAGAGAAGTTAGTTCAGAAGGCACAAAAGCAACCGAGAAAATACCTTCATCAGATGACAAAGAATCAACAAATAGCTGAAGATGTCCAGAAAGAAGTTGATGAGTTGAAGCTTCGAGCTGATGTGAAGAAGTCAAAGGTCGAGCCAGGTCCGAGCAAAGAGAATGAGATGGCTTTCCTGCAGCAGATTGAAGAGTTACATGCTTCCTTTGATCTAAGGGATCTCCTCATCCAGAGACTCATCTAGGAGCCCGATCATCCGGATATGGCTCAGTTGTTCCAGAATGTCAAGCGTCTTAGCTGGAGGCTGCAAGACTTAGAGTTCCGTAGAGTTTAGTTTCATGCTATTGTACTTTGATTACCCACAGGCTTGTTGTGGGATTCCTTTTATTGATATACTTTGTTGTTCTTTTAATTGGCACCCTTCAGGGACTTTGTTGTTTCAAACTTCAGTTTATGTGATTGACTTGCTTTGAATCTCTTGTTTGTTATTTGTTGCACCGACACGGGGTAATGAGCACCAATTCTCCATGACCGTCACGTTATTTGAACATCACATGGGTTTTCTTCCCAATTATTATTCTCTTAATATCAGGACGGGAAAAGGGAAAAACCTTGAGGATAAAAGGAACACATTGCATTGCATACACATCATTTGCATGTTCTTCTTTGTTTTTGCAGGTTTTCCACAAGATGCTTAACTTATCTGTGTTTCAGGCAAATATTATGAGAGCTACCAAGACCCGGCATCTCCGACAAGATATCCCACATCGCTACGCAACTCGAAGCAACCAGAGGACAATCATGGACGCTATGCAAACTAAGCTTAATGAGTTTCGCACCAGAATGGGAGAATTCATGGTCATGATGCAAGGGATGGCTCAGGGACAGCAAGATTTAAGGAATGCAATTCAAGGGCTCAACCCTCCTCAGACTAATCCTCCTGTAACCACTCCTGACGTGAAAGTGACTCCTCCCAACACCAACAATGGCCCAGGTGGACCTCAAGTTCTAGAATAGGTCACAACAACTTTCATTCTGGTACAAGACAGGCAGGAGGATCAGTTCTCTCCTTTTAACAACGACATGGGGTTCGGTGGAGAAGGAAATCTTCAAGAATTTTTTATGCTTGCTGAGAAAGTCAAAGCCCTCGAGTGTAGAGACACTCTGGGGATAGATGTGTCTGACATGGGCCTAGTCCCCGGGGTGGTTATTCCTCACAAATTCAGGCCGCCTACTTTTGACAAGTATAACGGTAGCTCCTGCACAAAGACTCACTTGCAGGCGTTCTATCGGAAGATCGCTGCCCATACTAGGGATGAAAAGCTCTGGATGTACTACTTCCAGGATAGTCTCTCTGGAGGGTCCTTGGAATGGTATATGAAGCTAGAGAGAAGTTCTGTAAGAAACTGGAAGGAATTGGGAGAAGCATTCCTCAAGCAATATCAGTATAATATCGACATGGCGCCCAGTCACACTCAAATTCAGAGTCTGGCTCAGAAAAACTCGGAGAGTTTCAAAGATTACGCATAAAGGTGGCGTGAAGTGGCCGCTATAGTGCAACCGCCTTTGTTGGAGAGAGAAATGGTAGACCTGTTCCTGGATACCCTCCCTGGGCATTTCATGGAAAGGCTAGCTGGATGTTCTTCAAGTGGATTCTCAAATATCATCTTGAATGGTGAGAGGATAGAAAGTTGGATCAAGAAAGGGAAGATTCAGAATGGAGGTGCTTCAAATTCTGGTATCAAGAAACCATTTTGTGAAGAGAAGAGAAGGGGAGACTGGGGCAGTGTACGCGCAGAGGGGAGGAAGTAACAGATGTTTTTATCAGCAAGTGGCCCCTGTCACTATCTCAACTCAACCTGTTCAACAACAAGTCCAACCACCACAGTTGCAACGTCAACAAGGGTATCAACAAAGAACTCCTCTTCCATATTACCCTCAGAAGAACAGAGAAATACATTTCGAAGCTCCGCCGATGTTCTATTTACAGCTTTTGAAGAATCTCCTACAACTTCAGATGATTCAACTCCGAACTCTACAACCCCCGAAGCCAAGCCAAATCCCCGAGGGTTATGATACAAACGCCATATGCGAATTTCATTCCAGAGCTCCCGGGCATACCACAGAGAACTGCAAAGCACTGAAGCATGTTGTTCAAGACCTACTGGATTCTAAACGATTAATTTCGCTCCTACTCCTAATGTAATACAGAACCCCATGCCTTCTCACGGAGGTACGGTTAGGGCAGTTGATGAAGGGGAGAATCTAAACTTGGTGTGTGATGTCAACGACCTGCAGACTTCGTTGAGTGTTGTTAAAGTCTGCTTGTCACAGAAGGTTATTTTTCCTGGGTGTGAAGTTGATTGTCCAGGATGTGTTGAAGCTACAAATGGTTGTGGGCAGTTGAAAGCAGGGATCCAGAGCATGATTAATGAAGGAATGCTACAGTTTGACAAGGTCGTAAAAGAAAGTGAAGTCTCTACAGTAACCATCTTCTACGATCCATCTCAAGTTCCTTCACGGGCCAGAGCGGCGCCGATAACCATCACCACTGCAGGACCGGTAATGTATCAGAGCGATAGAGTCATTCCCTGGAATTATGGTGGCGAAGTATACTGTAATAGCCAGAAGTAAGAGTTGGCCACGTCTAGTACGATCCTAACTTAAGTAGAAAACGTTGGAGTAGGGGGCTTTACAAGAAGTGGAAGGTTATTTGCGCCGGAAACACTAAGAAATAGTGTGATACCACCCAGAGACACCGCAGAAGCCCAGACTAAAGCAAGAGGGAAGCAGCCAGTGGTTGTCAATGAGCCCGCACCAGTAACTGATCCAGACATCACCTTTGATAAAGAAGCTGAAGAATTTCTGAGAATTATCAAAAAGAGCGACTACAAGATTGTGGACCATCTGCAGTAGACTCCGTCGAAGATTTCCATCTTGTCCTTGCTCATGTGTTCTGATTCCCACAGGAAGGCTCTCTTGAATATTCTGAACAAGGCGTATGTGCCTCAGGATATTTCAGTAAATCAGTTGGAAGTGGTGGTATCTAGTGTCAATGCCAGTCACAGATTGGGTTTTACAGACATGGATCTAACATCTGAAGGGCGTGCTCATAATTAGGCACTGCATATTTCTTTATAATGTAAAGGTGCAATACTTTCTCACGTGTTAGTAGATATCAGATCGTCGTTGAATGTTCTGCCCAAGAAAGCATTGATGAAGTTGGATTATGATGGAGTAGTTCTAAAGCCTAGTGACCTGGTAGTTAGAGCATTTGATGGGTCGAGGAGATCGGTGTTCGGGAGGGTGGAGTTACCAATTAAAGTAAGTCCACAAATCTTCAATACCACGTTTTATGTAATGGATATACAACATGCATACAACTGTTTGCTTGGAAGACCTTGGATACATTCAGCAGGAGCAGTATCGTCCACACTTCATCAAAAGCTAAAGTTCGTCTGGGAGGGTCAAATTGTAACCGTCAGTGGGGAAGTAGACATTTTTGTTAGTCATCTGGCTTCATTCAAGTATGTGGAGATGGATGAATAAATAGTTGAGACTCCATGTCAGGCTTTTGAGCCCCTGAAAACTGAACAAGCATCTGCAGTGGCAGTTTCTCCTGAAGAACCAAAGAAGGGGGTTTCCGTGGCCTCTTATAAGCAAGCTCTTGAGTTGGTAGAGTCAGGGGTGCGAGAAGGCTGGGGCATTCCAGTAGAAGTTCCAGAAAAGAAAGATATGTTCGGAATGGGTTACCATCCTGGGCAGTCATCGTCTGGACCGAGTGCTAAAGGTCGTCAAAGCCCGATTACTTTCACGAGTGCGGGAATGGTGGATTATGGAAACATCAGTGCCGTGCAGGATGATGCAGTTGATAATGACTATGACTTAGATGAGTGGATCAGGCCTGCTGTTCCAGGGACTCAACTTAGCAATTGGACATCAGAAAGGCTTATCTCAGTCACCTCTTTCGAAGAGTAATAATTTTTGTTTCTGTTTTTTCTGTATTCAAGCACTATGTCTTGCCCGGGGCATAGTAGCTTTTTGTAAGGATTCTTTTGTTCTTAACACAATTCATAATCATAAATAAAGCTGACGTTTCACATTCATCCATGTTGTTCTTTGTCTTTCATTTTTTTGATTTTGTTTTTCAAAAAGAAATAAAAGTTTTAAAATGGCAATGTTTCTCATTTTATCAAGTTTTTGCTAAAGCCTTGCATGAATCACCATTCATGCAGGTGCTCGTCACCAGATCTTATCAATGACGACCCTGTTATGGCTGAGTATGACTTTGACAATCCAATTTATCAAGCCGATGAGGAGGGTGAAGAGGATTGCAAACTACCTGAAGAATTGGCCAGACTTCTTAAATAAGAGGAGAAGATGATTCAGCCGCACGAAGAAGCTTTCGAGGTGATAAACCTGGGTACCGAAGAGGACAAGAAAGAAGTCAAGATCGGGGCCGCATTAGAAGAATCTGTCAAGACTCGTTTAATTCCTATGCTTCGAGAGTATATTGATGTCTTTGCATGGTCCTACCAAGATATTCCTGGTTTAGAAACTGACATTGTGGTGCACAAGCTACCTCTGAGAGAAGACTGCCCTCCAGTGAAGCAGAAGTTGAGGTGCACACGTCCTGATATGGCAATCAAAATAAAAGAAGAAGTACAAAAGCAATTTGATGCTGGTTTCTTGGCTGTGACCAGTTACCCTCCGTGGGTTGCCAACATTGTGCCGGTCCCTAAAAAAGACGGTAAGATCAGGATGTGTGTAGACTACAGGGATTTGAATAGGGCCAGCCCCAAAGATGACTTCCCTCTACCTCACATAGATGTGCTCATCGATAATACTGCTCAGTTTTCTGTGTTCTCTTTCATGGACAGATTTTCCGGTTATAACCAGATTAAGATGTCTCCCGATGATATGGAAAAGACAACCTTCATCACGCCTTGGGGCACCTTCTGTTACAAGGTTATGCCATTTGGTTTGAAGAATGTTGGAGCCACTTATCAACGGGCGATGGTGACACTATTTCACAACATGATTCATCATGAAATTGAGGTTTATGTTAATGATATGATAGCAAAGTCCCAAACAGAAGAAGAGCACTTGGTTAATCTAGCAAAGTTGTTTGACAGACTCCGTTAGTTCAGATTAAGGTTGAATCCGAACAAGTGCACCTTTGGGGTCCGATCTGGCAAGCTACTTGGCTTCATTGTTAGTGAGCAAGGAATTGAGGTCGATCCAGCCAAAGTAAAAGCCATCCAGGAGATGCCTGAGCCAAATACTGAAAAGCAAGTGTGTGGTTTATTAGGGAGACTAAACTACATTGCACGGTTTATCTCTCACCTAACGGCCACGTGTGAGCCCATCTTTAAGCTTCTGAGGAAGAATCAGACCATTAAATGAAATGGAGACTGCCAGCAAGCCTTTGACCGAATCAAAGAATACCTGCTTGAACCTCCAATTCTCATGCCTCCGGTGCCAGGGAGACCTTTGATCATGTACCTTATCGTGCTTGAAGGATCGATAGGATGTGTGCTGGGTCAGTAGGACGAGTCTGGTCGAAAAGAGCACGCCATTTATTACCTTAGCAAAAAGTTTACCGGTTGTGAGACACGCTACTCACTACTCGAGAAAACTTGTTGCGCTTTGGCATGGACTGCTCGCCGATTAAGACAGTACATGCTGACTCACACCACTCTCTTAATTTCCAAGATGGATCCTGTGACATACATTTTCGAGAAGCCGGCTCTGACAGGAAGGGTAGCCCGATGGAAGATTATAATAACAGAGTATGATATACATTACACTTCGCAAAAGGCAATCAAAGGGAGAGTATTGTCAGAATACTTGGCTCAGCAGCCAATCGATGATTATCAACCAATGAAATTCGAGTTTCGGATGAGGACATCATGTTTCTCAAGTTGAAAGACTGTGAAGAACCACTTCCGGAGGAGGGGCCAGACCCTGAATCCAAATGGAAGTTGATGTTTGACGGAGCTGTGAACATGAATGAAAGTGGAGTAGGTGCCATTATCATCTCACTAGAAGGGGTCCATACACCTTTAGCTGCTCGGTTGACGTTCGAATGCACTAATAATGAGGCAGAGTATGAAGCTTGCATCATGGGGGTCAAAGAGGCAATCAACTTGCGATTCAAAAACCTCGAGATCTTCGTAGATTCTGCTCTGGTGGTGAATCAAGTCAATGGCAAATGGCTAGTTCATCAACCCCACTTGGTTCCTTACAGAGATTATGTTAGGAAGCTGTTAACTTTCTTCATCAAAGTCAAGTTGAATTATATTCCTGGAGATGAAAACCAGTTCGCCGATGCTCTAGCAACTTTGTCGTCTATGATTAAAGCTTGTCAAGAGAATTTCGTGCCTCGAATCATGGTCTCCCGTCTTGAAAGACCTGCTTATGTCTTTGCGGTTGATAGTGGTGAAGATAACAAACCTTAGTATCATGATATCAAGCATTTCATGAAGGCTCAAGAATACCCGGCTGGGGCATCCAGTAAAGACATGAAGACCCTCAGAAGACTGGCAGGAGGTTTCTTCTTGAATCAAGATGATGTGCTATACAAGCGAAACTTTGACATGTTTCTTCTCAGATGCGTGGATAGACACGAAGCAGACCTGATGATGCAAGAGGTTCATGAAGGCTCCTTTGGTACCCATGCTGGAGGACATGCTATTGCCAAGAAATTGTTGAGATTGGGATATTATTGGATCACCATGGAATCGGATTGCTGTAAATACTCCCGTAAATGTCACAAGTGTCAGATTTATGCCGATAAGGTCCATGTGCCTCCGAATCCATTGAGTGTCATGTCTTCACCATGGCCGTTTGCCATGTGGGGCATTGATATGATTGGCAAGATTGAGCAGACAGCTTCTAAAGGTCATCGCTTCATCCTGGTTGTTATAGACTACTTCACGAAGTGGGTTGAAGCGGCATCTTATGCCAATGTCACTAAACAAGTGGTAGCCCGATTTATTAAAAGAGACATCATTTGCCGGTACGGAATTCCTGAAAGAATCATTACTGATAATGGTTCTAATCTCAACAACAAGATGATGGCCGACTTGTGTCAGGATTTCAAAATAAAGCATCACAACTCTTCTCCATATCGCCCGAAGATGAATGTCGTCGTCGAGGTGGCCAACAAGAACATCAAGAAGATCGTGCAAAAGATGGTTGTGACATACAAATACTGGCATGAGATGCTACCATTTGCGTTGCATGGGTATAGAACATCAGTGCGTACTTCAACAGGGGCAACCCCGTTCTTACTGGTGTATGGTATGGAGGCAGTCCTACCAATTGAAGTGGAAATCCCCTCGTTGAGGTTGATGATGGACATTAAGCTAGATGAAGCTGAGTGGCTCCGATCCAGATATAATCAATTGAGCCTCTTTGAAGAAAAACGTCTAGCAGCTGTATGCCATTGACAATTGTATCAGGCGGATGAAGCATGCTTTTGATAGGAAGGTACGACCACAGAGGTACATACCAGGTGACTTGGTGCTGAAAAGGATTCTTCCTCCTCTTAACGATCACAGGGGCAAGTGGACACCTAATTATGAAGGACCGTTCGTGGTTAAAAAGGTTTTCTCAGGTGGAGCCTTGATGCTGACAACCATGGACGGAGAAGACTTCCAATCCCCTGTCAACGCAGACGCGGTAAGAAAATACTTCGTGTAAAAAAGACCCGCTGGATAAAAACAGAATAAAAATCTAGGCTAAAATGGGCATCCCGGCGAGCCAAAAAACAGAATAAAAGGCTCGGGCAAAAATTAGGGAAATCTTGAAAAAAATGTACACCCGCTGAGTTGAAAAGCCACATCGGACAGTTCAGGCAAAAAAGGGTATCCCAGTGGATTGAAAACCTGAAAGGGCGATCCACGCAAAAGAGGGATTAACACGAACGACTGCGATCTGCGAAGTCTGTAACCTATCTACAGCTGAGGTTATTCTAAGGGTTGAAGATCAGTTCAATTACCTTTCTCAAAGGGCAGAGCGAGCGGATCATCTCGAAGATATACGAGTCATAACCGGGTTGAAACTTGATGAGATCCATTTATTACATTGCCAATAGGATAGTTTGTTTTCCTTTTTGGCTGTTTCCTCTTTCCAGGGAACTGCTTCCTTTGTACTGCCTATTCATGGCCATTTGTCTGAATTAATAAAAATTCAATTTCAGTCAACTTGTGACTATCTGCTTCTCGTTTTTTGTTTTTCATCTAGCATTGATTGATTGCGAAAACGTCCAACAAATTGTGATTTATATTGTGTTGTGAACATTTGAATGCTTTCTAACTCATGCAGGAGGACAAAAACATTTAATACGACTCTGAAAGGGTGTCAATATGCCTAGATGATGATTCATGCTACGAGCCTGGGGAATACAGGTCCCAAACTAACTCTCCATGTTGCAGGCACTATCGATTGTGTTTATGCAAGTACATGTACAAGTGTTGCTAACAGAGCTAAAAGCAAATTCCCATGAGGAACATTTCTTTATGCTTGAACAAGAACATGTGTCTTCCAGGGTGTCTCTAGTCATCCCCAGTAAAGCGGAAGTTGAAATCTCTCCCAGCAAGTGTCGCTCCCAAAAGATGTGACTGGCTCAAATAAGGTACAGATGCGAACGGTCGGCGAAAAGAGGAAGTGAGAACACACAGGAGTAAACTCACAGGAAAAGGAAAGAGTCGCCAGCTAGGCATTTTTATCTCGGAGGAAAGGCAATGCTGCATAGACCTAGAAAGATATGAATAAGACGGTTGCGAACCAGAGAGACTGAGAAAGGGGGTTGGTTACAACCTGGGAAGGTATTAGCACCCAGATTGTCCGTCGTACTCGACGGGATCCATGCTTAAAAGATTTGTGTTTTAAAGGGGTAGTGTCAGTGCAATCTGTGTATAAAAGAACTGGAGAAGGATATACAGGTGTCAGTGTGAGGGAGTGAAGTGTATAAATGATGTGAAGTATGAAAGTGTCAGTGTAAGGATGGTTTCGTGTTAGATCCGAGGATCTTTTGAGAATTGTCATTCGAGGATGGCATTCTTTTCTTCAAGTCCTTCCGAGGTTTGTCTTGTTTGTGTTGTTGTGGTTATCATTCGAGGATGATAGACCATTTTGAGCTTATTGATTGAGGTCAGTTTGTCTCTTTTGCAAAGTCTATCTGAGGTCACTCTTTGTGTTTCTGGTTATCGACTGAGGCCGGTATACCATTGCGTCTCCATTCGAGGATGGTTTCATGTTAGATCCGAGTATATTTTGAGAATTGTCATTCGAGGATGGCATTCTTTTCTTCAAGTCCTTCTGAGGTTGGTCTTGTTGTTGTGGCTACCATTCGAGGATGATAGACCATTTTGAGCTTATTGATTGAGGTCAGTTTGTCTCTTTTGCAAAGTCTGTCTGAGGTCAGTCTTTGTGTATTTGTTTATCGACTGAGGCCGGTATACCATTACGTATCCATTCGAGGATGGTTTCGTGTTAGATCCGAGGATATTTTGAGAATTGTCATTCGAGGAGGGCATTATTTTCTTCAAGTCCTTCTGAGGTTGGTCTTGTTTGTGTTGTTGTGGTTATCATTCGAGGATGATAGACCATTTTGGAGCTTATTGATCGAGGTCAGTTTGTCTCTTTTGCAAAGTCTGTCTGAGGCCAGTCTTTGTTTTTTCTGGTTATCGACTGAGGCCGGTATACCATTGCATCTCCATTCGAGGATGGTTTCGTGTTAGATCCGAGGATCTTTTGAGAATTGTCATTCGAGGATGGCATTCTTCCCAGCATATTTTATTAACCACAGTGTGCAAATTTCCAGGTTTTATTCGAGTATTCAATCATTGCATGACTTGAACGTCTAAAAGCCATCGCTATCATTCGCTCAGGCTCGTAGATGATTGAATAGGGGCAGCTGTAATACCTCAAAATTTGCTCTCATATTTATTCTTTCCATTGGCTTATCGCTTCGCATTCATCTGCATCATCCATTAGTTCATAAACTCATAACCATGTATTGCATTGGCTCCTGAGGCATGTGATTCAGGCCCTTTGAATTTAGAGTTTCGTACCTTATCTGTATCTATCAGGGATTGAACTTGTGGATAATATTTACTGGTGCATCTAACCCATTATTGAGGTGTTCAATCAGATTTGCTTTGAATAAGAGTATTGGCTCTTCGTAACGTCTCAAGTTGTATTCTTCATCATTGAATATCTCAAGGAGAATTTGGAGTTCTTGTTCATGATTTGATTGGAAGGGAACTCTAACAATTGAGTTCTGGTGTATTAAAGATTGGATTGGATCCATGTGGTTTATGGAACAATAATTAGGGATTGCATGGAATTCATTATGCTGTTATGATCCATATTCGAGTGTCCATTGCATTATCAATAACCGTTTTAAATCACATTTCATTCACGATTCAAATAAATTCAAGGTCCATCATCCTTATCCCAAACTCCCATTTTTGTTCAATTGTCCAATTCCATTTCTCAAATTAAAGGAATTCAAGGTCATTCAAAGGTTACCATAAGCTCATTTGAGTATTCACTTCAAATTCAAGTCTGGGAAAATGGTTGAGCCCAACAGCAGGGAGATCTTTTTACAAATTAGTCGGCCCAATGTTGAAAATACTGTACTGGATTTTATGGATCATTCATGCGACTTTCAAGTAAATTTTTCATCTAACCAAGATATGGGCATGTTTGTTAAGGGAATTTTTCAACAACTTCAAGTGACATTTGATGCAAATACTTCATTCAATCTGTTGGAGTTTTTTTTTGGTTTTGTTACATCTGTCAAATTTTATAATGAGAGGGTGCTGTTGTCATTGAACGGAATTGAAAATGACACAACTCGACTTTTATCCAAAGCCGAATATGTTGGTGTGAACCATGAAAGAGTAATGTGGGATGTTTCTGTTTTTGACATTTCTGTTATTTTTCCTTGGAGAAATACAACATCAAAATGTAGCAATATGGTAATTAAGTTAAGGTCTTTGTGTTTCAAGTCTAAAATTGGTCCCGAGTCTTTCCTTTTAGAAGTTGGAGATCAATCTTACTTCCTAAAAAAAGAACTTTAAAAAAAAAACAATATCCGCATCTAAGGATTGTTTAAGCATTCGGCTTCAAGATCTATATAATTACTTAGATGTTAAACTCAATGATTTTGAGATCGCCATTCTTATAATGACCAGACACAAAAACATTCTATTCTCGAGAAACTTAGTGCTTCATTTTTCATTTTTCATGGCTTTATGTGTTATCCCCGATGAATCCATTTTGAAGCAGTTAGAGGTTTATGTGCTCATAGAATCGATGAAAGTACACTTCTCTCCTTCAATATATGGCGCATTCATTGAATTTATCACTCATTTGAACTCACAACTTGTAAGGGATGAATCTGAATTTTTGAACTGTGTTTATCCTTCGAATATTGTTTCGGATGTGCCAACAGGTTCTACTTTTGGTATATCCATTATTTTAAGACTGGGTTCAGTAGATCTAGAAGTTGATCTTGAAAAGGGAACGGAGAAACTAGTTGCAGAATCCAGTTACAACACTCAATGACAGAAATTAACAAAAATCAGTTCTCAAATTTTTTTATATCAATTGGAGTAAATTACAAAAAAAAAAGAATATAGAAGAATAATAGAAGGAGATTAAAACCAATTACAATCAACTGATATACCATGAGGGTACCATTGGAAATAAAAAAAATTCATAATAGTTACAGAAGATTCTGAAATGATAACTTAAGGGAATGAGAATTCAGTCACAGAAGAGACCCCTAACAGAAAAATTAGCAGCTCCCAATTGAATAACAGAATTCCTAACTGATTTCAATCTATGGAATCTCTAATTTGTTGGTGTAAGCCCTAGAGGCCAATACTTTTTGGTACTTGTATCGGATTATTCGTTTAATAATAAAAGGCATTTCTTTATTATGTTTGTCTTTCAGAATAATAAAGTCCCTAGAATAGTTAGTCTGTTTAATGAAATGTTAAGTGTGACTTAATCATGAGATCCCATTAAACATAAAGACATTATTCTTAAAATATCCGTAGTCAAGCTTTATTGCAAAGTGGGATAACATTAAAGCATTGAGACTATTATGAAGATAGACTGATGATCACATCTCATGGATCATGGATAAAGAGTTATCAAGTCTTGACATAGGTATAAATATTAGGAGTAATATTTATACCGGATTGACCCGCTATGAGAATACTACATAGTATGTTATGCAAAGTGTCATAAGTTATTCTCATGGTGATAATGGTGTATTACCACCCTTCGACCTGAAACCACTATGGACCCTAGATGTAGAGTCGGGTGCTTTATTGCTGATCAAACATTATCCGTAACTGGATGATCATAAAGACAGTTGATGGGCACTCCACGAAGCATGCTGAGGGACATGAGTGTCCTAGATGGAATTTGCCAATCCTACATAACAGGAGAAATGTCTAAGGGCCCAATATTGAACTGGACAAGGATGACACAGTGTATGCCTTGTGTTCAATATAGACATAGGGGCAAAAGGTTAATTGTACAAACATATATTATCACGAAAAAGGTTTTGTCAGATCACATGACATTTTCGTGACTTGGGTAGCAGTGATGTGTTGCTAGATACCGCTCACTGTTTATTATGTTAAATATATAATTTAATATAATTACCAACGTTACGAAATCCTACAGGGTCACACACATAAGGACAGTTTGATGAGAGATAGAGAAATCAAAGGAACACCGTAAGGTACGGTGCACTTAAGTGAAAAATAGAAATTCGGATAATATAATAATAATTATTGTTATTTTATAATGGTTATAAAATAATAATAAAATAAATATATTTATTATAATAATAGTTATTATAATAATATATAATATTATTATGGATCATGTGAATTGGGCTTTTAGCCCGCAGCCCACAAGAGAGTCTATAAAAGGAACCCTTGTGATGAAGCTTTTACTTGATGCAATTTCGTTTTTGATTCTCACTCAAATAATTCCGTTCGTAAGCAGCTAGCACTGTGACCGGAAGCTGTTCGTGTGGACTGAGTAGAGGCGTTGCACTTCATCAACGCTTGTGATCGCTGCATCAAAGATCTGAATCGCCACAAAGAGGTAACGATTCTATCACTGACCATGCTCATTCGTAAGGATCACTAAAGGAAAATTTTTGTTTTCCGCTGCGTTTAGATCGCAATTTTCCTTCAGTGGTATCAGAGCCACTTACGAAACCATGGATCTGATAGCTGTTAAATTTCCGTTTTTTTTCTGTATTTGATTCGATTAAAACACAGAACGAATTTAACAATAAACGATTAATTAAATTTGGCATCTGTTGTGTACGATTTGGATGATTGATGTTGATTATGCTTCAGAAACCGACATTAGTATGGTGAAGTTGTGCGATACATTGATCATCCATAGGTTACACAATTAGATCGATCACTTTTATATAAGATATAAGAAATTCTGATGCAAAGATGGTATATGGGATATACTGTTTTGATTTCATCCATTCAATCATATAAGGATTGTAATTCTTTTGAAAGATCATCATTTTCATTCGCTTCGGAATCCGACGTTAGTATGGTGAAGCAATGACATGTTGATCTATCATATTGAGTTATCAATCGAGTTGTGTTTGACGGCATGAAATTGTTGCATTAGGATTAATGGCAGTACAAGTGTTGTATTGCCGCAGACTTTTCCGGTTGGGGTTGTAAATGCACAAAAGTTGTGCAGGAAACGACGTGAAATACAATGAAATTTAATTTAGTTTATTTAATTATCGGAATTTTAAACTAATAATAAAAGTGTGTTTATTATTATTTATTTGTGGTGATCAGTTATGGCCTTAGTTTATCCTTTATTATTGTTTTGGGATTTTTAAATACGGCCTGCGAGTCGTGCCTCTCTCTCAATCTCTTTATGTAACTTCTTTTCTTATCTCACTCCCTCGTATGTAAAACGAGTTTTCTTATATGTAATGTAATATTATGTTATGAAGAAAAAGGAAGTATTCAATATTAAAGGAGGATAACCTTGGAGATCATGCTTGGAGAAGCTTAGATCGTTATTAGGTTAGCTTAGGTTCTCTCATTGGCTTGAGAGAACAATTGCGTTAGGGGCCATAATTGTATCTTTTTATATGTATGTTGATGCATGTAATTGTATGTTGATGCATGTGAGAGACGTTTTGCATGTTAAGCCGGTGAGATCAAACTAATAACAAATTCCCTCAAAATTAAATATTAAGTTTATGCTTTCCAATTTTTAGCACTCATCAAGACTAGTATCGAGCATTGTAGGTTTCGCCTACGCGAGGTGCATGTTCTATATTAGTAAGGTGTGATGGGATAATTGTAATATCCAATTGCTAAAACAATGGGTCAAACTTAACTAAAAAAATTATAATAAGATTATACATGTTTAGAAGCAAGAATTGGGAATGATTCATGTGATGGATCAGAATAAGGAGTTATTCACCCAATTGAAAATATTCGAGAGTTGTATGAGATACAATTGGAAGGAGTTCCTACCTAAATAACTTAGTTTTGTGTAATCAGCCTAACGCTGACTTAAAACAAAGTGAAACATGGATCTCGACCCACTAGAAAGTCTTCCAACGGGATTTTCCGAATCAAATGATGAGGGTCATTTGTTTTGAATAAAATAGTGGGAGCATATTTGATTAAAGGCCTAATTAAATATGTTGTTTTTAATGATACTTATATTTTCATATTTCTCTTGTAGATTACCATGACAACAAACACATCGAACAATATTTTGCGATCCATCCTAGATAAGGAAAAATTGTCTGGGACAAATTTCCTGGATTGGCACCGTAATCTGAGGATTGTCCTCAAGCACGATAAGAAGCTGTATGTCTTGGAGACACCAGTTCCTGAGGAGGAACCTCCTAGTTCTGCACCAAAGGCAGAAAGAGATGCTTATAAGAAGCATTTCGATGATGCCAATGAAACCGCTTGCCTCATGCTTGCTACCATGAACTCTGAGTTGCAAAAGCAACACGAGAACATGTCTGCGTTCGATATGATCGGACATCTGAAAATGCTTTATCAAGAGCAAGCAAGAAATGAGAGGTTTCAGGTTTCAAAGTCCCTTTTTAACAGCAAGTTAGCTGAGGGAGCCCTGTAAGTCCCCATGTACTCAAGATGATTGGGTATGTGGAGAACCTTGACAGATTAGGGTTTCCCCTTGGAAAAGAACTTGCGATTGATCTGATCTTGCAATCGTTGCCAGAGAGCTTCAGTCAGTTTGTCCTGAATTTCAATATGAATGACTTGGACAAAAGTCTTCCAGAACTGCTAGGCATGTTGAGAACTGCTGAGCAGAATATGAAGACAAAAGGGAAATCCATTCTGATGGTCAGTAATGGAAAGAAACAGAACAAGAGGCCCATCAAACAGGGTGGTAGAGGGAAAGGCAAGGAAGTTGCCAAACCCAAACCCACTCCTCCTGTTTTGAAGCCTAGTGGAGGAATAGCAAAGGAGGGCACTTGCTTCCATTGCGGTAAGACCGGACATTGGAAGAGAAATTGCCCAAAGTACCTGGAAGATAAGAAAAATGGAGTAGAGACTTCAAATTCAGGTATTTTTGTTATTGAAATTAATTTATCTACTTCTGCATCATGGGTATTAGATACTGGATGAGGTTCTCACATTTGTACTAATGTGCAGGGGCTAAAAAGGAGTAGAGATTTGGCAAAAGGTGAAGTTGACCTACGAGTTGGCAATGGAGCAAAGGTTGCTGCTTTAGCTGTAGGAACTTATGTTTTAACTTTACCTAGTGGTTTAATAATTCAGTTAGAGAACTGTTATTATGTACCTGCAATTAGCAGGAATATTATTTCCGTTTCTTGTTTGGACAAGTTTGGTTTTTCATTCATAATAAAGAACAATTGTTGCTCCATTTATTTGAATGATATATTCTATGCTACTGCAAAAATGAATAATGGACTATATGTCCTTGATCTTGAAATGCCAATTTATAACATTAATACTAAAAGGTTGAAACCTAATGAGTTGAATCCAACTTACCTTTGGCACTGTCGATTAGGCCACATAAATGAGAAACGCATTTCCAAACTCCATAAAGATGGACTCTTGGACTCTTTTGATTATGAATCATATGAGACATGCAGATCTTGTTTAATTGGAAAGATGACAAAGTCCCCATTCACAGGAAAAGGTGAAAGGGCTAATGATCTTTTGGCACTCATACATACTGATGTATGTGGACCACTGAACATACCAGCCAGAGGAGGTTTTCAGTACTTCATCACTTTCACTGATGACTTCAGTAGATACGGATATGTGTATTTAATGAAACACAAATCTGAGTCCTTTGAAAAGTTCAAGGAATTCAAGAATGAAGTACAAAACCAACTAGGGAAGAATATTAAAGTTCTTCGATCAGATCGAGGCGGTGAATATTTAAGCCTAGAATTTGATGACCATCTAAAAGAGTATGGGATTCTATCCCAACTTACTCCTCCTGGAACACCACAATGGAATGGTGTATCTGAGAGAAGAAATCGAACCTTGTTAGACATGGTCCGATCCATGATGAGTCACGCCGATCTTCCAAACTCCTTTTGGGGACATGCATTATTAACAGCAGCTTACACACTCAACCGTGTTCCATCCAAAAAGGTTGATAAGACACCATATGAGATATGGAGTGGTAAGAAACCACATATGTCTTACATGAAGATTTGGGGTTGCGAAGTTTACGTCAAACGACAAATTTCAACCAAGCTTGAGCCCAAATCTGACAAATGCTTATTTGTGGGATATCCTAAAGAAACAAGAGGATATTACTTCTACAATCCTTCTGAGGGCAAAGTGTTTGTCGCTCGAACTGGAGTCTTTCTGGAAAGGGATTTTATTTCCAAAGGAAACAGTGGGAGGGAAATAGAGCTTGAAGAAATTCAAGAATCACAAAACATTGAAACACCTATGGAGGAACTAGAGCAGGAAACACAAGTAGTTGTGGAAGAGCAACCTGCTCAAGTAGAACAAGACCAGCGTAGGTCAAGCAGGACACGTCACCAACCTGAGAGATATGGATATCTCATAAGTGATCAGGGTGATGTATTACTCATGGATCAAGATGAGCCTGTGACCTACAAAGAGGCCATAACTGGTCCTGAGTCTGAGAAGTGGCTAGAAGCCATGAAATCTGAAATGGATTCCATGTACACAAACCAGGTTTGGACCTTGGTAGAACCTCCTATAGGAGTTAACCCTATAGGATGCAAGTGGGTCTTCAAGAAGAAGACTGACATGGATGGTAAGGTACATACCTATAAAGCAAGACTGGTTGCAAAAGGCTATAAACAAATTCATGGGGTTGACTATGATGAAACCTTTTCACCAGTTGCAATGCTTAAATCTGTTCGGATTTTACTTGCCATCGCTGCATATCATGATTATGAAATATGGCAGATGGATGTCAAAACTGCTTTCCTTAATGGGAATCTTCTTGAGGATGTGTACATGACACAACCTGAAGGATTTGACATACCACAAGATGCCCAAAAGATATGCAAGTTACAGCGATCAATCTATGGATTGAAGCAAGCTTCCAGAAGCTGGAATCTTCGTTTTGATGAAACCGTAAAACAATATGGATTCATCAAAAATGAAGATGAACCTTGTGTCTACAAGAAGGTTAGTGGGAGCATGATCGTGTTTCTGGTATTATATGTAGATGACATATTACTCATTGGAAACGATGTCCCTACCTTGCAACAAGTGAAGACTTGGTTAGGGAATTGTTTTTCTATGAAAGACCTAGGTGAAGCAGCCTATATATTAGGAATTAGGATCTATAGAGATAGATCACAAAAACTGCTTGGCCTAAGTCAGAGTACATACATAGATAAAGTGTTGAGACGCTTTAATATGCATGATTCCAAGAAAGGATTCATACCTATGCAACATGGTCTGTGTTTATCAAAAACACAATCCCCTTCAACTAAGGAAGAAAGGGATCGCATGAATAAGATTCCATATGCATCTGCAATAGGATCTATCATGTATGCCATGTTATGTACTCGACCAGATGTCTCGTATGCATTAAGTGCAACGAGTAGGTACCAATCTGATCCCGGTGATGCTCACTGGGTAGCTGTCAAGAATATCCTTAAGTACTTGAGAAGGACTAAGGATTCATTCTTGATATATGGAGGTCAGGAAGAGCTTGATGTAATTGGTTACACTGATGCTAGCTTCCAGACAGATAAGGATGATTTTAGATCACAATCTGGTTATGTGTTCTGTCTCAATGGTGGCGCTGTGAGCTGGAAAAGTTCAAAGCAGGAAACAGTTGCTGATTCTACAACTGAGGCCGAGTATATTGCTGCCTCAAATGCAGCAAAGGAAGCTGTTTGGATCAAGAAGTTCATTAGTGAACTTGGCATAGTCCCTAGCATTGTGGATCCCATTGGTTTATATTGTGATAACAATGGTGCTATCGCACAAGCTAAGGAGCCTAGATCTCACCAACGATCCAAATACATACTTAGGCGCTATCACCTCATTCGAGAGATAATCGATCAGGGAGATGTGAAGATATGCAGAGTACCTACACTTGACAATATCGCTGACCCATTAACAAAGCCTCTTGCGCAACAGAAGCATGATGGTCATACTAGATCTATGGGTATTAAGGGTATGCCTAATTGGCTCTAGTGCTAGTGGG
The DNA here is from genome assembly GCA_963966055.1 of Lathyrus aphaca. Classification (NCBI taxonomy): domain Eukaryota; kingdom Viridiplantae; phylum Streptophyta; class Magnoliopsida; order Fabales; family Fabaceae; genus Lathyrus; species Lathyrus aphaca. The sequence continues at coordinate 258,376,132 of OZ014525.1, read as the reverse complement.
AGATTGTTGGTGTAAGCCCTAGAGGCCAATACTTTTTGGTACTTGTATCGGATTATTCGTTTAATAATAAAAGGCATTTCTTTATTATGTTTGTCTTTCAGAATAATAAAGTCCCTAGAATAGTTAGTCTGTTTAATGAAATGTTAAGTGTGACTTAATCATGAGATCCCATTAAACATAAAGACATTATTCTTAAAATATCCGTAGTCAAGCTTTATTTCAAAGTGGGATAACATTAAAGCATTGAGACTATTATGAAGATAGACTGATGATCACATCTCATGGATCATGGATAAAGAGTTATCAAGTCTTGACATAGGTATAAATATTAGGAGTAATATTTATACCGGATTGACCCGCTATGAGAATACTACATAGTATGTTATGCAAAGTGTCATAAGTTATTCTCATGGTGATAATGGTGTATTACCACCCTTCGACCTGAAACCACTATGGACCCTAGATGTAGAGTCGGGTGCTTTATTGCTGATCAAACATTATCCGTAACTGGATGATCATAAAGACAGTTGATGGGCACTCCACGAAGCATGCTGAGGGACATGAGTGTCCTAGATGGAATTTGCCAATCCTGCATAACAGGAGAAATGTCTAAGGGCCCAATATTGAACTGGACAAGGATGACACAGTGTATGCCTTGTGTTCAATATAGACATAGGGGCAAAAGGGTAATTGTACAAACATATATTATCACGAAAAAGGTTTTGTCAGATCACATGACATTTTCGTGACTTGGGTAGCAGTGATGTGTTGCTAGATACCGCTCACTGTTTATTATGTTAAATATATAATTTAATATAATTACCAACGTTACGAAATCCTACAGGGTCACACACATAAGGACAGTTTGATGAGAGATAGAGAAATCAAAGGAACACCGTAAGGTACGGTGCACTTAAGTGAAAAATAGAAATTCAGATAATATAATAATAATTATTGTTATTTTATAATGGTTATAAAATAATAATAAAATAAATATATTTATTATAATAATAGTTATTATAATAATATATAATATTATTATGGATCATGTGAATTGGGCTTTTAGCCCGCAGCCCACAAGAGAGTCTATAAAAGGAACCCTTGTGATGAAGCTTTTACTTGATGCAATTTCGTTTTTGATTCTCACTCAAATAATTCCGTTCGTAAGCAGCTAGCACTGTGACCGGAAGCTGTTCGTGTGAACTGAGTAGAGGCGTTGCACTTCATCAACGCTTGTGTCGCTGCATCAAAGATCTGAATCGCCACAAAGAGGTAACGATTCTATCACTGACCATGCTCATTCGTAAGGATCACTAAAGGAAAATTTTTGTTTTCCGCTGCGTTTAGATCGCAATTTTCCTTCATAATTTACCCTCACCCTTTAATCATCACCAACCTGCAAATTCCAGGATCAAAGATAACACAATTTTTCGGGTAAAGATTCATCAAATCTATTGCACTAGCATAGCAGCAAAAAAAACTCAGAACCGCATCAGTGTGAAGAAAGGAGAAGATCGAAATAATACCTGAATCCACTTATTGATTTGAGGCCTACTTTGTCTTCTTCATCACAAGATTCACGATTCAATCATCGACAACCTCCATCTCTCAACACATCAATATCCACTCCTCTCCCGCATTAACCTTCATCAACATCAATTTTCAGAGTCCTGCAAGCTTCATTTTCCTCCACAAGTCAACAAACTCGCATCTGCAAAACCCATAGAAAACATCAACGAGCCAATTCAAGAACGCTGCAAATTCACAAAGCAAGATTCATAACATCAATAACGAGTGGTCAATTGCAGAAAAGAGAATCAATGAAAAAGTACAAGAAGTGAGGCTGGAGCATATACTTGAGCTTAATTTCACAAAACTCACAATCGTCTTCAACGCCTCCTTACTCATCGTCACGATTGGCGTTGAAATCGCAACTCCGCCACATGAGCATACACGTCTTCATCCTCATTCATCAAGTAGCATCATCGTCGGTGAAGTCACCGAGTACGATGTCCTCTCTTTGTTTTGTGAGGTGATTAGGCTTCGATTCTCCGTGTTTTGACTTACTGAGATGGGATTGTGAGAGTTTTGTTTTCGAATTTGGGGAGAAGAAGGATTAGGTCAATGTTATGGTTTCGAATTTAAGAATGTTTAGGTGAATGATTAGGTCGTGATTTTTGCTTCGGTTTGGAAGAAGAAGAAGAAGAAGGTTGAGGGCATAGGACGGTGCAAAGAGGGTGAAGAGGGCGGAGGGTAGAAGGTTACAGGCGGCGGTGGAAGAGAAGAAGTACCTAGGGTTTTAGCGTGTTTGTGTTTTCGATTTCCCCTTTCTTTCTCTGTTTATAATTTCACTTGTATTAGTTAATTTATTAAGTTGGTTTAAGGAAAGTTTAAGAGACAATTAAGTTAATCAAGAAACAATTAAGAAATTATTGGGTTTTAATAGACTTTAATCCTTGTTAATTGAAATTAATTTCCCATCATTTCCATAAAAGAGGTACCGTTGGGAGGTTGTTAAGGGATAAGATCAGATTTTTGGATTTCCCAGCCACACCGTCGGTGACACGTGTCACCTTCCGGTTGGCTTTTTGTGCGGCTAATTCTGTGCGTAGTGTCCACCATAATAAACATGTCCATGCATCTTTGATCCACATGATTTGAATACTAATGCAAAGCCCAGATCATGCGGCCATCATTGAGTCAGGCAATTGATCGAATTCCACCATATGTTCCCTCAATTAGCCTGCGCAAATGGTCCTTAAGATTTTGCTATCCGCACCCCTTTCTTAAGCCCAACTGGCATAATATCCACTGTTTTAGTAGCTTAATTCATGTAAGATTGTAGTTAATTCTTAGGTAGATTTAAGTGACTTTTAGGCATAGTCAGCTTCTGAATTTTTAGGATATTTTTTTAGCACAATGCTATAGTCAGGTTTAGGACCTTAGAGAATTAATTTCACATTTTTTCCAGGACTTTTACCATTTTTTAGTGTATTAATGTTTAGTCCCTTTTTGCATGATAAATCCACCTAGTTTAGCTTAGAATCTTATGGTCCATTAAGGATTAGTTTAATTAGGCTTAGTCTTAGGATATTAAAATGACTTAGTATAGTTTAATTACTGATTTTAGGATGATGATAATAGATGATTCCCTTAGTTTTAGGACTTAGGCTTAGAATTTCTAATAAATAAGTTTAGGTGAAGTTTAGCCTTACTTTTGGTTTTATGCCTTAATATGCATTTTTTAGAATTTATTTCTTATTTTAATTTTAATACTTTTGTCTTATTATTTGAATATTCTCACTTGTATAGGCTTCCCCATTGTTCTTAGAATCAACTTAACTTCCTTAGGAAGTAAGTTGAATTCTAGTAGTTTCTAGTTCCCTTTTATTCATCAGGCTTAGAAAACCACATAAACCATTAGGACCACTTTTGAATAAATAACTAAAATTAGGATTGAGTCTTAGTCCCTTAGTTTTTACCTTTTGCAATTTGAGTCCTTCTTTCTCATCTCATAAAGAAAAACAATAAAACACTTAATAAAAACCGAACATTCTTGTACGACACAAGACTTTGTAGCGGAGTACTTACACACGTCCTGTTTCAGGTGTAAGTATTTACCACGATGGATAGGTCTTAGTATGAGAATATTCACAAACAAATTCAAAACATTTCTCATAAAAGACAAAAACAAATAATAAGCGACTATCCTGCAATAACTTCTCTTTCTCATCTCATTCACTCACAACGCGAAATTGCGACGACTTATCTCGCATGCAAGACGGTAAACGCACTCGTACCAGATGAGCCTGCAACACCTGAGCATAGACATACACAATTCAAGCCATAAAAAACACAAACAAATAGTTCCCACCTTAGTTAGGCGAACTACGTCGACTCTGATCCTCATTTTCCCGATGAGGTACGTAGGCAGCGGGGTAGGGCCCGTTCGAGCACATTCTTTATTTTCCCTACATTTCCCTATTTCTTTCCATTTTCTCTCCAATTCCCTCTTTCATTTCATTCCCATTCCAGTTCCAGTAGCAGTTTTATTCAGCAACACTTTATTTCTCACCCTTTGAAACAAAACAAGCAAGCGTGGATCCCGTCGGGTACGGCGGACGTTCTGGGGTGCTAATACCTTCCCAGGTCGTAACCGACTCCCTAACCCTGATCTTTGGTTCGCAGGACCTCGTACTTTCCTTCTTCCTTAGGTTTGTGCAGCATTACATTTCCCGTTCCTTCGGGATAAAAATGCCTGGCTGACGACTCTACCTTTTCCGCGCTACTTTCACGTTTGTACTAGGATGAAAATCCCGGGAGCGACATAGGCCAATACATGCCTTCTCGAAACAAAAGCCATTTCATTTTGTGACCTACTTGATGTGCCCCACATGCCCCATTGTGTACAATCGAGAAAGCCAAATATGCTTCTGACTCACTAAGGCACTTGAACAACACTTGCTCAGGAGTCTTTTTAAACAATTCATTACCTAACAAGACATAACTTAAAGCTTGATACCTAACCTTTTGATCTGTCGAGGATGTTAGATTTTAGAGATATTCTACTATAGGTTTCCTCCAATCCTTGTCTGTTAGAGCGTCGACTGCTAGAATGGCGAAGTTGCCTTTGTCAGCATATCCGAGCTTTGTTTCTTCTAAGTCTGATGGGGCTAACTCCACTGGTACTACTTTCCCTCTGACTTCGATTGCATCTTGAAATTTTTCCTTTGAAATTTTGTATCCTGATGCAATCTGAGCCAATTCATTTGCAACTTGGTTTTCTAGTCTTGGGATGTGTCAAAAACTAACTACTTCAAAATTCGCAGTCAATTTACCACTACAAAGTACATGATTAGATTTTATTTTATGCAATTGTATTCTTTGGTAACTTGTTTTATAACTAACTCAGAGTCTCCCATTATTCAATACGAGTTGCCCCCAATTCCAACAATACCACAAGTCCAGCTATCAAGGCCTCATATTCAGCCTTATTGTTTGAACAACAAACTTCGATTTTAAGTAGTAATATAAAAATAATTTAGTAATATGTGGATAAATATAATGTTAATAAATTTATAATTTATTTAACTTATTTATAATACTTATTTATATATTATCTTTAAATTAATTAATTTTAAATATTATTTAATATTTAATATTTTTTTATTTTTGAATTTAAATGCAATATTATTCAAACTAAAATTTTCTAATGTTATTGAAATTTAATATTAGTTTATTATTAATTTTGTTTACACGTGAATTATATTAATAAAAATATGAATGAAAGTTATTAATTGTATTTAAATATGAATATGAATTTAAATGAATTTTAAATTTACTTTTAATTATTTTAAATTTAAATGTGTTTAAACTATAGTTATTTTTAAATTATAAAAAAATAAAAAGTTAACTTGATATGAAATAGCCACGTATCTTATAAGAAATATAAAAAGAAATATAAATACACACCCAATTCACCACATCAACTAATTTGTGTAGTAAAGTGTCAAGAAAAACCTAATTAACAAATCTTTATGTTAAAATATTATACTGAAATTCAAGGTCGGTCGAAGGTAAAAAATATCCAAGGCTTGATTCACTCAAAATGATTAAACATATAAAGGATTTCATCAGATACTCAAAGAATATCCACTTTTATTATACTTATCTTAAATTATGAACTGACTTAGGCGTTGGAGTGTTAATTATATTAGTCCACGTCACACCACTGTATTAGAGATAAGCACCTCTGAATTAGGATTCATCACCATTAATATTCACCTAGTTTTGGTTTCAGAATGGAACAATGGTGACATAATGAAAAATTGACTCCTAATAAATTCTCGCAATATTTCCACAAATAGAACATTTTCGGTCCAAAATTAGATCTTTATCAGAATATATATATATATATATATATATATATATATATATATATATATATATATATATATATATATATATATATATATATATATATATATATATATATATATATATTTGTGTTTGTGTGAGGAACAACTTACTCCAAAAGTAAGTCTTTTTAACTAACTCCATAATCCTAATTTTTAAATTATATTCAATTGAATGGTTATAAGTATAAATGTTAATTTAACCATTGATTGAATCTAATTTAAAGGCTAAGATTATGGAGTAAGTTAAAAAGACTTACTCTTGGAGTAAGTTGATCATCTCTCTCTCTCTCTCTCTCTCTCTCTCTCTCTATATATATATATATATATATATATATATATATATATATATATATATATATATATATATATATAGAGAGAGAGAGAGATAGCGAATTAATTAACATCTTACTAAGAAGAGATCGGTTGGATACTTTAATTTTATTCCATCGTATTCGATTAGCATGGAAGACATCCACATTGTCGTTAAATCTGAAAATTGTCGCTCCCGAAGATTTGCATCTCGGTGCAGACGCGAACGGTCGGCGAAAAGATGAAATGAAGGTGAAGTGAATAGAGTCGCCAGCTAGGCATTTTTATCCCGAAGGAAAGGTAATGCTGCATAAACCTAGAAAGAGATGGATACGACGGTTGTGAACCAGAGAAACTGAGAAAGGGGTTGGTTACAACCTGGGAAGGTATTAGCACCCAGATTGTCCGTCATACTCGACGGGATCCACGCTTAAAAGATTGTGTTTAAAGGGGGTAAATATATGTGCTATCTGTGTGCAAAGGCTATGGAGAATGTACAGTGTGTCAGTGCAAAAAGTGAGTGAAATGCTCAAAGATTGAGGCTTAGAAAAAAAGCTGGAAGAGGGGGGAGACAAAGAGACTTTTGTTCGATAACAGTTAAGTTATGCCTACATATCCTCTCGTGCAATGAGGAAGTCAGAATACCGTAGTTCGACTCAAAGAGACTGAAGATAAACTTGATTGTGAACTGCTTGATTGACTATGCTCAAGTGTATGACTCGTCTGGCTCGAGTGCTAACTGTCTTGCATTAGACAGAAGAAGCGAATTCTCGTTTGTGAATGAGTGTGATGAGAAAAGAATCCCGAAGGAGACGATTTTTTTTTTGTGTTTTTCAGTGTTTTATTGTTTTTGGTGTTTTGCATAAGTTAATGAGCTTAAGTCTAAATCAAGGGCTTGTAAACTCATTATATCCTCCTTGATTAGGGATAATGAGCCTACTTAAGTATGAGATAAGCATCTCAACTTAATTACCATGATGATGTAGGATTAAGATCATTAACCTACTTGTGATTATTTAGATGTTTTTGAGTTTTTGTTTAGTGTTAAGTAATGAGTTTAATCTCTAATCACAGATTAGTGAACTCATTACACCATCATAATAGAAGGATGATAAATGAGAACACTTAAGCTGAGGAAGATACCTCAACTTAATCCATGGTTAGGGATTAAATTCATTATATAACAAGCCTTTATTAAATGGATTTTAAAGGTTGAGATTAAGAACGACTTTTAAGTTTGTAAGACAACTTATGGGGGACTTGTCCATTAAACACTAGGGTTAGTCCCTCTTAACCATAAGGAAGAGTTAGAACCCTAATGTAAGGCCCAAGTTACAAGATAAAGTCTTAGTGATTATTAAGGTGATTTGATTAAGAGGTTTAAACAAATTAAAGGTTTAACACTTAGGATTAAAGTTATACACTCCATCCTAAGAGAAGGATGCAGGCATAACCCTAATTCCAAAGTCCTAAAACTTTAAGAGTTTAGTCTCTGATTATTGAGATAAGAGGAGAGACTCAAGGAGACTCAAAGGTAAAAAGCTAAGGGGGACTAAACACAACCCTAATCATTATCATGCTTGGATATCCTATGGTTTGTGAGGCTTAGAGAAGGATTTTCAAGGAAGCCACCAATGAAAGAAGCAGATGAAAGGAGGAGGAAGCAGAAGAGTAAGTTACTTACTTCCTAAGAAGATAAATAACTTAAAGGGAGAAAGTGAGAAAGAAGGAACACAAGTGAATTAGATTCACTTTAAGAACAAACAAAATGCATATGAAAGAGATAAGAAGAAGTGAGAGGTGAAGGAAAATCCACCTCCCAAATAACTTACCAAAAGTTCCTGAAATGGTTAGTATGAATGCATAAGGTATAAAGCATAAAGAAATGAATTGAAATGAGATGAAATGAGATGCCAAGACCAAAGTCAGAAGTGTTTATGCAATGAAAATGGCATATGAGATGATGCAATGTCATACAATGTGCATATGAATGATCATACAAAGATGAGATGTCATGAAAGCATGCTTAGAAGCTTGAAAACACATGGATGTTAATGGAATGAAATGAATGCAAGACATGACAAATGAATGAAGGAATGATCAAGCAATGTGTCGTACCCCAAAAAATACGACCTTACGTGATCCGAAAGGACGGGAGCCGCGCGCTCGACAGACTGAAGAGTCGCCACCTAATTCTATTTATTCCAGAAGAGGGAAAGGGAAGATATAGATACAACCCGGGAAGAAAAGGATGAGGACAAAGGTCAACGAAACCATTGCCTGGGTTCGGGAGTCGGTTATGTAGGGGGAAGGTATTAGCACCCCCTACATCCATCGTACTCGATGGGAACCATCTAAGTTAACGCGCGCGAAAGGATGTCTATGGTTAAACGAATTGCTTGCTAGAGGGAAATGAGTTGAATTATAAGTTAGATTGATCCTAGGTGCTCGGCAAGGATTGAGATCCTCGTACCTACGTACTCCCGTGTGCAATGGGAAAGTCAGAGCCTCGTAGTTCGGCCTACTAAGGGTAATGGTTGTTTGATTTTATTACCTTTCTTCGACGAAAGGGTTTAGGAGTTGAAATGCACTAGAGACTATGGATAGTTTATCTCGTCCAACAAGACGAGCATCTTGCGTCGAAATAATCAGAGCGAGTAATGAGAGCTCGTTATCCTCCTTTCTACCGCTTAAGGCTCGTGGCGTACAAATCTTCTCGCATTTATTAGAATGTTTTATTTCCTAAGACCGCTTGGTGTTAGATCAAGGTTTTGGACCTAATCGAAACATTTTGGTTTTTTTGAGGTTAGAGGGTAGATGCAAGTGGAGGTTTATTTTGTATGTTGGCGAGGCACAAAGCGCTCGGCTCGCAAGGAGAGGTGGATCCTAATAAACGGTAAAGATAACTGGAAGATAAAGTGCGAGTATGCGAGTGAAATCGCTTGGCGTTGGACCAAGGATTCAGAATTAAATAAAACACGGAAAATAAAATGCGTACAAAGTAATGGGAGAGGGATACAAAATAAATACAGGGGATTGCGAGAAATAAAGAGGTATCGTTGTAATTCGCCCAAGAGAAAGCGTGTGTGCAGTGTTTTTGAACTGTTCGAAGGCGTTTGGCCTTTTTGATCGGAAACAACTATTCGAAGGCGTTGGACCTTTTTGGGACGCATCGAAATTTGGTTCATTTACTTCCTTAGAATCGATTCAAGGTTAGAATCATTCTATAAGGAGTCGAAACGTAATTCTGAAATTCGGAAATAAATAAATAAAATGAATTGAATTGCGAGAATTAAATTAAGATAGAATAATAAATTAAATAATTAAATAAAATAAATCATATTAAGAATAATAAATAAATTAAATTAATTAAAATGTTTATTTGCCAAAGATAATAAAAAATAAATAATAATAAAAAACTAATTACAAGGAGGGCCTCATATTGGCCGAGTATCACCGATTTAATGAAATCGGGCGAATATCGACCTTTTGTTATGTCATTGGCCCATAAAGTATAAATCGAGAAATCGATAAATGATAAAGAAATAGAAAAATGGCCTCAAATTGATTTAGACAATGTTGACAAAGTCAAATGTCAATAAACCATCTATTCTTATCATAGGCCCCAAATAAAGAAGATAAACAAAATAAGCTCTTTAAGAATACTTAAGACTTATATAACATCTCAACAATAATCCTAAATAAAGTAAAATGTAAGAATTAAAAAAAAAAACATAAAATAAAAAGAAGGGAGGTATGTCGTGAGATAGAATGGGTATGATCAGTAACATATTTATGGGCTCAGCCAATCCAACTCACAACCAAACACACTTGAAAATGTTAAAATAAATAAAAAAATTAGAAGAAAAAGCAACAGCAAGACACATGGCCCTCACACACATCTCAACCTTTCATCAATGTTAGCCCTCAACATTTCAGAAAAAAGAAACGAAATAAACAAAGAAACCCCAACCTTCAAAATGCATTCATAGCGGCAAACGATTTCTTACGGCGGTAGGTTTGGTTTCGGTCATCTCTCTCACGGCGCGAAACCTCCGTCTCTCTCTCCTTCGGTGCTTCTCTCTGCAATCTCACTCAGGCTTTCGCTTGCTGTGCTTTCTCGGATCTCTCTCTGCCATCGCCGTTCACTCGCGGTTCTGGATTTTCTCGCCGGTTTTTAATCTGAGTTTGCGATCTGGTTTCGCTATGGTGGTAGAGGTTTTCGCGAGTTATGCGTTTGGGTGGTTGATGAAGGTGAAGAACGGTGGTTTTGTGGGTTTGGAAGGTTGAGTGTCAGATTTGAAATTGGTTCTCAGATTAATGCATTTCGTGATGGTGAGATGGTTTTGGATAGGTTCCGTTCAAGGGTTTTATGTGCGGTGGAGGTTGCTGTTTGGTAGAGCGAAAATGGTTGTCGGCGGATGTGACAGTGTTGGTGGATTTGTGGTTGTCTCACAGTTTTGGTTATGCGATGGTGAAAGGGATTTGAACGATTGCTGTGAGGTGTGTTCGGGTTTTTTGTGTTGCTTTGAGGTTCACAATGATGGATTTGGTTTCAGGTGTTGTTTAACGGTTGTAGAAAAAAATGGTCCGGTTTTGTGGCGAATTTGGCGGTCTGTTGAGGTGTTTTGTGAGGAAGGTTTGAAACAAAAATGGTCCAGGTTGTATTCTTGATATGGAGGAGATGCAAGAAAGTTTTTTAGTTTGATTTTTTTTTGATGAAGTTGAAGAGGGTTGAAGGAGATGCGATGCAGGTTTGTGAGCAATGAATTTTTATTGGTTTGTTGTTGACTAACAAGGTTCTATAGAGGATGAGTGAGGGCAGAGAGTGATAAAACAATGTTTGTCATTTGTTTTTGTAGAGAGAATCGTGTGTCTTTTCGTCAAGAGAAATGGGATCCTTGTATATGAAGAGGAATCAATCAATTCATGAATGAAGGTGAAGCTTTCAGGCATATGAGAGTGATTTTTTCATTTTCTTGGAAGTTTTTGTTATAAGGCTGTAAAAATGATGATGTTAAGGCTTTCTTTTTGTAACCGTTGTGAGTGGGTTGGTGTTGTACCGAGGGAGAAAAAGAAAATGAGTGGGAGCTCTAATAGTGAGTGGGTTGGTGAGAGCATGGGATGCATGTACTGCTCTCCACTATCACATGGTACTGAAGATATTTGTTTTTTTTTGGGAAAAAAGAAATAAAACACTTTTCAATTATGACGTTTCTGATGATAAAAAAAGGAGGGTCATGCTGCATAATTTGAAATTGGTACGACATTCTATTAAAACAAGAAAAAATGAAATATAATAAATAATAATAATAATAATAATAACAATAATAATAACAGTAATAATAATAATAATAATAATAATAATAATAAAAGTAAAAAGGTTATAATAAAATAAAATAATAACAATAATAATAATAGAGATAGAAATTAACAAAATATAAATAAAAAAAATGAGAATTGAAAATACTTATATTTTTCTTTTTTTTTGTAGTACTATTTTTTGTGTGGAAAATGGACAATGAGAAAATGAGTTAAAAAAAGAATTAAGCTTAAATGGAAATTAAATACATAATAGATAATGAATTTTATAATTGAGAAAGGGATAGAAAATAGATAATAATAAAAAAATATGGATGAAATCGAAATATGCATGAATCACCACTGCGTAAAAAATACGTCAAATTTACCACACACCCGACCTGATGGGCCTCAAGCAGAAAGAAAATGAAATAACATATTTTTTTGGATTTTTAAAGTATCTGACAGAAAAAAATAAAATGGTACCTATTTTTGGATTTTTTTTGAAATGGTGGTTAGATAGTAAAATAAAATAGTGTGGGTAGGACAAATTTGAGGTATGACATAATATTCTAACTTGTTCTAAGATGCCTAAGATGACATGTGAATGCTTGAGATGTCATGACAAGTTCACGTGATGATGAATATGCAAGGTGAATGCAAATGAACATGAGAAATTAGGGTTTTAAGACAACATGAGATGCATATGACCAAAACAGAAGCAATCAACATGATAAAAAATTGAAATCAAGCTTACACAAAACCTAATCACATACTAGGTCAAAACCTAAAGGAGAAGGTCAGAAACTATTCCTATTGAAAGTTATGATTTTTCTAAGTTTACTAGGGTTTTTGGGTGACTCAAAAGGAAAAATGCAAATCAATTTAAAAATGCAATATAAATTCATGAAAATAATGACCTATAAACTACATGAAATATGTGAAACAGTGCAAAACGAATCAAGTTCAAACTCTTCTTGGTTAGGTAGAAATTATTTTTCAAAGTTAGGGTTAAAAATTGTGATTTTAAAGACCCTTAATTCAAAGAAAATTGGGAAACTATGATCAAACCTAAAAAGAAATTTGTGTGAAGAGTTTGAAAATGTTTCTAAATGCATTGGAATGGTTCACGATTTTTTTGGTGATTTTTAGAAGCCTAAATGCATTTTTAATTAATTAAAATACTTTAATTAATTAAAAATAACATTTAAATATTTTAAAAATACTTTTTTTATGCAAAAAATAAAATAAAAATTATTTTCAGATTGAGAAAAATATTTGAAATCAGAATGCAAAGTTTCATATTTTTTGGATGTTTTTAACTAATTTTAATAAAATGTACAAAAGAAATAAAGAAAAATGAAATAAAATGCAATAAAATGGAAGGTCAACTGATCTGAGGGCCAGGATTCAAACTGGGCTTGAATGCGCGCGTAGATGAAGGGCTAGGATCCTTTCTGGCTAAATAAATAAATTAACTTAATTAATTATGGATTAGGGTTAAGTGGATGCATCTGATCCGTCCAAACATGCGGCAAACAAAATCCAAAGGCCAATATTCAAACTGACGCGCTAACCCTAATTAACTAACCTAATCACTTTCAGGTGACTGGAGCAAGCTCCGGTCATCTTCTCCGGCCAGTCAAAATGCTAACTTCTTCCCTAGGTCACTAAACATCAAATTTCTTGCCCATAAATGATCCCCAAACATCATATATCATGAATCCACAAACAAAACACATTTATCATGCATAATAAAGGTGAATCGAAGCAAAAAAATCTTAGGTTAAAAAGTTTCAGAAGCTTCATACATGATCATTTCTCAACCATTTTCAAAACAAAATATATCAGAGTGATCAGCTAAACATGTAGAATCATTTAGGAACTTAAAACAAGAGTTCTAGAAAAAAGGTTCTTGGTGACTACATGAGTTGAAGCTTTGCAAACTTGAGCTTTCTGACCTCTTCCTTTGTGCAAAATGCCTCCAATGATCACCCTGATGCTTCTGAAAGGCTTGAATGGAGTTTAAATGAGTTGGTTTGAGTGTTTCAGTTCTGATAACTCAGAAATCGTGTTTGTGTTGTGGGGTGTTTCAGGCCATTGTAATGGTTGGGAAATGATCCTTGAGTGTTTTTGAGTTGATTGGTGGAAAAAGTTTTAAGTTTTGATGGTTATGTTATGAAATTAGAAGAGAGGAAGGTGTGAGGTGATTTTTGTGATTCTGAGTTATGGATTGGATTCAGGCATGAAATGTTATGTGTTTTGTGTTGCTTGAGGTTTGTATAAGGTATGCTGATTGGCTCAGAGAGTTGGTGTGGCATAGTTTGATTGGTATGGGCCAAGTTGCAAAAAGTCAAGGTTATGTGTACTTGAAGCATGGCACGGGTCAGAGCTTGTTTGAAGGGTTTTCTGGCTTCATCTTGCATCAAGGATGGCCTTTGGATCAAGAGATTGCAGCTGGAAGGCTTGGATGAAGAGTTCTCATAGCTTATGCAATTTTCCCTTTTTGATGTTTCTTGTGAATCAAGCCACCAAAACCCTAGGTTCAAAGGCAAATTCTGACCTCTTGAAGTTTCTTTGACATGTTATGATGCATAGAAGTTGATTAGAGGTCATTAGAAGGCTTGGCAAGTGAAATTGCAAAATTTCCTCTTTGACATGAACATGAAAATTATGTGATTTTTGCCAACTTTGAAAGGCCATATATTGAGTTCTAGGATGAATCAAGACATGTTATTATACTTTTTGAAAATGGAAAGACCTAATCTACAACTTTCATGCCCAAGAATTTTTCATTTGAAGCATTTTTGGTCATGAAAGAGGAGGTTGAAAATATTTCCCAAAATGGAAAGTTTGCATTTCAAGTCATTTCCAAAAATGGCAAGTTTGCAATTGGCTCAAAATTCTTCAATCATGTGAACTTCCAACCACTTTTAAGATCAAATAAAGATCATAGAACTTCAATTTGATGAAAATGACCCTTTGGTTCCATTGTTGGGGGCCTCAGATGCCCTGATTTTGACTTAACTTGCTCAAGAAGTTACCCAATGATCAGACGACTTCCACAATGAATTGCTTCATCAAACTTGGTACACATGATACTTATAACATATTAAGAACATTAGAAACAAGAATGACCAAAAAATTTGGGGTTAAGGCCTCTGAAACCAAAACCCTAAGTTTGGTCATCTGTGCAGGAAAACCCTAGCTCTGCTTCCATGCCTTTGCCAATTCTTGTGACCCCTTGACTTTCATGAACTTTGGGGAGCATAATATGATAATAGAACACACATGGACCCTATTGGAAAGATTTAAGACCTTTGGGAAGGCTCATATGGATTATTGGATTGCTCAGATCACAAGCCCTAGATGCAGATGAAAATGGACTATGCAGTGAAGCAAATATGCAATATGAGATAGTATGCTTATGTTAAAACAAAAAATGAAAGATCACAAGACATGGTGTGATAAAGAATTAGGGAAAATTTGGGGTGTTTACATAAATGATATAGCTTCAGAACACTTCTCCTATATAACAAGTGATTTCAAACAGGAAAACAAGGACGAGTTGCACTAGGTTGTTCGAGAAACAATGAGACGGGGAGAACCTCAAATGTAGATGTGTAACACCCTAAACCCCAAAACTTGTATAAAAAAGTTTGCTCGACAAGTTAAGGTGTCACCAAAAACAACCCTTCAACAAAACATAAACATCTTGAAAACATGCAGCGGAAAATAAACAACATATAATACTTGTCATCGCATGATCACCTTCTCTTATGGTATCATCGGAACAGAATCGCATTATCACGATACTAAAATATATTATCTTCAAATTAGGTCATATATAAACTTAACTTTCAAAAATGATTTCAAAGGGGATTCTTATTATTTAACTCTCTCACAACTTAAAAATAACTCAACATGATAGTTATTAAACTCCAACAAATCAAATAGATTGACATCAAACATAGTAAAAGAAAACAATTTCCACCCCCAATGTTACAAAATCATAACATATTGACTAAAAATTCTATAAAATAATTAAAATAACTCCAAGAGCTATTTTCCACTCACATCAACAACTCTAATCATGAGTATATGCAAGATCTCCATGGAGGACAACATCAAAGCAAATGGGTGATAATTCACATCAATAAATTAATGGCATAAGTTGTAAGGTAAAATTTAAACATCTACACATTCAACAACAATCAAGCAACATCATTATCACACCCAAATCCATCAACATACATAAAACAATCACATATTCATCATTTAAATTATGCAATGAGACTTACAACTTCAATTAGCTTCATATGCATGTGGTACCATATCATCATCAATTGGTTCACTCAGAAATTGGGTTCATTTTGCTCGAACCCCAAATCCACCCTACTCAGATTTGGAAAAAGTCACCAATCCACCTATCTTGAATTACAACTTTCCTCTTTCATCAATAATAATAACATAATGAAGGCTAGTCAAAACACATCAATGCAATAACAACAAAAGGCTTAATGTCCCATTTCGACAATACATGCATGGACCCAACGATAATACTTCCCCTTCCGAACTATCAAGCCACAATAATATACTTATAATTCAAAAACCTAATATATACGCATACAACAACACATCATCATCATCACAATTCACAAAAATTAACACCATCATCATCACATATGCAAATATTCAACAATCATCAAAGACTTAAAAAATGATTAAAATCATGTTTGTTAAGTCATTCCAACACATCATTTAAATGGTATTAACTAAGCATAACAATACTCTAAACATCAACAAAATTTGAAAGAATTGAAATCTACAATTTAATCATTAAAACAATTATATATGCCCACTGCAGACTCATGATGGGTTACCCATCAGGGTAATGACGCTTTTCACTGACCTAAATAAAGGACTTTCAAGCATGTCGTGGAAGTGATCAATATCATCCACTATAGCCAATTATCATCATTTACTCAAACAAAAAGAACAAGTCATTGTATGCATGGAACATCAAAATTAATTAAAAATATCAAAACCCGAAACGCATAATTACAAACACACAGGAAATAATAAAAAAATAGTGCATAAAAAAACAAAAGTATAATGAAAGGGAAATAACGGGAAATAAAATAAAAGAAAAATACAATGAAAGAAAAATGAAACTAAAAGAAAATCATGTATACGCTCTAGCACCACCATCCTGCATATCAGTATCGAAATCAATGAATGAAGTCGGATCCATCTTGTCGTCATGCACAAATTTGTAGATTATAGTCATAGCGTTAAGATGTCTGGGAGGGGTCTGCTGCCGTTGCTGAGATCTGTAGGAACTCTGTCGCTCCCAAAGATTTGCATCCCGGTACAAGCGCGAACGGTCGGCGAAAGGAGAAATGAAGATGAAGTGAATAGAGTCGCCAGCTAGGCATTTTTATCCCGAAGGAAAGGTAATGCTGCATAAACCTAGAAAAGATGGATAAGACGGTTGCGAACCAGAGAAATTGAGAAAGGGGGTTGGTTACAACCTGGGAAGGTATTAGCACCCAGATTGTCCGTCGTACTTGATGAGATCCACACTTAAAAGATTGTGTTTAAAGGGGGAGTGTCTGTGCTATCTATGTGTAAAAACTAGAAAAGAATATACAAGTGTCAGTGCAAAAAGTGAGTCCCCAGGAATGAGGCTTAAAAGAGAATGCTGAAAGAGGAGGAAGACACAGAGACTTTTGTTCGATAACTATTAAGTTATGCCTACGTATCCTCGCGTGCAATGAGGAAGTCAGAACACCGTAGTTCGACTCAAAGAGACTGAAAGATAAATTGACTATGAACTGCTTGCCTGTCTATGCTCAAGTGTATGACTCGCCTGGCTCGAGTGCTAATTGTCTTGCATTAGACGGAAGAAGCAAGTTCTCGTTTGTGAATGAAGATGATGAGAAAAGAATACCGAAGGAGACGATTATTGTTTGTTTTTGTGTTTTTAGTTTTGTTATTGTTTTTGGTGTTTTGCATAGGATTATGAGCTTAAGCCTAAATCAAGGGCTTGTAAACTCATTATATCCTCCCTGATTAGGGATAATGAGCCTACTTGAGTATGAGATAAGCATCTCAACTTAATTACCATGATGATATAGGATTAAGATCATTAACCTACTTGTGATTATTTAGATGTTTTTGGGTTTTTGTTTAGTGTTAAGTAATGAGTTTAATCTCTAATCACAGATTAATGGACTCATTACACCGTCCTAATAGAAGGATGATAGATGAGAACATTTAAGCTGAAGAAGACTCCTCAACTTAATCCATGGTTAGAGATTAAATTCATTATATAAAAAAGCCTTTATTAAGTGGATTTTGATTAAGGGTGAGATTAAGAAGTGGATTTTATAATTTTTAAGACAACTTGAGGGGGACTTGTCCATTAAACACTAGGGTTAGTCCTTCTTAACCATAAAGGAAGAATTAGAACCCTAATGTAAGGCCCAAGTTACAAGATGAAGTCTTAGTGATTATTAAGATGATTTGATTAGGAGGTTTAAACAAATTAAAGGTTTAACACTTAGGATTAAAGTTATACACTCCATCCTAATAGAAGGATGCAGGCATAACCCTAATTCCAAAGTCCTAAAGCCTTAAAGGTTTAGTCTCTAATGATGAGATGAGAAGAGAGACACAAAGAAGACTCAAAGGTAAAAACAAAGGGGGGACTAATCACAACCCTAATTATTATCATGCTTGGATGTCCCTATGGTTTTTAAGGCTTGAGAAAGATCTTCAAAGAAGCCACCAATGGAAGAAGCAGAAGAAAAAAGGAGGAAGTAGATGAATAAGTTACTTACTTCACTGAAGAAGATAAGTAACTTAGATAAAGAAAGTGAGAGATGAACATGAATGGGAAATCCCACTCAAAGGCAAAGAAAAGTGCAGCAAAGATGCATATGAAGAAGATGAAGAGAAATGAGAAATGAAGGCAAATTCACTTCTCAAGTTAACTTACCACCTGAAAATGTTAGCATAAGGAAAGAAATGAAATGAAATGAAGCATATGCAAAAACAAAAACCAAAACCAGAAGAAATAACATGATGTAAATGATGCTATGTCATGATGCAAAGACATACAAAGTGCAATGGATGATCATACAAGAGAAAGAATGCAAATGAAGCATGTGGGAAGCATGAAAACACATGGGTGTTTATGAAATGAAATGGATGCAAAGCATAGCAAATGTATGAATAAATGACCAATAAATGTTCAAGAAATGTCTTAAGATGTCTAAGATGGCATACAAATGCTTAGAATGTCATGGCAAGTTCATATGTTCATGCAATGCAATGTAAGATGCAAGTAAGGATGCAAAATTAGGGTTACATGAAAGGATGAGATACAAATGATCAAAACAGAAACAATTCACATGATAAAAAATTGCAAAAGAGCTCAAACAAACCCTAACCCCATATGATATCACACCCCAAAGGATAAGGTCTAACTCTAAACCTAAAGGAAGTTATGATTTTTCTAAGTTACCTAGGGTTTTTGGGTACCTTAAAAGGTAAAATGCAAATCAAATTGAAAATGAAAGATAAATTCATGACAAAAATATCCTAAAAACTACATGTGATATGGAAAACAATGCAAAATGAATCATTATCAAACCATTCATGGTTAGGCAGAAAAGAATTTTCAAAGTTAGGGTTCCAAAAAGGGGATTTTATGAACCCTAAATTCAAAGAAAATGTCAAAGTATGTTCAAAACCAAAAAGAAATTTGTATGAATGGTTTGGCAATGTTTCTAAATGTCTTAAGATGCAATGTGATTATTTTTGTGATTTTTAGAAACATAAATGGTATTTTAATTAATTAATTTCCATTAATTAATTAAAATAAACATTTAAATATTTTTAAAATGCTTTTAAAATGCAAAAAATAAAAATAAAAGTGTTTTTGGGTGAAGAAAAATATTTTGAATTAAAATGCAGAAGGAAACATTTTTTGTGATTTTCTAGGTATTTTAAATTAAATGTGCAAGAAAAATAAGAAAAAATGAATTAAAAATCAATTAAATGAGAAGTATGCAAGATCTGTGGCTGAGATTCAAATTGGAGGGGAGACCATTGATTGCGCGCGCAATCCAGTGGCTGGGATTGAATCTGGCATTTAATTGAGCTTTATAATTAATTAATCAAGTTTAAACTTAATGGACTAATCTGAGCCACTCAATGCCTAACCCTAATCCTCATCTAACGACCAAGATTCAAATTGAGATTTAAAACGTGGATTAGCCCTAATGACTTTCAGGTGACCGGAGCTAAGCTCCGGTCATCTTCTCCGGCGAGACCCCAACATCAACTTCTTCCCTAGGCCATTTCAAGAGCTCTAAAGCTCCAGATTACATCATCTAATAACCCTAAGCACGAATCAAGCATCAAAACACATTTATCAAGCATGAACAACATGAATCGAATCAAACAAGTTTTAGGTCAAAAGTTTCAGAAGCTTCATACATACTCAATACTTAACCATTTGCAAAAATAAACATATCAGCATGATCATCACATCACATAGATTCATTTAGGAACTTAAAATTACATTTCTGGAAAAAAAGTTCTTGATGATACCTGAGCTTGAGCTCTCTCAAATGGAGCTTTCTGACTGTTTGCTTGATGCTTTTCCACTACCCTTAGCCCCCTTGTGCTTCTGAAAGGCTTGAAAGGAGTTTATATGGAGTGTTTTGAAGGTTTCAGTTCAGAGGTGATGAAAATCGTGTTTTTGTTTGAGGTAGTTTCAGGCCAATGTGAGGGGTGGGAAATGATCTGGAGAGTGTGTGGAGATGATTGGTGAAAGAATTTTGGAGCTTTGATGGATGGTTTGAAAGTTTCGAAGAGAAGAAGTTTTTTGAGGATTTTTTCAATCTGAGCTATGGTTGTGTTTCAGGCTTGTGTGATGTGTGTTATGGCTTGCTTTTGGTCCACATAACAAGTCTTGATTGGCCAGAGAGTGGGTGGTGGCTGCAGCTGATTGGTATGGGGTGATTTGCAAAAAGTCAACATTATGTGTACTTGAGGTATGGGCTTGTGCAGCAGCTGTTTTATGGCATGTCTGGCCTCATCATGAATCAAGGAGGTCCATGGAATTGAGATTATGCAGCTGGATGGCTTGGAGGGAAAGATTTCATAGGTTTTGCAAGACTTTGCATTTTTGCCCCCTTTGAGAAATCTTGTGATGCAAGGCATGAAAACAAGTGATTCCTTGGGAAATTATGGTCTTTGGAAGTTGCTTTGTGTTGTTATGATGCTTAGAGGTTGATTAGAGGTCACAAAATGACTTGGTATGTGAAATTGCAAAATATCCTCTTTGGTGTGAAAGTGAAAATTATAAGATTTTTGCCAACTTTGCAAGGCCATAACTTGAGTTCCATAATGAATTAGAACATTGTAAACACCCCAAATTTTCCCTCACTCATACCACACCATGGCTTGTGATCTTTCATATTTGCATAAGTTATAGCATATCATATCATATTGCATTTTGTGTTTCACTGCATAGTTCAAATTCATCTGCATCTAGGGTTTGTGATCTGAGCAATCCAAGGATCCATCTGAGCCACTCCAAAGGTCTCCAATAATTCCAGTAGGGTCCATGTGTGTTATATCATCATATTATATCCCTCAAGGATCAAGGAAGTCAAAAAAATCACAAGAACTTGGAAAGCATGGAAACAGAGCTAGGGTTTCACTGCACAGATGACCTGAAATTATGGTTTTGGTTTCAGAGGCCATAACTCCAAAATTTTTGGCCATTCTTGTTTTTAATAGTCTCAATATGTTATAAGGATCATGTGTACCAAGTTTGATGAAGAAATTAATTGTGGAAGTCATCTGCTCACTGGGTAACTTCTTTAGCAAGTCAGAGCAAAATCAGGGCATCTAAGGCCCCAACAATGGAACCAAAGTGGATTTTTCATCAAATTGAAGTTATATGATCTTTTTTTGATCATTTAAGTGCTTGTAAGTTCACAAAATTGAAGGAATTTAAGCTAAACCAAAAGTTGCCAAAAATGGAAATGACTTGTAATGGAAACTTTCCATTTTGGGAAAGTTTTTCAACCTCTTCTTTCAAAACCAAAAATGCTTCAAATGAAAAATTGTTGGTCATGAAAGTTGTAGATTGGATCATTCCCTTTTAAAAAAGTACAAAAACAAGTCCTAATTCATTATGGAACTCAAGTTATGGCCTTGCAAAGTTGGCAAAAATCACATAATTTTCACTTTCACACCAAAGAGGATTTTTTGCAATTTCACAAGCCAAGTCATTTTGTGACCTCTAATCACTCTCTAAACATCATACAAACATACTACAATGAATTGTGACCAAAATTTCCCAAATAATCATTCCATTTCATGCCTTGAACTTCAAGAAATTCAAAAGGGGCCAAACTTCTTCAAATTTGCAAAAGGGGATGAAACTTCTCACACACTTGCTGCATCACCCCAAAACATTTTCCATGGTTCTCCTTGATCTTTGCTGAGCCAAGACATGGCCTAAAACAGCTGCAACATGAGCCCATACCTCAAGTACACCTAATGTTGACATTTTGGCAACTTTCCCATACCAATCACCACAGGCCACCACCCACTTTCTGACCTATCAAACAATGTTATGTGGACAAAAAGCAACTGATAACATACAACACACAAGCCTGAAACCTCAGATTCACCAAATTTCACAAAAATCACCTTCAAGCAAAAGCTTTCGAAACACTCAACTCAGC
The DNA here is from genome assembly GCA_963966055.1 of Lathyrus aphaca. NCBI lineage: Eukaryota > Viridiplantae > Streptophyta > Magnoliopsida > Fabales > Fabaceae > Lathyrus > Lathyrus aphaca. The sequence continues at coordinate 258,353,829 of OZ014525.1, read as the reverse complement.
CACTAAAACTTCAAACAAACTTCACCATTCATTCAGAAATGATCCATAGAACATAAACCAACCATCAAACAAGCCTCAAAGCCCCTCTACACAAAACACGATTCTGGTGCAGCAAGCGTGCAACCTCTCATTCCAGCCATTCTAAACTCCATCAAAGCATTGCAACACCATCAGGAGGTCAAGAGGAATAGATTTGCATAAGAGAAGAGGTCCAAAAGCTCCAAACTAAGAAAGCTCAAGCTCAGGTAACCTCAAGAACCTTTTTTCCAGAAATGAAATTTTAAGTTCCTAAATGATTCCTTATGATTCACTGGTCATGTTGATGTGTTTAGAATTGAAAATGGTTGCGTATTGAGTATTTCACAAGCTTCTGAAATTTCTGTTTGATTTTCCGTTTTGCTTCGAATCATGCTGTTCATGTGAAATAAATGAAATTTGTTGGTTGATTCTTGTTTAGAGTGATGTAAGGATCATTTCTGGAGATTTTGAGAGCTTAGGGTTGCATATTAAGTGAGATAGTATGTTTGGCTAGCCGGAGAAGATGACCGGAGTTAGCTTCGGTCACCTGAGAGTGATTAGAACCCTAATTAGGGTTTAGTGGCCAGGTTTAAATGTCAGCCCTTGGATTTAGGTTCCCGCGCGCATGAAAGGCTCATATCATTTCACTTAAGTTTAAATATTAATTAATTAGGTTAATTAGTTAATTAAGCCAGATTCAATCTCACCCACTCATCTGCGCGCCCAGTCAAACCAGGTTTAAACCACAGCCATTGGATCAGTTGACTTCACTTATTTTCATTTTTATTTCATTTTAATCCTATTTTCTTTACCATTTTATTTAAAATACTTAGAAAAATCATAAAATATTTTTCTTCTGCATTTTGACTTCAAATATTTTTTTTCACCCAAAACCATTTTTATTTTTATTTTTTTGCATTAAAAAATCATTTTAAAAATATTTAAATGTTTATTTTAATTAATTAATGGAAATTAATTAATTAAGATACCATTTAGGTTTCTAAAAATTCCAAAAAAATTCACATTTCATCTTAGGACATTTAGAAACATTGTCAAACCATTCATACAAATTTATTTTTACCTTTGATCCAATTTTGACATTTTCCTTGAATTTAGGGTTCATAAAAATCCCTTTTTGGAACCCTAACTTTGAAAATTCTTTTCTGCCTAACCATGAAGGATTTGACATTGGTTCTTTTTGAATTGTTCTTCATATATCATGTAGTTTCTAGGATATTTTTGTCACAAATTTATCTTTCATTTTCCATTTGATTTGCATTTTTCCTCTTAAGGTACCCAAAAAACCCTAGTTAACTTAGAAAAATCACAACTTTCCTTAGGTTAAGAGTTAGACCTTCTCCTTTGGGGTGTGATATCATATGGGGTTAGGGTTTGTTTGAGCTCATTTTTAAATTTTTATCATGTGATTTGTTTCTGTTTTTGACATTTGCATCTCATCCTTTCATGTAACCCTAATTTTGCATCCATACTTGCATCTTACATTGCATTGCATGAACATGTGAACTTGCCATGACATTCTAAGCACTTGTATGCCATCTTAGAAATCTTAAGACATTGCTTGAACTTTTCTTGGTCATTTCTTCATACATTTGCTATGCTTTGCATCCATTTCATTTCATAAGACTCCATGTGTTTTCATGCTTCCTACATGCTTCATTTGCATTCTTTCTCTTTGTATGATCATTCATAGCACTTGGTTTGCCTTTGAATCATCTCATAGCATCATTTTCATCATTTGTTTGCTTCTGGTTTTGGTTTTTACCTTTGCATATGTTTCATTTTCATTTCATTTCTTTCCTTATGCTAACATTTTCAGGTGGTAAGTTAACTTGAGAAGTGAATTTGCCTTCACTTCTCATTTCTCTTCTCATTTCTTCATATGCATCATTGCTGCATTTTTCTTTGCTTTAGAGTGAGCTTGCTCATTCATGTTCATCATTCACTTTCTTTCTCCAAGTTACTTATCTTCTTTAGTGAATTAAGTAACTTGTTTCATCTGCTTCTCCTCCTTTCATCTGCTTCTTCCATTGGTGGCTTCTCTGAAGATCTTTCTCTTAAGCCTCACAAACCATAGGAACATCTAAGCATGAAAATAATTAGGGTTATAATTAGTTCCCCTTTTAGCTTTTACCTTTGTGTCTTCTTTGTGTCTCTTTTCTCATCTCATCATTAGAGACTAAACCTTTATGGTTTTATGATTTTGGAATTAGGGTTATGCCTACATCCTTCTCTTAGGATGGAGTGTATAACTTTAATCTTAAGTGTTAAACCCTTATTTTGTTTAAACCTCTTAATCAATCCATCTTAATAATCACTAAGACATTAACTTGTAACTTGGGCCTTGCATTAGGGTTCTAATTCTTCCTTTATTGGTTAAGAAGGACTAACCCTAGTGTTAATGGACAAGTCCCTCTCAAGTTGTCTTACAAATCATAAAAATCACTTCTTAATCTCATCCTTAATTAAAATCCATTTAATAAAGGTTTGTTTTGTCATGAGGTTAATCCCTAATCATGGATTAAGTTGAGGTATCTTCCTCAGCTTAAGTATGCTCATCTATTATCCTTCTATTAGGATGGTGTAATGAGTTCACTAATCCTTGATTATGGCTTAAACTCATTACTTAACACTAAACAAAACCACAAAAAACATCTAAATAATCATAAGTAGGTTAATGATCTTAATCATACATCATCATGGTAATTAAGTTGAGATGTTTATCTCATACTTAAGGTATTCTCATTATCCCTAATCAAAGGGAGGATATGATGAGCTTACTAACCCTTGGTTTAGGCTTAAGCTCATTAACTTATGACAAACACCAAAAACAAATAAAAGATTGAAAATAAATAAACAAACAATGATCGTCTCCTTCGGGATTCTTTTCTCATCACACTCATTCATAAACAAGAACTTGCTTCTTCCGTCTGATGCAAGACAGTTATCACTTGAGCCAGACAAGTCATACACTTGAGCATAGACAAGTAAGCAGTTCACCAGTCAATTTATCTTTCAGTCTCTTTGAGTCGAACTACGGTGTTCTGACTTCCTCATTGCACGAGAGGATACGTAGGCATAACTTAACTGTTATCGAACAAAAGTCTCTTTGTCTTCCCCCTCTCTCAGCATTCTCTTTTAAAAGCCTCATTCCTGAGAACTTCACTCCATTTTCTTGCACTGACACTTGTATATTCTTTTCCATCTTTTTCACACAAATAGCACCGACACTACCCCTTTAAACACAATCTTTTAAGCGTGGATCCTGTCGAGTATAACGGACAATCTGGGTGCTAATACCTTCCCAGGTTGTAACCAACCCTCTTTCTCAGTTTCTCTGGTTCGCAACCGTCTTATCCATCTTTTCTAGGTTTATGCAGCATTACCTTTCCTTCGGGATAAAAATGCCTAGCTGGCGACTCTATTCATCTTCACCTTCATTATTCCTTTCGCCGACTGTTCGCATCTGTACCCTATCTGACCAGGTGTCTTTTCGGGGGAGCGACAGCTTGGCGACTCTGTTGGGGAAATGATATTGCAACCAGGGCTTCTGGTTCTTTTTGCGGGTTCCTCCTAGCGCTTGTTTGATTTGTGTTTACAGGGGTGTTATGTGCTAATTGTGCTTATTTATTTGCTTTATTTATTGCTTTATGTACAACTTTATTTAATGCTTTCTTTTACAGTTTTATGTATTTCATACTGTCATTATCATGTGCTGGATCTCTTGTCTGTTTTTGTGGGTGGGGATCATTGAGTGAGTAAGGTCCTATACCTGGGACCTGAGTGACACATAGGCTAGAGTGGCTTCATATTCTTTCCCATTCCATTTCGGTCTGGTGCGGGAATATGAAACATTGTTCAGACATGGGTTTCTTCTTGAGAACTCTGTGCTACATATTTCCTGTAGTACTAGGGCTATCTGGGAAGCCTGCTAAGTCTGGATGACCTTTTTTTATGACCTTCATCATCTGAGGTGAATTAGAGGAGGATTTTTTATGGTTATTGTAAACATTGTACCTCCGGGTTAGAAGTGGTTACACTTCTCATAACTGATCCAAGTCTGAGGATCCTTGTTCTAGAACAATACATGTGAGGGGGTTGGGATGTTTACAGGTTTGCAGGAACCCTTGGCCTTATCATACCTTGTTACTAGATTTGTTAAGGTTGTATTATTTGGACAGTTCTTGTGATTACCCCGGACTTGTGACTCTTTATTTGAGTCCCCCACCTGGTTACTGGATTTCTAAGCCTCCATCCGGACTTATGAACATACATGGACTTTTACCAAGGCAGATAAACAGATCTGGCCCTTGGTCACAAACCCTTTGCATATCATTTTTCATACATCATTTCTACATCATTTAACATTTGCTTATTTGTTTTACAGGGTATCCATATTTATCTTTGGTTTAGTTTTGACCCCTTCTGCTGCTTAGACTCCTTCAGTTATCTTCTTCAGCATCTCCATCAGTTTGTCAGTGATTCTCCTCCAGCTATCTGCATCAGAGGTCCATCTCCAGCATCTCATTCAGTGACCTTCATCAGCAGTTGCTCTCAGCTTCTTTGCCAGCATCTATGGACACTTCAAGAAAGAGCAACATCACATACCACTTCTTCGAGCCCTCCCTGACTGGCATCAGGCAGGTCTAGTCCCTCATTACTCCTGATCATGTCCCACTATTCAGAGAGCATTATGGAGGCATATTAGACATAGTCATGGACTTAGATTCATCTGAGAGGAGCATGATCCATACTTGCTTGCAGTTTTATGATCCTCCACTCAGATGCTTCACATTCCCTGATTTCCAGTTGGGACCTTTGCTAGAAGAATTTTCCATGTTGTTGGGAGTTCCTATTAGGAGAGGGATTCCTTTCAACCCTGAGATGGTTGCTCCCAGAAATGAAAACATAGTCAGGGCATTGCATTTGGAGCCTTCCCTCATTGATCAGAACATGACAACCAAGGCTGGGGTTCCAGGCCTTCACCTAGACTTCTTGATCTCCCAGGTCACCCTGCAGGCTGCAATAAGGGAATAGAAGGCTGTCTGTGCACTTCTAGCCCTCAGTATATATGGGGTTATCTTGTTTGCAGATGATCCAAAGTTTGTAAGAAAGAATGCTATCCACCTGTTCTTACTAAGGAACCCAGTTCCTACCTTGCTTGGAGACTTCTACTACTCAGTACATCAGAGGAATGAAAAGCAAAGAGGAAGACTGGTCAGATGCTGTGCTCCTCTCTATTACTCTTGGCTGCTAAGACACTTGCCAAAGTCAGATACTTTCCTGAACCCCCATAAGCAAAAGAACTGGGCTAAGAGATTCATTGCCTTGACATCAGAGGACATAAGATGGTGCACTCAGAGCACCAAAGGCAAGGACATCATTACTAGCTGTGGGCAATATCCTAATGTGCCTTTGATAGGAGTGAAAGGTTGCATCAATTACAACCCTTTACTGTTTAAGATACAATTAGGGTATGCTTTGGTTCACCCTCCCAGAGGGCAAGACTTGACTGAGACCCTCTACTGTGATGTCCAACCCAACTCTACTGTTGTCAGACAAGCTGCCTGGGCTTGTGATAACATTTAGACCACGGGAACAGCTATCCTTGGCAAGTGCAACAATATTGCTTTAGCACAATATTCTGATTGGTCTCGTACCAGAGCTCAGATCACCCGGATGCCGTTCACTTTAGAAGATGTACCTGGACCTTCTACAATACAGCTTGCAGCTACTGTCAGTTTGGAAGAGTTTGAAAAGCTGAAGGAAAGGAATACTCAGCTATCTGAAGCCTTGAAGAAGACTCTCTAGGAGATAAATGACAACCGTCTGGACAATGAGAGATTGGAAAGGCTAAGGATTGAGCACTTGACCAAGATAGAGAAGACATATGACTACATCAGGAAGGCAAGAGCAAGGGAGTTAGTACTGAAGAATGCTTGCAAGGAGGCAAAGACTCAGAAGGCTTGGGCAGAGCATTACCTAGAGGAGAGCCAGGCTAGGTGGATCAGGATCACTGAAGCCCGTGCGCAAGAAGATCAAAGGACTCAGGCTAAAATAGAGCAGTTGGAGGCTAGTGAGAAGAAGCATCAGGAGGCTTTGTTGGGAGCTCAAAAGGAGATATTCGAATTGAAGCTCCGAGCGGGGTTGAAAATGTCAAAGGATCAGGACAAGCATAAGAAATTGACCAATGCCATTGCTACCAGGAACCTCCTCATCAGGACTATTACAGAGCATCCAGTGGGTCCAGTGACTGAGGCACTCCTGAAGGAAGTCAAAGAGGATGACTTTGGATTAGATGTTTGATTCTTTTGCTTGTACTTTTCTTTTGTTGCTGTATTTTGACCCACCATGGGAATGCTATTGTAATCAAACTATGTATTTTAGCCCTTTTATAATATATCAGTTTGTATTATTTATGGTGGGCTCTATCTATCAACATCATCAACATTTCCTCAAGGTCTGGAAAGGTCAAAACCAAAGAACCAAACCGGATACCCTTGGAAGACAAATAGGCATATTGCATTGCATACTAACATTTTCTTTGTCTTATAGGTTTTTGTTTTATTGTTGTTTCTTACTTTGTTGTGGTTTCAGGAAACATTGCTCGCAGAAGAGTGTTCCCTATCAACAGAACACACCGGTACCCGACAAGAAACAACCTTCCGGGACTCCAAATGGATCAAGTTCAGCAAGACTTGAATGAAGTAAGGGCCCAGATGGCCAATGAGAGGGTTGAGATGAGGAATCAGATGACCCAATTCATGACTATAATGACTGGTTTAGCTCAGAGCCAGGAAAGACTAAGGGAGTTGGTTGAGAGACAAACTCCTGAAGAACACTATTCAGGTACAGGAGGTACCAGTAACAACGATCACGTGCAGCCTCGCACTGATCCACCAGAGTTTGGGCCTCATCTAAACCCAGAAATCAATGCCATAAGGAATAATCAAGGTAACACTGCTGGAGGAAGGGTCTTGCAAGAAGATCCTCAAGAAGAGAAGTTTACAGTTGTTGGGGCTGGGGATGAAGTTTATGACCGTAGGCTGGATGAAATTGTAGAGAAACTGAGGTCTCTTGAGTCCCAAAACTCCCTAGGCTTTGATGTCATGGACATGGGATTGGTGGAAGGGGTGAGAATTCCTCACAAGTTCAAACCCCTGTGTTTTGAAAGGTATAATGGCACATCCTGCCCACGCACCCACCTTCAATCATTCTTGGGAAGATTAAAAGCATACACCATGGACGAAAAGCTGTGGATGTTTTACTTTGAGGATAGTCTGACAGGGGCATCCCGAGAATGGTATTCCCATTTGAATAGAGCCACAGTAAGGAATTGAAAAGACTTGGCTGAAGCTTTTATCCGTCAGTATCAGTATAACTTGGACATGGCTCCAAACAGGACCCTCCTAATGGGAATGTCTCAATCTTCCCGTGAAAGCTTCAGAGAATATGCCCAAAGGTGGAGGCAACTTGTTGCTGCAGTTCAACCCCCCATGTCTGAAAGGGAAATGGCAGACATGTTCATGAATACTCTTCAAGGAACCTACATTGACAGATTGGCTGCATTTTCTTCTACCAGCTTTGCAGATGTGGTGATAGCTGGAGAAAGAATAGAGAGCCTATTGAAGATGGGAAAGATCTCCGATAACGATGCCAGTTCAAGCAGTACAAGAAAACCATTTGCTGGGCCCCGTAGATCTGGTGAGACAAACTCTGTACATATGGGAAGAGGGAGACCCCAATATTTACCCAGAACAGTTGCTGCTTTTACTATCCCTGCTCCACCTCCTCAGTATACTCAACAACCACAACACTTTCCACAACAACAACAATTTCCGCAACAGAGATCATACAACAACAATAACAACAATCAGCAACAACGCTCGTTTCAACAACGGCCATCTCAAATCAACAGGGTAATTGACCCTATCCCCATGCCATATGCTACATTGCTACCACAACTCCTAAAGCTAAATCTTGTTGAGTTGAGGACATTGGCTCCACCTGATCCTCAAAACCTTCCAAGAAACTATGATGTCAATGCTAGGTGTGCTTTTCATTCCAACGCACCTGGTCATTCTACGGAAAAATGCAGAGCTCTACATATGAAGGTTCAGGATCTGGTAGATTCAAAAGCCCTAAACTTTGCACCTCCTCCCAATGTAATGAAAAATCCTATGCCAAGCCACAGTGGGCCAAGGATTAATGTTGTAGAGGATGGTTCACCCATGAGTTTAATAGAAGATATTGCATGCATTCAAACACCTCTGGCAGAGGTTAAAGCCCAACTTTTAAAGTGCCAAGTGTTTCCAGGCTGTGAGGCCTGTTGTGAATCATGCAAACTCTCTGAGAATGGGTGTGCTAGCTTGAGGAGTGGAATTAATGGCCTAATCAGAGAAGGCATTCTGCAAATTACAACCACCGCTTCTACAACATCAACAACTCTTTTGCCAACAAGTGAATCTTCTACAAATGCAACAACCATCTTTTCAAGTGATTCTTCTACAAATACAACAACCATCTTTCCTACTGATTCTTCTACAACTGCAACAACCATTGTTCCAGCTGATTCAACTACAACTTCAGCAATCATTCCATTTGTCACTTCAACACACAACAATTCATTTGCACCAGCTGCTACAACTTCAGCAACCACCAACAATGATGTTTCCACTGTCACAATTTATTATGACCCGACAACGGTCCCGAGTTCCAACAACTTTCAACAGTCTCAATAGTCTCAACAAAGCTTCAATTCACCTTCACCAACATCCACCAGAGGTCCTGTTACTATCTTCTATGAGCCACAGACTATTACAGTCCCAACATCTGCTGCAGTAAGCCCAATCACTATCACGGTGCCCAGACCGATCCCATATGATAAAGACAGTGCTATACCATGGCATTATGGTGGTGATCTGTACTGCAACGGAGAGAAAGTCCTTCTTGATTCTCCAGTTCTCACTCCCCAAGTGGATAATGTTGGGGGAAGCGGAGGCTTCACCCAAAGCGGACGTCTCTTTGCATCACAAGTCCCAAGAATCAACACTGAGGCAGAGGCTGTTGCCAAAGCCAAAGGGAAGAGTGTGATACCGGAAGAATCTGCGCCAAAAGAAACTCATAAATCATCCTTCGATCAATATGTGGATGAGTTTATGAGAATTATTAAAAGAAGTGACTATAAAGTTGTGGACCAGCTCCACCAGACTCCTTCAAAGATCTCAATCTTATCACTGCTGTTGTGTTCCGAAGCCCATCGGGATGCACTACTCAAAGTTCTGCATGCTGCCTACGTGCCAGAAAAGATCATTGTGAATCAGCTGGAAACAATAGTGTCAAATGTCAATACTAGCCATGGGCTAGGGTTCACTGATGCTGATTTGACCACAGAAGGACGTCTCCACAACAAAGCCTTGCACATAACTTGGAGTGCAAAGGAGCTGTACTATCTCATGTCCTTGTAGATACTGGGTCCTCACTCAATGTCTTACCCAAGAAAGCCCTTGTCAAGCTAGAATATGACGGGATAGCTCTCCGGCCAAGCAACCTTGTGGTCAGGGCTTTTGACGGCTCCAAGAGATCTGTTCTTGGAGAGGTGGAGTTACCAGTGATAATCGGTCCGCAAGTCTTTAAGACCATTTTCTATATGATGGACATACAACCTGCTTACAGCTGTTTGCTAGGTCGACCTTGGATTCACGCTGCAGGCGCAGTAACGTCGAACCTTCACCAGAAACTGAAGTATGAATGGGAAGGACAGATTATCACCATCTGTGGTGAGGAAGACATATTTGTTAGCCATCTGGCTACATACAAGTATATTGAGATGGATGGTGAAATCCATGAGACAATGAGCCAAGGGTTCGAGGCCCTGAATGTCAATGAGGCTACTGAAGTATTTGCTGCATCCCAAGAAGACAAGATGGGTACTTCAATTATCTCTTATCAGCAAGCCCAGAAGGTTGTTGAAGACGGTAACGCTCAAGGCTGGGGTTGAAGGTGCGCAAAACACAAGGAAGGGGGGTTGGAATTGGGTTTTCTGGAATAAATAAAACTAACTTCTAATGACACGTTTAATTTATCCTGGTTCGTTTGAACTCAAACTACATCCAGTCCACCCGCCAAGGTGATTTTGCCTCTACTGAGGTCTTAATCCACTATTCAATAAGAATACACACAAAGACCTATAGTCAATGTCTTCTTGAGTCTTCTGACTAAACTTAGTCACTCAAGGAAAAAGATAATTATTACAATAATAAAGACGTAACTTAGAATGCTTCTAGATAAGCAGGTATCACTAAGTGATAGTTACAATAATAAGTACAAGATAAAATGACTTGCTTGAATATATGATGTACGTTGTATAGCGTTGCGTTCTGCTTGATTTCTTCAAATGATGTCCTTTATATAGTTTATGATAAAGTAGCCGTTGGAGACATCTTGAATCAAATTAGGATATACTTTAATACCTTAATTTCTTTCCATAAGAAGAGATACTTGTCTTTGTATATTAAAGGAAATATTCTTTAATTAAAGTCTTTCAATAAGGATACCAGCATCTTCTAAGCGGAAATCAGAGATAATAAATAAGATATGCGCAGCCAATAAATATGTAATTTAATGCTGGATTCTTCTATAAAAGTATCTTCTATAATGGTTCTCCTTAGCTTGTACGGATTACTTAGATAAGATTTACTTCTACATAAGAAGAAGTATATTCATTAGAACTTCTAATATGAAAGGCTTTGTTATCATCAAAACACTTAGAGGTTCAGAACCATATTTGTTCTAACAATCTCCCCCTTTTTGATGATGACAAAACATTTTAATTTAGGAGAATAAAGTTTAATGAATTTAAGTGAACTCCCTTTGATTAGAAGAAAACTTCTTTCAGATGTTCTATGATTCTTAGCTCCCCCTGAGTTGATTACTTGACCTGTTTCTTTTCATAGTGACAACTCAAATAATTTTGTTAGAATATGTAAGAGGCAGATTTTGGTAAAACTGCTATGAATCAGAATCTTTTACGTTTCTCCCCCTTTTTGTCATAATCAAAAAGATATAGAGCAAGAAAACATGAATTATAAAACAAAACCAATAGAGTGAGATTAAAAGTTGACGCAACAAGCATAGAGGTTCAAGCAGTTAAGCAAAATTAGAAGATAAAACAACAAATAGCAAAATAACAGGACAGCCAATGCAGAAGATAAGAAAATCAGGAGTTCATCTTAGTGACTAAAGTCTCCAGCAAAGATTTGATGTCTGATGAAGATTCCACTTGCTTGGTGAGTAGAGTCTTCATTTCAGCAGTTGTTTCTTCTTGCTTGTCTAGACGTTCTTTCACTAGTTGATTTTCCTTCTTCAATTCTTGCAGAGTTTGTAAAACAAAATTTGTTTCCAGAGGTTCTTCAGTTTGTGGAGCAGCTTGATTATCAGGACCATCAGCATTTTCTTCTACAGAAGATACCAAAACCATCTGAAGTGCTGAGTGCTCATCCAAAGGTTCTGATTCTTTCCAGGGCTTATTATCCAGCAGAAGTGGTTTAGCCTGATTAACATTTGAGACTACTGCTTGAAGGTACTCACAGAAGTTCTGATGAGCCACATCATAGCAGATGTCCTTGAGTCTTCTGGACTCAGCATGAAACCATTTTCTAAGGTCAGCCCATAGAAAATCAGACGCAGCAGGATCAGTAAGCTCTGCACAAGCAGTCTTCAGATCTTCTAATTTTAATTTCAACACTGTTTCGAAAGCTAGAAGTAAAGTAGAAATGTCTGATCTAGATGGTTTAGGTTTTGGGATGGGTATTGCTCTTTTGTTGGATACAGAGGAAAGTTTTTGGAGTGCTTCAAAGTCAATTGTAGTTCTAAGGGGATTTTCATTTTCAGTCACAGTTTCTTTTGGTGAATCAGGGATGTTTATGATAGTAGGTGAGTTGTGTGGTGTTGATGTATGAGAGGAAAGTGAGTTTGCTTGAGTGGGAGATATTCTGGGTTGATGTTCAGAGGAAGAAGGTGGGGCAGCATCTGAATCTTGATAGTGTTCAAGATCAAGATCTAAGGCATCTTGCAAAGCAAATTGTGTTTCTTTTGTTGGGGAACGATCAATATCAGAAAGAGGAGTGTCATCAATTGGTATGTCAAAGTCAGCAATATTTTGAGGTTGATGGGTTTCTGTTTCTGTTTCTGGTGGATATAATGAGGATAGGATGGATGCAACAGCAGAAGTTGCAGGAACTTCAGTTTGAATGGGACTAATATTTTGAGGTGGTTCAGAATCAGGAATTTGTTCAGAAGGGATATCAGCAGAAGATGGTTGGCTAGAAGGTAAGGTGTTAGAAGGTTGTTCAGACACTTCTACATTTACAGCTTCTACTACAGTAATGGAATCAGGATTAGAAGCAAAAGACTTACCTGTTTTTCTAGAGGATTTTGGCATCTTCTGAGAAGGGTCTTCAGCCGTCTTTCTTTTCTTTAGTCTGAGAGAAGCAACGTCTGGAGCTTTTTGTTGGAGTTCCATTGGATTGAAATCAGGGACCGAACCTTGACGTTTGCAAATATCCATATAGTTGATGACAACGTCTGCTGGGGTATCAGAAGAAAAGAGAGGAAAGCCTTCCAAAGGGATCCTTCTGGTGCTGATAACTTCTCTAGAGTGAAGAGTGGGTTCTTGCTGAATAGATGTGATGAACTTCATCTTTTTCAGGTTTTTAGCATTCAAGGGTTTTCCAACATCTGTTTCTAACAGATCAGTTTGTTTTAGTTCTGCTAGGAAGTCCACTAGCTTGTTCTGGCAAGGTATATCAGAAATTAATCGTCCAAAGGGAATCCAATCCCTTTTGGTCTTCTCACCATCCCTTGTTTCTTTCACAGCGACTCTAAGATTCTGAAAGAGAGTGTGTGCAAGGTTGATTTTCTTTCGTTTGGAAATAAAGTAAAGGAGGAATTGTTGATCCAGATTGATGTAGTCTGGAGAATTGGTAGGTTTCCTGTGACAGATTGTCCCAAGAATAATTTTTGCCCAAATACGCAGAGGAGTCTTTAGGTCTTTGATCTTATTTGATGGTTTTCCAGCGGTGAAAATTTCTTTAGCAATCACAGCAGCGTCAGATACTTTGTCCATATCACTACATTTGATACCATTGCCATCAGTTTCAAACAGTTTGGCAATGTGATCTTCAGAGATAATAATCTGTTTACCAAGCACATAAGAGGTAACTTGTGCTTCATTTGAATATGCATACACCCAAAATTCTTTAACCAGTTTAGGGAAGACTGGTCCCATTAACCTGTCAAAGTACTTTTCCCAGCCCTGAGCTTCAACCTGTGGGAGGAGGTCAAAACCATTTTCCTTTAAGCTTGCGAAATCCACGAACAACTCACACAGTACTTCCAGTTTCTCAGAAGGAATGGAAAGAGTCTTTGAGGGTTCAACATAGTAATCATCAGAGAAATCTTTGCGTTGAGATGATGAAGCCATTTAGTTACTAAGATGAACTGTTAGGGTTTAGGGTTTTTTTTTAAAAAAAATGAGAGAGCACAAGAGACTGAGAAAATTTAGAGAGAGTAAGATGCGGGTAAAATTTGAAATTGAGAAAGACACTAGACATTTATAGAAAAAAAAAATTAAAGCAATTAATTAATTGAGAAATTAGTGGGAAAAAGTTAATTTTGAAAACATAATGATTAACAACATTAAATGCGCTGACATGGGGTAAAGCGTAAACGATTCTGGAACAGTTACCCAAGAGATTTTCTTGCCTTTTTGGTGTCAAACCTAGCCGTATCAGATTCCAGAATCTCAACAGTGATCCTTCTGAGCGAACAGCTGCCAAGGCACGTTCTGTCACTCTTTAGAATTTGGACACGTGTTTTGATTCTGATGGAAGTCCTTAGAGCTTTGTTGACAGTTGTTTGATATGAAGATCTGCAAGTTAATCCTTTGAATAGAAGTTCTGAGAGTAAAATAATTAGAGCATAGAATCTTCTGAGATAATCATATAGAAGATAAATATCAGAACTTCTAGAGGTAAAACATATGATTAAAGCATTTTCACTCTGGACATAACTTCATGCTAAGGTTAGTTAGAATGAAATTAAATCTATCTTCAGAAAGGGGTTTAGTAAAAATATCAGCCCATTGGTGATTTGTGTCTATAAATTTTAACATTAAAATTCCCTTCTGAGTATAGTCCCTAATGAAGTGATGTTTAACTTCTATGTGTTTAGCTCTAGAATGTAAAATTGGATTTTTAGAGAGACAAATAGCAGAAGTATTGTCACAGAGGATTGGAATGTTACTCTCATAGATATTGAAATCTTCAAGCTGATTTTTCATCCAGAGCATCTGAGTACTGCATCCAGCTGCTGCAATGTATTCAGCTTCTGCAGTTGATAATGCTATGGTTGGTTGTCTTTTGCTAGACCAAGCGATTAGATTGTCTCCTAGAAATTGACAACTTCCAGAGGTACTTTTTCTTTCTGTTCTATCTCCAGCAAAGTCAGCGTCACAATATCCTACAAGTTTATACTTTTCTGATCTTCTGTAATACAGACCAAGATTAGTAGTACCTTTCAGATATCTAAAGATTCTCTTAACTGCTGTTAAGTGAGTTTCTCTAGGATCTGATTGGAATCTAGCACATAAACATACACTGTATAGAATGTCTGGTCTAGAAGCAGTTAGATAGAGAATAGATCCAATCATACCTCTGTAGAGCTTCTGATCTACTTTCTTACTTACCTCTTCTTTCGCCAGGATACAAGTAGGATGCATGGGAGTTTTGGATATTGAACTTTCTGATAAATCAAATTTCTTCAGAAGTTCTTTTACATATTTGCTTTGATGGATATATGTTCCTTCTGATGTTTGATTTATTTGAATTCCCAGAAAGAACTTTAATTCTCCCATCATGCTCATTTCAAATTTTGCCTGCATAGATTTTGCAAATTCCTTTCCCAGGGCACTTTTAGTAGAACCAAAAATTATATCATCTACATAAATTTGACATATCAGAAGATCATTTTTAATGTTTTTACTGAAAAGAGTTGTATCCACTTTCCCTCTGATGAATTTATTTTCCAGAAGAAAATTACTTAATCTTTCATACCAAGCTCTGGGAGCTTGTTTTAAACCATATAATGATTTTTTGAGTTTATAAACATGTTCTGGAAATTTTGTATTTTCAAAACCAGGGGGTTGGTGTACATACACTTCTTCATCAATATAACCATTTAAAAATTCACTTTTGACATCCATTTGATATAGAATGATATTATGATTTACAGCAAATGATATTAGAAGTCTTATTGATTCTAACCTGGCGACTGGTGCATAGGTTTCTGTGTAGTCAATCCCTTCTTGTTGACTATAACCTTGTGCAACCAGTCTTGCTTTGTTTCTGACAACTTCTCCTTGCTCATTGAGTTTGTTTCTGAATACCCATTTGGTGCCAATGATGTTGAATCCTCCAGGTCTAGGAACTAGATCCCACACATCATTTCTGGTGAATTGATTTAGTTCTTCTTGCATAGCCAGAATCCAATCATTTTCTGATAGAGCTTCTTCCACAGAAGATGGTTCAATCAGAGAGACAAGTCCTAGTAGCGTCTCTTCAGAGTTTTTGAATGAGGATCTTGTTCTGATTGGTTCATCTTTCTTTCCCAAGATTTTATCTTCTGGGTGATTAATATTGCTTCTGGATAGCTTCTTCTGGATGGGTTCTTCAGATGTTGATGGCGCAGTTGTATTGTGTTGAACTTTAGAGGATTGATCTTTAGAAGTTCTGTTTGTAGAGATTTCTACTTCTATATCTGCAGTAAATTCATTCTGCTTTGGTTTTTCAGAACCAAGCTTATCATCAAATCTGACATGAATAGATTCTATCACAATACGTGTTTCTGTATTGTATACTCTGTATCCCTTAGAGCGTTCAGAGTATCCTAACATATAACACTTTTGTGCCTTAGAATCAAACTTATTCAGAGTATCAAGAGTGTTTAACATAAAACAAATACATCCAAAAGGATGAAAATAAGAAATGTTGGGCTTTCTGTTCTTCCACAATTCATAAGGAGTCTTTTCAAGAATAGGTCTTATAGAGATTCTATTATGAATGTAACATGCTGTATTTACTGCTTCTGCCCAAAAATGTTTAGCCATATTAGTCTCATTGATCATGGTTCTGGCCATCTCTTGTAAAGTTCTATTTTTACGTTCTACAACCCCATTTTGTTGTGGAGTTCTAGGACAAGAAAAATCATGAGAGATGCCATTTTCATTAAAAAATGATTCTAATTGTTTATTTTCAAATTCTCCACCATGATCACTTCTGACTTTTATGATCTTTGATTCTTTTTCATTTTGAACTTGTTTGCAGAAGTTAGAAAATACAACAATTGATTCATCCTTGTGTCTAAGAAACTTTACCCATGTCCATCTGCTGAAGTCATCTACGATCACCAATCCATACTTCTTGCCACTGACAGAAGCAGTTCTCACTGGTCCAAATAAGTCAATGTGCAGAAGTTCTAATGGTCTAGAGGAAGATACAACATTTTTAGCTTTGAATCCAGTTTTTGAAAATTTGCCTTTCTGACATGCTTCACATAGAGCTTCTGAGTTGAACTTCAAATTTGGAAGTCCTCTGACTAGATTGAGTTTGTTAAGTTGAGATAATCTTCTCATATTAACATGTCCCAATCTTCTGTGCCAGACCCATTGCTCAGTTTCCACAGACATTAGACATTTTACATTTTGAATTTTTAATTCTGAAAGCTTTATTTTATAAATGTTGTTCTTTCTCTTTCCACTAAAGAGGATTGTTCCATCTTTCTGACTAACAGCTTTACAAAACTTTTGATTAAAGATTATGTCATAGCCATTATCACTTAATTGACTTATGGATAATAAATTATGCATTAATCCTTCTACAAGTAGAACATTAGATATAGAAGGAAGATTTCCATTACCAATAGTTCCGGAGCCAATAATTCTTCCTTTTTGATTGCCTCCAAAACCTACGTGGCCTCCATCTTTTAATTCAAGACTTTGGAACATATGCTTTCTTCCCGTCATGTGACGTGAGCATCCAGAGTCCAGGTACCATGATTGGTGTTTCAGTTTTGCTGTTAAAGACATCTGCAACATACACAATTTTATCCTTGGGTACCCATATTCTTCTGGGTCCTTGTTTGTTAGGTTTTACAAACTTCTGATTTATTTTAGGTTTTAAATCAGAACTTGTAGAGCAAGATGACTCACTAGTGTATATAAGATCATGATTATGACCGTAGGTGAAATGAGAACTTAGAGGAGTATTAGTATTTATGACAATGTCATCAATATTTTTTAATTTCAGAGTTTCTTTATTTTTCACATAGCCTATGCCTCTTCTTTCATTTCTGCTAACACCATAGATCATAGAAGCAATCTTACTTCTATCTAAGCTTTTAGTAAGAAATTGTTGAAAACTATAATCATATTGTTTTATGATATTATCAGAATTGATTAGATCTTCTAATTCAGATTTCTTCTGAGCTTTGAGCTTCTCAAAAGAGTTTTTACATTCAAAGAGATTTTCTTTCAGCTCAGAGTTTTCTGTTTTCAGTTTTCTAACATCTTCTAATTCAGATACTAGACTTTGTTTAATGTCTTTGTATTTGAATTGAAGCTTCTGATATTTTTCAAGAATTTCTGAAAGACTAGCTTCTAACTGAGATCTAGAGAATTTAGAAAATACCTCTTCTGAATCTGATTCTAACTCTGATTCTGATGAGTGATCATCTTCTGGTATATTTGCCATTAATGCAATATTAGCTTGTTCATCTTCAGAATCCGACTCTGCTTCAGATGATTCAGAATCATCCCATGTTGCCATGAGACTCTTTTTCTTTTCTCTGCTGAATTTGTTTCTGGGTTTGTCTTTCTGAAGTTTTGGACATTCACTTTTATAGTGTCCTGGTTCTTTGCATTCGTAGCACACAACTTCTTTGCTTCTGGGTTTCTTGTGACTGGATGTTGATTCAGAATAATTGTTTGATCTTCTGGTATTTCTGAACTTCTTCTGACGATGCTTCCAGAGTTGTTGAACTCTTCTTGACAGGAGAGATAATTCATCTTCTTTTGATGAGCATCCAGAGCTTTCTTCTTCTTCTGCCTGTAAAGCTTTAGAAACATGTTTGTTAGATTTAAGAGCTACAGACTTACCTTTCTTCTGGGGCTCATCTTCTTCTAATTCAATCTCATGACTTCTCAAGGAGCTGATCAGTTCTTCTAAGGAAATTTCATTCAGATTTTTTGATAATTTTAAAGCAGTGACCATGGGTCTCCAGGCTTTTGGTAAACTTCTGATGATTTTCTTCACATGATCTGCTGTTGAGTAGCCTTTGTCCAGAACTTTTAGTCCAGCAACCAGAATTTGGAACCTTGAAAACATTTTTTCAATGGTTTCATCTTCTTCCATCTTGAAAGCTTCATACTTCTGGATGAGAGCTAGAGCTTTGGTCTCCTTGACTTGAGAGTTGCCTTCATGTGTCATCCTTAGAGAATCAAACACGTGTTTGGCTGAATCCCTGTTTGTGATCTTCTCATATTCTGTGTACGAGATGGCACTTAGAAGTATGGTCCTAGCTTTGTGATGATTTCTGAATTCCTTCTTCTGTTGAACTGTCATATTTTTTCTTTCAATCTTCTGACCATCTTCTCCAACAGGATGAATATATCCATCTGTCACCATGTCCCAGAGATCTCCATCTAGAGCTAGAAAGAAACTCTCTAGAACATCCTTCCAGTAGTCAAAATTGTCACCATTGAACATTGGTGGTTTAGCATTGATCTTGTCATTCTGATAGTCATTGTTAATTCCAGTTTCTGCCATGTGTTTATCTTCTGGATCTTTTACTGACACGGTTAAGTGTAATACTCAGAACCTAGCGCTCTGATACCAATTGAAGGTGCGCAAAACACAAGGAAGGGGGGTTGGAATTGGGTTTTCTGGAATAAATAAAACTAACTTCTAATGACACGTTTAATTTATCCTGGTTCGTTTGAACTCAAACTACATCCAGTCCACCCGCCAAGGTGATTTTGCCTCTACTGAGGTCTTAATCCACTATTCAATAAGAATACACACAAAGACCTATAGTCAATGTCTTCTTGAGTCTTCTGACTAAACTTAGTCACTCAAGGAAAAAGATAATTATTACAATAATAAAGACGTAACTTAGAATGCTTCTAGATAAGCAGGTATCACTAAGTGATAGTTACAATAATAAGTACAAGATAAAATGACTTTCTTGAATATATGATGTACGTTGTATAGCGTTGCGTTCTGCTTGATTTCTTCAAATGATGTCCTTTATATAGTTTATGATAAAGTAGCCGTTGGAGACATCTTGAATCAAATTAGGATATACTTTAATACCTTAATTTCTTTCCATAAGAAGAGATACTTGTCTTTGTATATTAAAGGAAATATTCTTTAATTAAAGTCTTTCAATAAGGATACCAGCATCTTCTAAGCGGAAATCAGAGATAATAAATAAGATATGCGCAGCCAATAAATATGTAATTTAATGCTGGATTCTTCTATAAAAGTATCTTCTATAATGGTTCTCCTTAGCTTGTACGGATTACTTAGATAAGATTTACTTCTACATAAGAAGAAGTATATTCATTAGAACTTCTAATATGAAAGGCTTTGTTATCATCAAAACACTTAGAGGTTCAGAACCATATTTGTTCTAACAGGGGCAAGCTACTGCCAGTGGAAAAGAAGGAAGATAGATTCAGTTTGGGTTACAGACCATTCCGACAAGATCAATCAAAGGCTGCAAAAGAGCCCAAATTTGTCAGTGGGGGGATGCTCACCCCAGATGCTGTTAACAATCTGGAAGACGAGGCAGAAAGCGACCACAACCTGGAGAGCTGGATACGTCCAAGGATCCCGGGGAACCAAGTCCTTAACTGGTCTTCCCAGGAAATTATAAGGGTTACTCCTGTAGAGTAATTATTATTTCCTGTCTTTTTTTAGCATGCATCAAGTCCTGCATCTTGCCCAAGGTGTCAGGACTCATTTTGTAATAGGGCTATATTGTAATTTTGTACAAATGATTAATCAATGAATATCGGACATCTTTTGCAAACGAGTCTCTTTTTCGCTCACTGTCTTTTCATTTTTCACTTTTGTACAAAACAATAAAATGGCAATGTTTTCAAAATAAATAACTTCATTTTCACTTTTTCTAAACAAGATTAAAACTGATCACTAAAACGAACAATTCTCAACCCTTGCAGAGTTTACACTCCAGATTGCGCCGACAACAGCACTGCTATGACCTTGTATGACTTCGACAATCCAATTAATCAAGCTGATGAAGGGGTTGAAGAAGACTATGAGTTACCTGAAGAGTTAGCCAGGTTGTTGAGGAAAGAAGAGAAAGTGATCACTCCTCATCAGGAGGAGGTTGAAACAGTTAATCTTGGTACCGAAGAGGATTTGAAAGAAGTGAAGATTGGGGCCGGTCTGCAGGTTTCAGTAAAAGAACAACTCATTGACATGCTTCGAGAATACGTCGACGTCTTTGCTTGGTCCTATCAAGACATGCCAGGTCTGGATACTGATATTATTATGCACAATCTGCCATTGAAAGAAGATTGCCCTCCAGTGAAGCAGAAGCTACGCCGTACTCGCCCAGATATGGCCATGAAGATTAAAGAAGAGGTACAAAAACAGTGGGACGCCGGTTTCCTTTCTGTGACTAGTTACCTGCCATGGGTCGCTAATATTGTACCAGTGCCCAAAAAGGATGGCAAAGTACGGATGTGCGTGGATTACCTGGATCTGAATAGAGCTAGCCTGAAGGATGATTTCCCTCTACCTCACATTGATGTATTGGTCGACAACACAGCTCAGTTCTAGGTGTTTTCATTCATGGATGGATTTTCCGGGTATAATCAGATCTGAATGTCACCCGAAGACATGGAGAAAACAACCTTCCTTACACCTTGGGGCACATTTTGTTTTAAGGTAATGCCTTTTGGACTGAAGAACGCCGACGCAACAGGTTATGGTGACATTATTCCATGATATGATCCACAAAGAAATTGAATGCTATGTGGATGACATGATTACCAAGTCCCTCACTGAAGAAGATCATCTGGTGAATCTGCTGAAGTTGTTCAAGCATCTGAGAAAGTATCAATTGAAGCTAAACCCCAACAAATGCACATTCGGGGTACGTTCCGGTAAGTTGCTGGGATTTATCGTAAGTGAAAAAGGAATTGAAGTTGATCCTGAAAAAGTCAAAGCCATTCAGGAAATGCCTGCACCTAGGACTGAAAAGGAAGTTCGGGGGTTCTTGGGTAGATTGAATTACATATCAAGGTTCATATCTCACCTCACTGCAACCTGTGAGCCCCTATTCAAATTGTTAAGAAAGGAGCAAACGGTCAGGTGGAACGAAGATTGTTAGAAGGCTTTTGACAAGATCAAGGAGTACCTATAAGAACCTCCAATCCTTATGCCTCCAGTTGAAGGAAGACCTCTAATAATGTACCTGATAGTATTAGAAGGATCAATGGGGTATGTGTTGGGCCAGCATGACGAGTCTGGTCGAAAAGAGTATGCAATATACTACCTAAGCAAAAAGTTTACCGACTGTGAACAACGTTATTCACTGCTCGAGAAAACTTGCTGTGCTTTAACGTGGGCTACTCGTCGACTGAGGCAGTATATATTGACTCACACTACCTTATTGATCTCAAAAATGGACCCCGTCAAGTACATATTTGAGAAGCCAACACTCACCGGAAGGGTTGCAAGATGGAAAATGATTCTGACGGAGTATAACATTCAATACACATCCCAAAAAGCCATCAAAGGCAGTGTATTGTCTGACTATCTAGCTAAGCAACCCATTGATGATTACCAGCCCATGAGATTTGACTTCCCTGATGAAGACATCATTTTCCTGAAAGCAAAAGATCATGAAGAGCCTGTTCACACTGAAGGACCTGACCCAGAAGAAGAATGGACAATGATGTTTGATGGGGATGTTAACTTGAATGGTCGTGGAGTTGGTGCAGTGCTCATTACACCTAAGGGAGTTCATGTGTCTTTCTCGGCAAAACTCACCTTTGCATGCACTAACAATGAAGCTGAGTAGGAAGCCTATATCATGAGTCTTGAGGAAGCCATTGACCTTAGGATCAAGACATTAACTGTATTCGGAGATTCAACTTTGGTAATCAATCAAACCAACGGAAAATGGTACACTCACCAAGAGCATCTAATTCCATACAGTGACTACACGAGGAGATTATTGACTTTCTTCACAACAGTCAAACTTGAGTATATCCCTCGGGACGAAAATCAGTTCGCAGATGCTTTAGCTACCATTACCTCCATGATCAAGGTTCAGACTGCCAATTATGTGCCTCAGATTTTGGTATCCAGACTTGACCGACCAGCATACGTTTTCTCTATGGACATTGCTAAAGATGACAAGCCTTGGTTCCATGACATCAAGTGCTTCTTGGAGGATCAAACATACCCACCTGGGGCATCATCCAATGATAAGAAGACATTAAGAAGGTTGGCCGATAGTTTCTTCCTTAATGCTGATGGTTCATTATACAAGAGAAACTTTGACATGGTTTTTCTCAAATGTGTTAATAAGAAAGAAGCAGACTTACTGATGCACGAGGTGCATGAAGGATCCTTCGGTACCCATGCTGGGGAAATGCAATGGCTAAGAAATTGTTACGATCAGGTTACTACTGGATCACAATGGATGCAGACTATTGTGCCTATGCCAGAAAGTGCCACAAATGCCAGATCTATGCAGACAAGGTGCATATGCCTCCGAATCCTTTGAATGTGATGTATTCACCTTGGCCCTTTGCCATGTGGGGCATTTATATGATTGGGAAGATTGAACCGACTGCTTCAAATGGCCACAGATTCATCTTGGTAGCCATTGATCACTTCACCAAATGGGTTGAAGCAGCTTCGTATGCTAATGTCACCAGACAAGTGTCTCTCCCACCAAATGAGGCTAGGTCAAATAGGGTACATACACGAACAGTCGGCGAGAGGAGAGAACACAAGGGTGAAATGAAAAGAGTCGCCAGCTAGGCATTTTTATCCCGAAGGAAAGGTAATGCTGCATAGACCTAAGAAAAGATGGAAAAGACGGTCGCGAACCAGAGAAACTGAGAAAGGGGGTTGGTTACAACCTGGGAAGGTATTAGCACCCAGATTGTCCGTCGTACTCGACGGGATCCACGCTTGAAAGTTTGTGCTTAAAGGGGTAGTGTCAGTGCTATTTTGTGTGCAAAAGCTGGAAAAGAATGCAAGTGTCAGTGCAAAGAAGTGTAAAGTGAAATAGAGGAGTGTCAGTGTAAGGAAAGAGTGCAAAGCTCAAGACAATGAGGCTTAAAAAAATAATGTTGTAAGAGGGAGGAATATACATAGACTTTTGTTCGATAACATTTAAGTTATGCCTACGTATCCTCTCGGGCAATGAGGAAGTCAGAACACCGTAGTTCGACTCAAAGAGACTGAAATATAAATTGACCTGTGAACTGCTTACTTGTCTATGCTCAAGTGTATGACCTGTCTGGCTCAGGTGCAAATTGTCATGCATTAGACGGAAGAAGCAAGTTCTCGTTTGTGAGTGAATGAGATGAGAAAAGAATCCCGAAGGAGACGATTATTGTTTGTTTTTGGTGTTTTCAATCTTTTATTGCTTTTTGAAGTTT
Organism: Lathyrus aphaca; assembly: GCA_963966055.1. Taxonomy (NCBI): domain Eukaryota; kingdom Viridiplantae; phylum Streptophyta; class Magnoliopsida; order Fabales; family Fabaceae; genus Lathyrus; species Lathyrus aphaca. The sequence continues at coordinate 258,330,026 of OZ014525.1, read as the reverse complement.
GTCATATGAAAATGAGCTTAAGCCTAAACCAAGGGTTAGTAAACTCATCACATCCTCTCTCTGATTAGGGGTAATGAGAATACCTTGAGTATGAAGATAAACACCTCACACTTAGTCACCATGATGTAGGAATAAGATCATTAAACTACTTGCATTTATTTAGATGTTTTTGGAGTTTTTGTTTAGTGTTAAGTAATGAGTTTAAGCCATAATCAGGGATTTAATGGACCCATTACACCATCCTAATAGAAGGATAATAGATGAGAACATTTAAGCTGAGGAAGGCTCATCAACTTAATCCATGATTAGGGATTAACCTCATGGCAAAACAAAGTCTTTATTAGAGTGGATTTTAGTTAATGGTAAGGTTAAGAAATGGATTTTATGGTTTGTAAGACAACTTGAGGGGGACTTGTCCATTAACACTAGGGTTAGTCCTTTTTAACCATTTAAGGAAGAATTAGAACCCTAATGCAAGGCCCAAGTTACAAGCTTGATGTCTTAGTGATTATTAGGTGACTTGATTAAAGGACTTAAACACATTAAGGTTTTAACACTTAGGATTAAAGTTATACACTCCATCCTAATAGAAGGATGCAGGCATAAGCTTAATCACAAAGCCTTAAAACCTTTAAGGTTTAGTCCTTGATTAAGAGATGAGAAGAGAAGACACAAAGATGACACAAAGGTAGAAAATAATGGGGGGACTAGTCAAACCCTAATTGTGATCATGCTTGGTTGTTCCTAGGGTTTATGAGGCTTGCAGGAAGATCTTCAAGAGAAAAAAAAAGCCACCAAGGAAAAAGCAGGATGAAGGAAGAGAAGCAAGAAGAAAGCAAGACAACTTGCTTCACTTAAGAAGACAAGTTGCTTGAAGAAAGAAAGTGAGGAAGGAACATGAATGAGCAAGATCACTCTAATTCACAAGTAAAATTCAGCAATGGATGCATAAAAGAGAATGGGGAGAGATTATGAGAAGTGAAGGCAAATTCACTTCTCAAACACTTACCACCTGAAAAGTTAGCAAAAGGAAATGAAATGAAATGCAAATGAGATGAAATGCAAAGATGAAAACCAAAGTCAGAAGCATATTCATGGTGCAAATGGTGCTATGAGATGGTATGAAAGCATATCAAGAGATGGGGATGATCATACAAAGGATGAGAATGCAAATGAAGCATATAAGAAGAATGAAAGTTCATGAATGCATATGACATTAAATGAAAACAAAAACAAGGCAAATGGAAGATGCAATGATCAAACATGATTTCAATATGTCCTAAGATGTCTTATATGTCACGTGGATGCACAAAATGTTATGGCAAGTTCATGTATGCAAGCTTATGTAAGATGGATGCAAGTGAAGATGCAAATTAGGGTTTATGCACAACATGAGATGCAAAACTCAAAATCAGAAGCAAATGGTAAGATAAAAAATTGAAAATGAAACCAAAATAACCCTAAACATATACAAGTTCACTGCCTAAAGGGGAAGGTCAGAAGCTAAACCCTAAGGGACTTATGATTTTCTCAAATTTCTGAGGTTTTAAGGGTGATCCTAAAGGGAAAATGCCAAACAAATTGAAAATGCATTATAAAAATGAAACAAAAATGTTTTTGGATGCTTGTAAGTATGCATAACACAATGCAAAAAGAACCATTCACAAACTCAACTTGGATCAAAAGTTATGAATTTTTGAAGTTAAGGTTAAAAATATTCAAATTAAAGAACCCTAATTCAAATGAAAATTGCCAAAGTATGATCAAAACCAAAAATAAATTTGTATTGTGAGTTTGTAAATGTTTGTAAATGTTTTAAAATGCTCTCTGAATTTTTTTGGGATTTTTAAATACCTAAATGTATTTTTAATTAATTAATTTCCATTAACTAATTAAAAATAATCATTTAAATTATTTAAAAATATTTTTTAATACAAAAAATAAAAATAATAATATTTTTGGGTTCTGAAAATTAATAAAAGATTTAATAAAAATTTTCAGAATTTTTTGATGTATTTTACTATTTTTTAAAATTCGTGCAAATTAAATGAGAAAAAATGAAAAAAAAACTAATTAAATGGAAAGTATGCTGATCTAAGGGCTGGGATTTGAATCTGGAAAGGGAGGGAAAGACCACGCGCGCATCTGGACGGCTGACATTCAAACTTGCCATAATTACGTAATTAAACCCTAATCTGAACCCTAATGACTTTCAGGTGACCGGAACAGTGTTCCGGTCATCTTCTCCGGCAGCTCTCTCATTCAACCTCTCTCAATACGCCATGAAACCTCACTAAACTCTCCAGAATTAATCATTAGACAACTCTAAACAAGAATCCAACAACCAAAATCATTTATTTTCACTCAAGATCATGAATCAAAGGCAAACGGAAAACACGCAAAAATTCCAGAAGCTTCATACATGCTTGTTTCTTATTCATTTTCAAAACTAAATAGATCATGATGATCAACAAAGCATACAAAACATTTTTATAACAAGAAATTACATTTCTGGAAAATTTGTTCTTGAAGTTACCTGAAATGGAGCTTTCGAAAATGGTACTGTTTGGACCTTTCTTTGGTGCTTTTCCTCTTCTTTTGACCCCCTCTTGCTTCTGGAATGATTGGCTGAAGCTTTTGTGGGCTCCTCTTGAAGATTGATGAAGTTCAGTTCAAAGGGGGAGGGAAATCGTGTTTTTGATATGGGGGTTTCAGGGCAAGGTGATGGTTGGGAAATGATCAGAGGTTGATGGTGAGTTGTTCTATGGAATTTGTTTTGATGTTTGTGGCTTGTGGGATCAGTTTAGAAGAAAAATGCATAAGAGGGAGTTTTGGTGTATGCTGAGTTGTGGGAGGATTCAGCCTTGCTTGTATGAAAAGGCTTGCTTTTGGTCCATGTATCAATCCTTGATAGGTCAGAGAGTTGTTGTGGAATAGTTTGATTGGCATGGCTCAAATTGCATAAAGTCAAGAAAGTTGTCCTTTGAGGTATGGGCTCATGGCAGGCTGGCTTAGAGGTATGGCTCAAGTCAGCTGGCTTTAGGGAGGTCCATGGGAACTGATTTGAGGAGCTGGCACAAGTGGATAACAAGGTTTGTGCCATTTTGCAAATTCATGGAGTCTTGCCCCCCTTTGAAATACTTGATGATCAAGGCATGGAATAGCATGATTATTTGGGCAATTATGAGTTTTAGGTCATGTATCATGTTTGTGTAATGCTTAGAAGTCAATTAGAGGTCACATTTTGCCTTGTCATGAGTTTTTGCAAGTTTCCCTCTTTGGTGCATAAGTGAAATTTAGTGATTTTTCCCAACTTTGCAAAGCCATAACTTGAGTTCTAGGATGAATTAGATCAAGTTCTTGTACTTTTTGAAAAGGGAATGATCCAATCTACAACTTTCATGACCAAGAAATTTTCATTTGAAGCATTTTTGAATCAAAAAGAGGAGGTTGAAAAACTTTCCCAAAATGGCAATTTTGCATTACAAGTCACTTTCCCAAAATGGCAACTTTGCAAATGGCTTGAAATTCTTCAATTTTGTGAACTCCTAACCTCTTCTAAGATCAAATAAAGATCATATACACCCAAAATGATGGAGAAGACTCTTTGGTTGGATGATTGGGGGCCTCAGATGCCCTGATTTTGCACTGACTTGTTCAAGAAGTCATCCATTGATCAGATGCCTTCCCCATTGAATTTCTTCATGAAAATTGGTATGTATGATCCTTATAACACATAAAGACCAATAGAAATAATAATGACCAAAAAAAATATGGAGTTATGGCCTCTGAAACCAAAACCCTAATTTTAGGTCATCTGTGTAGTTAAGCTTGGCTCTACTTCCATGCCTTTCTCAGTTCTTGAGATTTTATGATTTCCTTGATCTTGGGAGGATATAACATGATACTAGAACACACACGAACCCTCTTGAGATAATTGAATACCTTTGGAGTGGCTAAGATGACCCTTGGTTTTCTCAGATCACAAACCCTAGATGCAGATGAATTTGAACCAATGCAGTGAAGTAAAAATGCAATATGAGATGATATGATTGAACCAATGCAAATGTGAAAGATCACAAGCCATGGTGTGAACTTAGTGAGGGAAAATTTGGGGTGTTTACAACAAGTGGTAGCCAGATTCCTGAAGAGAGACATCATCTGTCGATACAGAGTACCCGAGCGAATCATTACTGATAATGGTTCCAATTTGAACAACAAAATGATGGCAGAACTGTGTCGGGACTTCAAAATCCAACACCACAACTCTTCTCCTTACAGGCCAAAGATGAACGGTGCTGTTGAGGTAGCTAACAAAAATATCAAGAAGATTGTGCAGAAGATGGTGGTTACTTATAAAGATTGGCATGAGATGTGTCGCTCCCACCAAATGACATAGGGCCAGAAGGGGTACAAACGCGAACGGTCGGCGAAGGAGAGACCATGAAGATGAACTGAAAAAAGTCGCCAGCTAGGCATTTTTATCCCGAAGAAAAGGTAATGCTGCATAACCTAGAAAGAGATGGATAAGATGGTCGCGAACCAGAGAAACTGAGAATGGGGGTTGGTTACAACCTGGGAAGGTATTAGCACCCAGATTGTCCGTCGTACTCGACGGGATCCACGCTTGAAAGTTTGTGTTTAAAGGGGGAGTGTCAGTGCTATTATGTGTGCAAAAGCTGGAAAAGAATACGAGTGTCAGTGCAGAAGAAGTGTGAAGTGAATAAAAGTTAAGTTATGCCTACGTATCCTCTCGTGCAATGAGGAAGCCAGAACACCGTAGTTCGACTCAAAGATACTGAAAGATAAATTGACTAATGAACTGCTTGCTTGTCTATGCTCAATTGTATGACCTGTCTGGCTCAGGTGCAAACTGTCTTGCATTAGACGGAAGAAGCGAGTTCTCGTTTATGAGTGAAGATGATGAGAAAAGAATCCCGGAGGAAACGATTATTGTTTGTTTTTGATATTTTCAATCTTTTATTGCTTTTGGAGTTTGTCATAGGAAAATAAGCTTAATCCTAAACCAAGGGTTAGTAAACTCATCACATCTTCCCTCTGATTAGGGGTAATGAGAATACCTTAAGTATGAAGTAAACACCTCACACTTAATCACCATGATGTAGGATTAAGATCATTATCCTACTTGTAATTATTTAGATGTTTTTGGAGTTTTTTGTTTAGTGTTAAGTAATGAGTTTAAGCCATAATTAAGGATTTAATGGACCCATTACACCATCCTAATAGAAGGATAATAGATGAGAACATTTAAGCCGAGGAAGATACCTCAACTTAATCCATGATTAGGGATTAACCTCATGACAAAACAAAGCCTTTATTGAAGTGGATTTTAGTTAATGATAAGATTAAAAAGTGGATTTTATGGTTTGTAAGACAACTTGAGGGGGACTTGTCCATTAACACTAGGGTTAGTCCTTCTTAACCAATTAAGGAAGAATTAGAACCCTAATGCAAGGCCCAAGTTACAAGCTTGATGTCTTAGTGATTATTAGATGGATTTATTAAGAGATTTAAATACATTAAGGGTTTAACACTTAGGATTAAAGTTATACACTCCATCCTAAGAGAAGGATGCAGGCATAACCTTAATCACAAAGCCTTAAAACCTTGAGGATTTAGTCCCTGATTATGAGATGAGAAGAGAAGACACAAAAGATGACACAAAGGTAAAACTAATGGGGGTCACTAATCAAACCCTAATTGTGATCATGCTTGGGTATTCCAAGGGTTCATGAGGCTTGCAAGAGATCTTCAAGAAGAGCCACCAAGGAAGAAGCAGATGAAAGGAGGAGAAGCAGAAGAAACAAGCCAACTTACTTCACTTAAGAAGATAAGTTGCTTGAAGAAAGAAAGTGAAGGAGGAACATGAATGGTCAATTTCATCCTAATACAAATACAAAATGCAGCAATGAATGCATAAGAGAGATGATAAGATATTATGAGAAGTGAAGGAAAATTCACTTCTCAAAGTAACTTACCACCTGAAAAGTTAGTGAAAGGAAAAGAAAAGAAATGAAAATGAAATGAATGCAAGGATGCAAACCAAAACCAGAAGCACATTTATGATGCAAATGATGCTAAGAGATGATGTAAATGTATGTCAAGAGATGCAAATGATCATACAAGAAATGATGATGCAAATGAAGTATGAGAGAAGCATGAAAGTTCATGAATGCATATGAAATGAAATGAATGCATAACATGGCAAATGGATGATGAAATGATCAAACATGATTCTAATGTTTCCTAAGATGTCTTAGAAGTCATGTGGATGCATAAAATGTCATGGCAAGTTCATGAATGCAAGCATATGCAAGATGTATGCAAGAGAAGATGAGAAATTAGGGTTGTATGGAAGGATGAGATGCAAATGGCCAAGACAGAAGCAAATGACATGATAAAAAATTGAAAATGCACTCAAAAGAACCCCAAACCTATATTAGGTTACCATCAAAAGGGGGATGTCAGAACCTAAACCTAGAAGGAGTTATGAATTTCCTAAGTTTCTAGTGTTTTAAGGGTGATCCTAAATGTAAAATGCCAAACAAATTGAAAATGAAAGATAAAAATGAAACAAAAATGTTTTTGGATGCTAGAAGCTATGCATAGAACAATGCAAAAAGAATCATTCACAAACTCAACTTGGTTTAAAAGTTATGAATTTTTGAAGTTAGGATTAACAATGAACAAATTTTAGAACCCAAATTCATAGAAAAAATGTCAAAGCATGATCAAAACCAAAAAGAAATTTGTATGGTGAGTTTGTAAATCTTTCTAAATGTCCAAGAATGTATTTTTAATTAATTAATTCTCATTAACTAATTAAATAAAACATTTAAATGATTTAAAAATACCTTTTTTATGCAAAAAATAAAAATAAAAATATTTTTGGTTTCTGAAAATTAATAAAATGTTTGATAAAAAATTTCAGAATATTTTTGATGATTTTTGCTATTTTTTATAAATATGTGAAAAGAAATGATTAAAATATAAAATAAAATGGGATAAATGGAAAAGTCAGCTGATCCTAGGGTTGAGATTCAAAGCTGGGTTGGAGGGAATTGACCACACGCGCATCTGGACGGCTGGAATTCAAACTTGCACTAATTACATGATTAAGCCCTAATCTGAACCCTAATCACTCTCAGGTGACCGGAACAGTGTTCCGACCATCTTCTCCGGCAACCATTTCACTCTATCTCTCTCAAAACGCCACAAAAACTCACTAAACTCTCCAGAATCAATCATTTAACATCATTAAACACAAATCAAACAACAAAACTCATTTATTTTCCATGAATCATGTGAATCGAAACAAAACATATTTCACGGGCAAAGTTTCAGAGGTTCATAAAATCCTTAAAACTCAACCATTTTCAAAAAGAAAAGCATCAGCATGATCAACACAACCTGGGGAACAATTCTATAACCTAAAATCACGTTTCTGGAAAATTTGTTCTTAAGGTTACCTGAGTTGAAGCTTTCGAAACTGGCACTTTCTGGGCTCTTCTTTGGTGCTTTTCCACTCCCCTTGATCCCCTTATGCTTCTGGAATGCTTGAAAGGAGTTTAAATGGAGTGTTTTGAAGGTTTCAGTTTAGAGGTGATGAAAATCATGTTTTTGTTTGAGGTGGTTTCAGGCCAATGTAAGGGGTGGGAAATGATCCTGGGATGATGTTGAGTTGATTGGTGGAAAAGTTTGTGATTTTTGTTGGCTGAGGAGTGAGTTTCAAAAGAAAATGCAAGAGGGATGATTTTTGTGAACTAGAGAATGCTGAAATGTTAGGCTGAGTTCTTGTATGTTATGAGTTCCATAAAGTCCACATATCAAGTTGTGATAGGTCTGTGGAGTTGGTGTGGGCTATGCTAATTGGTATGGGGTGATTTGCAAAAAGTCAAGGTTGGTTGTACTTTGAGGTATGGGCTGGTACAGGCTTGGTACAATGGGGTGTCTGGTGCAGCAAGGATCAAGGATGACCATGGAAATCACTTTGATTCAATTCATCATGTTGAGACAAAGTTATGGGAGGTTTTGCAATTTGAAGAAAGTTTGGCCCCTTTGAGATATATTCATGGGCAAGGCATGGGATTTTGAAATTATTTGGGCAATTCTGAGTTTTAGGCATTGCATAATGTTTGTATGATGCTTAGAAGTCAATTAGAGGTCATTAGAAAGCTTGAACATGCCATTTTGCAAAATCCCTATTTGACATGAAACTTGAAATTATGTGATTTTTGCCAACTTTGGAAAGCCATAACTTGAGTTCTAAAATGAATTAGATCTTGTTCTTGTAATTTTTGAAAAGGGAATGATCCAATCTACAACTTTCATGACCAAAAATTTTTCATTTGAAGCATTTTTGGTTGAGAAAGAGGAGGTTGAAAAACTTTCCCAAAATGGAAAGTTTACATTACAAGTCATTTCCATTTTTGGCAACTTTTGGCTTAGCTCACTTTTCTTCAAATTTATGAACTTCTAAACACTTAAATGATAAAATAAAGACCATATAACTTCAATTTGATGAAAAATCCACCTTGGTTCCATGTTGGGGGGCCTCAGATGCCCTGATTTTGCTCTGACTTGCTCAAGAAGTTACCCAGTGATCAGATGACTTCCACGATGAATTTCTTCATCAAACTTGGTATGTATGATCCTTATATCATATTGAGACCAATAGAAACAAGAATGACCAAAAAATTTGGAGTTATGGCCTCTGAAACCAAAACCCTAATTTTAGGTCATCTAAGTAGTTAAACCCTAGCTCAGCTTCCATGCTTTGCCAGTTCTTGTGATTTTTTGACTTCCTTGATCTTTGGAGGATGAAATATGATGATTGAACATACATGGACCCTCTTGAGATGATTGAAGACCTTTGGAGTGGCTCAGATGGATCATGGATTGCTCAGATCACAAACCCTAGATGCAGATGAACTTGAACTAATGCAGTGAAACAAAAATGCAATATGATATGGTATGCTTGAATTAATGCAAATATGAAAGATCACAAGCCATGGTGTAAACTTAGTGAGGGAAAATTTGGGGTGTTTACAGCTGCTCCTATTCAAACTAGAGTTAGCTGTGCAGGATGTAAGCGACAGGCTTAATAGACAAACAAGATAACTTGTGGTTGAATACCAAAGACAGTCCGAAATTTGCACTCACTGGGTAGAAGAAGAAAAGGGATATAAATTGTTAAAGGAAGTATAGCATGATTATAAAGTGCGGGCGATGGAGGACGACCATCGAGTAGAGGGCGACTACTGGGGATAAAGCAATGACGGGGACGGTCGACATGCTGGGGAAATAAAGAGATTATGATGGGGACGGCCATCAAGTAAAGAAACAAGATTCTTTGGGGATTAAGGTAAAAGAAATGATGGGGACGACCATCAGGTTTGTAAAGTAAGGGTAAACAACGATGGGGACGACCATTGGTTTAAAGAAATAAATGATGAGGGATGGTCATCAAAGGTGAAGGACGATCACCTAGCAGGGGACGGCTGCTCTGTTGGGGATAAGGATGAGGGACGGTCATCCAAGGTGAAGGACGATCACCTGGCAGGGTACGGCTGCCGAAAGTATCACGACATAGGACGAATGCTGGATAGAAAAGGTCGACGATGGGGACGGCCATCGGATAAGCATGATGAAGGACGATCATTAAGAGGTGAAAGACGATCACCTAGCAGGGTACGGCTGCTCTCGGGGTTTATCATGACATAGGACGAATGTCAGATAACAAAATCAACGATGGGGAAGGCCATCGGATAAAATGATGAAGGACGATCATCAAAAAGGTGAAGGACGATCACCTAGAAGGGGACAACTGCTAAATATCACGACATAGGACGAATGCCGGATAGAAAAGGGTTCCAATAATGGAGACTCCGCTGGGGGAATGATAAGGGACGTTCATCAAAAAGGTGAAGGCCGATCACCTGGCAGGGTACGGCTGCCGAAAGTATCATGACATAGGACGAATGTCAGATAGAAAAGAAATTTTGCTGGAGACTTCGCTGGGGAATAGTAAACACAGACGAGTGTTTATATCCAAGAAAGGAAAGGTATAATTGTTTGACATTGTGTATAGATTAAAGATGCGGACGAGCATCCTTAAGACTATGATACATACGAGTATCGATATAAACAAATGCTGACACATGTTCAGAGATGATGATACGGATGAGTATCAATTGGTTAACAAAGAACACGGACGAGTGTTGAATCTGAGGGGAGATAAGTGGTGTATACAAGATACGGACGAGTATTTGTATGAGTAAAGATAAACATGAGTGAGACACAGACGGGTGTTCAACTTGCTGGGGAGTGCATGACACGGACGAGTGTCGTACAAGTTATGAACTTATAAGTGTAAAAGGTAATTCAGTGATCTGTGGGGAAAAGATGACACGGACGGGTGTCGAAAGAAGTGTATTATAAACAAGTGTTTGGTTTACAATGAGTGATTAGGCGACCATGCTGGGGATCAGTGACACGGACGGGTGTCAAAAAGGTATGTAAAGACATGTATTCAATAAGGATACTTGTGGCTTATATCTGCAGGGGGAATATGACACGGACGAGTGTCGAATGAGTATATAAACATGTATTTGTGTTTGAGAGTGCAAAGAGGACACTTTGTCTTTCTGTTGGGGGAAATTGAAAGGTATGTGTTATATTGCTGATGTGGTTTTGGTATTTACAGGCGACTGGTTCGAACCTGACTTGTGATCTATGCAATATGTTTGATTTTTGCCGTAATGCTCCGTATTAGACAGAATGTTACGCTCTGAGGGGAAATATGATGTAAATTCTATGATTATGAAAAATATACCGATCCGGGACTCGGATCCTGCTGTTGTGAAGATCTCTGATTGATCTGCTCGAAGGATGTCCCAGCTGGGGATGAGATCATTGGTAGATCTGATAAGATGTATGACTCTGCTTGGGGAAATAAATCACTAACAGACCAATCTTGGTAATGAGGAGCCCAACTGGGGATGTGGAAGCTTTCGTCACTTTGTTGTGCGGGAAGTCCAGACATTGCTCTTCTGGGAGAGGCTAGAGCTCTGTGGGGAGATGGTTCCCTGTCTAGTACTCTATTGGGAGAGGAAGGCCACTAAACGGTCTTCCTAGAGATTTATGTGGGGATCCTGCTGAGGATGATGATATCTGTCAACTCAGCTGGGGAAATGAGCACCTTCTGGTACTGCTCTGGAGAGAGATGTGTTGGAGAAGTGATGCCCGAACACTCTAATGGGGAGAAAGCATTTCCGGTGCTGTTTGGAGGATGTGCTAAGGAAATAATGATTTAGCGACTTTGCTGGGGAAAATATTTCATGCCCCATATTGCACTCTGAATACCTGCAATCCTATCATGACAAAGAAATGCACAAGTACCCCGGGGTATCCCTTACTGGATTCCATCATAGGAGTTTAGGCACTCCCGGGAGTAAGTAATATATTTCCTGCAAGCGTGTGATTAGAAAGGCACATCTATTTTTATGCAAACATTATATCAAGAATATTGGACATTTTTTGCAAATAAAAATGTACAGGACGAAGTGTGACTGAAAATCTGATTTTATTAATTTGGATGCCCTAAATTGGCAAATACAGTCAAAGAAACAAATCCCCTGAAATGAGGAGATTGTTATAAAATTGAGAAACAAAAAGGTGTTGGCAATGTTGACGACGCTTTTAATGCTTCCCTTTTTGCTATGACCCGTATGACTTTTGACGTTCTTCTTATCCTGCTTTCTGAAGAAGGCTGATTCTGACCGATGCTTTAACCTTTCAAAGCTTGCCGTGTTGTGAATGATACAGACGAATTCAGAATACAGTTGTTCGCTTATTCCCTTGTTTTGTGGGGATAGCCCTTTTGGGTTTTCAATCCACCGGGATACCCATTTTTGCCTGAGCTGTCCAATGCGACTTTTCAACTCAGCGGGTGTACATTTTTTGATTTTTCTCTTATTTTTGCCCGAGTCTTTTATTTTGTTTTTGACTCGCCGGGATGCCCTATTTTTGCCTGGACTTACATTCTGTTTTTGTGTCCAGCGGGTCATTTTATGCGAAGTATTTTTTAACTGCATCTGAATTCACAGGGGATAAGAAATCTTCACCATCCATAGTAGTGAACATCAGTGCTCCACCGGAGAAAACTTTCTTTACTATGAACGGACCATCGTAATTTGGAGTCCACTTGCCCCTGTGGTCTGTATGAGGAGGAATGAGTCTTTTCAGCATAAGATCTCCTACTTGGTATTCCCGAAGCCTGACTTTCTGATCGAAGGCTTTCTTCATTCTCTTCTGATATAACTGCCCATGACAGATTGCAGCTAATCTTTTCTCTTCGATCAGATTCAGTTGATTGTACCGAGATCAGACCCATTCTACTTCGTTCAACTTGACATCCATCAGTACCCGTAACGAGGGTAATTCAACTTCAACAGGTAGGACTGCCTCCATACCATACACAAGCTGATACGGTGTTGCCCCAGTGGATGTTCTGATTGAGGTACGGTACCCATGCAAGGCAAATGGTAGCATTTCATGCCAGTCTTTGTATGTGACCACCATCTTTTGCACAATCTTCTTAATGTTCTTGTTAGCTGCCTCAACAACGCCATTCATCTTTGGCCTGTAAGGAGAAGAGTTGTGATGTTGGATCTTGAAGTCCCGACACATTTCTGCCATCATTTTATTGTTCAGATTGGAACCATTAACAATAATGATACGCTCGGGCACTCCATACCGACATATGATGTCTCTCTTTAAGAATCGGGCTACCACCTGCCTGGTGACATTTGCATACGGGGCTTCTTCAACCCACTTGGTAAAATAGTCAATGGCTACCAGGATGAATCTGTGGCCATTTGAAGTAGTCGGCTCGATCTTTCCAATCATATCAATGCCCCACATGGCAAAGGGCCAGGGTGAAGACATCACATTCAAAGGATTCGGAGGCATATGCACCTTATCCGCATAAATCCGGCATTTGTGGCACTTTCTAGCATAAGCACAACAATCTGCATCCATTGTGATCCAGTAGTAACCTGATCTTAAAAACTTTTTAGCCATTGCGTGTCCTCCAGCATGGGTACCGAAAGATCCTTCATGCACCTCATGCATCAACAAGTCTGCCTCTTTCTCATCAACACATCTGAGAAGTACCATGTCAAACTTTCTTTTGTACAATGAACCATCAGCATTCAGGAAGAAACTACCAGCTAGCCTTCTTAATGTCTTCTTATCATTGGATGATTCCCCAGGTGGGTATGTTTGATCCTCTAAGAAGCATTTGATGTCATAGAACCAAGGCTTATCGTCTTTAGAAATGTCTACTGAGAATACGTATGCTGGTCTGTCAAGTCTGGATACTGAAATCCGAGGCACAAAGTTGGTAGCTTGAACTTTGATCATGGATGAAATGGTAGCCAGAGCATCTGCAAACTGATTTTCATCTCGAGGGATATACTCAAGTTTGACTGTAGTGAAGAAAGTCAGTAATCTCCTCGTATAATCACGGTATGGAATCAGATGCTCCTGGTGAGTGTACCATTTACCGTTGGTCTGATTGATTACCAGAGCTGAATCTCCAAATACAGTTAAAGTCTTGATCCTGAGGTCAACGGCTTCCTCAAGACCCATGATACAGGCTTCGTATTCAGCTTCGTTGTTAGTGCAATTAAAGGTGAGTTTTTCCGAGAAAGGCATGTGAACTCCCTTAGGTGTGATGAGCACTGCACCAACTCCACGACCATTCATATTAACAGCCCCATCAAACATCATTGTCCATTCTTCTTCTGGGTCAGGCCCTTCAGTGTGAACAGGCTCTTCATGATCTTTTGCTTTTAGGAACATGATAGTCAGACAGTACACTGCCCTTGATGGCCTTTTGAGATGTGTACTGGATGTCATATTCTGTGAGAATCATTTGCCATCTTGCAACCCTTCCGGTAAGTGTTGGCTTCTCAAATATGTACTTGACTGGGTCCATCTTTGAGATCAACAAAGTAGTGTGGGTCAACATATACTGCCTTAGTAGGCGAGCAGCCCACGCTAAAGCACAGCAAGTTTTCTCGAGCAGTGAATAACATTGTTCACAGTCGGTAAACTTTTTGCTTAGGTAGTATATTGTATACTCTTTTCGACCAGACTCGTCATGCTGGCCCAGCACACACCCCATTGATTCTTCTAATACTGTCAAGTACATTATTATAGGTCTTCCTTCAACTGGAGGCATAAGAATTGGAGGTTCTTGTAAGTACTCCTTGATTTTGTTAAAAGCCTTCTGGCAGTCTTCATTCCACCTGACCATTTGTTATTTTCTTAACAATTTGAAAAGGGGCTCACATGTTGCAGTAAGGTGAGATATGAACCGTGAAATGTAGTTCAATCTACCTAAGAACCCCTAAACCTCTTTTTCTGTCTTTGATGCATGCATCTCTTGAATAGCTTTGACTTTGTCAGGGTCAACTTCAATTCCCTTTTCACTTACAATGAACCCCAACAGCTTACCGGAACGCACCCCGAATGTGCATTTGTTGGGGTTTAGATTCAGCTGGTACTTTCTCAGACGTTTGAACAGCTTTAACAGATTTACTAGGTGGTCTTCTTCTGTGAGGGACTTGACAATCATGTCGTCCACATAACATTCAATTTCTTTGTGGATCATGTCGTGGAATAATGTTACCATAGCCCGTTGATAAGTGGCACCAACATTCTTCAGTCCAAATGGCATTACCTTATAACAGAATGTGCCTCAGGGTGTGATGAAAGTTGTCTTCTCCATGTCTTCAGGTGACATCTTGATCTGATTATATCCTGAAAATCCATCCATGAAGGAGAATACCGAGAACTGAGCCGTGTTGTCAACCAAAACATCAATGTGAGGTATTGGGAAATCATCTTTCGGGCTAGCTCTGTTCAGATCCCGGTAATCCACACACATCCGCACTTTGCCATCCTTTTTAGGCACTGGTACAATGTTAGCAACCCATGGCGGGTAACTAGTTACAGCAAGGAAACCGGCGTCCCACTGTTTTTGTACCTCTTCTTTAATCTTCATGACCATATCCGGACGAGTACGGCGCAGCTTCTGTTTTACTGGAGGACAGTCTTCCTTTAGAGGCAGCTTGTGCATAACAATGTCGGTATCCATACCTGGCATGTCTTGATAAGACCATGCAAAAACATCCACATACTCCCGAAGCATGTCAATAAGTTGTTCCTTCACTGAATCTTGCAGACGGGCCCCGATCTTCACTTCTTTCAAGTCTTCTTCGGTACCAAGATTAACTGTCTTAACTTCCTCCTGATGAGGAGTGATAACCTTCTCCTCTTGTCTTAACAACCTGGCTAGTTCTTCAGGTAACTCATAATCTTCTTCAACCCCTTCATCGGCTTGATTAATCGGATTGTCGAAGTCATACGAAGTCATAGCAGTGTCGTTGTCGGTGCAGTCTGGAGGGCACTCTCTGCAAGGGTTTAAATTTGTTCATTTTAGTGATCAGTTTTATCTTGTTTAGAAAAAGTGAAAATGAAGTTATTATTTTGAAAAACATTGCCATTTTATTTTTGTACAAAAAATGAAAAATGAAAAACAATGAGCGGAAAAAAGAAGAGACTCATTTGCAAAAGATTTCCTGATATTCATTAATTGATCGTTTGCACAAAATACAAGATGTCCCAATTACAAAATGAGCCCTGACATCTTGGGCAAGATGAAGGACTTGATGCATGCTAAAAGACAGGAAATAATAATTACTCTGCAGGAGTAACTCTTATAATTTCCTGGGAAGACCAGTTTGAGACTTGGTTCCCCGGGATCCTTGGACGTATCCAGTTTTCCAGGTTGCGTTCGTCTTCTTCCTCGTCTTCCAGACTGTTTACAGTATCCGGGGTCAGCATTCCCCCGCTGACGAATTTGGGCTCTGTTGCAGCCTCTGGTTGATCTTGTCGAGTTGGTCTATAACCCAACCCGAATCTGTCCTCTTTCTTTTCAACTGGCAGTAGTTTGCCCCAGCCTTGAGCGGTACCCTCCTCAACAACCTTCCTGGCCTGTTGATACGAAGTGATGGAAGTCCCAGATACAACAGTTGCTTCATTAACGTTAAGGGCCTCAAACCCCTGACTCAGGGTCTCATGGATCTCCCCATCCATCTCTATATATTTGTAAGTAGCCAGCTGGCTAACAAAGATATCTTCCTCCCCGCAAATTGTGATGATCTGGCCTTCCCACTCAAATTTTAACTTCTGGTGAAGGGTAGATGTAATAGTGCCAGCAGCGTGAATCCAGGGTCTACCCAACAAACAGCTGTAGGCCGACTGTATGTCCATCACAAAGAAGGTAGTTTTAAAGGTCTGTGGGCCAATCAACATAGGTAAATCAATCTCTCCAAGCACTGATCTCTTAGAGCCATCAAATGCTCTCACCACCAAGTTACTCGGACGTAATGCCAATCCATCATACTCCAACTTCACCAAGGATTTCTTTGGGAGGACATTGAGCGAAGACCCAGTGTCCACCAGCACATGAGAAAGAACAGCACCTTTGCACTCTAAGGTGATGTGCAAAGCCTTGTTATGGTTGCGTCCCTCCGTTGTTAAATCAGCATTTGTAAAGCCCAATCCATGACTGGTGTTTACATTTGCAACCACTGTTTCCAGATGATTAACCGTAATCTCTTCCAGCACATATGTTGCGTGCAAGACCTTCAACAATGCATTCCTATGGGCTTCGGAACACATTAACAATGATAATATAGAGATTTTGGAGGGTGTCTGATGAAGCTGGTCCACCACTTTGTAATCACTCTTTTTGATTATTCTCATGAACTCTTCTACCTCTTGTTCAAAAGACGTCTTCGGAGTTTCTTTAACAGTTGGCTCTTCAAGTACCACATTCTTCCCTTTTGCCTTAGCAGCAGCTTCTGCTTCAGCATTGGGCCTCGATGTTTGTAAGGCAAAAAGGCGTCCGCTTCTGGTGAAGCCTCCGCCTCCCCCAAAATTGTCAACTTGTGGTGAAGAGGTAGTTGAATCTAGAGTGATTTTCTTTCCGTCGCAGTAGAGATCAGAGCCGTAGTGCCAAGGTATGGCATTACTGCTTTCATAAGGAACAGGTCCAGGCACCGTAATGGTGACCGGACTAATTGCTGAAACGGAAGGAACTGTGATGGTGTGCGGGTCATAATAGATTGTGACTGGAGATATGATAGGAGGCGTTGCAGTTTGTTGTTGGAAATTGTTGTTGGGATGAACATTTGCTGGGTCATAATAGATCGTGACCGTTGAGACATCTTCATTAGTGTTTGCTGGTGTTGTAGATGTTTCCGTTGATAAAATGGGTGCTGATGTTATAGAAGTATATGTTGCTGAACTTTGATCTGTTGAAATAATGGATGGAGTGATTGTTGGAGTTGTGGATGAGTCAGTGGGAATGATAGTTGTTGTTGTTGTAGGAGGATCCATTGTTGCTGAAGAAAGAGTTGTTGAAGGAGCTGTTGTGGTAATCTGCAGAATTCCATCTCTGATGAGGCCATCTATTCCAAACCTTAGCTTCTCACAACCATTAATAGCAGTTTTGCACGATTCGCAGCAGGCCCCACAGCCCGGGAACACTTGGCATCTTAAGAGTTGAGCCTTGACTTCAGCCATTGGTGTTTGAATTTGTGCCACATTGTCAATCAGTGCAGATGGTTGGTTTTCCCCTATGACATTAATCCTGGGCCCACCATGATTAGGCATAGGATTTCTGTTAACATTTGGAGGAGGTGCGAAATTGAGAGCTTTGGAATCGACCAAATCTTGCACCTTCATCTGTAAGGCTCTACACTTCTCAGTATTGTGACCAGGCGCGTTGGAGTGAAAGGCACACCTGGCATTAGCATCATAATTCTTCGGGAGATTGAGAGGATCTGGTGGAGCCAACGTCCTTAACTCAACCAGGTTAAGCTTCAAGAGTTGTGGCAGTAAAGCAGCATAAGGCATAGGGATGGGATCAATCACCCTATTTGCCTGAGATGGCCTCTGTTGAAAGGGGCATTGCTGTTGGTTGTTGTTGTTATTGATGTAAGTTCTTTGTTGTGGAAAATGAGACTGTTGTTGATAGTGTTGTTGTTGTTGAGGATAAAGTGGTTGCTGTGGAACTGGAGCCGGAATGGTAACGGCTGCTACTGATCTGTGAGAATATTGGGGTCTGCCCCTGCTTGCATGGATAGCATTTGTTTCACCCGCCCTACGGGGTCCTGCAAAAGGTTTTCTGGGGTTGCTGGAGGAACTGGCACCATTGTCAGAGATTTTTCCCATCTTCAAAAGACTTTCAATTCTCTCACCAGCTATAACTACATCGGAAAAACTGGTGTAAGAGAAAGCAGCAAGTCTATCAATATAAGTTCCCTGCAAGGTGTTCATAAACATGTCAACCATCTCTCTTTCTGACATGGGTGGCTGGACAGCAGCAGCAAGCTGTCTCCACCTCTGAGCATAATCCTGAAAGCTTTCCCTTGAAGACTGAGACATGCCCATTAGAAGAGTTCTATTAGGAGCCATGTCTAGGTTGTATTGATACTGACGGATGAAGGCCTCGGCCAAGTCTTTCCAACATCTTATGGTGGCCCTTGTCAGATGCGAATACCATTCTCTTGAAGCTCCAGTCAGGCTGTCCTCAAAATAGAACGTCCATAACTTCTCATCCATGGTATAAGCCTTGAGTCTCCCTAAGAAGGACTGCAGATGAGTACGCGGGCATGAGGTACCATTATATTTCTCAAAGTAAGGGGGTTTGAATTTGTGGGGAATTCTCACCCCATCTACTAGCCCCATATCCATTACATCAAAGCCTAAAGAATTCTGGGATTCCAAAGACCTCAGCTTTTCAGCAATCTCATCCAGTCTTCTGTCATACACCTCATCTCCTGCCCCAATAACTGTGAACTGTTCTTCTTGGGGATCCTCTTGAAGAATTCTACCCCCAGCAGTATTACCTTGAACATTCCTTGTGCCATTAATATCTAGATTCAAATGGGGCCCAAACTCTGGTGGGTCGATACGAGGCTGCCCTTGTTCATTATTGTTGGTTCCTCCTATTCCAAGGTGGAGCTCTTCAGGTGTCTGGCTTTCTACCAGCTCTCTCAACCTCTCTTGGCTCTGGGCTAAGCCAGTCATCACAGCCATAAACTGAGACATTTGGTTTCTCATTTCGACCCTTTCATTTACCATCTAATTTCTTACTTCATTCAGGTCCCGTTGCACCTGCTCCATCTGAATGCCTGGAAGGTTGTTACACGTTGGGTACTGGTGTGTACGGTTGACAGGGAACACTCGGCGAAGAGCAATGTTTCCTGAAAGCACAACAAAGTGAGAAACAAAGAATAAACAAAAACCTACAAAACAAAGAAAATGTTAGTATGCAATGCAGTATGCTTATTTGTTTTCCAAGGTATCCGGTTTGGTTCTTGGTTTTGACCTTTCCAGACCTCGAGGAGATGCTTGATGATGTTGAGAAAAGAAGCCCAATGAAACAAACTAATATATTACAAAAAAAGAAAATACATAGTCTGTTTACAACACATGCCCATGGTGGGTCAAAAATACAACAAAAGGAAAAGTACATCAAAAAGAAAAGAAATACAAGCAAAAAGGAATCAGACATCCAATCCATAGTCATCTTCCCTGACTTCCTTCAAAAGTGCCTTAGCCACCGGACCAGCTGGGTGCTCTGTGATGGTCATAATGAGGAGGTTCCTGGTAGCAATGGCATTAGTCAGCTTCTTATGCCTGTCCTGATCCTTTGATCTCTTTAACCCCACTCGGAGCTTCAATTATGATATCTCCTTCTGAGCCGCCAACAAAGCTTCCTGCTGCTTCTTCTCATTGGCCTCCAGTTGCTCAATCTTGGCCTGAGTCCTCTGGTCTTCTTGTGCACGGGCTTCGGTGATCCTGATCCACCTAGCCTGGCTCTCCTCCAGGTAATGCTCAGCCCTAGCTTTCTGAATCTTGGCCTCCTTGCAGGCATTCTTCAATATCTGTTCCCCGGCTCTTGCTTTCCTTATGTAGTCATCTGTCCTCTCAATCTTGGTCAGATGCTCAGTCTCGAGTCTTTCCAATCTTTCAATGTCCAGACGACCGTCATTCCTTTCCCAAAGAGTCTTTTTCAGGGCTTCGGACAGCTGATTATTCCTTTCTTTCAGATTTTCAAATTCCTCCAAGCTAACAGTTGCTGCAGGCTGTACTGTAGAAGGTCCAGGTGTGTCTTCCAAGGTGAAAGGCATCCTGGTGATCTGAGCTCTAGTACGGGACCAGTCATAGTACTGAGCTGAAGAAACATTGTTACATCTTCCAAGGATGGCTGTCCCCTTTGTCTGGATGTTGTCCCAAGCCCAGGCTGCTTGCCTGACAACAACTGAATTAGGTTGCACTTCACAGTATAGGGTTTCAGCTAAATCCTATCCTCTGGGAGGGTGAACTAAGGCATACCCCAATTGTATCTTAAACAGCAAAGGGTTGTAGTTGATGCAACATTTTACTCCTATCAGAGGCACATTAGGGTACTGCCCACAGCTGGTAATAATCTCCTTGTCTTTGGTGCTCTGGGTGCACCATCTGATATCATCTGATGTTAAAGCAATGAACCTCTTGGCCCAATTCTTCTGCTGATGTGGGTTCAAGAAGGCATCTGATTTAGGAAAGTGTCTGAGTAGCCAAAAGTAGAACAAGGGAGCACAACATCTGACCAACTTCCCCCTTTGTTTTTCATTTCTCTGATGGATAGAGTAGTAAAAATCCCCTAGCAATGTAGGCACTAGGTTCCTCAGCAGAAACAAGTGGATGGCATTCTTACTAACAAATTTAGGCTCATCTGCAAACAATATAGCCCCATATATGCTGAGGGCTAATAGTGCACATACTGCTCTCCATTCTCCCACTGCAGCCTTCAGGATGGCTTGAGAAATCAAGAAGTCCAAATGTAAACCAGGAATCCCAGCTTTTGTTGTCATATTTTTCTCAGGGCAGGCTCCAAGTGTAATGCCCTTGCTATCTCTTCACTTCTGGGAGCAGTCATTTCTGGGTTGAAAGGGATCCCTCCTCTGATAGGCACTCCAATCAACAAAGAAAACTCTTCCAATAGAGGCCCCATCTGGAAGTCAGGAAAGGTGAAGCATCTTAGTGGAGGGTCATAAAACTGCAAGCATGTGTGGATCATGCTCCTCTGAGAAGAGTCAAGATCCATGACCATGTCTAAAATACACCCATAATGCTCTCTAAATAGTGGGATGTGATAAGATATGTTGCTCTTCCTGGGAACATACATGAGTGCTGATGAAGCAAGCTGAAGTCAAATGCTGATGAAGATCACAGACTGAAAAACTGGAGGTAAGTCTCTGACAGACTGATGCAGGTGAGTCTCTGACAGACTGATGGAGGTGCTGAAGGAGATAGCTGAAGCAAATGCTAAAGAAGATAACTGAATCAGAGATCTAAGTAGTAGAAGGGGTCAAAACCAAACCAAATATGATATGATGGATACCCTGAAAAACAAATAAACAAATGTTAAATGATGCAATGATGATATATGCAAATGATATGCAAGGGTTTGTGGTCAAGAGCTGGATCTGATTATCTGTCTTGATATATAGTCCATGTATGTTCAAAGGTCCGGATGAAGGCTCAAAAATCCAGTAACTAGGGTGGGGGACTCAAATAAAGAGTCACATGTCCAGGGTTAATCACAAGAACTGTCCAAAGTGAGGTATTCTTAAACAAAACAGTAACAGGGTATGATGTGGCCAATGGTTAATGCAAACCTGTAAACAACCCAACCCCCTCACATGTAATGTTCTAGAACAAGGATCCTCAGACTTGGATCAGTTATGAGAAGTGTAAACACTTCTAACCCGGAGGTAGAGTGTTTACAATAACCATAAAAGATCCTCCTCTAATTCACCCCAGATTCTGAAGGTCAAAATAAAGGTCATCCAGACTTAGCAGGCTTCCCAGATAGCCATATCACTACAGCAAATCTGTAGCACAGAGTTCTCAAGAAGAAACCCACATCTGAACCGTGTTTCATATTCCCACACCAGATCAAAATGGAATGGGAAAGAATATGAACCACTATAGCCTAGGTGTCACTCAGGTCCCAGGTATAGGACCTTAATCACTCAGAGAAACCCCACCCACCAAAGAAAACCAGATCCAGCACAGTGATAATGACAGTATGATGTATAACAAACTGTAAAGAAAGCAGTAAATAAAGTTGTACATAAAGCAAATAAATAAACACAACTAGCACATAACACCCCAGAAAACACAAATCAAACAAGCGCTAGGAGGAACCCACAAAAAGAACCAGCAGCCCTGGTTGCTGTATAAGGTTCCCCAGCAGAGTCGCCAAGCTGTCGCTCCCGCCTGATGACACATGGCCAAGAGGGGTACAGATGCGAACGGTCGACGAAGGAGAGAACATGAAGATGAACTGAAAAGAGTCGCCAGCTAGGCATTTTTATCCCGAAGGAAAGGTAATGCTGCATAAACCTAGAAAGAGATGGATAAGACGGTCGCGAACCAGAGAAACTGAGAAAGGGGGTTGGTTACAACCTGGGAAGGTATTAGCACCCAAATTGTCCGTCGTACTCGACAGGATCCACGCTTGAAAGTTTGTGTTTAAAGGGGGAGTGTCAATGCTATTCTGTGTGCAAAAGCAGGAAAAGAATACGAGTGTCAGTGCAAAAGAAGTGTGAAGTGAATAAAAGGAGTGTCAGTGTAAGGAAAGAATGCAATGCTCAAGACAATGAGGCTTAAAGGATAATGCTGGAAGAGGGGGAATATACAGAGACTTTTGTTCGATAACAGTTAAGTTATGCCTACGTATCCTCTCGTGCAATGAGGAAGTCAGAACACCGTAGTTCGACTCAAAGAGACTGAAAGATAAATTGACTAATGAACTGCTTGCTTGTCTATGCTCAAGTGTATGACCTGTCTAGCTCAGGTGCAAACTGTCTTGCATTAGACGGAAGAAGCGAGTTCTCATTTATGAGTGAAGATGATGAGAAAATAATCCCGGAGGAAACGATTATTGTTTGTTTTTGATATTTTCAATCTTTTATTGCTTTTGGAGTTTGTCATAGGAAAATGAGCTTAAGCCTAAACCAAGGGTTAGTAAACTCATCACATCTTCCCTCTGATTAGGAGTAATGAGAATACCTTAAGTATGAAGTAAACACCTCACACTTAATCACCATGATGTAGGATTAAGATCATTATCCTACTTGCAATTACTTAGATGTTTTTGGAGTTTTTTGTTTAGTGTTAAGTAATGAGTTTAAGCCATAATCAAGGATTTAATGGACCCATTACACCATCCTAATAGAAGGATAATAGATGAGAACATTTAAGCCGAGGAAGATGCCTCAACTTAATCCATGATTAGGGATTAAACTCATGACAAAACAAAGCCTTTATTGAAGTGGATTTTAGTTAATGATAAGATTAAGTAGTGGATTTTATGGTTTGTAAGACAACTTGAGGGGGGCTTGTCCATTAACACTAGGGTTAGTCCTTCTTAACCAATTAAGGAAGAATTAGAACCCCAATGCAAGGCCCAAGTTACAAGCTTGATGTCTAAGTGATTATTAGATGGATTGATTAAGAGATTTAAACAAAATAAGGGTTTAACACTTAGGATTAAAGTTATACACTCCATCCTAAGAGAAGGATTCAGGCATAACCTTAATCACAAAGCCTTAAAACCTTGAGGATTTAGTCCCTGATTATGAGATGAGAATAGAAGACACAAAAGATGACACAAAGGTAAAAATAATGGGGGGGGACTAATCAAACCCTAATTGTGATCATGCTTGGGTATTCCTAGGGTTCATGAGGTTTGCAAGAGATCTTCAAGAAGAGCCACCAAGGAAGAAGCAGATGAAAGGAGGAGAAGCAGAAGAAACAAGCCAACTTACTTCACTTAAGAAGATAAGTTGCTTGAAGAAAGAAAGTGAAGGAGGAACATGAATGAGCAAGCTCATCCTAATACAAATACAAAATGCAGCAATGAATGCATAAGAGAGATGAGAAGAGATTATGAGAAGTGAAGGCAAATTCAATTCTCAAAGTAACTTACCACCTGAAAAGTTAGTGAAAGGAAAAGAAATGAAATGAATGCAAGGATGCAAACCAAAACCAGAAGCACATTTAGGATGAAAATGATGCTAAGAGATGATGCAAATGTATGTCAAGAGATGCAAATGATCATACAAGAAATGATGATGCAAATGAAGTATGAGAGAAGCATGAAAGTTCATGAATGCATATGAAATGAAATGAATGCATAACATAGCAAATGAATGATGCAATGATCAAACATGATTCTAATGTGTCCTAAGATGTTTTAGAAGTCATGTGGATGCATAAAATGTCATGGAAAGTTCATGAATGCAAGCATATGCAAGATGTATGCAAGAGAAGATGAGAAATTAAGGTTTTATGGAAGGATGAGATGCAAATGGCCAAGACAGAAGAAAATGACATGATAAAAAATTGAAAGTGCACTCAAAAGAACCCCAAACCTATACTAGGTTACCATCAAAAGGGGGAGGTCAGAAGCTAAACCTAGAAGGAGTTATGAATTTCCTAAGTTTCTAGGGTTTTAAGGGTGATCCTAGATGTAAAATGCCAAAAAAATTGAAAATGAAAGATAAAAATGAAACAAAAATGTTTTTGGATGCTAGAAGCTATTCATAGAACAATGAAAAAAGAATCATTCACAAACTCAACTTGGTTTAAAAGTTATGAATTTTTGAAGTTAGGGTTAAAAATGAACAAATTTAAGAAGCCTAATTCATTGAAAAAATGTCAAAGCATGATCAAAACCAAAAATAAATTTGTATGGTGAGTTTGTAAATGTTTCTAAATGTCCAAGAATGTTCTCTGAATTTTTTTTGTGATTTTTAAATACTTAAATGTATTTTTAATTAATTAATTCTCATTAATTAATTAAATAAAACATTTAAATGATTTAAAAATACATTTTTTATGCAAAAAATAAAAATAAAAATATTTTTGGTTTCTGAAAATTAAT
The DNA here is from genome assembly GCA_963966055.1 of Lathyrus aphaca. Taxonomy (NCBI): domain Eukaryota; kingdom Viridiplantae; phylum Streptophyta; class Magnoliopsida; order Fabales; family Fabaceae; genus Lathyrus; species Lathyrus aphaca. Next base: position 258,304,921 of record OZ014525.1, on the reverse strand, counting down.
AAAATGTTTGATAAAAAATTTCAGAATTTTTTGATGATTTTTGCCATTTTTTATAAATATGTGAAAAGAAATGAATAAAATATAAAATAAAATGGGATAAATGGAAAAGTCAGTTGATCCTAGGGTTGAGTTTCAAATCTGGGTTAGAGGGAATTGACCACGCGCGCATCTGGACGGCGTGGAATTCAAACTTGCACTAATTACATGATTAAGCCCTAATCTGAACCCTAATCACTCTCAGGTGACCGAAACAGTGTTCCAGTCATCTTCTCCGACAACCATTTCACTTTATCTCTCTCAAAACGCCACAAAAACTCACTAAACTCTCCAGAATCAATCATTGAACATCATTAAACACAAATCAAACAACAAAACTCATTTATTTTCCATGAATCATGTGAATCGAAACAAAACATATTTCACGGGCAAAGTTTCAGAGGTTCATAAAATCCTTAAAACTCAACCATTTTCAAAAAGAAAAGCATCAGCATGATCAACACAACAGGGGGAACAATTCTATAACCTAAAATCACGTTTCTGAAAAATTTGTTCTTGAGGTTACCTGAGTTGAAGCTTTCGAAACTGGCACTTTCTGGGCTCTTCTTTGGTGCTTTTCCACTCCCTTTGATCCCCTTATGCTTCTGGAATGCTTGAAAGGAGTTTAAATGGAGTGTTTTGAAGGTTTCAGTTTAGAGGTGATGAAAATCGTGTTTTTGTTTGAGGTGGTTTCAGGCCCAATATAAGGGGTGGGAAATGATCCTGGGATGATGCTGAGTTGATTGGTGGAAGAGTTTGTGATTTTTGTTGGCTGAGGAGTGAGTTTCGAAAGAAAATGCAAGAGGGATGATTTTTGTGAACTAGAGAATGCTGAAGTGTTAGGCTGAGTTCTTGTGTGTTATGAGTTCCATAAAGTCCACATATCAAGTTGTGATAGGCCTGTGGAGTTGGTGTGGGCTATGCTGATTGGTATGGGGTGATTTGCAAAAAGTCAAGGTTGATTGTACTTTGAGGTATGGGCTGGTTCAGACTTGGTACAATGGGGTGTCTGGTGCAGCAAGGATCAAGGATGACCATGGAAATTACTTTGAGGCAATTCAGCATGTTGAGACAAAGTTATGGGAGGTTTTGCAATTTGAAGAAAGTTTGGCCCCTTTGAGATATCTTCATGGGAAAGGCATGGAATTTTGAAATTCTTTGGGAAATTCTGAGTTTTAGGCATTTCATAATGTTTGTATAATGCTTAGAAGTCAATTAGAGGTCATTAGAAAGCTTGAACATGCCATTTTGCAAAATCCCACTTTGACATGAAACTTGAAATTATGTGATTTTTGCCAACTTTGGAAAGCCATAACTTAGTTCCAAAATGAATTAGATATTGTTCTTGTACTTTTTGAAAATGGAATGATCCAATCTACAACTTTCATGACCAACAATTTTTCATTTGAAGCATTTTTGGTTGAGAAAGCGGAGGTTGAAAAACTTTCCCAAAATGGAAAGTTTACATTACAAGTCATTTCCATTTTTGGCAACTTTTGGTTTAGCTCACTTTTCTTCAAATTTATGAACTTATAAACACTTCAATGATCAAATAAAGACCATATAACTTCAATTTGATGAAAAATCCACCTTGGTTCCATGTTGGGGGCCTCAGATGCCCTGATTTTGCTCTGACTTGCTCAAGAAGTTACCCAGTGATCAGATGACTTCCACAATGAATTTCTTCATCAAACTTGGTATGTATGATCCTTATATCATATTGAGACCAATAGAAACAAGAATGACCAAAAAATTTGGAGTTATGGCCTCTGAAACCAAAACCCTAATTTTAGGTCATCTGTGTAGTTAAACCCTAGCTCAGCTTCCATGCTTTGCCAATTCTTGTGATTTTTTGACTTCCTTGATCTTTGGAGGACGAAATATGATGATTGAACATACATGGACCCTCTTGATATGATTGAAGACCTTTGGAGTGGCTCAGATGGATCCTAGATTGCTCATATCACAAACCCTAGATGCAGATGAACTTGAACTAACGCAGTGAAACAAAAATGCAATATGATATGGTATGCTTGAATTAATACAAATATGAAAGATCACAAGCCATGGTGTGAACTTAGTGAGGGCAAATTTGGGGTGTTTACAAGATGCTACCATTTGCCTTGGATGGGTATCGAACCTCAATCAGAACGTCCACTGGGGCAACACCGTATCAACTTGTGTATGGTATGGAAGCAGTCCTACCTGTTGAATTGGAGTTACCCTCCTTACGGGTACTGATGGATGTCAAGATGAATGAAGAATAATGGGTCCGTTCTCGGGACAATCAACTGAATCTGATCGAAGAAAAGAGATTAACTGCAATATGTCATGGGCAGCTATATCAGAAAAGGATGAAGAAAGCCTTCGATCAGAAAGTCAGGCTTCGGGAATACCAAGTAGGAGATCTTGTGCTGAAGAGACTTCTTCCTCCTCATACAGACCATAGGGGCAAATGGACTCCGAACTACGACGGTCCATTCATAGTAAAGAAGGTCTTCTCTGGTGGAGCACTGATGCTCACTACTATGGATGGTGAAGATTTCTTATCCCCTATGAATTCAGATGCAGTTAAAAAATACTTTGCATAAATGACCCGCTGGAAATAAAAACAGAATGTAAGTCCAGGCAAAAATAGGGCATCCCGGCGAGTCAAAAACAGAATAAAAGTCTCGGGCAAATATAAGGGGAAAAAAGTACACCCGCTGAGTTGAAAAGCCGCATTGGACAACTCAGGAAAAAATGGGTATCCCGGTGGATTGAAAACCCGAAAGGGCGATCCACGCAAAATAAGGGAATAAGCGAACAACTGCATTCTGAATTCGTCTGTATCACTTACAACATGGCCAGCTTCGAAAGATTAAAGCATCGGTCAGAATCAACCTTCTTCAGAAAGCAAGATAAGAAGAACGTCAAGGTCATACAGTCATAGCAAAGGAAGCTCACCGGAGCGTCATCAACATTTCCAGCACTTTTACTTTTTCAATTTGTAACAATCTCCTCATTCCAAGGGATCTGTTTCTTTGACTATATTTACCAATTCAGGGCACCTAGATTAATAAAATCAGAGTTTTCAGTCACACCTCGTTTCATACATTTTTGTTTCGTTTGCAAAAGGTCCATTAACCATGATATAATATTTGCATAAAACAAATGTGCCATTCTTATTAAATGCTTGCAGGAAATGTATTTACTTCCAGGAATATCTAACTCCTATAAGGGAAACTGGTAAGGGATGCCTCGGGATACTCGTGCGTTTCTTTGTCTTAACAGGATTGCAGGTATTCCAAATACGTAGCATGGGGCATGCCGAGCACCACTCCCCAACATACTTCCTCCAAACAGCATCTGAAACGCTTTTCCCCAGCGGAGTTGTCAAAGGCTCCTCATCCCCAGCCGGGATCCCTACAGAAAACTCTAGGAAGATCGTCCAATATCGTTTCTTCCCCAAACAGAGTACCAGGTCTCAAGGAAAAAAGAATCGTCTCCCCGCAGAGTTCCAGCCTCTCCCCAGAAGAGCAAGGCCTGAAATTCTCACGCAACAAAGTGACAGAAGCTTCCTCATCCCCATCTGGGTTTTCTCCTTACCGGATAGATCTATTGGTGATCTATTTCCCCGAGCAAAGCCATATATCATATCAGATCTACCAGCGATCTTCCCCAGCTGGGATTATCCTTCCAAGCAGATCAGCCAGAGATCTCCAACAGCAAGATCCGGATCCCGGATCGGTTTCTTTTTGCATAATCATAGTATTCGCATAATTTTTCCCACAGAGCGTAGCATTCCGTCTAATACGGAGCATTACGGAAAAAATCAAACATTTGCATGATCACAAGTCAGTTTCAAAAAAAGTCACCTGTAAATACCAACAAGTACCACATCGGCAATATGAATATAAAAGCTCACATCCCTTGCAAATAAAAGCCAAAGCGTCCCCTTTGCACTCTCCAACACAGATACATGTTCATATATACTCTCTCGACACTCGTCCGTGTCATATTATACCCCTGCAGATATAAACCACAAACATCCTCTGTAATTACAGATACCTACACACTCTTGTTGACACCCGTCCGTGTCACCTTCCCCAGCATGGTTTCCCAATCACTTGTTGCAAACCAAGTACTTGTTTATAATACATTCCTTTCGACACTCGTCCGTGTCATCCCATCCCCCGTAGGTCGCCGAAACACCTTTTACACTCTCATATACACTTTCTCTTCTGACACTCGTCCGTGTCACCATTCCACAGCAAGTTGAACACTCGTCCGTGTCTTGCTCATACTCCACAATGCTCATCCATATTTATACAGATACTCGTCCGTGTCTTGTATATGTATCATCTCCCCACAGATTCGACACTCGTCCGTGTTTTTTGTTAACCAGTTGGTACTCGTCCGTACCATCATCTCTGAACATGCGTCAGCGTTTGTTTCTACCGGTACTCGTCCGTATCATAGTCTTAAGGATGCTCGTCTGCATCTTTAATCTATACACAACATCAAACACTTATAATCTTTATTTCTTAAGCGTAAGCACTCGTCTGTGTTTACCCTTCCCCAGCAAAGTAACTTTTCTTCTATCCGACATTCGTCCTATGTCATGATATTTGGCAGCCGTACCCTGCCAGGTGATCGTCCTTCACCTTTGGATGACCGTCCTTTATCCCTTCCCCCAGCGGAGTCTCCATTATTGGAACCCTTTTCTATCCGGCATTCGGCCTATGTCGTGATATTTAGCAGACGTCCCCTGCTAGGTGATCGTCCTTCACCTTTTGATGATCGTCCTTCATCAGTTTATCCGATGGCCGTCCCCATCGTTGACTTTGTTATCCGACATTCATCCTATGTCGTGATCAACCCCGAGAGCAGCCGTACCCTGCTAGGTGATCGTCCTTCACCTCTTAATGATCGTCCTTCATCATGCTTATCCGATGGCTGTCCCCATCGTCGACTTTTTCTATCCGACATTCGTCCTATGTCGTGATAAAGAGCAGCCGTCCCCTGCTAGGTGATCGTCTTTCACCTTTGATAACCATCCCTCATCGATATTTCATTTATTCTTTGAACCGATGGCCGTCCCCATCGTTGTTTACCTTACTTTACAAACCTGATGGTCGTCCCCATCATTACTTTTAATTTTAATCCCTAGAGAGTCTTATTTCTTTGCTTGATGGCCGCCCCCATCATGATTTCTTATTTCCCCAGCTTGTCGGCCGTCCCCGTCATTGCTTTATCCCCAACAGTCGTCCTCTGCTCGATGGTCTTCCTCCACCGCTTTCATTTGATAATCATACTATACTTTCTTTTACAATTTATATCCCTTTTCTTCTTCTCCCTAGTGAGTGCAAATTTCGGACTGTCTTTGGTATTCAACCACAAGTTATCTTGTTTGTCTGTTAAGCCAGGCGCTTATATCCTGCACAACTAACTCATGTTTGAATAGGGGCAGCTGTAAACACCCCAAATTTTCCCTCACTCATACCACACCATGGCTTGTGATATTTCATCTTTGCATAAGTTTAAGCATATCATATCATATTGCATTTTGTGTCTCACTGCATAGTTCAAATTCATCTGCATCTAGGGTTTGTGATCTGAGCAATCCAAGGATCCACATGAGCCACTCCAAAGGTCTCCAATCATTCCAAGAGGTTACATGTGTGTTCTATCATCATATTATATCCCTCAAAGATCAAGGAAGTCAAAAAAATCACAAGAACTTGGAAAGCATGGAAACAGAGCTAAGGTTTCACTGCACAAATGACCTGAAATTAGGGTTTTGGTTTCAGAGGCTATAACTCCAATTTTTTTTGGCCATTCCTGTTTCTAATAGTCTCAATATGTTATAAGGATCATGTGTACCAAGTTTGGTGAAGAAATTCATTGTGGAAGTCATCTGCTCACTGGGTAACTTCTTGAGCAAGTCAGAGCAAAATCAGGGCATCTGAGGCCCCAACAATGGAACCAAAGTGGATTTTCATCAAATTGAAGTTATATGATCTTTATTTGATCATTGAAGTGCTTGGAAGTTCACAAAATTGAAGGAATTTGAGCTAAACCAAAAGTTGCCAAAAATGGAAATGACTTGTAATGGAAACTTTCCATTTTGGGAAAGTTTTTCAACCTCCTCTTTCTCAACCAAAAATGCTTCAAATGAAAAATTTTTGGTCATGAAAGTTGTAGATTGGATCATTTCCTTTTCAAAAAGTACAAGAACAAGTCCTAATTCATTATGGAACTCAAGTTATGGCCTGGAAAAGTTGGCAAAAATCACATATCACTTTCACACTGTCGCTCCCCGGATTTCCATCCTGGTCCAAACGCGAAAGTGGCGTGGAAAAAGAATAGAGTCGCCAGCCAGGCATTTTTATCCCAAAGAAAGGGAATGGTAATGCTGCACAAACCAGAAGAAAGAAGAGGAAGGACACGGGTCCTACGAACCAAAGAGACTGAGTTCAGGTGTCGGTTACGACCTGGGAAGGTATTAGCACCCAGATCGTCCGCCGTACCCGACGAGATCCACGCTTGCAAAGAAGACTGTTTCAAAGGGTGTGGGTGAAAGCTGCTGCAAAAGAAAGTGAAAAAAGAAACTGGAAAAGAAATGTGAGAAAAGAAATGAATGAGAAAACAAAGAGAAAAAATGTAGGGAAAATAAAGATTGTGCTCGAACGGGCCCTACCCCGCTGCCTACGTACCTCATCGGTATAATGAGGATCAGAGACGCCGTAGGTACCCTAACTAGGGGTAACAAATATATTGCTTGAATTAAAGCTTGAACTGCCTATGCCATTGCTCAGGTGTTGCAGACTCGGATGACGAGTGTGTAACCGTCTTGCAAAGTGACAAGTAGGAGCAAGTTCGCGTACGGAGCGGATGTGATGAGAAAAGAATTCCTGAAGGAAATACGCTTATTGTTTGTTTGTGTTTTTTTTATGAAGCTTTCATGAGTGTGTCACAAGGAAGTGAACTCAAGTTCTTTTCAATGGAATGTGCACTTGTCACTACATTCCAAGATGGAATAATAGAACAAGCACACTCAAGTAAGGAGAAGACTCAAGACATTTTTGGGAATTTTTTAATGATCAGAAGTATTTTATATAATTAGAAACTAAAATAGAAAAAAGAAATAAAGAAAATAAAATAAAATATGAAGAATTGGGCTGGGGGTGTTGGTAGTAAGAATTTGCGTTGGAATTGTTTGGGCTTAAGAAAACTAGGGGTGTGAAGAGCAACCCAGGGCCCAAAAGCTGGCGCAGGCTTATAAGACTTATGGTGAATATTCAATGGAAAATAAAGAAATAACATGAGACGCTGGATTGATTAGACGCATGTGGTAGACCATTCATTAATTGACGTGTCTTAATGGAGAGATGTGAGTGGAGAGAACACAAGACTTATGGTGTGGTGCGCAACAACATGAATTAAAATGAAATTATAAGAACACGTGAAGGAGAGGGTGGAGGCTAGGGCTATGTGGCCAGATCCAGGGCGCTGGTGGACAAATCCAAGGGTTGGAGAGTCATCTTCTCCATGGGACAAACCCTAATTCAGCTTCCAGTTTCCGGTGACCGGAGCTAGGGCTCCGGCACCGGAATTCATAACAGGATGAACAAAACACCACAAAAATAAATAATCAACTCCAGATCCAATAATTAGGGCACGCTGAACATGAATATGGACATGAAAACTTCTATAAATCAATGAATCAATGGGATCGAACAAAAATAGGTTGCACCAAGAAAAAAGAAACTCAAATATCTCACTCATTTATGCACCATTTTCGAAACCAAAACTTGCAGCATGATTAGTGTACATCAAGGATTACAAAACACATGATCAATTTCATTTCCAGATCAAAAAGTATCAGAGCATACCTGAGGTGAAGATACTTCAAAACCACCAAGAAAATGCTTCAAAGGCTGCAGATCTAGCTCTTATGATCTCCTCTTGCAAAATAAATGCAAGAGGAAGCTTGATGGAACCTGGATCTGAAGCTTCAAAGCAAACTGCCTCTGAATGGCACCTTTCTATTCTTGCACCTTTAGCTCAAATGAATGGTGGAATAATGATCTCTATAACTCACTGATCAAGAATATGGAAGAGATTTGTGAAAAGTGTGAGAGAATGAAGAGATTCGAGTGAAAATGCAGATTGTGCAAAAAGTTGTAAATGAGAGAATGAGAGAGCAGTTGAGCTTTCTGAAACCCTAGCTGCTTAAGTATGCTCTCACAATCCCATGCTGAAAGAATGCAAAAGTTTGCACGTGTGGATGGTGAGAAATTTGTGAATTTGCAAATTTTGCAAATTGTGAGGGAAGCATGCACTCCTCATGCTTTGCTTGGTCTCTCAGCACATGGGCAATCCTTTTCTAACCCTTGATCATAATACAACAAGTCCTGGCCCTTAGATCAAGCCATCACACTTTTCTCATGATTTTGCACATTTTGCACTTTTTGAACAACAAACTTGTAGTGAACGAATTTGTGAGTTTCTCTTGAGCAAAATGATACAAATTTAATGTATTTTATCATTGGAAACAAACTTGAACCATACCAAGTCTTGAAATTAAGTTTTGAACACTTTTGCTTTGGGTGCATGCATGAAAATTTGATTTTGCCCTAAATTCAAGCATTTTATCGAAGGACCTCTAGAGCAAACCATAAATCCCATGAAAATTTACTTGTACTTTTTGAAAATGGGAGCCCTTAATCTCCAAATTTCATGTTTGACTTTGGTCCATTTGAAGAATTTTTGATCATGTTAAGGTCATTTGAAAATTAGGGCAAAAGTTGCCAAATATGGAAAATCTAAAAAACCAACTTTGTACCATTTTTGCAAAACCCTTCAAATCCTCATGATTCTTGAACTTTGAACATTCCAAACCTCTTATAACATTGTAAGGACACCCCTTGGCCAAAAAAAGTTGGGTTAGACCCCTTGAAATCACACAGTTGACGTTTTAAGGGCACATTTGACCAATTACTTCATCTGCAAGCAACTGAAGAATTCTCTGACTTCCACATGGAATTTTCTCATGAAAATTGACACCTAGAATACTCTTGACATATAGAAGACTTTGCCCAAATGAAATGGACAAAGTTGTGAGGTTTTGATGCCTGAATCTCAAACCCTAGTTTAGGTGCCTTGTGTAGGAGCTTTACCTTGTCCTAAGACCTCTGATGATCATGCAACCTTTTGAGCTTTTGCACATGAACTTGAACTTGTAAATGGAGTGTAGACCCCTTATAGGACTTGTACAAAACCATTGGGACCCTTGTCATGGCTTGTGATGCCTCAAGAACCTCCACAGATGACCATATGCCTAATGCTAAGACATGAAGAATTTAATGCCTCATCTTTCCATGCTAGGATGATAAGAAAATGATATGTTCATGATGAATATGATGTGATATGATGCTTAAAATGAAGAGGGAAAATTTGGGGTGTTACACACACCAAAGAGGATTTTTTGCAATTTCACAAGCCAAGTCATTTTGTGACCTCTAATCATTCTCTAAACATCATACAAACATACTACAATGCATTGTGACCAAAATTGCCCAAAGAATCATTCCATTTCATGCCTTGAACTTCAAGAAATTCAAAAGGGGCCAAACTTATTCAAATTTGCAAAAGGGGATGAAACTTCTCACACACTTGCTGTATCACCCCAAAACATTTTCCATGGTTCTCCTTGATCTTTGTTGAGCCAAGACATGCTCTAAAACAGCTGCAACATGAGCCCATACCTCAAGTATACCTAATGTTGACATTTTGGCAACTTGCCCATACCAATCACCACAGGCCACCACCCACTTTCTGACCTATCAAACAATGTTATATGGACAAAAAGCAACTGATAACATACAACACACATGCTTGAAACCTCAGATTCACCAAGTTTCACAAAAATCACCTTCAAGCAAAAGCTTTTGAAACACTCAGCTCAGCCACTAAAACTTCAAACAAACTTCACCATTCATTCAGAAATGATCCATAGAACATAAACCAACCATCAAACAAGCCTCAAAGCCCCTCTACACAAAACACGACTCTGGTGCAGCAAGAGTGCAACCTCTCATTCCAGCCATTCTAAACTCCATCAAAGCATTCCAACACCATCAGGAGGTCAAGAGGAATAGATTTGCACAAGAGAAGAGGTCCAAAAGCTCCAAACTGAGAAAGCTCAAGCTCAGGTAACCTCAAGAAATTTTTTTCCAGAAATGAAATTTTAAGTTCCTAAATGATTCTTTATGATTCACTGGTCATGTTGATGTGTTTAGAATTGAAAATGGTTGCGTATTGAGCATTTCACAAGCTTCTGAAATTTCTGTTTGATTTTTCGTTTTGCTTCGAATCATGCTGTTCATGTGAAATAAATAAAATTTGTTGGTTGATTCTTGTTTAGAGTGATGTAAGGATCATTTCTGGAGAGTTTGAGAGCTTAGGGTTGCGTATTAAGTGAGATAGCATGTTTGGCTAGCCGGAGAAGATGACCGGAGCTAGCTCCGGTCACCTGAGAGTGATTAGAACCCTAATTAGGGTTTAGTGGCCAGGTTTAAATGTCAACCCTTGGATTTAGGTTCCCGCGTGCATGAAAGGCTCAGATCATTTCACTTAAGTTTAAATATTAATTAATTAGGTTAATTAGTTAATTAAGCTAAATTCAATCTCACCCACTCATCTGCGCGCACAGTCAAACCAGGTTTAAACCACAGCCATTGGATCAGTTGACTTCACTTATTTTCATTTTCATTTCATTTATTTTCTTTACCATTTTATTTAAAATACTTAGAAAAATCATAAAATATTTTTCTTCACCCAAAAACATTTTTATTTTTATTTTTTGCATTAAAAATCATTTTAAAAATATTTTAATGTTTATTTTAATTAATTAATGGAAATTAATTAATTAAGATACCATTTAGGTTTCTAAAAATTCCAAAAAAAATTCACATTGCATCTTAGGACATTTAGAAACATTGTCAAACCATTCATACAAATTTATTTTTGGCTTTGATCCAATTTTGACATTTTCCTTGAATTTAGGGTTCATAAAAATCCCTTTTTGGAACCCTAACTTTGAAAATTCTTTTCTGCCTAACCATGAAGGGTTTGATATTGGTTCTTTTTGCATTGTTCTTCATATAACATGTAGTTTCTAGGATATTTTTTTCACAAATTTATCTTGCATTTTCCATTTGATTTGCATTGTTCCTCTTAAGGTACCCAAAAAACCCTAGTTAACTTAGAAAAATAACAACTTTCCTTAGGTTAAGAGTTATACCTTCTCCTTTGGGGTGTGATATCATATGGGGTTAGGGTTTGTTTGAGCTCATTTGTAAATTTTTATCATGTGATTTTCTTTCTATTTTTGACATTTGCATCTCATCCTTTCATGTAACCCTAATTTTTCATCCATACTTGCATCTTACATTGCATTGCATGAACATGTGAACTTTCCATGACATTCTAAGCACTTGTATGCCATCTTAGACATCTTAAGACATTTCTTGAACTTTTCTTGGTCATTTCTTCATACATTTTCTATGCATTGCATCCATTTCATTTCATAAGCATCCATGTGTTTTCATGCTTCCTACATGCTTCATTTGCATTCTTTCTCTTTGTATGATCATTCATAGCACTTGGTTTGCCTTTGCATCATCTTATAGCATCATTTGCATCATGTGTTTGATTCTGGTTTTGGTTTTTACCTTTGCATATGTTCATTTTCATTTCATTTCTTTCCTTATGCTAACATTTTCAGGTGGTAAGTTAACTTGAGAAGTGAATTTGCCTTCACTTCTCATTTCTCTTCTCATTTCTTCATATGCATCATTGCTGCATTTTTCTTTGCTTTAGAGTGAGCTTGCTCATTCATTTTCATCATTCACTTTCTTTCTCCAAGTTACTTATCTTCTTCAGTGAAGTAAGTAACTTGTTTCATCTGCTTCTCCTCCTTTCATCTGCTTCTTCCATTGGTGGCTTCTCTGAAGATCTTTCTCTTAAGCCTCACAAACCATAGGAACATCTAAGCATGACAATAATTAGGGTTGTAATTAGTTCCCCTTTTAGCTTTTACCTTTGTGTCTTCTTTGTGTCTCTTTTCTCATCTCATCATTAGAGACTAAACCTTTAAGGTTTTAGGACTTTGGAATTAGGGTTATGCCTGCATCCTTCTCTTAGGATGGAGTGTATAACTTTAAATCTAAGTGTTAAAACCTTAATCTGTTTAAACCTCTTAATCAATACATCTTAATAATTACTAAGACATTAACTTGTAACTTGGGCCTTGCATTAGGATTCTAATTCTTCCTTTATTGGTTAAGAAGGACTAACCCTAGTGTTAATGGACAAGTCCCTCTCAAGTTGTCCTACAAATCATAAAAATCACTTCTTAATCTCATCCTTAATTTAAATCCATTTAATAAAGGTTTGTTTTGTCATGAGGTTAATCCCTAATCATGGATTAAGTTGAGGTATCTTCCTCAGCTTAAGTATACTCATCTATTATCCTTCTATTAGGATGGTGTAATGAGTTCACTAATCATTGATTATGGATTAAAATCATTACTTAACACTAAACAAAACCACAAAAAACATATAAATAATCACAAGTAGGTTAATGATCTTAATCTTACATTATCATGGTAATTAAGTTGAGATGTTTATCTCATACTTAAGGTATTCTCATTATCCCTAATCAAAGGGAGGATATGATGAGCTTACTAACCCTTGGTTTAGGCTTAAGCTCATTAACTTATGACAAACACCAAAAACAAATAAAATATTGAAAACAAAAAACAAACAATGATCGTCTCCTTCAGGATTCTTTTCTCATCACACTCATTCATAAACTAGAACTTGCTTCTTCCGTCTGATGCAAGACAGTTAGCACTTGAGCCAGACAAGATATACCATTGAGCATAGACAAGTAAGCAGTTCACCAGTCAATTTATCTTTCAGTCTCTTTGAGTCGAACTATGGTGTTCTGACTTCCTCATTGCACGAGAGGATACGTAGGCATAACTTAACTGTTATCGAACAAAAGTCTCTTTGTCTTCCCCCTCTCTCAGCATTCTCTTTTAAAAGCCTCATTCCTGAGCACTTCACTCCATTTTCTTGCACTGACACTTGTATATTCTTTTCCAACTTTTGCACACAGATAGCACAAACATTACCCCTTTAAACACAATCTTTTAAGCGTGGATCCCGTCGAGTACGACAGACAATCTGGGTGCTAATACCTTCCCAGGTTGTAACCAACCCCCTTTCTCAGTTTCTCTGGTTCGAAACCATCTTATCCATATTTTCTAGGTTTATGCAGCATTACCTTTCCTTCGGGATAAAAATGCCTAGCTGTCGACTCTATTCATCTTCACCTTCATTCTTCATTTCGCCGACCGTTCGCGTCTGTACCCTATCTGACCAGGTGTCTTTTCGGGGGAGCGACAAACATGTTATTGTACTTTTTGAAAATGGAATGATCCAATCTACAACTTTCATGACCAACAATTTTTCATTTGAAGCATTTTTGGTTGAGAAAGAGGAGGTTGAAGAACTTTCCCAAAATGGAAAGTTTCCATTACAAGTCATTTCCATTTTTGGCAACTTTTGGTTTAGCCCAAATTTCTTCAATTTTGTGAACTTCCAAGCACTTCAATGATCAAATAAAGATCATATAACTTCAATTTGATGACAATATCACTTTGGTCCCATTGTTGGGGACCTCAGATGCCCTGATTTTGCTCGGACTTACTAAAGAAGTTACCCTATGAACAAATGACTTCCACAATGAATTTCTTCATCAAACTTGGTAAATATGATCCTTATAAAATCTTAAGAAAATTAGAAACAAGAATGGCCCAAAAATTTGGAGTTTTGGCCTTTGAAACCAAAACCCTAATTTTGGTCATTTGTGTAGTGAAAACCCTAGCTCTGCTTCCATGCCTTGCCAGTTATTGTGATTTCTTGGCTTCTTTGACCTTTGAGAGACATAATATTATTATTGAACACACATGGACCCTCTTGGAATGATTAGAGACCTTTGGAGTGACTCAGATGGATCCTTGGATTGCTCAGATCACAAACCCTAGGTGCAGATGAACTTGAACTTATGCAGATGAAACAAAATGCAATATGAGACGGTATGCTTATGCTAATGCAAATATGAAAGATTACAATCCATGGTGTGAAATTGGTGAGGGAAAATTTGGGGTGTTTACAGCTGCCCCTATTCAAGCATGAGTTAGTTGTGCAGGATGTAAGCGCCTGGCTTAACAGACAAACAAGATAACTTGTGGTTGAATACCAAAGATAGTCCAGAATTTGCACTCACTGGGGAGAAGAAGAAAAGGGATATAAATTGTAAAAGAAAGTGTAGCATGATTATTAAATGAAATCAATGGAGGACGACCATCGAGCAGAGGACGACTGCTGGGGATAAAGCAATGACGGGGACGACCGACATGTTGGGGAAATAAAGAGATCATGATGGGGACGACCATCAAGTAAAGTAAAAAGGTTCTCTGGGGATTAAAGTAAAGGAAATGATGGGTATGGCCATCAGGTTTGCAAAGTAAAGTAAACAACGATGGGGACGGCCATCGGTTCAAAGAATAAATGAAATATTGATGAGGGACGGTCATCAAAGGTGAAGGACGATCACCTAGCAGGGGACGACTTCTCTTTATCACGACATAGGACGAATGTCGGATAGAAAAGGTCGACGATGGGGATGGCCATCGGATAAGCATGATGAAGGACGATCATCAAGAGGTGAAGGACGATCACCTAGCAGGGTACGGCTGCTCTCGGGATTTTATCACAACATAAGACGAATTTCGGATAACAAGATCAACGATGGGGACGACCATCAGATGAAAATGATGAGGGACGGTCATCAAAGGGTGAAGGACGATCACATAGCAGGGGACAGCTGCCAAACATCACAACATAAGACGAATGCCGGATAGAAAAGGGTTCCAATAATGGAGACTCCACTGGGGAAAGGGATGAGAGACGGTCATCCAAAGGTGAAGGGCGATCACCTAGCAGGGGATGGCTGCTAAAATTATCACGACATAGGACGAATGTCGGATAGAAGAAAACGTTGCTTTGCTGGCGACCTACCGGGGGATGGTAAACATGGACGAGTGCTTACGCTCAAGAATAAAAGGTATAAGTGTTTTGACATTGTGTATAGATTAAAGATGCGGACGAGCATCCGTAAGACCATGATACAAACGAGTATCGGTAGAAACAAACGCTGACACGTGTTCAGAGATGATGATACGAACAAGTAACAACTGGTTAACAAAGAACACAGACGTGTGTCGAATCTGTTGAAAAGTGATAATATATACAAGATACGGACGAGTATCTGTATAAGTACGAGTGAGTATTATTGGTGAAGCATGAGCAAGACACGGACGAATGTTTAATTTGCTGGGGAAAAGTGTGACACGGACGAGTGTCAGAAGAGAAAGTGTATAAGTTATGAACAAACATTTGTATATGAGAGTGTAAAAGGTGTTTCGGCGACCTGTGGGGATAGGATGACACGAACGGGTGTCGAAAGGAGTGTCTTATGGAGAAGTGTCTGGTTTGCAACAAGTGTTTGGGCAACCATGCTGGGGAATGGTGACACGGACGAGTGTCAGAAGAGTATGTATAGGTATTTGTATCTGAGAAGTCAAAGAGGGTATTTTTGGCTTATATCTGTAGGGGAGTGATATGACACGAACAAGTGTCGAAAGAGTACATATGAACATGTATCTGTGTTGGAGAATGCAAAGGGGATGCTTTGGCCTTTTACTTGCAAGTAATGTGAGCTTTTATATACATTGCTGATGAGATACTGATGGTATTTGCAGGTGACTGGTTCGAACCATGCTTGTGATCATGCAAATGTTTGATTTTTGCCGTAATGCTCCGTATTAGACTGAATGCTACGCTTTGTGGGGAAAAAATGATGCGAATGCTATGCTTATGCAAAAAGAAACCAATCCGGGATTTGGATCCCGCTGTTGTGAAGATCTATGGCTGATCTGCTTGGAGGAGTATCCCAACTGGGGGAAGATCATTGGTCGATCTGTTAGGATATATAGCTCTGCTCGGGGAAATAGATCCTTAAAACAAATCCTTGTAAGGAGAAACCCATCTGGGGTGAAGGAAACTTTCATCACTTTGTTGTATAAGGGTTTAAGGTATTGCTCTTCTGGGGAGAGGTTGGAACTCTGCGGGGATATAGTCTTTAGAGACCTGGCACTCTGTTTGGGGAAGAAAAGATCACCGAACGATCTTCTTAGAGAAATCCGTGGGGATCCCGGCTGGGGAAGATTCTGTTGAATAGACTTATGCTAAGGATGAGGAGGTTTTGACAACTCCGCTGGGAAAAGCATTCCGGATGTTGCTTGGAGAGAAGGTATGCTAGGGAAGTGTGTTTGGCATGCCTCATGCTCCGCGTTGAATACCTGCAATCTGTTAAGAAAGACGCACAAGTATCCCGAGGTATCCCTTACCAGATTCCGTCATAGGAGTTAGAGATTCCTGAGAGTAAATACATTTCCTGCAAGCATTTATTAAGAATGGCTCATTTGTTTTATGCAAGTATTATATCATGGATATTGAACATCTTGCAAACGGAACGAAAATGTACAAGACAAGGTGTGACTGAAAATCTGATTTTATTAATATGGGTGCCCTGAATTGGAAAATACAGTCAAAGAAACAGATCCCCTGAAATGACGAGATTGTTATAAATTGAGAAAAGTAAAGGTGCTGACAATGTTGACGACGCTCCGGTGAGCTTTCCTTGTTATGACCTGTATGACCTTGACGCTCTTCTCATCTTACTTTCTGAAGAAGGTTGATTCTGACCGATGCTTTAACTCTTTCGAAGCTTACCATATTGTGAGTAATACAGACGAATTCAGAATGCAGTTGTTCGCTTATTCCCTGATTTTGCGTGGATTGCCCTTTCGGGTTTTCAATCCACCGGGATACCCATTTTTGCCTGAGCTGTCCAATGCGGCCTTTCAACTCAGTGGGTGTACATTTTTTATTTTTTCCCTTATTTTTTCCCGAGCCTTTGATTCTGTTTTTGACTCGCCGGGATGCCCTATTTTTGCCTTGACTTACATTTTGTTTTTATGTCCAACGGGTCTTTTATACGAAGTATTTTTTAACTGCATCTGAATTTACAGGGGATAAGAAATCTTCACCATCCATAGTAGTGAGCATCAGTGCTCCACCAGAGAAAACCTTCTTTACTATGAATGAACCGCCGTAGTTCGGAGTCCACTTGCCCCTGTGGTTTGTATAAGGAGGGAGAAGTCTTTTCAGCACAAGATCTCCCACTTGGTATTCCCGAAGTCTGACTTTATGATCGAAGACTTTCTTTATTCTCTTCTAATATAACTGCCCATGACAGATAGCAGCTAACCTCTTTTCTTCAATCAGACTCAACTGATTGTACCGTGATCGGACCTATTCCGCTTCATTCAGCTTTACATCCATCAGTACCCGTAAGGAGGGTAGCTCAACTTCAACAGGTAGGACTGCCTCCATACCATACACAAGTTGATACGGTGTTGCCCCAGTGGATGTTCTGATTGAGGTTCGATACCCATGCAAGGCAAATGGTAGCATTTCATGCCAGTCTTTGTAATAACCACCATCTTCCGCACAATCTTCTTGATATTCTTGTTAGCCGCCTCAACAGCGCCATTCATCTTTGGCCTGTAAGGAGAAGAGTTGTGATGTTGGATTTTGAAGTCCCGGCACAGTTCTGCCATCATTTTGTTGTTCAAAACCATTATCAGTATTGATTCACTCAGGTACTCCATATCGACAGATGATGTCTCTCTTCAGGAATCTGGCTACCACTTGTCTGGTGACGTTTGCATACAAAGCTGCTTCAACCCATTTGGTAAAATAATCAATGGCTACTAGGATGAATCTGTGGCCGTTTGAAGCGGTCGGCTCGATCTTTCCAATCATGTCAATGCCCCACATTGCAAAGGGCCAAGGTGAAGATATCACGTTCAAAGGATTTGGAGGCACATGCACTTTGTCTGTGTAGATCTGGCATTTATGGCACTTTCTGGCATAGGCACAATAGTCTGCATCCATTGTGATCCAGTAGTAACCTGATCGTAATAATTTCTTAGCCATTGCATGTCCTCCAGCATGGGTACCGAAAGATCCTTCATGCACCTCGTTCATCAGCAAGTCTGCTTCTTTCTTATCAACACATCTGAGAAGAACCATGTCAAAGTTTCACTTGTATAACGAACCATCAGCATTAAGGAAGAAACTACCAGCCAACCTTCTTAATGTCTTCTTATCATTGGATGATGCCCCAGGTGGGTATGTTTGATCCTCCAAGAAGCTTTTGATATCATGGAACCAAGGCTTGTCATCTTTAGCAATGTCCACAGAGAATACATATGCTGGTCGGTCTATTCTGGATACCGAAATCCACGACACATAATTGGCAGTTTGAACCTTGATCATGGAAGATATGGTAGCCACAGCATCTGCGAACTGATTTTCATCTCGAGGGATATACTCAAGTTTAACTGTTGTGAAGAAAGTCAATAATCTCCTCGTGTAGTCACGGTATGGAATTAGATGCTCTTGGTGAGTGTACCATTTGTCGTTGGTCTGATTGATTACCAAAGTTGAATCTCCGAATACAATCAAAGTCTTGATCTTGAGGTCAATAGCTTCCTCCAGACCCATGATACAGGCTTCGTATTCAGCTTTGTTGTTAGTGCATGCAAAGGTGAGTTTTGCTGAGAAAGGCACATGAACTCCTTTAGGTGTAATGAGCACTGCACCAACTCCTCGACCATTCATATTGACAGCCCCATCAAACATCATTGTCCACACTTCTTCTGGGTCAGGCCCTTCAGTGTGAACAAGCTCTTCATGATCATTTGCTTTCAGAAACATGATGTCTTCATCCGGGAAGTCAAATCTCATGGGCTGGTAATCATCAATGGGTTGCTCAGCTAGATAGTCAGACAATACACTGCCCTTGATAGCCTTTTGAGATGTGTACTGATTGTCATACTCTGTCAGAATCATTTTCCATCTTGCAACCCTTCCGGTAAGTGCTGGCTTCTCAAATATGTACTTGACGGGGTCCATTTTTGAGATCAACAAAGTAGTGTGAGTCAACATATACTGTCTTAGTCGGCGAGTAGCCCACGCTAAAGCATAACAAGTTTTCTCGAGCAGTGAATAACGTTGTTCACAGTCGGTAAACTTTTTGCTTAGGTAGTATATTGCATACTCTTTTCGACCAGACTCATCATGCTGGCCCAACACACACCCCATTGATCCTTCTAATACTGTCAGGTACATTATTAGAGGTCTTCCTTCAACTGGAGGCATAAGAATTGGAGGTTCTTGTAAGTACTCCTTGATTTTGTCAAAAGCCTTCTGACAATATTCGTTCCACTTGACCGTTTATTCTTTTCTTAACAATTTGAACAAGGGTTCACAGGTTGCAGTGAGATGAGATATGAACCTTGATATATAGTTCAATCTACCTAAGAACCCCCGAACTTCCTTCTCAGTCCTAGGTGCAGGCATCTCCTGAATGGCTTTGACTTTGTCAGGATCAACTTCAATTCCCTTTTCACTTACGATAAATCCCAGCAGTTTACCGGACCGCACCCCGAATGTACATTTGTTGGGGTTTAGCTTCAGCTGATACTTTCTCAGACGCTTGAACAACTTCAGCAGATTCACCAGATGATCTTCTTCAGTGAGGGACTTGGCAATTATGTCATCCACGTAGCATTCAATTTCTTTGTGGATCATGTCATGGAACATTGTTACCATAGCCCGTTGATAAGTCGCACTAGCATTCTTCAGTCTAAAAGGAATTACCTTGTAACAAAATGTGCCCTAAGGTGTGATGAAGGTTGTCTTCTCTATGTCTTCGGGTGACATCTTGATCTGATTATACCCAGAAAGCCATCCATGAAAGAAAACACCGAGAACTGAGTTGTGTTGTCCACCAATACATCAATGTAAGGTAATGGGAAATCATCCTTCAGGCTAGCTCTGTTCATATCTCGGTAATCCACGTACATATGCACCTTGCCATCCTTCTTAGGCACAGGTACAATGTTAGCAACCCACGGCGGGTAACTAGTTACAGCAAGGAAACCAGCGTCCCACTGTTTTTGTACTTCTTCTTTAATCTTCATGGCCATATCTGGGCGAGTACGGCGTAGCTTTTGTGTAACACCCCAAATCTACCTGGCGGAAATTCATAAATCAGAGTTTAAAAATTCAACAACAAAACAGGATATTACATTTTTTTCAACTTAAACAAATTCATTTAATTTCATGAACATCGATACATAACACTTTCAAACAGGATGAAACTATAACGTCAACTCTAATTCAATTCATTGAAGTAAAACAACTTTTACAAATAGGCAGCGGATCCACAAATATTCAACTTTGCATCATTTAACAACTTTTTCAACCTAACAACTTAGTAATAACATGTTTTTCATTGAGACAACTTAAAATAACAACAACTAAATATAACAACAAAACAATTAAGCGTTCATCCCCCCGAGTGTTACGTATCAGAGAGATGACACTGACTTGATTATGAAAGTAAGCAACTCTAAACTGGAATACCTG
The DNA here is from genome assembly GCA_963966055.1 of Lathyrus aphaca. Lineage (NCBI taxonomy): Eukaryota > Viridiplantae > Streptophyta > Magnoliopsida > Fabales > Fabaceae > Lathyrus > Lathyrus aphaca. The sequence continues at coordinate 258,284,203 of OZ014525.1, read as the reverse complement.
CACGTTACCAATCAAGGTAACATTCAACAACAAAAAGGGGTGAGATATCGAACCATATAAACAAGAGTATGATAATTAATACGCTAGATAGAATCATACAATTTTCACACTATCTACAACAACGTCTTACTAAACACCCCAAACAACCAACATATTTTATCATCTTAATTCGCATATCAACATAATCAATTCCAACTATAACTTTAGCATACACACCTTCATCAACTTCGACGAACGTTTACAACATATTCAACTCCTTCAATATCAGCATAATCGACATTACAAACATAAATATATAAACAACTCAGGCAACATAATCCTATAATTAACTCATCCATCATAATAATATAATCAACTCAGCAACATAATCAACTTGTCCAACATAATAATATAATCAACTTAGCAACATAATCAATTTATCCAACATAATAATATAATCAACTTAGCATGAACCACTTACTCGACATAATCAACTTAAACCACATAATCCACTTAAGTATACATAAACAACTTATTCATCTTGAGCAACATACACAACTTTATCAATGTAGGCAACAAGAACAACTTCATCAACTCGACAACATAAACAACACAAACAACATAATTAATGCGACACGGAATGTGACTCGACTGTGCATATGCATGTGGTACCATCAGAGTAAAACTCCCTACTTAAAATATACCAGGTTATCGAGGTATCTGCAAGGCATAAGCCTTCAACTTAATAAAACTGCCAATCCAGGCCAACATGGTGAGCATCCGATCCAACTTAAAAATGCAGTAGATGCCATGAGACCAACAACGCAACATATAAACAATGAACAACTCAAGCGACATACCACAACAACGTAACAACTTAAATCCAACATGATTCAACATTTGCCATAGGCCTACAACTTTCAACGTTGGCCATACGACCTACAACTTTAACATCAACATTGGTCTTACGACCTACAACTCCAATAATCAATATTGGTCCTTCGACCTTCAACTTAAGAATACCCAAATACCAGAACAAAATGACACATTCAACATCCAAGAAAAATCTACACAGTCATTACATATTCAATAAAATAGACCGACTAAATTTACCTACTAAATATTATGAACTACCTCGTCAATTTTCATTAAATTTCGGGCAACTAAATTCTCTGCTTAAATCGGCTAAGTCGGCACAACTTAATTTGCTAAAACTACTGATAAACTACACTTATTCTGCTAAATTCCAATTTACCAATATATGCATTTCTCTACTACTATATCTTAACTTTTACCTAATTCAATCCTGCTACAATATTATTACCTGCTAAATTTCATTTTTTGGTTATACCTGCAACTGTTTTCTGCTAACCTCTTAACCTGCACTTTCTGCTAATTTCCATAATTCAGTGTTATTCTGAAAACTGGTTTCTTATTGTTCCTTTTATATTAATTAAAATGCTAAGCAACCATTACTAATTATACTTCTCCCTAATCCTACTAATTTATGATTTAGAAATTATATAATTTAGGATGAATCCATAAAATTATTTAAGAAAAGAAAATAGGAATTAATTAAAAATTTGAGAACTCCCTCATTAACTACAGGGTGGCCTGCACCACCCTTCACTCTCCAATCACTATGGCCAGCGCCATAGGTGGGAAAGGGATCCCTATGGCCTGCACCATAGTCCCTTATGTAGCCACTTATGTGGCCTTCTCCCCACTACCATGGCCTGCGCCATGAATTACTTTCTTGTAACATGGCTTGCGCCATGTGTCCAACACAGGTGTGGCCTGCGCCACATCTCTCAATTTATACTACCGGTCCTGTTCGTCGTCCCCAAATTTCAATTTCCGGAATCCACAAATTAACAACAATTTCTCGACAACTAATCCAGCCACAATCATGAAAATTCGATTATTCAATTATCATAAAATTATGTTCTTTACGACAAATCAACACAACATGATCAATACGAAATTAACATCCGACAGTATAGAAATTATAAAATCCCAATCCTGCATAATAATTATCATAATCTCGATTATAGAGTTCGAACCCCACCCTTACCTTAATCGATGGCCGTTTCGAATCTCCGATCGACTTTCCGATTGGGTTTCCGACGGTGACTTCTCGTAACCGTTTTCTCCACTTTTCCTCGTTCCCCAATTTTACTCGTTCTACTTTTCTAAACTTCTATTGATTCCCCCTTCTCCTCTTGACTTATTCTCCTCTTTATTCTTATTTTTATTATAATTATTATTATAATAATTCAATCTTAATTGGGCTTTCTAATCCGCACCCCCACGACTTCTACTATCCATGCCACAACTAGGCCCACTTAAATCAATACTCTCATAATTCCATAATATTAATTCCAATTATTATTTCTCCCGACTAAACCGACTAATTACCGGCTATCAAATAAATTACCCAAACTACCAAATCAACGTATTCAACTATAAACGCAAAATATCCAATATTATTATCCACATCTTAAATCAACTTATTTAATAAATTCAACTCGAATCAACTTGTAAACATCAACGAATTATTCCAATATTTTGGAAACCAACTTAAATCAACTTCGAATACGCAAAACATCACAAATCAATACAACACAATAAACTTATATTTAATTAAATAATTAATTAAATAAACGGGCGTTACATTTTTCTTTACTGGAGGGAAATCTTCCTTTAATGGCAGCTTGTGCATAACAATATCCGTATCTAGACCTGTCATGTCTTGATAAGACCAAGCAAAGACATTGACGTATTCTCGAAGCATGTTAATGAGCTGTTCCTTTAATGAAGCTTGCAGACCGGCCCCAATCTTCACTTCTTTCAAATCCTCTTTGGTACCAAAATTAACTGTTTCAACCTCCTCCTGATGAGGAGTGATCACTTTCTCTTCTTACCTCAACAACCTGGCTAACTCTTCAGGTAACCCATGGTCTTCTTCAACCCGTTCATCAGCTTGATTAATTGGATTATCGAAGTCATAAAAGGTCATAGTAGTGTTGTTGTCGGTGCAATCTGGAGGATAATCTATGCAAAGGTTGAGATTGGTTCGTTTTAGTGATCAATTTTAATCTTGTTTAGAAAGAGTGAAAATGAAGTTATTATTTTAAAAACATTGCCATTTTATTGTTTTGTACAAAAGTGAAAAATGAAAAGACAGAAAGCGAAAAAGAGACTTGTTTGCAAAAGATGTCTGATATTCATTGATTAATCCATTTGCACAAAATTACAATATGGCCCTATTACAAAATGAGATCTGACACCTTGGGCAAGATGCAGGACTTGATGCATGCTAAAAAGACAGGAAATAATAATTACTCTGCAGGAGTAACCCTTATAATTTCCTGGGAAGACCAGTTAAGGACTTGGTTCCCCGGGATCCTTGGACGTATCCAGCTCTCCAGGTTGCGGTCGCTTTCCGCCTCGTCTTCCAGGTTGTTAACAGCATCTGGGGTGAGCATCCCCCCACTGATGAACTTGGGCTCTTTAGCAGCCTCTGATTGATCTTGTCGGAATGGTTTGTAACCCAAACCGAATCTATCTTCCTTCTTCTCTACTGGCAGCAGCTTGCCCCAGCCTTGGGCATTACCATCTTCAACAACCTTCCGGGCTTGCTGATAGGAGACAATTGATGTACCCATCATGTCTTCCTGGGATGCAGCAAATACTTCAGTCGTCGCCTCATTGAAATTCAGGGCCTCGAACCCCTGGCTCATAGTTTCATTGATTTCACCATCCATCTCAATATACTTGTATGTAGCCAGCTGGCTAACAAATATGTCCTCCTCACCACAGATGGTGATAATCTGTCCTTCCTATTCATATTTCAGTTTCTAGTGAAGGGTTGACGTTACTGCGCCTGCGGCGTGAATCCAAGGTCGACCTAACAAACAGCTGTATGTCGGCTGTATGTCCATCACGTAGAAAGTAGTCTTAAAGACTTGCGGACCGATTATCACTGGTAGCTCCACCTCTCCAAGAACAGATCTTTTGGAGCCATCAAAAGCCCTGACCACAAGATTACTTGGCCGGAGAGCTATTCCATCATATTCGAGCTTGACAAGAGCTTTCTAGGGTAAGACATTGAGTGAGGACCCAGTGTCTACAAGAACATGAGATGGTACAGCTCCTTTGCACTCCAGGGTTATGTGAAAAGCTTTGTTGTGGTGATGTCCTTCTGTGGTCAAATCAGCATCAGTGAAACCTAGCCCATGGCTAGTATTGACATTTGACACCACTGTTTCCAGCTGATTCACTATGATATTTTCCGGCACGTAGGCAGCGTGCAGAACTTTGAGTAGTGCATCCCGATGGGCTTCGGAACACAACAGCAGGGATAAGATAGAGATCTTTAAAGGAGTCTGGTGGAGCTGGTCCACAACTTTATAGTCACTTCTTTTAATTATCCTCATAAATTCATCCTCATCCTGATCAAAGGATGATTTATGAGTTTCTTTTGGTGCAGATTCTTCAGGTATCACACTCTTCCCTTTGGCTTTGGCAGCAGCCTCCGCCTCAGTATTAATTCTGGGAGCTTGTGACGCGAAGAGAAATTTGCTTCGGGTGAAGCCTCCGCCTCCCCCGACATTATCCACTTGGGGAGTGAGAACTGGAGAATCAAGAAGGACTTTCTCTCCATTGCAGTAAAGGTCAGCACCATAATGCCATGGTACAACACTGTCTTTATCTTATGGGATTGGCCCGGGCACCGTGATAGTGATTGGGCTTACTGCAGTAGATGTTGGAACCGTAATAGTTTGTAGATCATAAAAGATGGTGATAGGACTTCTTGTGGATATTGCAGGTGGTGAATTGAAGCTTGATTGAAGCTGTTGTTGAGATTGTTGTTGAAAGTTGCTAGAGTTCGGGACCGTTGTCGGGTCATAATAAATTGTAACTGTGGAGACTTCATTGTTGGTTGTTGCTGGAGTTGTAGAAGGAGATGAAATGGAACTTTTGTTTGTTGAAGTGAAGGAAGAAATGGTTGCTGAATTTGTAGATGAATCAGTAGGAACAATTGTTGTTGCAGTTGTAGAAGGATCAATAGGAACAATGGTCGTTGCAGTTGTAGAAGATTCACTTGTTGTTGACAAAAGAGTTGTTGGTGTTGTAGAAGCGGTTGTTGTAATTTGCATAATGCCTTCTCTGATCAAGCCATTAATTCCACTCCTCAAGCTTGCACACTCATTCTCGGAAAGTTTGCAAGATTCACAACAGGCCTCACAACCTGGAAACACTTGGCATTTCAAAAGCTGGGCTTTAACCTCTGCCAGAGGTGTCTGAATACTTGCAATATCTTCTAGTAAACTCATGGGTGAGCCTTCCTCTATAGCATTAATCCTTGGCCCAATGTGGCTTGGCATAGGATTTTTTACGACATTGGGAGGTGGTGCAAAGTTCAGGGCCTTTGAATCTACCAGATCCTGGACCTTCATATGCAGGGCTCTGCATTTTTCCGTAGAGTGACCTGGTGCATTGGAATGAAAATCACACCTAGCGTTGACATCATAGTTTCTTGGAAGGTTCTGAGGATCAGGTGGAGCCAATGTCCTCAACTCAACAAGATTGAGCTTTAGGAGTTGTGGCAGTAATGTAGCATATGGCATTGGAATAGGGTCAATCACCCTGTTGATCTGAGATGGCCGCTGTTGAAAAGGGCGTTGTTGTTGATTGTTGTTATTATTATGGTATGATCTCTGTTGAGGAAATTGTTGTTTTTGCAGAAAGTGTTGTGGTTGTTGAGTATACTGAGGAGGTGGAGTAGGAATAGTAACAGCAACAACCGTTCTGGGCAGATATTGGGGTCTCCCTCTTCCCATGTGCACAGAGTTTGTTTCACCAGATCTACGGGGCCCAGCAAATGGCTTTCTTGTACTGCTTGAACTGGCACCATTGTCGGAGATCTTTCCCATCTTCAGTAGGCTCTCTATTCTTTCCCCAGCTATCACCAGATCTGAAAAGCTGGTGGGAGAAAATGCAGCCAATCTATCAATATAGGTACCCTGGAGAGTGTTCATGAACATGTCTGCCATCTCTCTTTCAGACATCGGGGGTTGAACTGCAGCATCCAGTTGCCTCCACCTGTGGGCATACTCTCTAAAACTTTCACGGAAAGACTGAGACATTCCCATCAGAAGGGTCCTGTTTGGAGCCATGTCCAGATTATATTGATACCGACGGATGAAAGCTTCAGCCAAGTCTTTCCAGCTTCTTACTGTGGCTATGGTCAAGTGGGAATACCATTCTCGGGATGCCCCTGTCAAGCTATCCTAGAAGTAAAACATCCACAACTTCTCGTCCATGGTGTATGCTTTTAATCTTCCCAAGAATGACTGAAGGTGGGTACATGGGCAAGATGTGCCATTATATCTTTCAAAACACGGGGGTTTGAACTTGTGAGGAATTCTCACCCCTTCCACCAATCCCATGTCCATGACATCAAAACCTAGAGAGTTTTGGGATTCAAGAGACCTCAGCTTCTCTGCAATTTCATCCAACCGACGGTCGTAAACTTCGTCTCCAGCCCCTACCACAGTAAATTGCTCTTCTTCAGGATCCTCCTGCAAGACCCTTCCTCCAGTAGTGTTACCCTGAGTATTTCTTATGGCATTGACATTTGGGTTCAGATGATCTCCAAACTCTAGTGGATCAGTGCGAGGCTGTACGTGATCGTTGTTACTGGTACCTCCTGTACCTGGATGGTGTTCTTCAGGAGTTTGTCGCTCAACCAACTCCCCCAGTCTTTCCTGGCTCTGAGCTAGACCTGTCATCACTGTCATGAATTGAGTCATTTGATTTCTCATCTCAACCCTTTCATTAGCCATCTGGGCCCTCACTTCATTCAAGTCGTGTTGAACTTGATCCATCTGAAGTCCCAGAAGGTTGTTTCTTGTCGAGTACCGGTGTATTCTGTTGACAGGGAACACTCTTCTGCGAGCAATGTTTCCTGAAACCACAACAAAGTGAGAAACAACAATAAAACAAAAACCTACAAAACAAAGAAAATGTTAGTATGCAATGCAGGATGCCTATTTGTCTTCCAAGGGTATCCAATTTGGTTCTTTGGTTTTGACCTTTCCAGACCTCGAGGAAATGCTGATGACGTTGTGAAGAGAGATAAAGCCCACCAAAAATAATACAAACCATATATATTACAAATAGTGAAGATACATAGTTTGATTACAATAAATTTCCCATGGTGGATCAAAATACAACAATAAAATCAAAAGTACAATAAAAGGAAAGTACAAGTACAAGGAAATCAAACATCCAATCCAAAGTCATCTTCTCTAACTTCCTTCAGGAAGGCCTCAGTCATTGGACCCACTGGGTGCTCTGTGATAGTCCTGATGAGGAGGTTTCTGGTACCAATGGCACTGGTCAACTTCTTGTGCTTATCCTGATCCTTTGACCTCTTCAACCTCGCTCAGAGTTTCAACTCAGAGATCTCCTTTTGTGCTGCTATCAAAGTTGCCTGATTATTCTTCTCACTAGCCTCCAGTTGCTCTATCTTAGCTTGAGTCCTTTGATCTTCTTGTGCACGGGCTTTAGTGATCCTGATCCACCTAGCCTGGCTTTCCTCTAAATAATGCTCTGCCCTAGCCTTCTGAGTCTTTGCTTCCTTGCAAGCATTCTTCAGTACTAACTCCCCTGCTCTAGCCTTTCTGATGTAGTCATCTGTCTTCTCAATCTTGGTAAAGTGCTCAATCCTGAGCCTCTCTAACTTCTCATTATCCAGACGACTATCATTTCTCTCCCATAGAGTCTTCTTCAAGGCTTCAGAGAGCTGAGTATTCCTCTCTTTCAGCTTCTCAAACTCTTCTAAACTGGCAGTAGCTGCATGTTGCACTGTTGAAGGTCCAGGTACATCTTCTAAGGTGAATGACATCTGAGTGATCTATCCCCTGGTACGAGACCAATCAAGATACTGTGTCGTAGCTATATTGTTGCAGTTGCCAAGGATAGTTGTCCCCTTAGTCTGGATGTTTTCCCAAGCTCAGGCAGCTTGTCTGACAACAACAGAGTTGTGCTGGATTTCACAATAGAGGGTCTCATTCAAATCTTGCCCTCTTGGGGGATGAACCAAAGCATATCCTAATTGTCTCTTAAAAAGTAAAGGGTTGTAATTGATGCAGCGTTTTACTCCAATCAAAGGCACATTAGGATACTGCCCACAGCTAGTAATGATGTCTTTGCCCTTGGTGCTCTGAGTGCACCATCTGATCTCTTCTGAGGTCAGGGCAATCAATCTCTTAGCCCAATTCATTGGCTGATGAGGGTTCAGGAAAGTATCTGATTTTGGCAAGTGTCTTAGCAACCAACAGTAATAGAGGGGAGCGCAGCATCTGACCAGTCTCCCTCTTTGCTTCTCATTCCTCTGGTGTACTGAATAATAGAAGTCTCCAAGTAGAGTAGGAACTGGGTTCCTCAGTAAGAACAGGTGAATAGCATTCTTGCTTACAAACTTTGGCTCATCTGCAAACAAGATAACTCCATATATATTGAGTGCCAAGAGAGCACAAACAACATCCCAATTCCCTATTGAAGCATGCAGGGTAGCCTGGGAGATCAAGAAATCCAAGTGAAGGCCTGGAACCCCAGCCTTGGTGGTCATGCTCTGATCAATGAGGACAGGCTCCAAATGCAATGCCCTAGCTATGTCTTCATTCTTGGGAGCAACCATCTCAGGGTTGAAAGGAATCCCCCTCCTGATGGGGACACCTAACAACATGGAAAATTCTTCTAGCAGAGGTCCCAACTGAAAATCAGGGAACGTGAAGCATCTGAGATGCATCCAGGTCCATGATCATGTCCAATATGCCTCCATAATTCTCTATGAATAATGGGACATGATCAGGAGTAATGAGGGACTGGATCTTCCTGATGCCTGTCAGGGTGGGCTCAAAGAAGTGGTATGTGATGTTGCTCTTCCTGGAAGTGTCCATGCTGATAATGGATGCTGATGAAGAAGCTGAGATAAACCCTGATGAAAGTAACTGCTGAAGGCTGATGAAGACAACTGGAGGAGAGTCTCTGACAAACTGATGAAGGTGCTGGAGAAGATAACTGAAGAAGTCTGAGCAGCAAATGTTAAATGATGCAAAAATGATGTATGCAGATTGGTATGCAAAGGGTTTGTGATCAAGTGTTGGATCTGTTTATCTGCCTTAATAAGGTCCATGTGTATTCATAAGTCCGGATGGAGGCTTAGAAATCCAGTAACCAGGTGGGGGACTCAAATAAAGAGTCACAAGTCCAGGGTTTCACAAGAACTGTCCAAAGTGGTGCATTCTTAAACAAAACTGGTAACAGGGTATGATGAGGCCAAGGGTTCCTGCAAACCTGTAAACATCCCAACCCCCTCACATGTATTATTCTAGAACAAGGATCCTCAGATTTGGATCGGTTATGAGAAGTGTATACACTTCTAACCCGGAGGTACAGTGTTTACAATAACCATAAAAGATCCTCCTCTAATTCACCTCAGATGCTGAAGGTCATAAAAAGGTCATCCAGACTTAGCAGGCTTCCCAGATAGCCCTAATACTACAGGAAATTTGTAGCACAGAGTTCTCAAGAAGAAACCCATGTCTGAACCGTGTTTCATATTCCCGCACGAGACCGAAATGGAATGGGAAAGAATATGAAGCCTCTCTAGCCTATCTGTCACTCAGGTCCCCAGTACAGGACCTTAATCACTCAATGATCCCCCACCCACCAAGGAAACAGCAGATCCAACACATGATAATTACAGTATGAAATGCATAAAAAGTGTAAATGAAAGCAATAAATAAAGCTGTACAGAAAGCAATAAATAAAGAAAATAAATAAGCACAAGTAGCACATAACACCCTTGTAAACACAAATCAAACAAGCACTAGGAGGAACCCACAAAAAAGAACCAGAAGCCCTGGTTGCAATATAGGCTCCCCAGCAGAGTCGCCAAGCTGTCGCTCCCAAAGATTTGCATCCTGGTACAAGCGCGATCGGTCAGCGAAAGGAGAAATGAAGATGAAGTGAATAGAGACGCCAACTAGGCATTTTTATCCCGAAGGAAAGGTAATGCTGCATAAACCTAGAAAAGATGGATAAGACGGTTGCGAGCCAGAGAAACTTAGAAAGGGGGTTGGTTACAACCTGGGAAGGTATTAGCACCCAGATTGTCCGTCGTACTCGACGGGATCCACGCTTAAAAGATTGTGTTTAAAGGGGGATTGTCTGTGCTATTTGTGTGTAAAAACTGGAAAAGAATATACAAGTGTCAGTGCAAAGAGTGAGTGCTCAGGAATGAGGCTTAAAAGAGAATGCTGAAAGAGGGGGAAGACACAGAGACTTTTGTTCGATAACTGTTAAGTTATGCCTATGTATCCTCACGTGCAATGAGGAAGTCAGAACACCGTAGTTCGACTCAAAGAGACTGAAAGATAAATTGACTGTGAACTGCTTATCTATCTATGCTCAAGTGTATGACTCGTTTGGCTTGAGTGCTAACTGTCTTGCATTAGACGGAAGAAGCAAGTTCTCGTTTGTGAATGAAGATGATGAGAAAAGAATCTCGAAGGAGACGATTATTGTTTGTTTTTGTGTTTTCATTTTTGTTATTATTTTTGGTGTTTTGCTTAGGATTATGAGCTTAAGCCTAAATCAAGGGTTTGTAAACTCATTATATCCTCCCTGATTAGGGATAATGAGCCTACTTGAGTATGAGATAAGCATCTCAACTTAATTACCATGATGATATAAGATTAAGATCATTAACCTACTTGTGATTATTTAGATGTTTTTGGGTTTTTGTTTAGTGTTAAGTAATGAGTTTAATCTCTAATCACAGATTAATGGACTCATTACACCATCCTAATAGAAGGATGATAGATGAGAACATTTAAGCTGAAGAAGACTCCTTAACTTAATCCATGGTTAGAGATTAAATTCATTATATAACAAAGCCTTTATTAAGTGGATTTTGATTAAGGGTGAGATTAAGAAGTGGATTTTATGATTTGTAAGACAACTTGAGGGGGACTTGTCCATTAAACACTAGGGTTAGTCCTTCTTAACCATAAAGGAAGAATTAGAACCCTAATGTAATGCCCAAGTTACAAGATGAAGTCTTAGTGATTATTAAGATGATTTGATTAGGAGGTTTAAACAAATTAAAGGTTTAACACTTAGGATTAAAGTTATACACTCCATCCTAATAGAAGGATACATGCATAACCCTAATTCCAAAGTCCTAAAGCCTTAAAGGTTTAGTCTCTAATGATGAGATGAGAAGAGAGACACAAAGAAGACTCAAAGGTAAAAACTAAGGGGGGACTAATCACAACCCTAATTATTATCATGCTTGGATGTCCCTATGGTTTGTAAGGCTTGAGAAAGATCTTCAAAGAAGCCACCAATGGAAGAAGCAGAAGAAAAGAGGAGGAAGCAGATGAATAAGTTACTTACTTCACTGTAGAAGATAAGTAACTTAGATAAAGAAAGTGAGAGATGAACATGAATGGGCAAGCCCACTCAAAGGAAAAGAAAAATGCAGCAAAGATGTATATGAAGAAGATGAAGAGAAATGAGAAGTGAAGGCAAATTCACTTCTCAAGTTAACTTACCACCTGAAAATGTTAGCATAAGGAAAAAAATGAAATGAAATGAAGCATATGCAAAGACAAAAACCAAAACCAGAAGCAATCACATGATGCAAATGATGCTATGTCATGATGCAAAGACATACAAAGTGCAATGGATGATCATACAAGAGAAAGAATGCAAATGAAGCATGTGGGAAGCATGAAAACACATGGGTGTTTATGAAATGAAATGGATGCAAAGTATAGCCAATGTATGAATAAATGACCAAGAAATGTTCAAGAAATGTCGTAAGATGTCTAAGATGGCATACAAATGCTTAGAATGTCATGGCAAGTTCATATGTTCATGCAATGCAATGTAAGATGCAAGTAAGGATGCAAAATTAGGGTTACATGAAAGGATGAGATGCAAATGATCAAAACAGAAACAATTCACATGATAAAAAATTGCAAATGAGCTCAAACAAACCCTAACCTCGTATGATATCACACCCCAAAGGAGAAGGTCTAACTCTTAACCTAAAGGAAGTTATGATTTTTCTAAGTTACATAGGGTTTTTGGGTACCTTAAAAGGAAAAATGCAAATCAAATTGAAAATGAAAGATAAATCCATGACAAAACTATCATAGAAACTACATGTGATATGGAAAACAATGCAAAAAGAATCATTATCAAACCATTCATGGTTAGGCAGAAAAGAATTTTCAAAGTTAGGGTTCCAAAAAGGGGATTTTATGAACCCTAAATTCAAAGAAAATGTCAAAGTATGTTCAAAACCAAAAAGAAATTTGTATGAATGGTTTGACAATGTTTCTAAATGTCTTAAGATGCAATGTGAATTTTTTTGTGATTTTTAGAAACATAAATGGTATTTTAATTAATTAATTTCCATTAATTAATTAAAATAAACATTTAAATATTTTTAAAATGCTTTTAAAATGAAAAAAATAAAAAAAAAAGTGTTTTTGGGTGAAGAAAAATATTTGGAATTAAAATGCAGAAGGAAACAATTTTTTGTGATTTTCTAGGTATTTTAAATTAAATGTGCAAGAAAAATAAGAAAAAATGAATTAAAAATCAATTAAATGAGAAGTATGCAAGATCTGTGGCTGAGATTCAAACTGGAGGGGAGACCATTGACTGCGCGCGCAATTCAGTGGCTGGGATTGAATCTAGCATTTAATTGAGTTTTATAATTAATTAATCAAGTTTAAACTTAATGGACTAATCTGAGCCACTCAATGCCTAACCCTAATCCTCATCTAACGGCCAAGATTCAAACTGAGATTTAAAACGTGGATTAGCCCTAATGACTTTCAGGTGATCGGAGCTAAGCTCCGGTCATCTTCTCCGGCGAGACCCCAACATCAACTTCTTCCCTAGGCCATTTCAATAGCTCCAAAGCTCCAGATTACATCATCTAACAACCTTAAGCACGAATCAAGCATCAAAACATATTTATCAAGCATGAACAACATGAATCGAATCAAACAAGTTTTAGGTCAAAAGTTTCAGAAGCTTCATACATACTCAATACTTAACCATTTGCAAAAAATAAACATATCAGCATGATCAGCACATCACATAGATTCATTTGGGAACTTAAAATTACATTTCTTGAAAAAAAAGTTCTTGATGATACTTGAGCTTGAGCTCTCTCAAATGGAGCTTTCTGACTGTTTCCTTGATACTTTTCCACTACCCTTAGCCCCCTTATGCTTCTGAAAGGCTTGAAAAGAGTTTATATGGAGTGTTTTGAAGGTTTCAGTTCAGAGGTGATGAAAATCGTGTTTTTGTTTGAGGTGGTTTCAGGCCAATGTGAGGGGTGGGAAATGATCTGGAGAGTGTGTGGAGATGATTGGTGAAAGAATTTTGGAGCTTTGATGGATGGTTTGAAAGTTTCGAAGAGAGGAAGTTTTTTGAGGATTTTTTCAATCTGAGCTATGGTTGTGTTTTAGGCTTGTGTGATGTGTGTTATGGCTTGCTTTTGGTCCACATAACAAGTCTTGATTGGCCAGAGAGTGGGTGGTGGCTGCAGCTGATTGGTATGGGGTGATTTGCAAAAAGTCAACATTATGTGTACTTGAGGTATGGGCTTGTGCAGCAGCTGTTTTATGGCATGTCTGGCCTCAGCATGAATCAAGGAGGTCCATGGAATTGAGATTATGCATCTGGATGGCTTGGAGGGAAATATTTCATAGGTTTTGCAAGACTTTGCATTTTTGCCCCCTTTGAGAAATCTTGTGATGCAAGGCATGAAAAAAAGTGATTCCTTGGGCAACTCTGGTCTTTGGAAGTTGTTTTGTGTTGTTATGATGCTTAGAGGTTGATTAGAGGTCACAAAATGACTTGGTATGTGAAATTGCAAAAAATCCTCTTTGGTGTGAAAGTGAAAATTATATGATTTTTGCCAACTTTGCAAGGCCATAACTTGAGTTCCATAATGAATTAGAACATGTTCTTGTACTTTTTGAAAAGGGAATGATCCAATCTACAACTTTCATGACCAACAATTTTTCATTTGAAGCATTTTTGGTTGAGAAAGAGGAGGTTGAAGAACTTTCCCAAAATGGAAAGTTTCCATTACAAGTCATTTCCATTTTTGGCAATTTTTGGTTTAGCCCAAATTTCTTCAATTTTGTGAACTTCCAAGCACTTCAATGATAAATAAAGATCATATAACTTCAATTTGATGAAAATATCACTTTGGTCCCATTGTTGGGGGCCTCAGATGCCCTGATTTTGCTCTGACTTACTCAAGAAGTTACCCAGTGAACAAATGACTTCCACAATGAATTTATTCATCAAACTTGGTACATATGATCCTTATAACATCTTAAGAACATTAGAAACAATAATGGCCCAAAAATTTGGAGTTATGGCCTCTGAAACCAAAACCCTAATTTTGGTCATTTGTGTAGTGAAAACCCTAGCTCTGCTTCCATGCCTTGCCAGTTCTTGTGATTTCTTGGCTTCTTTGACCTTTGAGAGACATAATATGATGATTTAACAAACATGGACCCTCTTGGTATGATTGGAGACCTTTGGAGTGACTCAGATGGATCCTTGGATTGCTCAGATCACAAACCCTAGGTGCAAATGAACTTGAACTTATGCAGATGAAACAAAATGCAATATGAGATGGTATGCTTATGCTAATGCAAATATGAAAGATCACAAGCCATGGTGTGAAATTGGTGAGGGAAAATTTGGGGTGTTTATAGAGATGTGTGCCCGAAGAGGAACAAAAGGATGTTTTGAAAGCTTGCCATGACTTAGAATATGGAGGACATTTCAGCGGTGGTAAAACTACATGAAAAGTCCTTCAGTCTAGACTATACTGGCCTTCATTGATTAAAGATGCATAGGAAATGGTAAAAGAGTGCGATAAATGTCATAGAACTGTGAATATATCAAAGAGGAATCAAATTCCACAAAAGAGTATGTTAGAGGTTGAGCTGTTTGATGTTTGGGGGATTGATTTCATGGGTCCCTTTCCCCCGTCGTTTGGGAAGAACTATATCTTGGTAGCGGTGGATTATGTCTCCAAATGGGTTGAAGCTACTGCATTACCCATAAATGATGCGAAGGTGGTCGTCAAGTTCTTGAGAGAAAACATTTTTTATAGGTTTGGAGTTCCGAGAGCGTTGATAAGTGATGAAGGAACTCACTTCCTGAATCATCTCATGGAGAGGCTCCTTCAAAAATATAATGTGAAACATCAGATAGCCACACCTTACCATCCTCAAACAAGTGGTCAGGTGGAGGTGTCTAATAGGAAACTCAAGCAAATGTTAGAGAAGACTGTAAGTTCATCCCAGAAAGATTGGGCAACAAAGTTAGATGATGCATTATGGGCTTACCGAACGACTTTCAAAACGCCCATTGATATGTCGCCTTACCAGCTTGTCTATGGAAATGCATGTCATTTTCCATTAGAGCTAGAACACAAGGCATTTTGGGCAACCAAATTCTTAAATATGGATCCATCCCTTGCCGGAAGCTCTAGGATTTTTCAGCTCATAAGTTGGAAGAATTCCGGAATCGTGCTTAGGAAAATGCAAAGATGTACAAGGAACATACTAAAAAATGGTATGATAAAAAGATTCAGAGAAAAGAGTTTTGGGAAGGACAACTAGTTCTTCTGTACAATTCTCATCTAAAATAATTTCATGGGAAGTTGCGATCCAAATGGTCTGGGCCGTTTATTGTTAACAAGGTGTTCCCGCATGGAGCTATTGAGTTGAAAAATCAAACAAGTGGGGATACTTTCAAGGTGAATGGGAAGAGAGTGAATCCTTATTACCAAGGACAGACCAATGGACAAGTGGATATCGTCCGTCTTACGGGATAAGACGGACGACCTTCGAGCCATGCGACATTAAACGAAGTGCTTAGTGGGAGTCAACCCACAAATTTTACTGACTAAGTGTGTTTGTGTGTTTATTTTTGTTTGTAGGTATTATAGTGTCATAGAAACAAGGTGGATGTCGGAGCAACACTTAGATGACAAAAAGTTAATAAAATGGAGAAAAAGTGGAAAACCAGAAGCCTGACACGGGGGCCGTGTCAGGAACCCTGAAGAGAAAAATTTCCTGGGAATAAAAAGAATGAAAAAATGAAGAACCAGAAGCCTGACACAGCTCCCGTGTCAACTGACACGGCCCCCGTGTTAGTTGACACAACTCGTCTCAAAGGTACTGAAGAAAAAAATATTTTAGGGATGAAAAGACAGAAGCCTGACACGGACCCCGTGTCAGAGTGACACGACCATGTCAGGCAGCGCGGTTTGATTTCCTTTTCCCTTTTCAAATTTTAAGTTTCTTTAGTCAAGGGATCCACCTGATTTATTCCCCCATCTTTCTTTATTCCTCTTTAATTTACTTTTTATTTATCATAACTCTCTTTCTCCCTCTTCTTCTAACCATTGTTATCTAAAAACTCCATAACCACTTCCAACAAAACCTTCATTTTTCCACTCATCCGTTCTCCGAAACATCGCAGAGCTTTCACGAAAGTTTTTCTACTCGCCGTCCTTGACACATTGACAGTGATATTTTCTTATAATCTTTTCGTCAAGTTTTATGTAATTTTTGTAAGTACGAAATGTGTAAGTATACGAGTGCACCTAAGAGGGGGGGTGAATTAGGTTCTTAGAAATTTTTCCGGAATTTTATCGATGGTTGAATAATTCTTGATTATTGTTCTAAGTTAAAATGCGGTAAAGTGGAAAAGTAAAGTGGACACGGCGATATATAGTGGTTCCCCTTACAATCCGAGAGTAATCCACTCCCCTTTCAACACGAAAGGGAATTTACTATAGTTTTGGACAAATACAAGACTCTTCATAGTCTTTCTATACAAGTCACTAAACTACATTCACCAAGATCAATCCTCTTGGAATTTTCCACTATGTCTTATTGAGAACAACCCTCTCAATAAAAGACTTCTTGTATCCACAATCCGGATAACAAGAACAAAACAATAATTCTGAATTTTTTATAAGATAGAAAGTTGAAGCTTTGATTCTTTATCAATATAACAATTGATCTTCTCTTTCACTAACAATAATTCACAATCATAAAATATTAGATAGCTCAAGAATTTTCTGATTATATGATATAAAGTAATGCAGAAAAATTCTTATCAAAAGTTTAAGAGTTTTGTGAATTTTTTCTATGAAAATATTTTTGAAAGAGGTAACAAATGATTTGAAAAAGTTTTGAATTTATATGCACATAACACCCTAATGAAACAATGTAATAACAACAAAATATTCATGAACAAATGTCAATTCATCATGAAAAGGTTCCATGAAAAGATACATGAAGAGGTGTTATGAAAAATACTGATTTTTCAAATTTGTACAGGTTGCAATCGATTGCACTATAATGCAAATCGATTGCACATGCATACGTTACCAAATTTTTCAAAGTTTTGAAACATGCAATCGATTGCATGTAAATGCAAATCGATTGCACCAAGTTAAAAAGCCAAAAATGCTTAAAACAAACAGATGTAAATCGATTGCATGTATGGTGAAATCGATTAACATAAGCTTAAACTTGAAAAATGCAAATTTAAATTATGCTAAGGTTAAGAGATGATTATGCCATGATATTAGTTTTTGATTGAGCATCGAAGACTTTAATTTTTTTGAATAATTGTTAATATACCTTCATGAAACATCTTCTTGAAATATAAGTGTTTGAACATGATGCATTAATCTTGAGAAAAAAACATATTTGCCTTCTTTTCATATTGTAGCTAAGAGATGTGTCTTCATCAAAACACGTGTTGACCATGGAGAAGCTTGACTTCACATTCTCCCCCTTTTTGATGATGACAAACAATCTTCTTAGATGCTTTAACATTTTAGGAATACTTCTCCCCCTAAGATGTATATCTCCCCCTTTGTATGTGAATCAGAGCTTTATACCTTTAGGAAATTCAATACAAGAAAATGTACAAGCATAACATCTTTCTCCCCCTTTGACATTATCAAAAAGAAGGAAAAAATGGGTGAAAAGAATAAAAGCCATAAACAAGAAATAATGAAAACTAGAAATAACATATCATAGATTAAAACTTGAAGTGCATACATAGCATAAGTGCAGAATTTTACATCTTAAAGAAACATAACGAAACATACGGAAACAAAAGAAACATAAATGAGACATTACAACTAGTAAGCATTAACGACTACATTAAGAAAAACATCCAAAAAAGAGACATGAAAATATTTTCAAAACAGATCCATATTGGGGTCAAAATGGTCTTGGTTAGGAAATTGTTGGTTGAGAGGTAGTTGGTGAGTTGGTGGGGCAGCCGTGTTGGATGGATCATAAGGTGGTATGTAGAGATGAGAATAAATGTATGAGAATTGTTGGTTGACATCATGCTGAAAGTTTGAAATCCTTGTGTTAACAGATGCATTAACGACATTGTAGCGGTCATTGATGTTGTTGTTCATGTTGGAAAATTGTTGTGTCATGAAATCCAAAAGATCTTGGTTAGAAGGACCATTCACACCATGAGAAGCAGGAACCTCTTCATGAAGAGGTTGTTGTTCATTATCCTCTTGTTCTCCACCATTATCAAAATCCAGGTGATGAACCATGCATAGGGCACAACTTTTGATCTCTCGGAATGGGACAACATATGATGCAAAATCATCCGAGCCCAATTAACTTCAATATTGTTCTTGATAACATAGAGGGCTTGCATTTCCGTATCGTTAACAGAATAATAGTTACTACTTTTCGGAAACACAACATAGGCAAGGAAGTAGTGAAGCATGCGATCATCAATATATAAATTTCCCGCCGACCAAGAACTACGAGAAGGTTCAATACCACCTAGAGACTTCACTCTATGTTCATAAAATTCTGTTTCGGTCATCCTACCGATTTTGTAGAAAAAATATCTCTTCTTATAGTCATTCCATTTTTCATCTTCAGGATCAAATAGGAGACTACCGGATGAAGGTACCCCTAAGATGTTTCCAAGAAGTCTTGAGTTCAAGACAAGTCTTTTCCTAAAACATAGGTAACACACTTTCCTTCTTCTATACACATATTGCAGTAAAATAGCCTAACAAGATCCGGGTAATATGGTCCAGAGGAAGCAATAGCAGTCCCTAACTTTATGTTGTCTAAAGTGGTTTGAAAAGTAAAGCAATTTTCAGAAAAGGAAGAAAGATCACCATACTTGGGTTATTGAACAATCTTTCTTTGGAAGAACTTTTCAAACTTCTCAATTTTCTCATTGGATAATCCTTCATAAAGTGGAGTGTTGGATGATAAGGAGGACTTTCCCTTTCCTTTTTCTGCAGCAGAGGCCTTTCTTTTGGTCCTTGAAGCCATGGGTGAGAGTTGGTGAGAAATGGGGAAGTTGAGTGAGAAGGATGAAGTTTTGGTATTTTTTGTGTAGGTTAAATGGGGAAAACGAAAATTGATAGTGAGATAGAGAAAAAACAAAATTTTTAAGGATAACAAATTATGGGAATTTGATAAGAGAAGTTATTGTGAGTTATTTGGGTGGTTAAGAGAATTTGAAATGAGTTAATGAGTCAAAGTAGGGAATCTTGTAGGTTAAGGCTAAGAGGGAACAAAATCTGAAAAGTTGGTCTTGGAAATTATGTGATTTGAAGGGTATGAGTTTATGACACCATAGACCAAAGTAAATAAGAGGGAATAATAAAAAATAAATTTTTTTCAAAAAGTTCTAGACTGCAATCGATTTGCATTATCATGCAATCAATTGCACTATTCAAAAATTATGTGAAAAGGAAATTTTTCCAAACTGCAATCGATTTGCATCAACATGCAATCGATTGCACTAAGCCCAGTTTTGAAAAAATACATAAAATTTTCAGACTACAATCGATTGCAGCAAACATGAAATTGATTGCAACAATAAAAAACTTGCTGAAACTGAAAAACAAACATTCTATAACATTATTTAAACATATTTATTGAGTCATACACATATATGGCACATATAAGAAGGGAGTAGAAGTAGAAACATATTGAATTATTTTTCTTAAACAAGAGAAGAATGAATGTTGTGCACCTTTGTTAATGGATGATTTATATATCTTTTTCATCTATGATTCCAAGTTCTCTTCTAATCTTGTAAAAAGGTTCTCTTGCGAGCAGTTTTGTGAAAATGTCTGCTAATTGATTATGAGTATCCACGAAGGTAACATCTACGTCTCCGTTAAGTACATGATCACGAAGGAAATGGTGCCGAATGTCTATGTGCTTTGTTCTTGAATGCATGACCGGGTTCTTTGTGATGTTGATGGAACTTGTGTTGTCACATCGAAGAGGGATGCAACCGAGATCTACGCCATAGTTAAGAATTTGTTGCTTAAGCCACAAAATTTGTGCACAACAACTGCCAACTACAATGTATTCTGCTTCGGCCGTGCTAAGTGTGACACAAGCTTGCTTCTTGCATGCCCATGATACTAGTGCATTCCCGAGAATATGACAGGTGCCACTTGTGCTTTTTCTATCGGTCTTACATCCTGCATAATCAGCGTCAGAATAACCAATTAAAGAACATGTACTACCTTTTGGATACCATAGTCCGACATTCGTTGTTCCTTTGAGATACTTCATAATCTTTTTTACGGCGGTGAGATGCGATTCCTTCGGATTTGCTTGAAAGCGTGCACACAGACATACACTAAACATAATGTCAGGACGGCTTGCCGTCAAATATAATAATGAACCGATCATACCTCGATACTTTGTGATATCAATTAAAGTGCCAGATTCATCTTGATCAACGTACGTTCCGGATCCCATAGGAGTGGACATCACCTTGCAACTATCCATATCGAATATTTTTAATAGTTCCTTGAAATACTTGGATTGGTTGATGAAGATGCCATCATTTGTTTGCTTGATTTGTAGTCCAAGGAAATAGTTCATTTTTACCATCATGGACATTTCGAATTCTCCTTGCATCATAAGTGAAAATTCTTCGCAAAGATCTTTGTTTGTTGAACCGAAGATGATGTCGTCGACATAGACTTGAACCAATAAGGTGTTACCTTTGAACTTCCTTATGAACAACGTCTTGTCAAACTTTCCTTTTGTAAAGCCCTTCTCACATAGGAAGTTGCTAAGGCGATCATACCATGCTCTTGGTGCTTGCTTTAAGCCATAAAGAGCCTTCTTCAACTTGTAGACATGAGAGGGATTCTTGAAGTCTTCAAAACCCGGAGGTTGTTTGACATAGACTTCTTCATTTATGTAGCTATTCAGGAAAGCGCTTTTGACATCCATCTGGTACAACTAAAAATTCATTGAACAAGCGTAAGCAAGTAATAATCTAATTGCTTCTAACCTTGCTACCAGAGCGAACGTTTCATCAAAGTCGATTCCTTCTTCTTGGTTGTAGCCTTGTGTCGCCAATCTTTCTTTGTTACGAACTATGATTCCGTTCTCGTCAAGTTTGTTCTTGAACACCCATCTTGTTCCTATGATGTGTTTGTTGTCCGGTCTTGGTATAAGAGTCCAAACTTGATTCCTTTCGAATTGGTTAATTTCTTCTTGCATAGCTATTATCCATTGATCATCGCCTAAGGCTTCATCGATTTTGGTTGGTTCAATTTGAGATACGAACGCCATGTTGAGACAAGCATCCTTGAGATTTAGTCGAGTTGCAACGCCTTGGCTAATATCACCAATAACTTTATCTATCGGGTGATCTTTATGAGTTCTCCATTCTTTCGGAAGATCTTGATGTTCTTCAATAATTTGTGAGTTATCTTCTTGTGATATTGCTTGTTCTTTTGATGTCTCCTTTTGTTGTTGTGATATATCCACTACATCATCATCATCATCCACAATAATATTATCCTCTTTCGAGGGGTTAGTCTTATCAAACGAAACATGAATAGATTCTTCAATAGTAAGTGTTCGTTTATTGAAAATTCTAAAAGCTCTACTTTAGAGAGAATAACCAAGAAATATACCTTCGTCGGACTTCTCATCAAACTTACCAAGATTGTCCTTGCCGTTGTTGAGAACGAAGCATTTGCATCCGAATATGTGGAAAAAAGATATGTTTGGTTTCCTACCCTTGAACAACTCATTCAGAGTCTTCTTGAGAATTGGTCGAATATTGACACGGTTGCTCACAAAACAAGCCGTGCTAACCGCATCCGCCCAAAAATATTTAGGAAGATTTGAGTCGCTAAGCATTGTTCTTGCAAGTTCCACTAATGCCCTATTCTTCCTTTCTACGACACCGTTTTGTTGAGGAGTCCTTGGTGCGGAAAAGTTGTGAGAGATTCCATGTTCTTCACAAAAATCTTCAAATGATGAGTTTTGGAATTCTCCACCATGGTCGCTTCTAATGGAGACTATTGAGAGTGACTTCTCATTTTGAATTTGCTTGGCATACTTCTTCAATTCTTTGAAGGCATCACTTTTTTTCACTAAAAACAATGTCCATGTGTATCGAGAGAAATCATCAACAATAACTAAAGCATAAACGTTACCTCTGAAGCTTTTTGTTCTTGATGGACCTAAAAGGTCCATATGTAACAATTGTAGTGGTCTTGAAGTAGATATCACTTTCTTGGATTTGAAGGATGTTTTGGTTTGCTTCCCTTTTTGGCAAGCATCACATAACTTGTCCTTGATGAACTTTATCTTCGGAAGACCAACAACTAGATCATGCTTTATTAATTTGTTTAAATGCTCCAGTGAATGTGAGCAAATCTCTTATGCCAAAGCCATGCCTCGTTGTTGTTTGCCATTAAGCACTTTACCTTCAAGGAAGAGTCATCAAAAGAAATCATGAAAATGTTATTAATTCTTTTACCTTTTAGCAATAGGTCATGGGTGACTTCATGTTCTATCAAGCATTCCTCCTTTGTGAAGTTGATTTGGAACCCTTTGTCACACAATTGTCTTATGCTAAGAAGGTTGTGTTTAAGGCCTTCCACATAAAGGACGTCTTCGATGATTGTATGAGGAGGTGCACCAACAGTTCCAACTCCAAGAATTTTTTCTTTATTATCATCACCGTAAGTAACGTATCCTTTGGCCTTAAGTGATATACTTGAAAATTTGTTAATGTCACCGGTCATATGCTTTGAACAACCGCTATCAAGATACCATTGATTCGAAGTTGTTTTCAAGCATACCTACAAAACAAAAATCAAGTATTGTTAGGTACCCAAATTGCTTTGGGTCCTTGATAGTTAGTTCCCTTTTCAACCCACACATAATGCCCTTTAGCAACGCCAATGTTGCGCACATAGCAAGCATTAGGTGTGTGTCCTTTGGTTCCACAATAAAAACAAGTAGGTTGAAAATGACTTCTATATCTAGGAACATAACTCTTTTTCTTAACAATTCTTTTCTTTCTATGACTTTGATGCACATTTTTAGAATTGTTTGCCTTTTCTTTAACAACTTGTTCACTTGCTTTAACAAAAATAGTCTCATTTGTGCTTGGTTTGGAAAACTTAGAATATCCTAATCCACTTTTATCATTAGGATAACTTTGGTTCCTAAGAATTTCCTCCAAGCCAATTTGACCTTTTTCATATCTTTCTAAAACTCTTTTAAGTTGAACAATTTGGAAAGATAAAGACTCACAATTTTTACATACGAGACTTTGTTTTTCATTCATCAACTTTTGCTTTTCACTTTCAATATATTTTTCTAAAGCAATATTTTTTTATTTTAAAGATGAAATTTGTTTCTTTTGGGATGAAATACTTTTATAAAAAGTATTGCATTCTTTTAAGAGTTCATCTATTACATCTTGTGCATCATTATCATAAATAGAAAAGTTGCTACTAACCTCGTCATTTTCTTCATCGGAGTGATGTGAAGCCATTAGAGCCATATTTGCACATTCATCGCTTTCCGATTCCGATGAGGAACTAACTTCATTTTCGTCCCAAGCAACATAAGCCTTTTTATTCTTGAAATACTTCTTGCCTTTGAATCCTCCTTTCCTTGCAAGTCTTGGAAAATCTGGCTTTATGTGACCTTGCTTCCCACATTCATAACACGTGACTTCTTGAATCGATGTGGATGCATCCTTCTTCCTGAAATGTTTATTCTTTTTAGGAAAAGAGGTATTTTTATTTTTGTTAAAAAACTTACCAAGCTTCTTAACAAGAAGCATGAAGTTCTCATCTTCGGAAGTCTCGTCATCTTTGTCATCCTTCGTGTCAATCTTCAAAGTAATTCCCTTGGACTTTTTCTCTTGACTTCCGTGCTTCTCGAGCCTTCCAAGTTCCAATTCATGCTCTTGAAGTTTGCCAAAGAGGGATGCGAATGTCATTGTTGAGAGACTCTTCTTTTCCGAAATAGCGGTCACTTTCGGTTGCCATTCCCTTGTCAAGGATTTTAGGACTTTCAAGTTGAGATCATCTTTGGTGGAGGTCTTCCCGAGAGCAATCAAGTGATTTGTTAGATGAACGAATCTTTTTTGTAAGGCAACAATATATTCCCCGGGCTGCATACGGAACATCTCATATTCTTGACTCAAAGTACTAAGCCTTGATCTTTTTACTTCTGTTGTTCCTTCATGCGTTTCTACCAAGGTATCCCAAATTTCCTTTGCCGATTTACATTGTGATACGCGGAAGAACATGTCCATACTAAGAGTGCTTTGGAGTATGTTGATTTCCTTCTTCTCATTCAGGATCTTCTTCTTATCATCTTCATCATAAGTATTTTTTAACTTTGCGGTTCCAACGCCATTGATCACGTTAATCGGATTATGTGGACCTTCTTCGATCACTTCCCATATGCCTTCTCCTTGGGCTTCAAGATGTTCTCTCATTTTGATTTTCCAAAAATCAAAGTATTCGCCGGAGAAGAGTGGAGGCTTGTTGCTACTTCCACCGTCTTTGAAAACCGGATGTGTGCTTGCGGAAGCCATGCTGGATCACTAGGAACAAGTTACCTATAACTTGCTCTGATGCCAATTGTAAGTATACGAGTGCGCCTAAGAGGGGGGGGGGGGTGAATTAGGTTCTTAGAAATTTTTCCAGAATTTTATCGATGGTTGAATAATTATTGATTATTGTTCTAAGTTAAAATGCGGTAAAGAGGAAAAGTAAAGTGGACACGGCGATATATAGTGGTTCCCCTCACAATCCGAGAGTACTCCACTCCCCTTTCAACACGAAAGAGAATTTACTATAGTTTTGGACAAATACAAGACTCTTCCTAGTCTTTCTATACAAGTCACTAAACTACATTCACCAAGATCAATCCTCTTGGAATTTTCCACTATGTCTTATTGAGAACAATCCTCTCAATAAAAGACTTCTTGTATCCACAATCCGAATAACAAAAACAAAACAATAATTCTGAATTTTTTATAAGATAGAAAGTTGAAGCTTTGATTCTTTATCAATATAACAATTGATCTTCTCTTTCACTAAAAATAATTCACAATCATAAAATATTAGATAGCTCAAGAATTTTCTGATTATATGATATGAAGTAATGTAGAAAAATTCTTGTCAAAAGTTTAAGAGTTTTGTGAATTTTTTCTATGAAAATATTTTTGAAAGAGGTAACAAATGATTTGAAAAAGTTTTGAATTTATATGCACATAACACCCTTATGAAACAATGTAATAACAACAAAATATTCATGAACAAATGCCAATTCATCATGAAAAGGTTCCATGAAAAGTTACATGAAGAGGTGTTATGAAAAATACTGATTTTTCAAATTTGTACATGTTGCAATCTATTGCACTATAATGCAAATCGATTCCACATGCATACATTACCAAAATTTTCAAAGTTTTGAAATATGCAATCGATTGCATGTAAATGCAAATCGATTGCACCAAGTTAAAAAGCCAAAAATGCTTGAAACAAACAGATGTAAATCGATTGCATGTATGGTGAAATCGATTTACACAACCTTAAACTTGAAAAATGCAAATTTAAATTATGCTAAGGTTAAGAGATGATTATGCCATGATATTAGTTTTTGATTGAGCATCGAAGACTTTAATTTTTGTGAATAATTGTTAATATACCTTCATGAAACATCTTCTTGAAATATAAGTCTTTGAACATGATGCATTAATCTTGAAAAAAAAACATCTTTGCCTTCTTTTCATATTGTAGCTAAGAGATGTGTCTTCATCAAAACACGTGTTGACCATGGAGAAGCTCGACTTCACAAAATTCCCCCTAAGCGCAAAGACACGGGAAAGCGTCCCATTGCAGAGACATCCCACACTAGAAAAAGGCCAGCCCGTAAACCAAATGCTCATGGGACAATGACTTTCAGGTTGTACAACAATGACTTTCAGATTGTACAACAATGATCATGAACTGACTGTAGAGCAAATGGGGGATGTTGTAAGCCTTCCAATTGATGGCCCAGGCATGGTTCCAGAGTCTTTTGATGCTCACTCATTTTGGACGACAATTACCGGGAAGACAAATTATGTCTCAAAAGGGGCCAAGGCGTCGGGAATTCAAAACCCGTGCTTCAGGTTTATGCAAAAAGCCTTGGCCTATACCCTTTTCGATAAAGGTGATAGCAATGATGTGGCCACACTGAGAGAATTATTCCTCATGCATGCAATAACAACCAAGGCAGTGATTAGTGTATCCACTTTTACAACTGATTATTTGGGGAGAGTGCCCCGAGCGGCTTTGGGTGCCATCTCTATTGGGGGAATGATCACCCAGATTGTTGAACATATGGGGTATGATTAGGCAGAGCACAATGAAACACCTGTCTCCAGAAAGTCAAGTCTGGATTTGCATGCATTAATCCAACAAGGTATGATTGCATATGGTGAGAACTCGTATTCATTGTTATGTTCTGGTTTCTTTCTGATAACTTTGCCTAACTCCGACAAAATCGGGATTGATGAGGTTCAAAATATGTGTTATGATAATGTCGTCCTCAATGTCGGGTACAAGCTAGAGGAGGAACATGTTACAGGTACCCAGGAACAAGAAGGTTTCCATGCTGAACCTGGGCCACATCAGACTGTTCCACCTTTTACGAGTGCTTCAGGCACCGGTTCTGAGTCATTTTCCATGGCTTCAGACCAATGGACGTGGAATCAGACCGAGACCGGGGAGATCACGGGAGAACAATATCTCCATGTTACAGATCAGACTCACTAGGGGGAAATCTTAGATAATATGAACAAGATGATACAGAAAATGATGTTGCATCTTCTTTTTCCTCAGTGAAGCGCTGCGAGTTTCCCTCTTACATTTGTTCTTAAACAGTGAGGTCACTGTTTAGTCCAAGTGTGTGTGTGTGGGGGGGGGGGGTTAGTTTAGTTGCTTTTATCGTAATTTGGTTTAGGTTGGTTTGTTTTTGTTATGTTTTTCATTACTTTTATTTACTTGTGTTGTATGTTTTCATTAATTTTATTTACTTGTGGACAAACTCTTAGTAAGTGGTTGAGAAGGTGCAAACCAAGCATGATCTCAAAGAAACCCTTAGAAGTGGATATCGCTAAAGGTATGGCTGGACGTAATTCTCTAGCACAAGACTGAAACAAGAGTATTGGCCACCCGAGACAGAAATGATGCCACATCACACTGAAGAGACCGAGGAAGCTATTAGTATACCAAACATGGTGAGCTTAATATCCAAATATTTTATCATCAGGAGATTATCAGGTATGTCTTTGTCACTCTGAGTTTGTGTACCCATCTGTTGGAGTTTTAATTCACACATATACACACTGAGGCATTGTTTGTTTTAACCCACGACCTTTCTAGCCAACCCTCCTCGTTTATCTTTCATTACCCCCGTTGAACCTTATTTACTTTTTGTTGTTTTCTAACCACATTATGTAAACCACAAGCCTAAACACTCCCTAACCTGCTCGGCTTCATGTTATTAATTTCGGAACTCTGCAAAAATCCAAGTTTGGGGTTGTTACGCTCAGGTGTAATAAAGCGAGTACATTCGGAAAAAAGAGCTTTTAAACAAAAAAAATTTGAATGTACTCACTAGACGGAAAATCCGACTAAAAACAATGAATAAAACTTCAAGTATCAAAGAGGAAAGAAAACTGGAAATCCAAAGAAATTGCGTGCAACCCCCTTTTTTCATAGATAAATAGAAAAATGCATAGAGATGAAAGGGATAACACCGAAGTTAATCCAAAGATCCTCTTGTTTTTTTCCTTTCCGTTTTGTTTTTTATCCCACCTTGTCCCTTAGCCCTGCTAAAACCCTACAAGTCCTCATAAAGTGTGTTGTGTGTGTATGAGAGATGAAAATAGGTAGTATTCAAATTTGTGAGTTGGCATTTATATACTTTGGTTATGATCGTAAACACTTAATCCCCGAGAGATGCAGTGAGATTGAGGGAAAGCTGACAGTGGAAAAGGTACTCGAATGTGGAAATGTGGTGGACTGTCAGAGTCGGGTATGTAGGAAATTATTGAAAGGAAAGTGGGAAGAGAGTGGCGAAAAGTCGTAGCGATATTGAGGTCAGTTGGAAATTTAGGCGTGACCGAATTGTGTCTCGAGCATCACTTAAGGACAAGTAATGAGATAAGTTTGGGGTCGTGATTGGTCACCATTTCTCTAAGTTTTTCGTTCATTTTATCGGAATTGAGTAACAAAATCGGTAACAATCTGTGTGGTTTTACTCTTGCTTTCACTTTATGTTTACATTCTGCATTTAATTTTTGTAAATGTTTAGTTTTTGAGTTTACGTGCTAATTGGTGCATTTTACGCGTATTTGGTAGTTGTTGTTGATCTCAGGTTACAGGTAAAAGACCCGAAAGGTAAGCACGAAGCACAGAGATTTTGGAGCATGGAAAACAGGTAGATTGGAGAAGTACAGAGGCCTGACACGGCCCCCGTGTTGCTCAACACGACCCGTGTCAGAGAGATACATTGGAAGAGGATTTGAAGAAGAATACAGAGAGTTGACACGACCCCCGTGTCAGCACACCTGGAAGTTGAATATTATGGCGCATTAACAGAAGGCTTGACACGACCCCTGTGTCAGTTAACACGGCCCGTGCCAGGAGAGCTGAAGGCGGATTTTTGTTATTTTGTGTATTCTCTGATTTACTTATCTGGAGGGTAGTTTGGGTATTTTACATTGTAATTTGGAGTCTGAGTTTATTTGTAGTTAGGTCTAGGAAATAAGGGATTATTCTATTTTTGGACGAAAAAAAGAGTGGGAAAGAGTGGATGCTTGTAGAAATTCCAGGAGAACGAAGATCATCAATTCACGGAAGCAATTGAGATCAAAGTCATCCTTAACCTTCTGTAATATCTACCTTATATCTTTTATTTGATTTTGTCTTGATTAAGAACATGAGTGGCTAAACCCCACATTGATAGGGGGTGGTTCTGAATTGCGATGTATAGATTTGAGTTTGAATATTTTATGATATTATTCTTTTTCCTTTAAATCTTTTATTTTGCAACGATCTTAATGCTTATTCGTATTGGAAAATGGAATTAAATTCACGGTTATGTCTGAAAAACCAATCTGGCACTTTTGCAAAATATTACTACATTAGATATTGCCTAGAAATGGGGATACCCCGTAGTAACCAATTCATTTTGTCAGAACTATTGCATGATGTTTCTCTGGGGCAACTAAGGAATTAGTGTTTAGAAAAAATATCAAAGGGTTTTTCATTAAGGAATTAAGGAAAGCTAATATTGGCAATTGGTAAAATATTGAGGTTTGCAGTGTGTGTCGCTCCCAAAAGACGAGACTGGGCTCGAATGAGGTACAGACGCGAACGGTCGGCGAAAGGAGGGTGTGAGAACACACAGGAGTGAACTCACAGGGAGTGAAAAGAGTCGCCAGCTAGGCATTTTTATCCCGGAGGAAAGGCAATGCTGCATAGACCTAGAAAAAGGTGGATAAGACGGTTGCGAACCAGAGAGACTGAGAAAGGGGGTTGGTTACAACCTGGGAAGGTATTAGCACCCAGATTGTCCGCCGTACTCGACGGGATCCACGCTTAAAAGATTTGTGTTTAAAGGGGTAGTGTCAGTGCAATTTGTGTATAAAGAGAGCTGGAAAAGGTGTACAGGTGTCAGTGTAAAAGAAGTGCAAAGTGTGATATATACGGTGTCAGTGTAAGGATGAGAGTATGCTCATGATCATGAGGCTAAGAGAATGATGCTGAAAGAGGGGGAATATACAGAGAATTTTGTTCGATAACTGTTAAGTTATGCCTACGTATCCTCTCGTGCAATGAGGAAGTCAGAACACCGTAGTTCGACCCAAAGAGACTGAAAGATGAATTGACTTGTGAACTGCTTACTTGTCTATGCTCAAGTGTATGACCTGTCTGGCTCAGGTGCTAACTGTCTTGCATTAGACGGGAGAAGCGAGTTCTCGTTTGTGAGTGAGTGTGATGAGAAAAGAATCCCGAAGGAGACGATTATTGTTTGTTTTTGAGTTTTCAGTCTTTTATTGCTTTTGAAAGTTTGTCATAAGTTAATGAGCTTAAACCTAAACCAATGGGTTAGTAAACTCATCACATCTTCCCTCTGATTAGGGGTAATGAGAATACCTTAAGTGTGAAGTCAGCATCTCACACTTAATCACCTTTGATGTAGGATTAAGATCATTAACCTACTTGTGATTATTTAGATGTTTTTGGTGTTTTTGTTTAGTGTTAAGTAATGAGGTTAAGCCATAATCAGGGATTAAACAGACTCATTACACCATCCTAATAGAAGGATAATAGATGAGAATGTTTAGGCTGAGGAAAGCTCCTCAACTTAATCCATGATTAGGGATTAAACTCATGACAAAACAAAGCCTTTATTAAGTGGATTTTAGTTAATGATATGATGATGAAGTGAATTTTAGGGTTTGTAAGACAACTTGAGGGGGACTTGTCCATTAACACTAGGGTTAGTCCTTCTTAACCAATTAAGGAAGAATTAGAACCCTAATGCAAGGCCCAAGTTACAAGTGTGATGTCTTAGTGTTTATTATGTGAATTGATTAAAGGAGTTAAACACATTAAGGGTTTAAAACTTAGGATTAAAGTTATACATTCCATCCTAATAGAAGGATGCAGGCATAAACTTAATCACAAAGCCTTAAAGCCTTTAGGGTTTAGTCCCTGATTATGAGGTGAGAAGAGAAGACTCAAAGAGACACAAAGGTAAAACTAAGAGGGGAGACTAAACAAAACCCTAATCATTGTCATGCTTGGTTGTTCCTAAGGTTTGTGAGGTTAACAAGAAAGAATCTTCAATGGAACCACCAGGAAGCAGATGAAAGGATCAGGAGAAGCAAAGTAACTTGCTTAATTTAAGAAGACAAGTCACTTGAAGGAAGAAAGTAAAGTGAAGAAGAAAGAGCAAGCTCAATCTCAAACACATAACAAAATGCAGCATGAGTGCATAAGAGGGATGAAAAGAAAGTATGAGAAGTGAAGGCAAATCCACTTCCCAAAGTAACTTACCACCTGAAAAGTTAGTGAAAGAAATGCAATATAATGCAAAATGAGATGAGATGACATGATGCAAACCAAAACCAGAAGCATACATGAGATGACAATGATGCCATGAGATGCTACAAACATGAAACATGGTATGGAGATGATCACATGAACAAATGAATGCAAATGGAGCAAGTTAAGAACCATGAACAAACATGAAAAGTCATGACATGCAAATGACATGCAAATGACATACAACATGGCAAACACATGATGCAATGATCAAACATGCTTTCAATATGTCTTAAGATGTTCAATGAATCAAAAGAATGCATAAAATGCTATGGAAAGTCAAGGTATGAATGCAAATACAAGATGGATGCATATGGAAGCCCAAATTAGGGTTTATGATCAATGCATCAAACAAAAACCAAAATCAGAAGCAAACATCAAGATAAAAAATTGAAAATGCACTCAAAGCAACCCTAATCCTATACAAACTCACTGCCCAAAGGAGAGGTTCCAACTCTTAACCTAGTTCAAGTTATGATTTTCCTAAGTTTTCTAGGGTTTTAGGGTTCCTTAACAAGAAAAATGCCAAACAAATGGAAAATGGAAGATCAAATCATGGCCATTTAATCTCACAAACTACATGCTAAACACAATGCAATGCAAAAAGAATCAAGGTCCAACTCTCAATGGTTAGGCAGAAATGATTTTTGGAAGTTTGGATCAAAATAATGCATCAAAATGATTTTAATTCCATGAAAAATTCTCAAAATGCATCAAGATCAAAAAAGAAATTTGGTTTGAGGGTTGGACAATGT
The DNA here is from genome assembly GCA_963966055.1 of Lathyrus aphaca. Classification (NCBI taxonomy): domain Eukaryota; kingdom Viridiplantae; phylum Streptophyta; class Magnoliopsida; order Fabales; family Fabaceae; genus Lathyrus; species Lathyrus aphaca. The sequence continues at coordinate 258,251,854 of OZ014525.1, read as the reverse complement.
TTCTAAATGTTTTTAAATGTTTCATGAATTTTTTGGTGATTTTTAAATACCTAAAAGTATTTTTAATTAATTAATTCTCATTAATTAATTAAAAATAAACTTTTAAATATTTAAAAATATTTTTAAAATGCAAAAAATAAAAATAAAAATGTTTTCTGATTAAGAAAAATATTTAAAACAAAAATGCAAAGGGAAATATTTTTGGGATTTTTCTAACTATTTTAAAATAAATGGAGAAGTTAAATAAGAAAAATTGAAATAAAAATGAAATTAAATGGAAAGTATGACAATCCAAAGGCTGAGATTCAAAGTTGGGTGGAGGGAGTTGACTAGCGCGTAAAGGAGTGGTCCAGATGCGTTCTGACTAATTAATTCAAATTAAGTTAATTAATTAATGGTTAGGGTTTAATGACTGATCTGGAACGTTCAAACACGCGCGGGAGAAGCAAATCAAAGGCCAGAATTCAAAGTTGGCTAATTAATGAGATTAGGGCTTAATGACCCTCAGGCGACCGGAACAGTGTTCCGGTCGTCTTCTCCGACGACTCAAAAACCTAGCTTCTTCTACAGGTCACCATTCCTCAAATTTCTTTCACCAAAATGACCCCCTAATCATTCTAAACCTAAACCCCCACTTAAAATCCATTTATCCATCATGAACAAAGAAGAACAAGCTCAAACTCAAACACGGGCAAAATTTCAGAGAAGCATAAAATGACCATTCCTTCACTATTTTCAAATCTAAGGACATCCCCATGATCAGCATAACACACACTTCCATTTTATAACAAGAAAAGCAAGCTCTGAGAAAAAAGTTCTTGAGCCATACCTGAGGGTGAAGCTTCTGGTTCTGGGCTTTCTGGACTGTTCTTTGGTGCAAACTCACTCCAATGATCCCCCTTGTGCTAATGGCAAGCTTGGATGGAGTTTAAACAGGCTATTTTGAGAGGTCCAGTTCTGGTGTATCAGAAAATGGGGTTCTTATGTAGGCTGTTTCAGATCATTGTGAGGGGTGGTATTGGTTCTATGAATGTTTTCTGGTTGATTGGTGAAGATAGAATGAGTGTTTGATGACTGTGGAAGGTGATTCGAAGAGAGGAAAGTTTTGGCAGGTTTTGTGGTATGCTGTGTTCTGGCTTGCTTCAAGGGCCAATGTCTTGCTATAACACTCCCACAATGTATGAGTAGCCTGTGGAGCAGGTCAGTAGAGGTGGCTGCTCACTGTTCCAAGAGTATGGGGTTTTTGCCAAAAAGTCAATGTGATTGGTACTTGCATCATGGGCCATGGCAGCAGCTGTCTAAGGGCTTGTCTTGCCTCATCTTGAGTCAAGGATGACCCTTAGATTGCTCATGAGTGACTGCAACATGTGGATCATGAGCTATGCTAGCTTTTGCAACTTGCCCACTTGGTATTTTCTTATGATTTTGTGCCATGTACATGAGATACTCCTTGCTGAATTTTGTTGCATAATGTTCCATTTGGTCATGGCAAAGCATAGAAATCAGCTAGTGATCACATAATTCCTTGGAAGATGATTTTGCCAAAAATCCATCTTTGCATCCTTATGAAAAATAACTTATGGATTTCTTGAAAATCAAGTCACAAAAATGAAAAATCCCTTGGGCCAATTCTGTTTTTAGGTCCTGTATGATCATGTGATGAAGTTTTGAAGTCATTTTGAAGTCAATAGAATGCTTGGTACAAGAATTTGCAAGTTTCCCATTTGGTGCATAACTTGAAATTTAGTGATTTTTGCCAACTTTGACAAGCCATAACTTTTGATCCAAAATGAATTAGGTCATGTTCTTGTACTTTTTGAAAAGGGAATGATCCATTCTACAACTTTCATGACCAAAGTTTTTCCATTTGAAGCTTTTTTGAATCAAAAAGTAAGGGTTGAAAAAGTTGCCTAAAATGACATTTCCATTAAAAGTCAACCTTGCCCAAAAAGTCAACTTTGCAAAAGACTTGAAATTTCTCAATTTTGTGAATTTCCAACTTCTTCCATGATAAAATGAAGATCATATACACTCAAAATGATGAAGAACACCCTTTGGTTGGGTCATTGGGGGCCTCAGATGCCCTGATTTTGCACTGACTTGCTTGAAAAGTCAACTCTTGATCAGATGACTTCCCCATGGAATTTATTCATGAAAATGGATATGCATACTCCCTATACCATATAGAGACCAATAGAAACAAGAATGACCCAAAAAATTTGGAGTTATGGCCTCTGAAACCAAAACCCTAATTTTAGGTCATCTGTGCAGTCAAACCTGGCTCTGCTTCCATACCAATCCCAGTTCTTGTGATTCTTTGACATTCTTGACTTTGAGAGGATATAATATGATACTTGAACACACATGGACCCCTTTGAAGTGATTGATGACCTTTGGAATGGCTCAAGAAGCTCTTGTATTGCTCAGATCACAAACCCTAGATGCAGATGACTTAGAACCAATGCAGTGAATCAAAATTGTGGTATGAGATGCTATGATTGGATTTATGCACATGAAATGATCACAAGCCATGGTGAAATGGGTGAGGGCAAATTTGGGGTGTTTACAGCTGCCCCTATTCAAACATGAGTTAGCTGTGCAGGATGTAAGCTACGGCTTAACAGGCGAACAAGATAACTTGTGGTTGAATACCAAAGACAATCCAAGATTTGCACTCACAGAATGAAGAAGAAAAGGGATATAGATTGTAAAAGAAAATAAAGTATATTGTAAAGTGTGGGCGACGGAGGACGACCGTCGAGCAGAGGACGACTGCTGGGTAAAGAGCAATGACGGGGACGGCCGACATGCTGAAAAAAGTGCGGGAAATGAAGCAATGACGGGGACGACCGACATGCTGGGGATAAAAAGAATTATGATGGGGACGGCCATCAAATAAAGCTGTAAAATTATCTGGGGATTAATGAAACATGACGGGGACGGCCATCAAGTTCATAAAGTAAAGTAACCAACGATGGGGACGGCCATCGGGCTAAACTGAAAGGAAAAGGGACCACGACGGGGACGGCCATCGGGTTAAAGAATGAATGAAATAAACAGATGATGAGGTACGGTCATCAAAGGTGAAGGAAGATCACCTAGCAGGGGACGGCTGCTCTGTTGGGTATAAGATGAGGGACGGTCATCTAAGGTGGAGGACGACCACCTGGCAGGGTACGGCTGCCGAAAATATCGCGACATAGGACGAATGCCGGATAAAAGGTCAATGATGGGGACGGCCATCGGACGAGCATGATGGAGGACGACCATCAAGAGGTGGAGGACGACCACCTAGCAGGGGACGGCTGCTCTCGAGGTTTATCATGACATAGGACGAATGCCAGATAACCAAAATCAATAATGGGTACGGCCATTGGATAAAATGATGAAGGACGATCATCAAGAGGTGGAGGACGACCACCTAGCAGGGGACGGCTGCTAAATATCATGACATAGGACGAATTTCGGAGAGAAAATCAACGATGGGGACGGCCATCGGACGAGCATGATGGAGGACGACCATCAAGAGGTGGAGGACGACCACCTAACAGGGGACGGCTGCTCTCGGGGTTTATCATGACACAGGACGAATGTCAGATAAAAAGGAAAATTTACTTTGGTAGCGATCTACTGGGGAATAGTAAACACGGGCGAGTGTTTATATCCAAGAAATAAAAGGTATAAGAGTTTAGATGTTTGTGTATAGATTAAAGATGCGGACGAGCATCCTTAAGACTACGATACGGACGAGTATCTGGTAGAAACAAACGCTGACACGTATTCAGAGATGATGATACGGATGAGTATCAACTGGTTAACAGGGAACACGGACGAGTGTTGAATCTGAGGGGACTCTTCTGGGGAGTAGTAGACACAGACGAGTATCTATATTCAAGGAGACAAAAGTGTTTGACACAATGTATGGATTAAAGATGCGGACGAGCATCCTTAAGACTATGATACGGACGAGTATCATGTAGAAACAAACGCTTGACGCATGTTCTGAGATGATGGTACGGACGAGTACCAATCGGTTAACAAAGAACACGGACTAGTGCCGAATCTGTGGGGATATAAGCGTTATATACAAGATACGGACGAGTACCTGTATAAGTGGTAAGTGGTGTATATATGAATGTTTAACTTGCTGGGAGAATGACACGGACGAGTGTCGAAAGAAAAAGAGTATAGTATGAACAAGTATCTGATATACAAAGTGTTTATGTTACTGTACTGGGAAAAACGACACGGACGGATGTCAAGAAAGTTGTATAGGTATATGTGAGTGCAAAGAGGATGTCTTTGGCTTTTTGCTGGGGTATGACACAGACGGGTGTCAGAAAGTATCTGTAATACAAGTGGTACTGTTTGCACAGAGGGTTCAAGCGACTTTACTGGGGAATATTGACACAGACGGGTGCCAAAGAGAGTATATACTGGTGTTTTGTGAATGTGAGGCAACTGCTTTTGCTGGGGGAATCTCCATTGGGGATTTTGGGGGGAGTTTTCTGTATGTTGATGGATTGTCAATAATCACAAGTGTTTGATTCAAATCATGGCTTATGATTATGATATATGTTTGATTTTTGCCGTAATGCTCCGTATTAGACGGAATGCTACGCTTTGTGGGTGAATATGATGCGAATGCCATGATTATGCAAAGATACCAATCCGGGATTCGGATCCCGTTGCTGTGAAGATCTCTGGCCGATCTGCTCGTAAAGGACATCCCAGCTGGGGGTGAGATCTCTAGTAGATCTGATGAGATGCTATTGCTTGGGGATATAGGTCACTGATAGACCTGTCCTTGATAATGAGGGGACCCAGCTGGGGTTTGTAGAAGCTTTCGTCACTCTGTTGTGATCCCTTCATGCGTTACTCTTCTGGACAGAGGCTGGAACTCTGTGGGGAGATGGTTCCCTGACTTTTGTATTTGGCTGAGGATGAAATGGCAACTCGGCTGAGGAGAAAGAGAGATCACTGAAAGATCTCCCTAGAGATTCTGTTGAGGAGGATTTTTGACTCAGTCGGGGATAGGGGCGCCTTCCGGTACTGCCCTGTTGGAGAAATGATACCTGGTAACTCTGATGGGGAGAAGCAACAAGTGGCAACTCAGCTGGGGAGAAAACACTTTGAGTGCTAAGGCTGGGTGTTGATTTGTCAGCTTGCTAGGATGAAGCTTACATGCCCCAAGTTGCGTTCTGGATACCTGCAATCCTGCAAAGGTATTAAAACGCACAAATAATCCCGAGGTATCCCTTACCGGATTCCGTCATAGGAGTTTAGACACTCTCGAGAGTAAATATATTCCCTGCAAGCATGTATTTTTATTTTTTGAAAGTAAGCATCTGTATTTATGCAATCAGTTTTTCTTAAAACATCAGACATTTTTGCGAATAAAAATGTACAAGATGAAACATGACTGAAAATCTGATTTTATTAATTCAAGTGCCCTGAATTGGCAAGATACAGTCAAGGAAACATATCTCCTAAAATGAGGAGATTGTTACAAATTGAGAAACAAAATGTGTTGGCAATGTTGACGACGCTTCAAGGAGCTTCCTCTTTTGCTATGATTCGTATGACTTTTGACGTTCTTCTCGTTTTGCTTTCTGAAGAAGGCTGATTATGATTGAAGCTTGATCCTTTCGAAACCTACCAAGTTGTAAGAGATACAGACGAATTCAGAATGCAGTTGTTCGCTTATTCCCTTATTTTGCATGGATCGCCCTTTCGGGTTTTCAATCCATCGGTATACCCATTTTTGCCTGAGTTGTCCAATGCGGCTTTTCAACTCAGCGGGTGTACATTTTGTTTATTTTCCCTTATTTTTGCCCGAGTCTCTTATTCTGTTTTTGACTCGCCGGGATGCCCTATTTTTGCCTGGACTTACATTCTGTTTTTGTGTCCAGCGGGTCATTTTTATGCGAAGTATTTTTTAACTGCATCTGAATTCACAGGGGACGGGAAGTCTTCACCATCCATAGTGCTGAGCATCAGTGCTCCACCCGAGAAAACTTTCTTTACTACAAATGGTCCTTCATAATTCGGAGTCCACTTGCCCCTGTGGTCTGTATGAGGAGGGAGGATTCTTTTCAGCACAAGATCTCCTACTTGGTACTCTCGGTGCCTGACTTTCTGATCGAAGGATTTCTTCATTCTCTTCTGATATAACTGCCCATGACAGATTGCAGCCAATCTCTTTTCTTCAATCAGACTCAGTTGCTCTTATCGGGACCGAACCCATTCTGCTTCACTCAGTTTAACATCCATCAGTACCCGCAGAGAGGGTAATTCAACTTCAACCGGTAGGACTGCTTCCATACCATACACAAGTTGATACGGTGTTGCCCCAGTGGATGTCCTGATTGACGTGCGGTACCCATGCAAGGCAAATGGTAGCATTTCATGCCAGTCTTTGTAGGTGACTACCATCTTCTGCACAATCTTCTTGATATTTTTATTTGCTGCCTCAACAGCGCCATTCATCTTTGGCCTGTAAGGAGAAGAATTGTGATGTTGGATCTTGAAGTCCCGGCACAGTTCTGCCATCATTTTGTTGTTCAAGTTGGAACCATTATCAGTAATGATTCGCTCGGGAACTCCGTATCGACAGATGATATCTCTCTTCAGGAATCTGGCTACCACTTGCCTTGTAACATTAGCGTAGGAAGCTGCTTCGACCCACTTGGTGAAGTAATCAATGGCAACCAGGATGAATTTGTGGCCATTCGAAGCAGTTGGTTCAATCTTGCCAATCATGTCAATGCCCCACATAGCAAAGGGCCAAGGTGAAGACATCACATTCAAAGGGTTGGGAGGCACATGCACTTTATCCGCATAAATCTGGCATTTATGGCATCTTCTGGCGTAGGCACAACAGTCAGCATCCATTGTGATCCAATAATAACCTGATCTTAGCAACTTCTTAGCCATGGCATGCCCTCCAGCATGGGTACCAAAGGATCCTTCGTGCACTTCATGCATTAACAAGTCCGTTTCTGTTCTATCAACGCATCTGAGGAGTACCATATCAAATTTTCTCTTGTACAGGGAACCATCAGTGTTCAAGAAGAAACTACCAGCTAGCCTTCTCAATGTCTTCTTATCATTGGATGATGCCCCAGGTGGGTATGTTTGATCCTCTAAGAAGCACTTAATGTCATGGAACCAAGGCTTATTATCTTTAACAACATCTGCTGCGAACACATATGCTGGTCTGTCAAGTCTGGACACTGAAATTTGAGGTACAAAGTTGGCAGCTTGAACTTTGATCATGGATGAAATGGTAGCCAGAGCATCTGCAAACTGATTCTCGTCCCGAGGGATATACTCAAGCTTGACTGTTGTGAAGAAAGTCAATAACCTCCTTGTATAATCCCTGTAAGGTATCAGATGATCCTGGTGGGTGTACCATTTGCCGTTGGATTGATTGATTACCAGAGCTGAATCTCCAAATACAGTTAAAGTCTTGATCCTGAGGTCAATGGCTTCCTCAAGACCCATAATGCAAGCTTCGTATTCAGCTTCGTTGTTAGTGCAGTTGAAAGTGAGTTTTGCCGAGAAAGGCATGTGAACTCCTTTAGGTGTAATGAGTACTGCACCAACACCACGACCATTCATATTAACAGCCCCATCAAACATCATAGTCCATTCTTCTTCCGGGTCAGGCCCTTCAGTGTGAATAGGCTCATCGTGATCTTTTGCTTTTATGAACATGATGTCTTCATCAGGGAAGTCAAATCTCATAGGCTGGTAATCATCAATGGGTTGCTCATCAAGATATTCAGACAATACACTACCTTTGATGGCTTTCTGAGAAGTGTACTGGATGTCATATTCAGTAAGAATCATTTGCCATCTTGCAACCCGTCCGGTAAGTGCTGGCTTCTCAAATATGTACTTGACTGGGTCCATCTTTGACATCAATAAAGTAGTGTGGGTCAACATATATTGTCTCAGTCGGCGAGCAGCCCACGCTAAAGCACAGCAAGTTTTCTCGAGCAGTGAATAACGTTGTTCACAGTCGGTAAACTTTTTGCTTAGGTAGTATATTGCATACTCTTTTCGACCAGACTCGTCATGCTGGCCCAGCACACACCCCATTGACTCTTCTAATACTGTCAAGTACATTATCAGAGGTCTTCCCTCAACTGGAGGCATAAGGATTGGAGGTTCTTGTAAGTACTCCTTGATCTTGTCAAAAGCCTTCTGGAAGTCTTCATTCCACCTGACCATTTGTTCTTTTCTCAACAGCTTGAACAAGGGCTCACAAGTTGCTGTAAGGTGAGATATGAACCTTGAAATGTAGTTCAATCGACCTAAGAACCCTCGAACTTCCTTTTCTGTCTTCGGTGCAGGCATCTCTTGAATGGCTTTGACCTTATCAGGGTCAACCTCAATCCCTTTCTCGCTCACAATAAAACCCAGCAGCTTACCAGATCGCACCCCAAATGTGCACTTGTTGGGGTTCAACTTCAGTTGGTACTTCCTCGGACGCTTGAATAGTTTTAGAAGATTTACCAGGTGATCTTCTTCAGTAAGGGACTTGGAAATCATGTCATCCACATAACATTCTATCTCTTTATGGATCATATCGTGGAATAATGTCACCATAGCCCGTTGATACGTTGCACCAGCATTCTTCAGTCCAAATGGCATTACCTTGTAACAGAACGTGCCCCAAGGTGTGATGAAGGTTGTCTTCTCCATGTCTTCAGGTGACATCTTGATCTGATTGTATCCTGAAAATCCGTCCATGAAGGAGAACACCGAGAATTGAGCCGTATTATCCACCAATACATCAATGTGAGGTAAAGGGAAGTCATCTTTCGGGCTGGCTCTGTTCAGATCCCGGTAGTCAACACACATTCTTACTTTGCCGTCCTTCTTAGGCACAGGCACAATATTAGCCACCCACGGCGGATAGCTAGTTACAGCAAGGAACCCGGCGTCCCACTGCTTTTGTACCTCTTCTTTGATTTTCATCGCCATGTCTGGGCGAGTACGGCGCAGTTTCTGTTTAACCGGCGGGCAATCTTCTCTTAAAGGCAGCTTGTGCATAACAATGTCGGTGTCCAACCCTGGCATATCTTGATAGGACCAAGCAAACACGTCCACATATTCTTGAAGCAGGTCAATCAGTTGTCTCTTTACTGAGTCTTGTAAGCAGGCCCCGATTTTAACTTCTTTCACGTCTTCATCCGTACCAAGATTGATCGTCTCTACCTCCTCCTGATGAGGAGTGATAATCCTTTCCTCTTGTCTCAACAATCTGGCTAGCTCTTCAGGAAGCTCATACCCTTCTTCAACCCCTTCATCAGCTTGATTGATTGGATTGTCAAAGTCATATGAAGTCATAGCCGTGCTGTTGTCGGTGCGGTCTGGAAGGCACACTCTGCAAGGGTTCAGTTTGTTCATTTTAGTGATTTGATTTTAATCTTGTTTTAGAAAAGTGAAGTAAAGTTGTCAGTTTGAAAACATTGCCATTTATTTTTGTACAAAAAGAAAAATGGAAAAACAGTGAGCAGAAAAGAAAAAAAGACTCATTTGCAAAAGATGTCTGATATTTCGTTGATTAATCTTGTTGCACAAAAATTACAGATGGCCCGATTACAAAATGAGTCTTGTCATCTTGGGCAAGATGCAAGACTTTGATGCATGCTATAAAAATACAGGAAATAATAATTACTCTGCATGAGTAACTCTTATAATTTCCTGGGAAGACCAGTTTGAGATACTGCCCCCCGGGATCTTTGGACGGATCCAACTCTCCAGGTTGCGGTCGCCTTCATCCTCGTCTTCCAAATTGTTGACAGCATCGGGGGTGAGCATCCCCCCACTAACAAAGTTGGGCTCCTTAGCAGCCTCTGCTTGATCATGTTGAGTTGGTTTGTAACCCAACCCAAATCTATCTTCTTTCTTCTCCACAGGTAACAACTTGCCCCAGCCTTGGGCAGTTCCTTCTTCAACAACCTTCCGGGCTTGTTGGTACGATGTCATTGAGGTTCCAGGTACAGCAGATGTTTCATTTATGTTCAAGGCCTCAAACCCTTGACTCATCGTTTCGTGGATCTCCCCATCCATCTCAATATATTTGTAGGTAGCCAGGTGGCTAACAAAAATATCCTCCTCTCCACAGATAGTAACGACTTGACCCTCCCACTCGAATTTTAACTTCTGGTGAAGGGTTGAGGTCACGGCGCCAGCGGCGTGAATCCATGGCCTACCCAATAGACAGCTGTAGGCAGGCTGTATATCCATCACGTAGAAGATCGTTTTGAAAGTTTGTGGGCCAATCGTTATGGGCAGCTCAATTTCTCCCAGAACTGATCTCTTAGAACCGTCAAAGGCTCTTACTACCAAGTTGCTGGGGCGTAACGTCAATCCGTCATACTCTAGCTTCACAAGGGCTTTTTTAGGCAAGACATTGAGGGATGATCCTGTGTCTACCAGCACATGGGAAAGAACTGCACCTTTACATTCCATGGTAATGTGCAAAGCCTTGTTATGATTGCGGCCTTCCGTAGTCAAATCAGTGTTGGTGAACCCTAATCCATGACTAGCATAAACATTTCCAACTACAGCTTCCAACTGATTGACGGTGATCTCTTTTGGCACATAAGCTGCGTGCAAGACTTTTAGTAGTGCGTTCCGATGAGCCTCGGAGCACATAAGCAATGATAGAATAGAGATCTTGGAAGGTGTCTGGTGAAGCTGGTCCACTATCCTGTAATCACTTTTCTTGATGATTCTCATGAATTCATCAACTTCTTGATCAAAAGGTGTTTTCAAAGCTTCTTTAACAATCTGCTCTTCCTGCACCAAGCTCTTCCCTTTTGCCTTGGCAGCAGCTTCTGCTTCGGTAGTGGGTCTTTGAATTTGTGGAGCAAAGAGACGTCCGCTTCGGGTGAAGCCTCCGCCTCCTCCCACATTATCTATTTGTGGTGCAGGGGTTGATGATTCAAGAGTGATTTTTTGTCCTTCGCAGTATAGATCGGAGCCGTAATGCCAAGGGATGGCATTACTGCTTTCATAAGGTACTGGTCCAGGCACCGTAATAGTGACTGGACTGATGGCAGCTGCAGAAGGGACTGTGATAGTTTGTGGATCATAGTATATTGTGACTGGTGCTCTGATGGGAGTAGCATTTTGTGAGTTGTAGGCAGAATCATTTTCAGGATCATAATAAATTGTAACAGTTGAGACATTTGCTGCTGAAGTTGTAGGAGACATTGCTGGAAGGATGGGTGTTGTTGTTGTAGGAGACTCTGAATGAAGGGGTGCTGAAGTTGTAGAAGGGATGTTTGCTGATATCTGGTCCGTTGAAGTAACAGATGAAGCATTTGTTGATGAGTTTGAAGAGTTGTTCGGAACAATGGTTGTTTCAGTTGTAGAAGATTCGGGAACTGTAGTTAAGGAGATTGCTGGATTGGTAGGAATTGATGTTGTGATTTGAAGCAGGCCACTCTGGATGAGACCATCTATGCCATCTCTCAAGTTATCACAACCATTCACTGAAATGTTGCAATAAGCACACCCTAACTCACATCCCGGGAATATTTGACATTCGAGGAGTTGAGCTTTGATCTCCACCAAGGGTGTCCGAATCTGACCCACACTGGTTATCAAGTAAGACGACTTGTCTTCTTCAATAGCATTGATTCTGGGACCTCCGTGGTTTGGCATAGGGTTCTTGTTAACATTTGGTGGTGGTGCAAAGTTTAGAGCCTTAGAGTCTACCAGGTCTTGTACCTTCATGTGCAAAGCTCTGCACTTCTCTGTACTATGGCCCGGTGCATTTGAATGAAAAGCACATCTGGCGTTGGAGTCGTAGTTTCTGGGTAGACTGGTGGGATCTGGAGGTGCCAACGTCCTTAGCTCAACTAGGTTGAGTTTTAGGAGTTGTGGCAGTAATGTGGCATATGGCATAGGGATCGGATCGATCACCCTATTGGTCTGAGAAGGTCTCTGTTGGAATGGTCTTTGCTGATTGTTGTTGTTGGTATTGTTGTAGTTTCTCTGAGGAGGATACTGATTTTGTTGCTGATAATTTTGTTGCTGTGGTTGATAAGCTGGTTGTGGGTGAATTGGAGCGGGAATGGTGACTGCTGCCACAGACCTATGAACATATTGGGGTCTGCCCCTGCTGGTATGGATAGCATTGGTCTCTCCAGTTCTTCTTGGGCCTGCAAAAGGCTTCCTTGTGTTGCTGGATGAGCTGGCACCGTTGTCAGAAATTTTGCCCATCTTTAATAGGCTCTCAATTCTCTCTCCAGCTATAACGACATCTGCAAAGCTGGTAGAAGAGAAAGCAGCCAGCCTGTCAATGTATGTTCCTTGGAGGGTGTTCATAAACATATCTGCCATCTCCCTCTCTGACATAGGTGGATGGACAGCAGCAGCCAGCTGTCTCCATCTTTGGGCGTATTCTCGGAAGCTTTCCCTGGATGACTGTGACATTCCCATCAGGAGGGTCCTGTTGGGTGCCATATCCAAGTTATACTGGTATTGTCTGATGAAGGCCTCTGCCAAGTCCTTCCAACACCTGATGGTGGCTCTAGTCAGATGGGAGTACCATTCCCTTGAAGCTCTTGTTAATCTATCCTCAAAATAAAACATCCATAGCTTCTCGTCCATGGTATATGCCTTCAGCCTCCCCAGAAAGGATTGCAAGTGGGTCCGTGGGCAGGAAGTCCCGTTGTACTTCTCAAAGCACGGTGGTTTAAATTTGTGGGGAATCCTGACCCCATCCACTAAGCCCATGTCCATAACATCAAAGCCCAGAGAGTTTTGAGACTCCATGGACCTTAATTTTTCAGCAATTTCATCTAGCCTTCTGTCATAGGCTTCCTCCCCAGCTCCCATCACTGTGAACTGATCCTCCTGGGGGTCTTCTTGCAGCACTCTGCCTGCAGTGGCAGTCCCTTGTACATTAGCAGGAATGTTGATCTCTGGATGAAGGTGGGGTCCAAATACAGGGGGATTGACATGAGGTTGGACCCTCTCATTGTTGCTTGTCCCGGCAGTCCCTAGATGGGGATCTTCTTGATTCTGCCTCTCTACCATTGCTCTTAATCTCTCTTGGCTCTGAGCCATGTTGTTCATCACCTCCATAAACTGTGTCATTTGAGCCCTCATTTCCAATCTTTCATTGGCCATTTGGTTCCTGACCTCTGTAAGGTCCTGTTGTACCTGGTCCATCTGTATACCCGGAAGGTTGTTGCGGGTTGGATATCTGTGTGGACGGTTGAGTGGGAACACCCGACGTCGAGCAATAGTTCCTGAATATCACAACAGAGTTAGCAACAACAACAAAATAAACCTACAAAACAAACAAAGGTTAGCATGCAATGCAGTATGCTTATTTGTTTCCAAGGTATCCGGCTTGGCACTCGGTTTTGACCCTTCCAGACCCTTGAAGATACTGTTGATGTTGCTTTGAAAGAAACTCAGATGGAACAAACCAACACATATATTACAAAGAAAGCAAATGATACATAGTTTGTTCTTTACAAAACATGCCCCGAGGGGTCAAAATACATCACAAAAAGGAAAAGTACAATGAAATGAAAGCAACAACAAACAAAAGTCAAACACCAAGACCAAACTCATCCTCCTGAACTTCCTTGAGAAGTGCTTCAGTCACAGGATCAGCCGGACGCTCTGTGAGATTCCTGATAAGGAGATTCCTGGTAGTAACAGCTGCAGCTAGCTTCTTGTGCTGACTCTGGTCCTTTGACCTCTTCACTCCAGCTCTAATCTTCAACTCTGAGATTTCTCTCTGGGCTGCTGCCAGGGCTTCCTGTTGCTCTCTTGCACTAGCTTCCAGCTGCTCAATCTTGTCCTGAGTCCTCTTATCTTCCAGAGTACGAGCTTCGCTGATCCTGACCCACCTAGCTTGACTCTCTTTCAGATACAAATCAGTCCTAGCTTTCTGGAACTGGGCTTCCTTGTAGGCATTCTTTAAGATCTGTTCTCCAGCCCTAGACTTCTTGATATAATCCTCTGACTTCTCAATTCTGGCCAAATGCTCCACTTTCAGCTTCTCTAACCTTTCAATATCCAACCTACCATCACTCCTCTCCCAGAGGGTCTTCTGTAGAGCTTGAGTCAACTTCTCATTTCTCTCTTTCAATTTCTCAAACTCCTCTAAACTGACAGTGACAGGAGGTGGTGCTGAGGATGCTCCAGGCATATCCTCCATGGTGAAGGGCATCCCAGAAAATTGAGCCCTGGCATGGGACCACTCATAGTACTGTGCTGACGCCACGTTGTTGCACTTCCCCAGAATGGTTACTCCTTTAGTCTGAACATTGTCCCAGGCCCAGGCTGCCTGCCTGACAATAGCCAGATTAGGCTTGTTCTCACAGTAAAGAGTCTCAGCCAGATCTTGTACCTTAGGAGTATGGACCAATGCGTAACCCAGTTGTCTTTTGAATAGCAGAGGGTTGTAGTTGATGCAACCCTTAACTCCTATCAGGGGTACATTGGGAAACTGCCCACAACTGGTGATGATGTCCCTGCCTTTTGTGCTTTGAGTGCACCACCTGATATCAGCTGAGGTCAAAGCAGTGAGTCTTCTAGCCCAGTTTCTTTGCTGGTGAGGGTTCAAGAATGCATCAGTCTTAGGCAAATGCCTGAGCAGCCAAGTATGGAACAAAGGAGCACAACACCTCACCAATCTTCCTCTTTGCTTTTCATTCCTCTGGTGTACTGAGTAGTAGAAATCTCCCAGTAAGGTGGGCACTGGGTTTCTCAGGATGAAAAGATGGATTGCATTCTTACTAACAAATTTAGGCTCATCTGCAAACAAAATGATCCCATATATGCTCAGGGCCAGTAAAGCACAAACTGCTTTCCACTCTCCCAGAGAAGCCTTTAGGGTAGCTTGAGAGATCAAGAAATCCAGATGTAGACCAGAGATTCCAGCCTTAGTAGTTATATTTTGCCCAATCAGTACTGGTTCCAGATACAAGGCCTTTGCCACCTCTTCATTACTAGGAAAGACCATCTCAGGGTTGAAAGGGACTCCACCCCTGATAGGTATACCAACCAATGATGAATACTCCTCTAATAAAGGGCCCAACTGAAAATCCTGAAAAGTGAAACACCTCAGAGGGGGATCATAGAACTGCAGGCAAGTATGAATCAGGCTCCTCTGTGAAGGGTCCAAATCCATAACCACATCAAGTATGCCTCCATAGTGTTCTCTGAACAGTGGTATATGGTCTGGAGTAATCAGGGTCTGAACCTTCCTGATGTCAACTAGCTCTGGCTGAAAGAAATGATAGGAGATGTTACTTTTCTTTGGTACCATGTTGTTGAAGAAGAGTTGAGACAGGTGCTGATGATAACACTGAAAATGGGCCACTGACTGGCTGAAGCAGGTAGCTGACAACTGAAGCAGATGCTGATGAAGATAGGTCTATGCTGATGATGGGGTCAAAACCAAGCCAAAATAAGGTATGGATACCCTGAAAAACAAATAAGCAAATGTTAAAATGATGCAATGATGATGTATGCAAATGATATGCAAGGGTTTGTGACTGAGTTGGATCTGATCAAGTGCTCTGATATAAGTCCAGGTATGTTCAAGAAATCCAGATGGAGGTTCATAAGTCCAGTAACCAAGGTGGGGGACTCAAATAAAGAGTCACATGTCCAGGGTTTAGAATCACAAGAACTGTTCCAAAATGGAGTACTCTTAATCAAAACAAAGTAACAGGGTATGCTGAGGTCAAGGGTACCTGCAAACCTGTAAACAGCCCAACCCCCTCGCAGGTGGTGTTCTAAAACAAGGATCCTCAGACTTGGATCAGTTATGAGAAGTGTAAACACTTCTAACCCGGAGGTACAGTGTTTACAATAACCATAAAATCTCCTCCTCTAATTCTCCTTAGTTTCTGAAGGTCAATACTAAAGGTCATCCAGACTTAGCAGGCTTCCCAGATAGCCCTAGTATTGCAGGAAATCTGCAACACAGAGTTCTCAAGAAGAAACCCATATCTGAACCGTGTTTCATATTCCCGCACCAGACCGAGATGGAATGGGAAAGAATATGAACCACTCTAGCCTAGGTGTCACTCAGGTCCCAGGTATAGGACCTCAACTCTCAATAGAACACCCACCCACCAAAGCAACAAACAGATCCAGCCAGCACAGTATGACAGTATGATATATGTAAAGCTATAAAGAAAGCAATAAAATAACTGTACATACAGCAATAAACAAAATGAATATACAAACACAAATAGCACATAACACCCCAGTAAACATAAATCAATCAAGCGCTAGGAGGAACCCGCAAAAAGAACCAGAAGCCCTGGTTACAGTATAAGGGTCCCCAGCATTAGACGGGAGAAGCGAGTTCTCGTTTGTGAGTGAGTGTGATGAGAAAAGAATCCCGAAGGAGACGATTATTGTTTGTTTTTGAGTTTTCAGTCTTTTATTGCTTTTTAAAGTTTGTCATAAGTTAATGAGCTTAAACCTAAACCAATGGGTTAGTAAACTCATCACATCTTCCCTCTGATTAGGGGTAATGAGAATACCTTAAGTGTGAAGTCAGCATCTCACACTTAATCACCTTTGATGTAGGATTAAGATCATTAACCTACTTGTGATTATTTAGATGTTTTTGGTGTTTTTGTTTAGTGTTAAGTAATGAGGTTAAGCCATAATCAGGGATTAAACAGACTCATTACACCATCCTAATAGAAGGATAATAGATGAGAATGTTTAGGCTGAGGAAAGCTCCTCAACTTAATCCATGATTAGGGATTAAACTCATGACAAAAAAAGCCTTTATTAAGTGGATTTTAGTTAATGATATGATGATGAAGTGAATTTTAGGGTTTGTAAGACAACTTGAGGGGGACTTGTCCATTAACACTAGGGTTAGTCCTTCTTAACCAATTAAGGAAGAATTAGAACCCTAATGCAAGGCCCAAGTTACAAGTGTGATGTATTAGTGTTTATTATGTGAATTGATTAAAGGAGTTAAACACATTAAGGGTTTAACACTTAGGATTAAAGTTATACACTCCATCCTAATAGAAGGATGCAAGCATAAACTTAATCACAAAGCCTTAAAGCCTTTAGGGTTTAGTCCCTAATTATGAGGTGAGAAGAGAAGACTCAAAGAGACACAAAGGTAAAACTAAGAGGGGAGACTAAACAAAACCCTAATCATTGTCATGCTTGGTTGTTCCTAAGGTTTGTGAGGTTAACAAGAAAGAATCTTCAATGGAACCACCAGGAAGCAGATGAAAGGATCAGGAGAAGCAAAGTAACTTGCTTCATTTAAGAAGACAAGTCACTTGAAGGAAGAAAGTAAAGTGAAGAAGAAAGAGCAAGCTCAATCTCAAACACATAACAAAATGCAGCATGAGTGCATAAGAGGGATGAAAAGAAAGTATGAGAAGTGAAGGCAAATCCACTTCCCAAAGTAACTTACCACCTGAAAAGTTAGTGAAAGAAATGCAATATAATGCAAAATGAGATGAGATGACAAGATGAAAACCAAAACCAGAAGCATACATGAGATGACAATTATGCCATGAGATGCTACAAACATGAAACATGGTATGGAGATGATCACATGAACAAATGAATGCAAATGGAGCAAGTTAAGAACCATGAACAAACATGAAAAGTCATGACATGCAAATGACATGCAAATGACATACAACATGGCAAACACATGATGCAATGATCAAACATGCTTTCAATATGTCTTAAGATGTTCAATGAATCAAAAGAATGCATAAAATGCTATGGCAAGTCAAGGTATGAATGCAAATACAAGATGGATGCATATGGAAGCCCAAATTAGGGTTTATGATCAATGCATCAAACAAAAACCAAAATCAGAAGCAAACATCAAGATAAAAAATTGAAAATGCACTCAAAGCAACCCTAATCCTATACAAACTCACTGCCCAAAGGAGAGGTTCCAACTCTTAACCTAGTTCAAGTTATGATTTTCCTAAGTTTTCTAGGGTTTTAGGGTTCCTTAACAAGAAAAATGCCAAACAAATGGAAAATGGAAGATCAAATCATGGCCATTTAATCTCACAAACTACATGCTAAACACAATGCAATGCAAAAAGAATCAAGGTCCAACTCTCAATGGTTAGGCAGAAATGATTTTTGGAAGTTTGGATCAAAATAATGCATCAAAATGATTTTAATTCCATGAAAAATTCTCAAAATGCATCAAGATCAAAAAATAAATTTGGTTTGAGGGTTGGACAATGTTTCTAAATGTTTTTAAATGTTTCATGAATTTTTTGGTGATTTTTAAATACCTAAAAGTATTTTTAATTAATTAATTCTCATTAATTAATTAAAAATAAACTTTTAAATATTTAAAAATATTTTTAAAATGCAAAAAATAAAAATAAAAATGTTTTCTGATTAAGAAAAATATTTAAAACAAAAATGCAAAGGGAAATATTTTTGGGATTTTTCTAACTATTTTAAAATAAATGGAGAAGTTAAATAAGAAAAATTGAAATAAAAATGAAATTAAATGGAAAGTATGACAATCCAAAGGCTGAGATTCAAAGTTGGGTGGAGGGAGTTGACTAGCGCGTAAAGGAGTGGTCCAGATGCGTTCTGACTAATTAATTCAAATTAAGTTAATTAATTAATGGTTAGGGTTTAATGACTGATCTGGAACGTTCAAACACGCGCGGGAGAAGCAAATCAAAGGCCAGAATTCAAAGTTGGCTAATTAATGAGATTAGGGCTTAATGACCCTCAGGCGACCGGAACAGTGTTCCGGTCGTCTTCTCCGACGACTCAAAAACCTAGCTTCTTCTACAGGTCACCATTCCTCAAATTTCTTTCACCAAAATGACCCCCTAATCATTCTAAACCTAAACCCCCACTTAAAATCCATTTATCCATCATGAACAAAGAAGAACAAGCTCAAACTCAAACACGGGCAAAATTTCAGAGAAGCATAAAATGACCATTCCTTCACTATTTTCAAATCTAAGGACATCCCCATGATCAGCATAACACACACTTCCATTTTATAACAAGAAAAGCAAGCTCTGAGAAAAAAGTTCTTGAGCCATACCTGAGGCTGAAGCTTCTGGTTCTGGGCTTTCTGGACTGTTCTTTGGTGCAAACTCACTCCAATGATCCCCCTTGTGCTAATGGCAAGCTTGGATGGAGTTTAAACAGGCTATTTTGAGAGGTCCAGTTCTGGTGTATCAGAAAATGGGGTTCTTATGTAGGCTGTTTCAGATCATTGTGAGGGGTGGTATTGGTTCTATGAATGTTTTCTGGTTGATTGGTGAAGATAGAATGAGTGTTTGATGACTGTGGAAGGTGATTCGAAGAGAGGAAAGTTTTGGCAGGTTTTGTGGTATGCTGTGTTCTGGCTTGCTTCAAGGGCCAATGTCTTGCTATAACACTCCCACAATGTATGAGTAGCCTGTGGAGCAGGTCAGTAGAGGTGGCTGCTCACTGTTCCAAGAGTATGGGGTTTTTGCCAAAAAGTCAATGTGATTGGTACTTGCAGCATGGGCCATGGCAGCAGCTGTCTAAGGGCTTGTCTTGCCTCATCTTGAGTCAAGGATGACCCTTAGATTTCTCATGAATGACTGCAACATGTGGATCATGAGCTATGCTAGCTTTTGCAACTTGCCCACTTGGTATTTTCTTATGATTTTGTGCCATGTACATGAGATACTCCTTGTTGAATTTTGTTGCATAATGTTCCATTTGGTCATGGCAAAGCATAGAAATCAGCTAGTGATCACATAATTCCTTGGAAGATGATTTTGCCAAAAATCCATCTTTGCATCCTTATGAAAAATAACTTATGGATTTCTTGAAAATCAAGTCACAAAAATGAAAAATCCCTTGGGCCAATTCTGTTTTTAGGTCCTGTATGATCATGTGATGAAGTTTTGAAGTCATTTTGAAGTCAATAGAATGCTTGGTACAAGAATTTGCAAGTTTCCCATTTGGTGCATAACTTGAAATTTAGTGATTTTTGCCAACTTTGACAAGCCATAACTTTTGATCCAAAATGAATTAGGTCATGTTCTTGTACTTTTTGAAAAGGGAATGATCCATTCTACAACTTTCATGACCAAAGTTTTTCCATTTGAAGCTTTTTTGAATCAAAAAGTAAGGGTTGAAAAAGTTGCCTAAAATGACATTTCCATTAAAAGTCAACCTTGCCCAAAAAGTCAACTTTGCAAAAGACTTGAAATTTCTCAATTTTGTGAATTTCCAACTTCTTCCATGATAAAATAAAGATCATATACACTCAAAATGATGAAGAACACCCTTTGGTTGGGTCATTGGGGGCCTCAGATGCCCTGATTTTGCACTGACTTGCTTGAAAAGTCAACTCTTGATCAGATGACTTCCCCATGGAATTTCTTCATGAAAATGGATATGCATACTCCCTATACCATATAGAGACCAATAGAAACAAGAATGACCCAAAAAATTTGGAGTTATGGCCTCTGAAACCAAAACCCTAATTTTAGGTCATCTGTGCAGTCAAACCTGGCTCTGCTTCCATACCAATCCCAGTTCTTGTGATTCTTTGACATTCTTGACTTTGAGAGGATATAATATGATACTTGAACACACATGGACCCCTTTGAAGTGATTGATGACCTTTGGAATGGCTCAAGAAGCTCTTGTATTGCTCAGATCACAAACCCTAGATGCAGATGACTTAGAACCAATGCAGTGAATCAAAATTGTGGTATGAGATGCTATGATTGGATTTATGCACATGAAATGATCACAAGCCATGGTGAAATGGGTGAGGGAAAATTTGGGGTGTTTACAGTGTGTCTTTTAAAATAACTCTTTCTGATCCGTACAGAGCAATTCATCCACTTCCCTAGCCTTGTTCATATTATTACTATAAACCTTTAATTTTCCTGTTTTATTTTATAAAACAATTTTCTTAGTTTATAAAACCAATTTTAATACCCCAAGGTACTTTTGTTCAATTGTGTTGCACAAACTTATTTTTACCTACGTAGTCCTCAAGAGACCGACTCTGGGGAAAATCCCTTATTAATACTACATCGATATAATAATACCCTTGCTATTTTATCGAGCCAGAAGTTCTCAAAGGAAATGCCGCATCAGGATCATACTTACCCTTGAAGGTAGGCGGTTTTCCCCTCTAAAACGTTGCCAAACTACGAGATCTAGCATCCTCTCCAGTGTTCGGAAAATTCTGCACATCCTGAGCCATTGATTGTATAGCAGCATATATCACAACATTGTTCCTTCTAGCTATCTCAACTTAATCACTACAACACAAAAACGTTAGAACTAGCTAACAATACTTGATTGTTAAACGACTACGACTCGAAAACTTAGCCAGATGAACCAACCTGCTCTGATACCACTAATGTAACACCATATTTTTACCCGATAATTATTAATAAAATCAGAGTACAAAAGTTTTGACAAACAAATGAGATGATACATTTTCAACTTTAAGAACACATTCAACATCAACAGAAAACATGTGTTATCCCCCCCGAGTGTTACACATCGGATTCATAAAATTCAACTTAAAACAACTTTGCTCGTATTCAATATCAAAACAACTTAAAAACAACAATCTTTAAGGAAGACAACTAAAACTTCAGTAACATAATCAAATTCGACATCAGTAGAAAACATGTGTTACCCCCCCCCCCCCCGAGTGCTACGTATCAGAACGACAACACCGACTTGAATCTACTAAGGTACTCCTCTCAACTCTGGATTACCTACACGTTACCAACAGGGGGCAACATTCAAATAGAAAGGGTGATATATCAAACTATATAATCAAGCATATGATAAATACATATTCAATCAAATTATATAAACCACCACTTCATAATTCACAAACAACTTAAACAAAACAAGATACAACTCAATAACATACTATGCAACTCGAAAATGTAACTTATACAAATGAAATGCATGTGGTACCATTGGAGCAGAACTCTCAACTTATAATATTTCCAATTAATAGAGGCGTCAACAACAAGGCATAAGCCTTCAACTTAATTTTGTCAATCCGGGCCAACTTACCGAATACAACTTAAATAATGATATGTTATGCGACTCAATATGAATGTCAAACAACAACAACTATGACAACATAGTAACACAACAACATTCAACTTTGGCCAAAGACTTGCAACTCATAATCTTGCCATTCATAAAACAACACCCAACAACTTTAAAACTTACAACAAAGCAACACAACACAAGAGCAACCAATTATACCACATTCCTATTAACCCAAGTTTCGAATACCAATTAATTAAATTATTTCTTACGCTCTGTTATTGCTACTAATTACTAGTTTATTACTATGCTTCTGTTAAATCCATGACATCAACCAACATACCAAAGTTGCTACTAATTCTACTCCACTGTTATCTAATTTTCTTCTACTAATTCATCACAATATTACTTATTAACTCTCTGTCAAATGATTATTATGATCACTACTGTTTTAAATAATATTCTTCAACTTAATTATGTTACTGGAAATAAATTGTGATAAACCAATCTTGCAGACACAAAACATAGAAACAAAACAACAATTTTCCCCCAGACCCCGTGTGACTATCGTCACACTTGTGATGGTCATCCTAGGGAGGTGACGGACATTACTCATCCCAAATGGAAATCTGGCAAATGGGACAGTCGTTCCAAATCCAAACCTGCAACTTCTCTCTGTTTCTCTCCATCGTCTTTGTAACTCCTTCTCAGACCAATCTCCAATTAACTCAGTACGACAAATGAACCACAACACAACAGATTAATACACGATAACACTACCTAATCAATTTATGATTAATTTGACAACTTAATTTAATTTTTTATTCAACCAAAACAACTTATCAAAACTAAACAATTTATTCAACCAAACAACTTATGCAACAAAACAACACAACAGCTGACAACAACAATCCATACCCAATCCCACTTATATTCATCATATAATCCCGATTATAGAGTTGTAACCCCACCCTTACCTTGGATTGAAGGCGACTCTAACACTTTGATCGAAACCCTAACTTTTCATCTCCTAAGCACTTCACATAACCTCTTTCTTAAACTTCTTGTTTTTCCTTATTTTTACTGATAACCTCTATTTCTATAATTCTAATTAACTTATGCTTTTAATTAAATTTTAATAATTTCCATTGGGCCTAACCCATACACCTCCCATAATTACTACTTTTAATCACAATCAAGCCCACTTATTAAAAATAACACAATTCTACTATTAAACCCACTACTTAAATCAACTTAATTTAGTCCAACTAACCACAATACAACTTGTCGCTCCCACCTGATGACACAGGGCCAAGAGGGGTACAGACGCGAACGGTCGGCGAAAGGAGAGAACACAAGGGTGAACTGAAAAGAGTCGCCAGCTAGGCATTTTTATCCCGAAGGAAAGGTAATGCTGCATAAACCTAGAAAAGGATGGATAAGACGGTTGCGAACCAGAGAAACTGAGAAAGGGGGTTGGTTACAACCTGGGAAGGTATTAGCACATAGGTTGTCCGTCGTACTCGACGGGATCCACGCTTGAAAGTTTGTGTTTAGAGGGGTAGTGTCAGTGCTATTTTGTGTGCAAATGCTGGAAAAGAACGCAAGTGTCAGTGTAAAAGAAGTGTGAAGTGGAAAATAAGAGTGTCATTGCAAGGAAAGAGTGCAATGCTCAAGACTATGAGGCTTAAAGGATAATACTGGAAGAGAAGGGGGGGTGACAGAGACTTTTGTTCGATAACTGTTAAGTTATGCCTACGTATCCTCTCGTGCAATGAGGAAGTCAGAACACCGTAGTTCAACTCAAAGAGACTGAAAGATAAATTGACTTGTGAACTGCTTACTTATATATGCTCAAGTGTATGACCTGTCTGGCTCAGGTGCAAATTGTCTTGCACTAGACGGAAGAAGCAAGTTCTCGTTTGTGAGTGAAGATGATGAGAAAGGAATCCCGGAGGAGACGATTATTATTTGTTTTTGATGTTTTTAGTCTTTTATTTCTTTTGGGAGTTTGTCATAAGAAAATGAGCTAAAGCCTAAACCAAGGGTTAGTAAACTCATCACATCTTCCCTCTGGTTAGGGGTAATGAGAATACCTTGAGTATGAAGTAAGCACTTCACACTTAATCCCCATGATGTAGGATTAAGATCATTAACCTACTTGTATTTATTTAGATGTTTTTGGAGTTTTTGTTTAGTGTTAAGTAATGAGTTTAAGCCACAATCAAAGATTTAATGGACCCATTACACCATCCTAATAGAAGGATAATAGATGAGAACATTTAAGCTGAGGAAGGCTCCTCAACTTAATCCATGATTAGGGATTAACCTCATGACAAAAAAAAACCTTTATTAAAGTGGATTTTAGTTAATGGTAAGATTAAGAAATGGATTTTATGGTTTGTGAGACAACTTGAGGGGGACTTGTCCATTAACACTAGGGTTAGTCCTTCTTAACCAATTAAGGAAGAATTAGAACCCTAATGGAAGGCCCAAGTTACAAGATTGATGTCTTAGTGATCATTAAGTGGATTGATTAAAGGATTTAAACACATTAAAGGTTTAACACTTAGGATTAAAGTTATACACTTCATCCTAATAGAAGGATGCAGGCATAAGCTTAATAACAAAGCCTTAAAACCTTTAAGGTTTAGTTCTTAATTAAGAGATGAGAAGAGAAGACACAAAGATAACACAAAGGTAAAGCTAATGGGGGACTAATCAAACCCTAATTGTTAACATGCTTGGGTGTTCTTAGGGTTTATGATGCTTGAAAGAAGATCTTCAAGGGGAAAAACCACCATGGAAGAAGCTGGATGAAGGAAGGAGAAACAGAAGGAAGTAAGACAACTTACTTCACTTAAGAAGATAAGTTGCTTGAAGAAAGTGAGAGGAGGAAACATGAATGAGAAGGCTTACTCTAATTCACAAGTAAGATGCAGCAATGATGCATAAGAGAGATTAGAAAAGATTATGAGAAGTGAAGGCAAACTCACTTCTCAAACACTTACCACCTGAAAAGTTAGCAAAAAGAAATGAAATGAAATGAAAATGAGATGAAATGCAAAGATGAAAAACCAAAGTCAGAAACATATTCATGATGCACATGATGTTATGAGATGGTATGAAAGCATGCCAAGTGATATGAACGTTCATACAAGAGATGGGAATACAAATGAAGCATATAAGAAGCATGAAAGATCATGAATGCATATGACATGAAATGAAAGCAAAAGCTTGGCAAATGGATGATGCAATGATCAGACATGATTTCAATATGTCCTAAGATGTCTTATATGTCACATGTATGCACAAAATGCCATGGCAAGTTCATGTATGCAAGCATATGAAGGATGAATGCAAATGAAGGCAAAAATTAGGGTTTATATGCAACATGAGATGCAAAACTCAAAATCAGAAACAAAGCAAGATAAAAAAAATTGAAAATGCCATCAAAGGGACCCTAACCCTACATGATATCACACCCCAAATGAGGAGACCTAACTCTTAACCTAATGGAAGTTATGAATTTTCTAAGTTTGCTAGGGTTTTAGGGTACCTTAAGAAGAAAAATGCAAATCAAATAAAAAATGCATAAGAAATTTGTGAAAAAATATGCTTGAAACTACATGCTAAATGAAGATCAATGCAAAAAGAATCAAGGTCATGCCATCCATGGTTAGGCATAAATGAATTTTTGAAGTTAGGGTTCAAAAATAGGGATTTTATGAACCCTAAATTCAAGAAATTTGTCAAAAGATGTTCAAAACCAAAAAAGAAATTTGTATGGATGGCATAATAATGTTTATAAATGCATTGGGATGGTTCATGATTTTTTTGGTAATTTTTGGAAACCTAAATGCTATTTTAATTAATTAATTTCCATTAATTAATTAAAATAAACCTTTAAATATTTTTAAAATGGTTAAAAAATGCAAAAAATAAAAATAAAAATATTTTTGGGTTGATAAAATTATTTGGAATGAAAATGCAGAAAGAAAATATTTGTTTGGATTTTCTATGTATTTTAAATAATTCGTGCAAATTAAATAGGAACATATGAAAATAAATGAAATAAAAGGAAAAGTATGCGCATCTAAAGGCCAGCATTCAAAGTTTTTTGGAGGGAGTTGACTCGCGCGTGAATGGAGGGTTCAGATAAATTCTGGAGATTCAAATTTTCCTAATCTTAATTAACTTAATTAATCCATAATTAGGGCTTAATCAAGAGATCTGGACCATTGGATGCGCGCGGGAAAAGGAAATCAATGGCTCACATTCAAACTCACCTAAACCCTAACCCTAATTAAATCACCTTCAGATGACCGGAACAGTGGTTCCGGTCATCTTCTCCGGCGAGCACAAAACCTAACTTCTTCTCTAGGCAAAATCAAGAGCTCTAAAGCTCCAGATCACATCTCCTAATCACCCTGAACACGAATCAAGCATCAAAACAAATTTCTACAACCTACAACTCAAGATATGGATCAAAACATAAAATCTGGAAAAGTTTCAGAGCTTCGATACAGGCTTATTTCTCAACCATTTCAAAAAGTAAAAGCATCAGAATGATCAGCAAAGCATAAGGAACAATCTAGGAACTTAAAAACTCATTTCTGGAAAAAAAAGTTCTTGAGGTACCTGAGCTTGAGCTTCCTCAGTTTGCAACTTTCTGAACCTCTCCTTTGTGCCAATCCACTCCAATAGGCCCTTTGATGAAGCCTTGATGCTTTGCTTAAGTGTTTGTGGCCTCTCTTCAAAGTTCAGTGCAGCTCAGGTCAAGGGGGGGGGGAATCGTGTTTTGTGTATGGTGGCTCTCAAGGCAAAATGAAGGGTGGGAAATGATCAGTGGTGAATGTGGAGATGAATGGTGGAAAAAGTTTTGAGTTTTGATGACTGAGTTATGAGTTTCGAAGAGGACAAGTTTGAGGCCAATTTTTGAGAACTAAGTTTGTGTGTTGATCAGAGTTCCAAGAAGTTATGAAATGTAACCCTTGAGGCATGTATGTGAAGCTGTGATTGGTCAGTAGAGTTTTTGTGGAACAGTTTGATTGGCATGGCTCAAATTGCATAAAGTCAAGAAAGTTGGAAGTAGAAGCATGGGCTCATGGCAGGCTAGCTGTGAAGCATGGCTCGAGTCAGCTGGCTTTAGGGATGTTCATGGAGACTGATTTGATGAGCTGGCACAAGTGGATGGAGAGTTTTGGGGCATTTTGCAATTTGTGAAGGTTTTGGCCCCTTTGAGAATTCTTGATGATCAAGGCATGAAAATGAGTGATTCTTTGGGAAACTCTGAGTTTTAGGTCATGTATCATGTTTGTGTAATGCTTAGAAGTCAATTAGGGGTCACAAATTGGCTTGGCATGAGCTTTTACAAATTTCCCTCTTATGTGCATAAGTGAAAATTTAGTGATTTTTCCCAACTTTGCAAGGCCATAACTTGAGTTCTAGGATGAATTAGATCATGTTCTTGTACTTTTAGAAAAGAGAATGATCCAATCTACAACTTTCATGACCAAGAATTTTTCATTTGAAGCACTTTTGGTTGAGAAAGAGGAGGTTGAAAAACTTTCCCAAAATGGCAATTTTGCATTACAAGTCACTTTCCCAAAATGGCAATTTTGCATTACAAGTCACTTTCCCAAAATGGCAACTTTGCAAATGGCTTGAAATTCTTCAATTTTGTGAACTTCTAACCTCTTCTAAGATTAAATAAAGATCATGTACACCTACAATCATGGAGAAGACCCTTTGGTTGGATGATTGTGGGCCTCAGATGCCCTGATTTTGCACTGACTTGCTCAAGAAGTCATCTATTGATCAGATGCCTTCCCCATTGAATTTCTTCATGAAAATTGGTGTGTAGGATCTTTATAACATATAGAGACCAATAGAAACAAGAATGACCAAAATATTTGGATTTATGGCCTCTGAAACCAAAACCCTAATTTTAGGTCATCTGTGTAGTTAAGCTTGGCTCTGCTTCCATGCCTTTCTCAGTTCTTGTGATTTTCTGGCTTCCTTGATCTTGGGAGGATATAATATGATACTTGAACATACATGGACCCTCTTGAGATGATTGAAGACCTTTGGAGTGGCTCAGATGACCCTTGGTTTGCTCAGATCACAAACCCTATATGCAGATGAATCTGAGCCAATGCAGTGAAGCAAAAATGCAATATGAGATGATATGATTGAACTAATGCAAATGTGAAAGATCACAAGCTATGGTGTGAACTTAGTGATGGAAAATTTGGGATGTTTACAGCTGCCCCTATTCAAACATGAGTTAGCTATGTAGGATGTAAGCGACGGCTTATCGTACAAACAAGATAACTTGTGGTTGAATACCAAAGACAGTCCGAAATTTGCACTCACTGGGTGAAGAAGAAAAGGGATATAGATTGTGAAAGGAAGTAAAGTATGATTATAAAGTGTGGGCGACGGAGGACGACCGCCGAGCAGAGGACGACTGCTGGGGATAAAGCAATGACGGGGACGGCCGACATGCTAGGGAGATGGAGGTATCATGATGGGGACGGCCATCAGGTTCATAAAGTAAAGGGTAAAAAACGATAGGGGAAGGCCACCGGGTTAATAAAATAAATGAAATCAAAAGTGATGGACGATCACCTAGCAGGGGACGGCTGCTCTGTTGGGGATAAGGATGAGGGACGGTCATCCAAGGTGAAGGACGATCACCTGGCAGGGTGCGGCTGCCGAAAGTATCACGACATAGGACGAATGTCGGATAGAAAAGGTCGACGATGGGGACAGCCATCAGATAAGCATGATGAAGGAAGATCATCAAGAGGTGAAGGACGATCACCTAGCAGGGTACGGCTGCTCTCGGGGTTTATCATGACATAGGACGAATGTCAGATAACAAGATTAACGATGGGGGATGGCCATCGGATAAAATGATGAAGGACGATCATCAAGAGGTGAAGGACAATCATCTAGCAGGGGACGGCTGCTAAAATATCACGACATAGGACGAATGTCGGATAGGAAAGGGTTCCAATAATGGAGACTCCGCTGGGGGGATGATGAAGGACGATCATCAAATGGTGAAGGACGATCACCTGGCAGGGTACGGCTGCTGGAAATATCATGACATAGGACGAATGTCAGATAGAAAGGAAATAATTTGCTAGAGAATCTTCTGGGGAATGGTAAATACAGACGAGTATCTTCTTTCAAGAAATGAAAGGTATAAGTGTTTGACACTGTGTATAGATTAAAGATGCGGACGAGCACCCTTAAGACTACGATATGGACGAGTATCGGTAGAAACAAACGCTGACGCGTGCTCAAAGATGATGATACGGACGAGTATCAACTGGTTAACAAAGAACACGGACGAGTGTTGAATATGAAGGGAAATAAGTGGTGTATACAAGATACGGAAGAGTATCTGTATGAGTAAGAATAAGCATGAGTGAGACTCAAATGAGTGTTCAACTTGCTGGGGAGAGTATGACACGGACGAGTGTCGAAAGAGAAAGTGTATAAGTCATGAACTTATAGGTGTAAAAGATATTCTGGCGATCTGTGGGGATAAGATGACACGGATGGGTGTCAGAAGATATGTATTATAAACAAGTGTTTGGTTTATAATAAGTGTTTAGGCAACCATGCTGGGGAAAGGTGACACAGATGGGTGTCAATGAGTATATATAGATGTATCTGTTTGTGGTTTATATCTACAGGGGAATGATGTGACACGGATGAGTGCCGAGTGAGTATGTAAACAAGTATTTATATTGGAGGGTGCAAAGGGGACGCTTTGGCTTTCTGTTGTGACTGTGGGTCTTTGTATATATTGTTGATGGAATGTTGGTATATACAGGTATTTTGATTCAGAACATGACTTATGATTATGCAATATGTTTGATTTTTGCCGTAATGCTCCGTATTAGACGGAATGCTACGCTCTGAGGGGAAATATGGTGCGAATGCTATGATTATGCAAAAGATACCGATCCGGGATCCGAATCCCGTTGCTGTGAAGATCTCTGACTGATCTGTTTTTTGAAAGAACATCCCAGTTGGGGGTGAGACCATTGGTAGATCTGATATATGATTCTGCTTGGGGAAGTGAGTCACTGATAGACCTATCCTTGGTGATGAGGAGCCCAGCTGGGGCTGTGGAAGCTTTCATCACTTGGTTGTGAGATCCTCAGACATTGCTCTTCCGGATAGAGGCTGGAGCTCTGTGGGGAGATGGTTCCCTGTCTACCACTTGGCTGGGGAGGAATGATCACTGAACGATCTCCCTAGAGATTTCTATGGGGATCCTGCTGAGGATGATGTACTTAGCTGGGGAAATGAGCCCCTCCTATTATTGATTTTGAAGAAAGGGATGGAGAAATGATGCTTAGCATCTCTGATGGGGAGGGGGCATCTCTGATGTTGTTTGGAAGAAGTGCTGAGGAAGTAATAATTTGGCAGCCTGTTGGGGAGAAGCTTTCATGCCCCATGTCGCACTTTGAATACCTGCAATCATGTTATGACAAAAAAACGTACAAGTACCCCGAGGTATCCCTTACTGGATTCTATCATAGGAGTTTAGGCACTCCCGAGAGCAAATATATTTCCCGTAAGCATGTGATTTAGAAAAGGCGCATCTGTACTTATGCAATCAATATATCAAGGATATCGGACATTTTTGCAAACGAAATAAAATGTACAAGACGAAAGGTGACTGAAAATCTTATTTTATTAATTTGGGTGCCCTGAATTGGCAAGTACGGTCAAAGAAACAGATCCCCTGAAATGAGGAGATTGTTACAAATTGAGAAACAAAAAGGTGCTGGCAATGTCGATGACGCTTCAGTGTGCTTTCCTTTTTTGCTATGACTCGTATGACATTGACGTTCTTCTCATCTTGCTTTCTGAAGAAGGCTGATTCTGACCGATGCTCGAACCTTTCAAAGCTTGCTGTGTTGTAAGTGATACATACGAATTCAGAATGCAGTTGTTCGCTTATTCCCTTATTTTGCGTGGATCGCCCTTTCGGGTTTTCAATCCACCGGGATACCCATTTTTGCCTGAGCTGTCCAATGCGGCTTTTCAACTCAGCGGGTGTACATTTGTTTTTACTTATTTTCCCTTATTTTTGCCCGAGTCTTTTATTCTGTTTTTGACTCGCCGGGATGCCCTATTTTTGCCTGGACTTACATTCTGTTTTTATGTCCAGCGGGTCATTTATGCGAAGTATTTTTTAACTGCATCCGAATTTACAGGGGACAGGAAGTCTTCACCATCCATAGTACTGAGCATCAGTGCTCCACCAGAGAAAACTTTCTTTACTATGAACGAACCATCGTAATTCGGAGTCCACTTGCCCCTAGGGTCTGTATGAGGAGGAAGGAGTCTTTTCAGCACTAGATCTCCTACTTGGTATTCCCGAAACCTGACTTTCTGATCGAAGGCTTTCTTCATTCTTTTCTGATATAATTGCCCATGACAGATTGCAGCTAATCATTTTTCTTCGATCAGATTCAGTTGTTCGTATCGGGATCAGACCCATTCTGCTTCATTCAATTTGACATCCATCAGTACTCGCAAGGAGGGCAATTCAACTTCAACAGGTAGGACTGCCTCCATACCATACACAAGCTTATACAGTGTTGCCCTAGTGGACGTTCTGATCGAGGTACGGTACCCATGCAAGGAAAAAGGTAGCATTTCATGCCAATCTTTGTATGTGACCACCATATTTTGCATAATCTTCTTGATATTCTTATTAGCTGCCTCCACATCGCCATTCATCTTTGGCCTGTAAGGAGAAGAATTGTGATGTTGTATCTTGAAGTCCCGGCACAGTTCTGCCATCATTTTGTTGTTCAAGTTAGAACCATTATCAGTAATGATTCGCTCGGGCACTCCATACCGACAAATGATGTCTCTCTTCAAGAATCGGGCTACCACTTGCCTGGTGACATTTGCATACGAGGCTGCTTCGACACACTTGGTAAAATAGTCAATGGCAACCAGGATGAATCTGTGGCCATTTGAAGCAGTCGACTCGATCTTTCCAATCATATCGATGCCCCACATGTCAAAGGGCCAAGGTGAAGACATTACATTCAAAGGATTCGGAGGCACATGCACTTTGTCCGCATAAATCTAGCATTTGTGGCACTTTCTGGCATAAGCACAACAGTCTTCATCTATTGTGATCCAATAGTAACCTGATCTTAATAATTTCTTGGACATTGCATGCCCTCCAACATGGGTACCAAAAGATCCTTCATGCACCTCGTGCATCAGCAAGTATGCTTCGGCCTTATCGACACATCTGAGAAGTACCATATCAAAGTTGCGTTTGTACAAGGAGCCATCAGCATTCAGGAAGAAACTACCGGCTAGCCTCCTTAATGTCTTCTTATCATTGGATGATGCCCCAGGTGGGTATGTTTGATCCTCTAAGAAGCATTTGATGTCATAGAACCAAGGCTTTTCATCTTTAGCAAGGTCTGCTGAGAATACGTATGCTGGTCTGTCAAGTCTGGATACTGAAATCCGAGGCACAAAGTTGGCAGCTTGAACTTTGATCATGGATGAAATGGCAGCCAGAGCATATGCAAACTGATTTTCATCTCGAGGGATATACTCAAGTTTGACTGTAGTGAAGAAGGTCAGTAATCTCTTCATATAATCCCGGTATGGAATCAAATGCTCCTGGTGTGTGTACCACTTGTCGTTGGTTTGATTGATTACCAGAGTTGAATCTCTGAATATAGTTAAAGTCTTGATCCTGAGGTCAATGGCTTCCTCAAGACCCATAATACAAGCTTCGTATTCAGCTTCATTGTCAGTGCAGTTAAAGGTGAATTTCACCGAGAAAGGCATGTGAACTCCCTTAGTTGTAATGAGTACTGCACCAACTCCACGACCATTCATATTAACAGCCCCATCAAACATCATTGTCCACTCTTCTTTTGGGTCAGGCCCTTCGGTGTGAATAGGATCTTCATGATCTTTTGCTTTTATGAACATGATGTCTTCATCAGGGAAGTCAAATCTCATAAGCTGGTAATCATCAATGGGTTGCTCAGCAAGATAATCGGACAATACACTGCCTTTGATGGCTTTTTGGGATGTGTACTGAATGTCATATTCTGTGAGAATCATTTGCCATCTTGCAACCCGTCCGGTAAGTGCTGGCTTCTCAAAAATATACTTGACTGGATCCATCTTTGAGATCAAAAAAGTAGTGTGGGTCAACATATACTGTATTAGTCGGCGAGCAGCCCACGCTAAAGCGCATCAAGTTTTCTCGAGCAGTGAATAACGTTGTTCACATTCGGTAAACTTTTTGCTTAGGTAGTATATTGCATACTCTTTTCGACCAGACTCGTCATGCTGGCCCATCACACACCCCATTGACTCTTCTAACACTGTTAAGTACATTATTAGAGGTCTTCCTTCAACTGGAGGCATAAGGATTGGAGGCTCTTGTAAGTATTCCTTGATTTTGGCAAAATCCCTTTAGCAGTCTTCATTCCACCTGACCGTTTGTTCTTTCCTTAACAACTTGAACAGGGGTTCACAGGTGGCTGTAAGATGAGATATGAACCTTGAAATGTAGTTTAATCTTCCTAGAAACCCTCGAACTTCCTTTTCAGTTTTTGGTGCAGGCATTTCTTGAATGGCTTTGACTTTGTCAGGGTCAACTTCAATTCCCTTCTCACTTACAATAAATCCCAGCAGCTTACCGGATCGCACCCCAAATGTGCATTTGTTGGGGTTCAGCTTCAATTGGTACTTCCTCAGACGTTTGAATAACTTCAAAAGATTCACCAGGTGATCTTCTTCTGTGAGGGACCTGGCAATCATGTCATCCACATAACATTCAATTTCTTTGTGGATCATGTCATGGAATAATGTCACCATAGCCCATTGATAAGTAGCACCAGCATTCTTCAGTCCGAATGGCATCACCTTATAACAGAATGTGCCCCAGGGTGTGATGAAAGTTGTCTTCTCCATGTCTTCAAGTGAAATCTTGATCTGGTTATATCCTGAAAATCCATCCATGAAGGAGAACACCGAGAACTGAGCCGTATTGTCGACCAATACATCAATGTGAGGTAAAGGGAAGTCATCTTTCGGGCTGGCTCTGTTCAGATCCTGGTAGTCTACACACATCCTTACTTTTCTGTCTTTCTTAGGCACAAGTACA
Source organism: Lathyrus aphaca (assembly GCA_963966055.1). NCBI lineage: Eukaryota > Viridiplantae > Streptophyta > Magnoliopsida > Fabales > Fabaceae > Lathyrus > Lathyrus aphaca. The sequence goes on along the minus strand of OZ014525.1, from coordinate 258,217,602 downwards.
ATGTTAGCAACCTACGGAGGGTAACTAGTTACAGCAAGGAAACCGGCGTCCCACTGTTTTTGTACTTCTTCTTTATCTTCATTGCCATATCTGGGCGAGTACGGCGCAACTTCTGTTTTACTGGTGGACAATCTTCCTTTAGAGGCAGCTTGTGCATAACGATGTCGGTATCCAGTCCTGGCATATCCTGATAAGACCAAGCAAAAACATCCGCATACTCCCGAAGCATGTCAATAAGTTGCTCCTTTACTAAATCTTGCAGACGGGCCCCGATTTTAACTTCTTTCAAGTCTTCTTCTATACCAAGATTAACCGTCTCAACTTCCTACTTATGAGGAGTGATGACCTTCTCCTCTTGTCTCAACAACCTGGCTAATTCTTCAGGTAGCTCATAATCTTCTTCAACCCCTTCATCGGCTTGATTAATCGGATTGTCAAAGTCATACGAAGTCATAGCGGTGTCGTTGTCGGTGCAGTCTAGAGGGAACTCTCTGCAAGGGTTTAGATTTGTTCATTTTAGTGATCAGTTTTATCTTTCTTAGAAAAAGTGAAAATGAAGTTATTATTTTGAAAACATTGCCATTTTATTTTTGTACAAAAAATAAAAAATGAAAAACAGTGAGCGGAAAAAGAAAAGATTCATTTGCAAAAGATGTCCTGATATTCATTAATTGATCGTTTGCACAAAATACAAGATGGCCCGATTACAAAATGAGCCCTGACATCTTGGGCAAGATGGAGGACTTGATGCATGCTTAAAGACAGGAAATAATAATTACTCTACAGGAGTAACTCTTATAATTTCCTAGGAAGACCAGTTTGAGACATGGTTCCCCGGGATCCTTGGACGTATCCAGTTTTCCAGGTTGCGCTCGTCTTCTGACTCATCTTCCAAACTATTCACAGCATCCGGGGTGAGCATTCCCCCGCTGACAAACTTGGACTCTGTTGCAGCCTCTGGTTGATCTTGTCGAGTTGGTCTGTAACCCAACCCGAATCGGTCTTCTTTCTTCTCAACTGGCAGCAGCTTGCCCCAGCCTTGGGCGGTACCCTCTTCAACAACCTTCAGGGCTTGTTGATATGATGTGATAGAAGTCCCAGACACAGCAGATGCTTCATTAATATTAAGGGCTTCAAACCCTTGACTCATGGTCTCATGGATCTCCCCATCCATTTCTATATACTTATACGTAGCCAACTGGCTAACAAAGATGTCCTCCTCCCCACAGATGGTGATGATTTGGCCTTCCCACTCGAATTTTAACTTCTGGTGAAGGGTAGACGTAACAGCGCCATCGGCGTGGATCCAGGGTCTACCCAACAGACAGTTGTAGGCCGGTTGTATGTTCATCACAAAGAAGGTAGTTTTGAAAGTTTGCGGGTCAATCAACATATGCAGATCAATCTCCCCAAGCACTGATCTTTTAGAGCCATCAAATGCTCTCACCACCAAATTACTCGGGCGCAATGCCAAGTCATCATACTCCAGCTTTACTAAGGCCTTCTTTGGTAGAACATTGAGTGACGACCCCGTGTCCACCAGTACATAAGACGGAACAGCTACCTTTCATTCCAAGGTGATATGCAAAGCCTTGTTATGGTTGTGTCCCTCCATTGTTAAGTCAGCATTGGTAAAGCCCAGTCCATGACTGGTGTTGACATTTGCAACCACAGTTTCTAGCTGATTAACAGTAATCTCCTCCGGCACGTATGTTGCGTGCAGGACTTTTAATAATGCGTTCCTGTGAGCTTCGAAACACATCAGCAGTGATAATATGGAGATTTTGGAGGGTGTTTGGTGAAGCTGGTCCACCACCTTGTAATCACTTCTTTTTATGATTCTCATGAACTCGTCTACATCTTGTTCAAAAGATGTCTTCTGAGTGTCTTTGGCAGATGGCTCTTCAGATACCACATTCTTTCCCTTTGTCTTGGCAGCAGCTTCTGCTTCGACATTAGGTTTTTGTGTTTGTGAGGCAAAAAGGCGTCCGCTTCTGGTGAAGCCTCCGCCTCCCCCAACATTATCAATTTGTGGAGAAGAGGTTGATGAATCCAGAGTGATTTTCTCCCCGTTGCAGTAGAGATCAGAGCCATAATGCCAAGGTATGGCATTACTGCTTTCATAAGGAACAGGCCCAGGTACCGTAATGGTAACTGGATTGATTGCTGCAGAGGAAGGTACTGTAATGGTGTGCGGATCATAGTAAATGGTGACCGGAGATCTGGCAGGAGGTGCCACAGTTTGTTGTTGGAAATTGTTGTTGGGAGGAACATTTGATGGGTCATAGTAGATTGTAATTGTTGAGACATCTTCGTTAATTTTTGCTGGCGTTGTAGAAGATTCTGTTAATAAAATGGATGTTGATGTTGTAGAAGAAACAGTTATTGAATTCTGATATGTTGAAAAGATGGATGGATTAATTGCAGGTGATGTTGATGAATCGGTAGGAATGATTGTTGTTGCTGTTGTAGGAGAATTTGTTGCTGAAGGAATGATTGTTGATGTTGTAGGTGGATCCAGTGTTGCTGAAACAAAAGTTGCTGATGGAGTTGTTGAAGTAATTTGTAAAATCCCATCTTGGATAAGGCCATCTATGCCAATCCTTAGCTTCTCACAACCATTACTAGCCTATTGCACAACTCACAGCAGGCCCCACAGCCCGGGAACACTTGGCATCTTAAAAGTTGAACTTTGACTTCAGCCAGTGGTGTTTGAATCTGTGCAACATTATCAATTAATGTAGATGGTCGGTCCTCTTCAATAGCATTAATCCTAGGCCCACCATGATTAGGCATAGGATTTCTGTTGACGTTCGGAGGAGGTGCAAAGTTGAGAGCTTTAGAATCGACTAGATCTTGTACCTTCATCTGCAAGGCCCTACACTTCTCAATATTGTGACCAGGTGCGTTGGAGTGGAAGGCACACCTGGCGTTGACGTCATAATTCTTTGGGAGATTGAGAGGATCTGGTGGTGCCAACGTCCTTAACTCAACCAAGTTAAGCTTCAGGAGTTGTGGCAATAAGGCAGCATAAGGCATAGGGATAGGGTCAATCACCCTATTTGCCTGAGATGGTCTCTGTTGGAAGGGACGCTGCTGTTGGATGCTATTGTTGTTGTAAGTTCTTTGTTGCGGAAAATGAGACTGTTGTTAATAGTGATGTGGTTGTTGTTGTTGTTGAGGAAAAAGTGGTTGTTGTGGAACTGGAGCTGGGATGGTAACAGCTGCTACTGACCTGTGAGAATACTGGGGCCTGCCTCTGCCTACATGGATGGCATTAGTTTCACCCGTCCTTCGGGGTCCTGCAAAGGGTTTTCTGGGGTTGCTGGAGGAACTTGCATCGCTGTCGGAGATTTTGCCCATCTTCAAAAGACTCTCAATCCTCTCACCATCTATAACTACATCAGCGAAACTAGTAGAGGAGAAAGCAGCCAGTCTGTCAATATAAGTCCCTTGCAAGGTGTTCATGAACATGTCAGACATTTCTCTTTCTGACATGGGTGGTTGGACAGCAGCAGCAAGCTGTCTCCATCTCTGAGCATAATCCCGGAAGCTCTCTCTAGAAGACTGAGACATGCCCATTAGAAGTGTTCTATTGGGAGCCATGTCCAGGTTGTACTGATATTGTCGGATGAAAGCCTCGGCCAGGTCCTTCCAACATCTTATGGTAGCTCTAGTCAAATGTGAATACCACTCTCTCGAAGCTCCAGTCAGACTGTCCTCAAAGTAGAACATCCATAACTTCTCATCCATGGTATAAGCTTTGAGCCTTCCCAAGAAAGATTGCAGATGAGTACGCGGGCAGGAGGTACCATTATACTTTTCAAAGCATGGTGGTTTGAATTTGTGGGGAATCCTCACCCCGTCTACTAGTCCCATATCCATCACGTCGAAGCCCAAAGAATTCTGAGATTCCAAAGATCTTAACTTTTCAGCAATCTCATCCAATCTTCTATCATATACCTCATCTCCATCCCCTATAACAGTAAATTGTTCTTCTTGGGGATCCTCTTGCAGGATTCTGCCGCCAGAAGTATTACCTTGAACATTTCTCGGGATGTTAACTTCTGGATTCAGACGGGGTCCATATTCTGGTGGGTCAATACGAGGTTGCCCCCGTTCATTGTTGCTGGTTCCCCCTGTTCCAAGATGAGGTTCCTCAGGTGTCTATCTTTCCACCAACTCTCTCAGTCTTTCTTGGCTCTGGGCTAAGCCAGTCATGACAGCCATGAATTGAGACATATGGTTTCTCATTTCTACTCTCTCGTTTTCCATCTGATTTCTGACCTCATTTAGGTCTTGCTGTACTTGCTCCATTTGAATGTCGGGTAGGTTGTTACGAGTCGGGTACCGGTGCGTGCGGTTGACAGGGAACACTCGGCGACGAGTAATGTTTCCTGAGATCACAGCAAAGTTAGAAACAAAAATGGTAACAAAACCTTCAAAACAAAAACAGAGTTAGTATGCAATGCAGTATGCTTATTTGTTTTCCAAGGTATCCGGTTTGGTTCTTGGTTTTGACCTTTCTAGACCTCGAGGAAGATGCTTGATGTTGTTGAGAGAAATCCCAAATGAAAACAAACCAAAATATATTACAAATGATGAAACATACATAGTCTGTTTTACAATACATGCCCATAGAGGGTCAAAAATACAAAAAAGGAAAAGTACATCAAAAGGAAAGAACAACAAGCAAAGAATCAGACATCTAGTCCAAACTCATCTTCTCTGACCTCCTTCAGGAGTGCCTCAGTCACTGGACCAGCTGGGTGCTCTGTAATGGTCCTAATGAGGAGGTTCCTGGTAGCAATGGCAGTGGTCAACTTCTTATGCCTATCCTGGTCTTTTGATCTTTTCAACCCTGCTCTAAGCTTCAATTCTGAGATCTCCTTCTGAGCTGCCAACAAAGCTTCCTGCTGCTTCTTCTCATTAGCCTCTAGCTATTCAATCTTGGCTTGAGTCTTCTGGTCTTCTTGTGCACGGGCTTCGGTGATCTTGACCCACCTAGCCTGGCTCTCTTGCAGATAGTGCTCAGCCCTAGCTTTCTAAATCTTGGCCTCTTTGTAGGCATTCTTCAATATCTGTTCCCCCGCCCTTGCGTTCCTTATGTAGTCTTCTATCTTTTCAATTTTGGCAAGGTGCTCAACCCTGAGCTTTTCCAATCTCTCAATGTCCAGGCGACCATCACTTCTTTCCCAAAGAGTCTTCTTCAAGGCCTGGGATAGCTGCTCATTCCTTTCCTTCAACTTTTCAAATTCCTCCAGGCTAACTGTTGCTGCAGGTTGTACTGTAGATGGTCCAGGTATGTCTTCCAAGGTGAAAGACATTCTGGTAATCTGAGCTCTCGTGCGGGACCAGTCTGAGTACTGAGCTGAAGCAACATTGTTACATCTTCCAAGAATAGTTATCCCTTTTGTCTGGATGTTGTCCCAAGCCCAGGATGCTTGTCTGACAACAGCTGAATTAGGTTGCACTTCACAATACAGGGTCTCAGCTAAATCCTGTCCTCTGGGAGGGTGAACTAAGGCATAGCCCAATTGTCTCTTAAATAGTAAGGGGTTGTAGTTGATGCAACCCTTTTACTTCTATCAGAGGCACATTTGGGTATTTTCCACAGCTGGTGATAATGTCCTTGCCTTTGGTGCTCTGGGTGCACCATCTGATATCATCTGAAGTCAAGGCAATGAACCTTTTGGCCCAATTCTTCTGCTGATGTGGGTTTAAGAAGGCATCTGATTTAGGCAGGTGTTTGAGCAGCCAGGAGTAAAACAGAGGAGCACAACATCTTACCAACTTCCCCCTTTGTTTCTCATTCCTCTGATGAATGGAGTAGTAGAAATCCCCTAGCAATGTAGGTATTGGGTTCTTCAGAAGAAACAGATGGATGGCATTCTTGCTGACAAATTTAGGCTCATCTGCAAACAGTATAGCTCCATATATGCTGAGGGCTAATAATGCACAAACTGCCTTCCATTCTCCCAATGAAGCTTTCAGGATGGCCTGAGAAATCAAGAAATCCAAATGTAGACCAGGGATTCCAGCTTTTGTTGTCATATTATGCTCAATCAGGGCAGGCTCCAAGTACAATGCCCTTGCTATATCTTCATTCCTAGGAGCAGTCATCTATGGGTTGAAGGAGATTCCACCTCTGATAGGTACTCCAATCAACAAAGAAAACTCTTCCAGCAAAGGCCCTAACTGAAAGTCTGGAAAGGTGAAGCATCTCAATCGAGGGTCATAAAACTGCAAGCATGTGTGGATCATGCTCCTATGAGAAGGATCAAGGTCCATAACCATATCCAAGATACCCCCATAGTGCTCTCTAAACAGTGGGATGTGGTCAGGTGTGATAAGTGACTGGACCTGCCGGATACCAGTTAACACAAGCTCAAAAAAGTGGTAGGATATGTTGCTCTTCCTGGGAGTAGCCATGAGTGCTGCTGAAGAAGCTGAAGATAAGTGCTGATGAAGATCACAGACTGAGATGCTGAAGGTGGACCATTGACAGACTGGTGTTGGTGAGGGTGGAGATAACTGAAGCAGATAACTGATGAAGACAGCTGAAGCAGGGGTCTATGCAGAAGAAGGGGTCAAAACCAAAACCAAGATACAATAAAGTGGATACCCTGAAAAGCAAATACACAAATGTCAAATGATGCAATGATGATATATGCAAATGATATGCAAGGGTTTGTGATCAAGTTGGATCTGATTATCTGTCCTGATATAAGGCCCATGTATGCTCAAAAGTCCAGATGGAGACTTAGAAATCCAGTAACCAAGGTGGGGGACTCAAATAAAGAGTCACATGTCCAGGATTTATCACAAGAACTGTCCAAAGTGGAGTACTCTTAAACAAACAGTAACAGGGTATGATGTGGCCAAGGGTTCCTGCAAACCTACAAATAGCCCAACCCCCTCACAGGTAGTGTTCTAGAACAAGGATCCTCAGACTTGGATCAATTATGAGAAGTGTAAACACTTCTAACCCTGAGGTACAATGTTTACAATAACCATAAAAGATCCTCCTCTAATTTATCTAAGCTTCTGAAGGTCATAATAAAGGTCATCCAGACATAGTAGGCTTCCCAGATAGCCCTAGCACTACAGGAAATATGTAGCACAGAGTTCTCCAGAAGAAACCCACATCTGAACCGTGTTTCATATTCCCGCACCAGACCGAAATGGAATGGGAAAGAACATGAACCACTCTAGCCTAGGTGTCACTCAGGTTCCAGGTATAGGACCTTAAACTCTCAATAAGACCCCACCCACCAAAACAGAAAACTAGATCCAGCAAATGATAGTATGATGCATAAAAAACTGTAAAGAAAGCAATAAGTAAAGTTGTACATAAAGCAATAAATAAAGAAAAATAAATGAACACACATAGCACATAACACCCCAGTAAACATAAATCAAACAAGCGCTAGGAGGAACCCACAAAAAGAACCAGAAGCCCTGGTTGTAGTATAAGGGTCCCCAGCAGAGTCGCCAAGCTGTCGCTCCCACCTGATGACACAGGGCCAAGAGGGGTACAAAAGCGAACAGTCGGCGAAAGGAGAGAACACAAGGGTGAAATGAAAAGAGTCGCCAGCTATGCATTTTTATCTCGAAGGAAAGGTAATGCTGCATAAACCTAGAAAAGGATGGATAAGATGGTTGCGAACCAGAGAAACTGAGAAAGGGGGTTGGTTACAACCTGGGAAGGTATTAGCACCCAGGTTGTCCGTCATACTCGACGGGATCCACGCTTGAAAGTTTGTGTTTAGAGGGGTAGTGTCAGTGCTATTTTGTGTGCAAATGCTGGAAAAGAACGCAAGTGTCAGTGTAAGAGAAGTGTGAAGTGGAAAATAAGAGTGTCAGTGTAAGGAAAGAGTGCAATGCTCAAGACTATGAGGCTTAAAGGATAATACTGGAAGAGAAAGGGGGGTGACAGAGACTTTTGTTCAATAACTGTTAAGTTATGCCTACGTATCCTCTCGTGCAATTAGGAAGTCAGAACACCGTAGTTCGACTCAAAGAGACTGAAAGATAAATTGACTTGTGAACTGCTTACATATCTATGCTCAAGTGTATGACCTGTCTGGCTCAGGTGCAAACTGTCTTGCATTAGACGGAAGAAGCAAGTTCTCGTTTGTGAGTGAAGATGATGAGAAAGGAATCCCGGAGGAGACGATTATTGTTTTTTTTAATGTTTTCAGTCTTTTATTGCTTTTGGGAGTTTGTCATAAGAAAATGAGCCTAAGCCTAAACCAAGGGTTAGTAAACTCATCACATCTTCCCTCTGGTTAAGGGTAATGAGAATACCTTAAGTATGAAGTAAGCACTTCACACTTAATCACCATGATGTAGGATTAAGATCATTAACCTACTTGTATTTATTTAGATGTTTTTGGAGTTTTTGTTTAATGTTAAGTAATGAGTTTAAGCCACAATCAAAGATTTAATGGACCCATTACACCATCCTAATAGAAGGATAATAGATGAGAACATTTAAGCTAAGGAAGGCTCCTCAACTTAATCCATGATTAGGGATTAACCTCATGACATAACAAGGCCTTTATTTAAGTGGTTTTTAGTTGAGGATAAGATTAAGAAATGGATTTTATGGTTTGTAAGACAACTTGAGGGGGACTTGTCCATTAACACTAGGGTTAGTCCTTCTTAACCAATTAAGGAAGAATTAGAACCCTAATGCAAGGCCCAAGTTACAAGCTTGATGTCTTAGTGATTATTAAGTGGATTGATTAAAGGATTTAAACATATTAAAGGCTTAACACTTAGGATTAAAGTTATACACTCCATCCTAATAGAAGGATGCAGGCATAAGCTTAATCACAAAGCCTTAAAACCTTTAAGGTTTAGTTCTTAATTAAGAGATGAGAAGAGAAGACAGAAAGATGACACAAAGGTAAAGCTAATGGGGGACTAATCAAACCCTAATTGTTAACATGCTTGGGTGTTCTTAGGGTTTATGATGCTTGCAAGAAGATCTTCAAGGGAAAAAACCACCATGGAAGAAGCTGGATGAAGGAAGGAGAAACAGAAGGAAGTAAGACAACTTACTTCACTTAAGAAGATAAGTTGCTTAAAGAAAGTGTGAGGAGGAAACATGAATGAGCAGGCTCACTCTAATTCACAAGTAAGATGCAGCAATGATGCATAAGAGAGATGAGAAAAGATTATGAGAAGTGAAGGCAAATTCACTTCTCAAACACTTACCACCTGAAAAGTTAGCAAAAAGAAATGTAATGAAATGAAAATGAGATGAAATGCAAAGATAAAAAACCAAAGTCAGAAACATATTCATGATGAAAACGATGTTATGAGATGGTATGAAAGCATGCCAAGTGATATGAATGTTCATACAAGAGATGGGAATACAAATGAAGCATATAAGAAGCATGGAAGTTCATGAATTCATATGACATGAAATGAAAGCAAAAGCATGGCAAATGGATGATGCAATGATTAGACATGATTTCAATATGTCCTAAGATGTCTTATATATCATGTGGATGAACAAAATGCCATGACAAGTTCATGTATGCAAGCATATGAAGGATGAATGCAAATGAAGGCAAAAATTAGGGTTTATATGCAACATGAGATGCAAAACTCAAAATCAGAAACAAAGCAAGATAAAAAAAATTGAAATTTGTATGGATGGCATGATAATGTTTCTAAATGCATTGGGATGGTTCATGATTATTTTGGTAATTTTTGGAAACCTAAATGCTATTTTAATTAATTAATTCTCATTAATTAATTAAAATAAACCTTTAAATATTTTTAAAATGGTTAAAAAATGCAAAAAATAAAAAATAAAAATATTTTTGGGTTGATAAAATTATTTGGAATGAAAATGCAGAAAGAAAATATTTGTTTGGATTTTCTATGTATTTTAAATAATTCGTGCAAATTAAATAGGAAAAATATGAAAATAAATGAAATAAAAGGAAAAGTATGCGCATCTAAAGGCCAGCATTCAAAGTTTTTTGGAGGGAGTTGACTCGCGCGTGAATGGAGGGTTCAGATCAATTCTGGAGATTCAAATTTTCCTAATCTTAATTAACTTAATTAATCCAGAATTAGGGCTTAATCAAGAGATCTGGACCATTGGATGCGCGCGGGAAACGGAAATCAATGGCTCACATTCAAACTCACCTAAACCCTAACCCTAATTAAATCACCTTCAGATGACCGGAACAGTGGTTCCGGTCATCTTCTCCGGCGAGCACAAAACCTAACTTCTTCTCTAGGCAAAATCAAGAGCTCTAAAGCTCCAGATCACATCTCCTAATCAACCTGAACACGAATCAAGCATCAAAACAAATTTCTACAACCTACAACTCAAGATATGGATCAAAACATAAAATCTGGAAATGTTTCAGAGCTTTGATACAGGCTTATTTCTCAACCATTTCAAAAAGTAAAAGCATCAGAATGATCAGCAAAGCATAAGGAACAATCTAGGAACTTAAAAACTCATTTCTGGAAAAAAAAGTTCTTGAGGTACCTGAGCTTGAGCTTCCTCAGTTTGCAGCTTTTTGAACCTCTCCTTTATGCCAATCCACTCCAATAGGCCCCTTGATGAAGCTTTGATGCTTTGCTTAAGTGTTTGTGGCCTCTCTTCAAAGTTCAGTGCAGCTCAGGTCAAGGGGAGGGGGGGGGGGGGAAATCGTGTTTTGTGTATGGTGGCTCGCAAGGCAAAATGAAGGGTGGGAAATGATCAGTGGTGAATGTGGAGATGAATGGTGAAAATTTTTTTGAGTTTTGATGACTGAGCTATGAGTTTCGAAGAGGAAAAGTTTGAGGCCAATTTTTGAGAGCTAAGTGTGTGTGTTGATCTGAGTTCCAAGAAGTTATGAAATGTAACCCTTGAGGCATGTATGTGAAGCTGTGATTGGTCAGTAGAGTTGTTGTGGAACAGTTTGATTGGCATGGCTCAAATTGCATAGAGTCAAGAAAGTTGGAAGTAGAAGCATGGGCTCATGGCAGGCTAGCTGTGAAGCATGGCTCGAGTCAGCTGGCTTTAGGGATGTCCATGGAGACTAATTTGATGAGCTGGCACAAGTGGATGGAGAGTTTTGGGGCATTTTGCAATTTGTGAAGGTTTTGGCCCATTTGAGAATTCTTGATGATCAAGGCATGAAAATGAGTGATTCTTTGGGAAACTCTGAGTTTTAGGTCATGTATCATGTTTGTGTAATGCTTAGAAGTCAGTTAGGGGTCACAAATTGGCTTGGCATGAGCTTTTGCAAATTTCCCTCTTTGGTGCATAAGTGAAAATTTAGTGATTTTTCCTAACTTTGCAAGGCCATAACTTGAGTTCTAGGATGAATTAGATCAAGTTCTTGTACTTTTAGAAAAGGGAATGATCCAATCTACAACTTTCATCACCAAGAATTTTTCATTTGAAGCACTTTTGGTTGAGAAAGAGGAGGTTGAAAAACTTTCCCAAAATGGCAATTTTGCATTACAAGTCACTTTCCCAAAATGGCAACTTTGCAAATGGATTGAAATTCTTCAATTTTGTGAACTTCTAACATCTTCTAAGATTAAATAAAGATCATGTACACCTACAATGATGGAGAAGACCCTTTGGTTGGATGATTGGGGGCCTCAGATGCCCTGATTTTGCACTGACTTGCTCAAGAAGTCATCTATTGATCAGATGCCTTCCCCATTGAATTTCTTCATGAAAATTGGTGTGTAGGATCTTTATAGCATATAGAGACCAATAGAAACAAGAATGACCAAAATATTTGGAGTTATGGCCTCTGAAACCAAAACCCTAATTTTAGGTCATCTGTGTAGTTAAGCTTGGCTCTGCTTCCATGTCTTTCTCAGTTCTTGTGATTTTCTGGATTCCTTGATCTTGGGAGGATATAATATGATACTTGAACATACATGGACCCTCTTGATATGATTGAAGACCTTTGGAGTGGCTCATATGAACCTTGGTTTGCTCAGATCACAAACCCTAGATGCAGATGTATCTGAGCCAATGCAGCGAAGCAAAAATGCAATATGAGATGATATGATTGAACTAATGCAAATGTGAAAGATCACAAGCCATGGTGTGAACTTAGCGAGGGCAAATTTGGGGTGTTTACACAACTTAAATCAACTTAATCGACTTAATCAACTTAATTAAATTAATTCAACTAAACCAACTTAGCAACTCAACGCAAAACAACACCAAACATACGACAATATTTAATTAAATAAATAAATAAATAACAAAGTGTTTCACTAACACCTTCTGTAACGCCCATATTTAATTAAATATTTTAATTAAATATTATTGAGTATTTTTGTATATTTTTTTAATATGTTATTTGAGTTGATAAGTTGATAATCAGGTAAATAGTCGATTTAGTCGGGAGAAATAATATTGGTTTTCGTAGAATATTAATTAATTTGGTCGGGTTAAGTTATGTGTGAAAAATAGCAAAGTTGAGGGTATTGTGTAGTAGGCCCATTAAGAGAATTAGTTGACCCATTGTTTTATTAAGTGGTCAGAATGAGATATAGAGGTTATGCAACAAACAAAAATAAAAGCAGTTAGGTCACGTAGTGGAAACCAAGTTTGGAGGCACATGGGTTGGAGAAGAGAGAATTCGAGGGTTGCTGTCAAGCCAAGTTTCAAACTCGATCTGGAAATTCGAGCTACCTTCAATCCAAGGTAAGGGTGGGGTTCGAATTTTATAATCGGGAATACGGTGATTAGTATATAGGATTAAGAATTTTATAATTTTCTACTGTGTGGTGTTGATTTGTTATTGTTGTTTGGAAAAATTATGCGATGTTGGTTTATGTTGGTGAATCGTGTCTATAGTAAATGATTTTTGGTGAATCCAAATCTGGTATTGATTACAGAGAATTTGGTTGAATTTAGGTGTAATACATAGTAAAAAACAATACTAAAACCGAAATATAGAAATATAGAAGGAATACTGAAAACGGGAAGGAAATTGGAAAACATTCGGTGACGGGGGCCACGAAGGAGCGTGGCGCACACTACTTGTGGGAGTGGCCACCATTTGCATGAGGGTGGCGCAAACCACCTGGTGGAAGCTTGAAGGTGATGCAAGCCACCATGTTGTGTGGTTAGAGCCACCAAATGTGGCACACGCCACATGTTAAAGGGTGGGGGCCACTTTGTTTTATGTGTATACCTATTTAATTAATTTAGTTGTTGGCATAAGTGAATAAATGAATTAGTTAGTTAGTTTTATACATGTAACTTGTGATTAATTAATAAGTAGTATTATGTATATTAATTAAAATAATATGATGGGATTTAGAAATAGCAGTAGCAAGTTTTAGCAGAAAACGAATAATTAGCAGATACTGGTATATTATACCATAATTGAATTTGATGACATTAAGAAATTTGTAGCAGAAAGTGTATGCATCAGTAAGTTAAAATTTAGCAGAATTAGTGAAACTTGTTAGTAGTGATAATAGGGTGTAAAACAGTACCGATTTAGTCGAGTAAGTGAAATTAAGCATAAGAAAGTAGTTGTCCGGAATTAGTTGAAATTTGTCGGGGTAGTTCGTATAAATTGGTAGGTGAGTTTGGTTGCTTTATTTTGTTGGAATCTAGTTGAATACGTGGATTTGTATGTACTATTGAATAAGTTGATTTGTTCTGATTTATGGACATATTAGAGTTGTAAGTCCGATGACGATGTTGATTTAAGTTGTTGCAGTTGATGCATATTTTGTTATTGTTGTTGTATGCCATTCATAATAGTCGCATACATTGCATTTTCAAAGTTGGAGCTAATGCTCAACCACGTTGGCCTGAATTGGAAAAGAATTATAAGTTGAAGTTGAAGGCTTATGCCTTTTTGTTGCCTCAGTAAACTGGTACTTTCTATGTTGGGAGTTCTACTTCAATGGCACAACATTCATACGCATAGTTGAGTCGCATTTGAGTTGCATATTATACGTTTTATGTTGATTGTTGTTTGTTGTTGTTGGATAGTGGTGGAATTGTATGAATCTAGTCTAATGTATTGATTAACATACTTATGTATATATCTTTCGATATCTCACCCCTTATGTTTGAATGTTTCCCTCTATTGGTAACGTGCAGGTAATCCAGAGTAAAGTGGAGTACCTTAGTAGATTTGAGTCGCTGTTGTCGCTCTGATCTGTAGCACTCGGGGGGATAACACATGTTTTCTTTTGATGTTGGATTTTAATATGCTGCTGGATTTTAGTTGATTTCGTTAAAATATTAGATGTTTTAAGTTGTTTCGATGTTGAAAGCAAGTTGTGATATTTAAGTTGAATATTATGAATCCACTGCGTAGTAATGAAGTACTTTATTTAAAGACTTATTGGGTGATTTCATGTTGTTATTTAAGTTGAAAATATATCATTCCATTTGTATTGTTGAAATTTTTATACTCTGATTTTATAATTAATTACCGGGTAGAAATGGGGTGTTACACCTTCCCATTTCGTAACCAACCCCTTTACCCATTCTCTTTTTGTCTCTTTTAGCTTTTTTTAGATTCATTTTAATATTTATTCTCTCTTTTTTCCCTTTCCTTTTAGAATAAATAAAAGTGAGATGGCGACTTTGTTTTCTTTAAGTTAAGTTAATCAATAGCTTACACTCACAATTTTTACCACTATAGTAGGTGCATGAGAATAAGGTAGATTTTGAATCGTAATCGGATTCTATTTGTCTTTTCCCTTCTTGATCAATCTCTTTCTATCTTCCACCTCTTCGTTTTCATGAGTTTCTTTTTCAACTTACTCCTCATCAAGAACTTTTTTCGCTACAACCTCATCATTTTTTTTATACTTCCTCAAATTCATCAACCTTCCCCTAATCAATTCTCTTGTCATTTTATTTATCATCACTTACCTCTTTTCCTCTTCTATTAACAACCATTTTGAAATGTTCTGTTGGGTTGACATGAGTATTTGCGGAGAAAGATGACCCTGATTGTTGCTCGGCAATTTGCTTGGAAATATGCCCAACTTGATTTTCAAGGGTTATGATAGCTACATCACTACTCTTTTGATTGTCCATTGACATTTGAATAAATTGCTTAAGAGTATCTTCCAACTTAGGACCTCCTCCTTGAGCTTGCGTATTTTGATACAGATTTTGTCGGTTAGAAATTCCGACATCTTGTCTCCATTCTTGATTTTGGTTTTGATAGTTGCCTCGTTGTTGATACTCTTGATTTTGGTATGGTTGTTGAGAGTTTTGTTGGTATTTTTGTTGTCTTTGTTGACATCCTTGTTGTTGGTTTTGGTTGCCCAAGAAATTCACTTCTTCACGAACCCGAGGACAAAAGTCTGTTGGGTTATCACCTTTACAAAGCTCATAACTAGTAACTTGATGAGAATTACTCGGAATGCATTGTAATTCATTGATTTGTTGTGGAATCTTTGACATTTTTGTTGCGTCAAAAGCTTCACATGTTGAGATAGTAATTTGTTATGAGCAAGTATAGTATCATTTGTTCCTAGTTCAAGTAACCTCGCGTTCTTTGGTGTTGTTGCTTTATTATATTGCCCTTGCAAATCATTTAAAGCCATCTGATTAATGATTTCAGTTGCTTCCTTCATGCTCTTTGATGATAAAGAGCCGCCCTAAGTGGCATCAATAAGATTTTTATGTGTTGGTTGGAGTCCATTCCTAAAAATGTGTACTTGAGTCAATTTATCAAAACCATGGCCTTGCACTTCCATATCATAGATTTGTATCGCTCCCATGCTTCGTTAGACTCACTTGAACCTTGTGAAAATACAAAAATGGATGTTTTAGCGTCCATATAACGATAATGTGGAAAAAATCTCTCTATAAATTTCTCCTCCAACACATTCCAATCAGTCATCACGATAATGGCTTGGTCGCGATACCATTCTTTGGCCTTTCCTATTAAAGAATGCGGAAACAATCTTTTGAATATTTGATCTTCTTAGTTCTCGCCCACTCTGGGCACATTAGATATTTCATAGAAGTTTGTAAGATGGCCAAATGGATTTTCATGGTCCATCCCCATGAAAGGATTACCATACACGAGCTGGAGAATCTCAGTCTTCATTTTAGCTTGTCTTAGATTTTTCAAGTTACTAGCAAATTACGTGCTGTGTCGCAGACTGTTGATACAAGACGATGAAGCAGGTGGATGTGGTGGTTGTGGTGCTGTCGTATTTGGCGTGAAATGTGGTGGTGGTATTGGTGTCGAATTAGAACATCCCCCTTTCTCTCTTCTTTACTTTGCAAGTTTCCTCATTCGTCTGGTCTTACTATTTAACTTATGCGCAATTCTTTCAATAGGATCGAATAGAAGCTGGTCTGCGGGTAACTTCCCTTGCATAAACAGAGTCTACAAACTTAACAAACGAGTTAAAAAACAAAAGAAAAAATATTACAAGCTTAAAAAATTTCCGCTATTGCAATGCTTGCAATATCAAACTACAATCCCCGGCAGCAGCACCATTATGTTGAAAGCATAGTAGTGTGGGTTTTTTGTTATTGTTTCCACAGAGATTGTTGTGATATTATTGTCGTTCTCTAGTTTAAAAGTGTTTAAACTTACGGTTTCAAAAGTATTTGGTTGATTGGTAAAATGGATCGGTTTTGAGATATTTATAAAAACATGCCAAGATTAGGGTTTGATAATTCGTTTCATACGTATTTAATCGATTAAGCTCGTGAGCTTGTTTAACAATATATACAATCACATATCCTCTCAACTTGTTTATCTCTAACACAAGTTGTGAGATTTACCACTTTGATCCTTAGATGATCTCTCACTCTAACTATCAAAATTGTAACATTAAAGTGTGATATTTTCATGAACATCAACTTACATAACTATCTCTAGCCTATGTTTTTTTATGGATTAAAACTTAGATAGTGTCTTTGAACACATTTCTCAATCAAGAACCAAAACAAAAGGTAAACCATACAAAACAAAGTTTTTCAGCATATATTTATCATCAACATGTTCACAAGCATTAATCAAGATCAATACATACAAAAGAAGGAATTATCTACCTCTAATTTTGACACAAAAGGTGCTTAGCTACCCATTGACATGGTAGCTTGCTTGACAAGTAATCTACAAAGCTTTTGGAGCATCAATCTTCAAAGGCTCAAAGATTGAAGCATAAAAGCTTTTGAATCAATGGAAAATGAGTTAAGATGAAGAAGTTCTCCTACAAAGTGTTTTTGGTTACAAAATGATCTAAGAATAAAAATGAGTTATCCCAAAATATCTAACAAAATGAACCTAAGTACAAGTTCTTCCCAAGAAAAATCTTCGGGCGAAGCTCATAAATTCAACCCACGTGTAGCTACAATGCCAATTGGGCTCTCAAATATATATAACTTCGTCGGGTGAAGCATCCAACCGCGGGGCAAAGTACAAAAGTGTTGGGCAAAGCAAGAGGCCAAGAAGGGTGGTGGCAAAATGAACTTTTGTGAAGAAAATTTCCTTTTTGCTCCGACGCTGCTTCGCTGGGCGAAGCAAGAGGCGCAACAAGGCAGTGACCAATAAGCTTTTTGAAGAGGAATTCATGGCCTTCACCGCTGATTCTCCAAGCGAAGTAGGATTCCTGCGCCGCTTCTACGCCATACGAAGCAACCTTTTGATGCAGATTCATACACTCTTTTGATTTTTCGTGTTTTCAACCGACTCGAGCTTTGATCTTTTATCGTAATATGCTGCAAAAATACGCAAACACATAGAAATACCAAAATCCACAGTGATGCAAGAATATCTTAAATAATAAGTCGTTTCCAGATTAAAGCAATTAAAAGAGCTTAAAGGAATTAAAATCACTTATAAAAATAAGTTTTTCTAGACACATAACAGGAAACGATGCCAAAAAATTGATAGAAAAAATAACAAGTGTACTATTTTTCCCTCTTCAGTAATAATAGGGAAACCCCATGTATCGAATCTCAAGGACTACTTGACGATAAAAAGTCCTGGATCAATGTCAATTAAACAAAAGCTTTGGGGTTTTTTTTGTTTGGTTTGATAAAATTAGGGCTAAGGTTTCAATAGAAGAAAACAAGTAAATAGTTGAACACAAAACATATATTAATAGATTACTAGGAGTGGTGAATGATTCTTCATGAAATAACTTCGACTTATCAATGGAATAACATAATTCACAATAGTTGATTACTGGTTCTCTAGGGAATCTACTCCTAAGTCCTTAATGAAAAGATCTTTGATAAAAACAACCTAATTACTATGTCCATATGCAATTAAGGTTTCTACCAATCATTCAAATAACAAGAATATTTCGGTCCATATAAAGTATCCCTAGTCCTATGTGATATTTATTATCATATGTTCTTACTCAGATCAACAAATAATTGTTGTCTAGCTTATATTACTCATACAAATTCAGAATCTATTTTTCCAATGGTTAAAGCATTAAAAACGACAATAAGATCAAACCAAAGATTATGAAAATAAAGTTGTCACTGGATCAAATAGTACGAATTTGTTTTATTCAGAATCAGGGTCACCCCTTAGCAATGAGGGGTTTAGCTACTCATAACAGAAAATAAAAACGAAAAAGAAAGTGTTGTCATTACATAAAATTGGGAGAATCAATCTTTAATCCTGAAACACTCTTAAAAATACAATCAAATCTGAGATCTTGAGTTCTCCGGCCTTCAAAACGTGTTTTTCTCTGAAAAATCATCCAATCCTAGAAAAATTGCGTTATAAGAATAAATAAGCTTCTGGGCCTTCAACAATTTTGGGCTTCATTACGCGTAATGCACAACATGTTACACGTAATTCCCTTTCTATGCACCTGGTAACATATGCGTAAAGTTTTGGGCCAACCATCCAGCTAAGCCCTTACCCGTAATGCACAAGGTATTACATGTAAGGGAAAAGACCTTGTTTTTGCATCCTTCTGGTGGTTTCTGTCTCCTACGTGTAAGGAGGGAGATCAATATATGTAATGTATGGGCATTACGTGTATGGGCAGCATACATACATTTTTTTTCACATTTTTCTCCGTTTTTTGCTCTGGCCCGGTTTTGCATCCAATCCACAATCATATGTGTTCCCAAACCTGTATTTTACCTGCTAACATGCCAAAATCATAAAATATCCTCGAGAAACTCATAATTCATGACACAATAAACCTAATAAAAATAAACCAAATTACTGACAAAACACATTCCAATTCATACAGTTCAACTGAGTTATTGATGATTAAATGATGAAAAACATAACATAAATGGTGGCTGATCAACATGCACATTTTCCATGCACCTAAAGAAAAGGACCTTGTTTGCTACGCCAAAGAAACATATCCTCTTAAAGTAAAGTCGGTCGATATATACCTCTAATGGGGCCTCCCTCGAGGACACGGTTGACCTAAGGAAAAATAGGAATAAGAAGTATAATATTCTTCCCTTCTGACTTTCTTTGGGAGTTAAGTGTTTTGTAACTTTTATGTAATTTCAATAATTAATATGCTAATTGTGACCATAAAGGTTCTTATAACCCTTGTAGGATAACGTAACCCACTCTTCTGAAGTAGATTTTATGCTCTGTGACCATGCTTCAAGCGTAGATGATGCACTCCCTTTTATGAACTAGTCATTCCAAGAACATAGGTGGTAGAGCCTAGAGACGTCTGTCCCAAAGCAATTCAACACTAGGGGTAAGGACAAGAACCTTACCTTTGGTCGAGGATGGTTCATAATGACACAGAAGAACAACATTTACTCTTCTCAGTTAGAGCTAGTAATGATGAAACTCTGATTTGGACTACAAATTTTAATGGACACGTTAGTCATCAACTATACACACAAGGAAAACAGACTCAAAGTTACAAGAACAATGAGAAAGTCCTAAAACAATAAGAACTCGTTAATCAATCGAAGGGATAAAGACTAACAGTCGATAAAGTATGTCATAGAATCTTAAAGAAAAATCAAATATGTCAAGCGCAACAATATAAACAAAGGTAATGAAGGGAAAAGTAAAATATATATATAAATATTTTCAACTTTGCAAAGACATAAAAGCCTAACTACCATTACAGGGGAAAAGAAAAAGAAAACTAAGCTTCTTCGCTCAAAGACATCGCACTCTAATTCTCTACCAAAGCCTCATCATGAACGAACTTGAAAGGATTAAATTCCATGTTGGGGATATGGACTTTTGGGAAGGAATATTTAGCTTGGTTGACCATCTGGTCAAGGTCCCCATACATGTTCTTCAAAGTTTGTTGAAAAGACTATTGAACTCTCTCTTTCAGATCAGCCACCTGGTCATAACGAAACCTTTAGTCATCAGTACAAGACTCATTCTCCCATTGAAGAAACTTTTTAGCCTTCTTAACACGATAGGTCTCCTCCGAAACCCTAGTGTTTGTTTCTTGGCGGAGATTCCTATTTGCTTTTGGGGAAGACTTCTGCTCAATAATTCGGGCAACTAAGAAAGAGGGATAGTCGTGGATCTTTACCTCCTCCTACAAAGCCTTAGCACAACGAACTTTCTCTCTAAGACCCGTTGTCTCCTCTTGCAACTTATAACATTTTTGCTCAAAGACAAAGATAAAAAGGTTTAAACCAAAAGATACTCCTATTTTCATTACGGGTGAGACACCACTCTCAAAATCACTAGCCAAACTAATAGAACTACCACTCATATTGATTTATTGACTGAGATAAAGAAAATGTTGGAGATAATAAAAGATACAGGTAAATAGGGCACCTAGTAAAGCAGAAGATGACAAGGAAGCAAAGTGTTATGGGAAAAAATAGAAGCTTTGAGCAGGTAGTTGTAACCACTCTTGTAAATACCCATGGGAAGGAAGAGATGAATACACTCGCAAATAAAAACGGACTCTCAAGAATTACGAAAAGTTGCTTCAACAATCGAATACACACACACACACACAAGCAACAAAATGGATCAACGGAGCAAAAAGTTACAAAATTTATGGCTGGATTCCTTCTTGGAAATGTAAGCAAACTCAAGTGCACTAGAGCACACTATAAGCAGCGTCGTGACCTAACTAATCACTTAAAGCCACACATCAAAAAAGAGCAACGCAACATTTCAATGATGGGGAAACATTTAATGCACATGTTTCCCACTACTTTCGCAACTAATCCAATGCATTTCTATTTCTAATCTAACTCAAACGACATCCTCAGAGGTCGACCATGACTGTTAAGACTTCCCCTGTTAATAACCGTTCGATGAGTCTTGGGGCAATTGTTATAGGTCGGCCAAAGGTCCAAAAAGCCAAGGTTTGATTCACTCCAAGTGACCTAACATATAAAAGCTTTCATACCGGATACTCAAGATACCCTATTTTGATATCTATTTTTACTTCTCATCCCGAATTATGAAATGACTTAGACATTGCAGCGTTAATCTTGTAGGTGCACTATGCACTACTGAATCGGAGATCAACACCACCAAATCAGGATTCATCACCTTCAATATTCACCTAATTCTAGTTTTATAACAGAACAAAAAATCTTATAAAATATATATAAATTAAATTTACAAAATAAAAATAAGAGAATATAAATATGATTGTTCATAATATAAGATCAAAAGTGCAATTAATCTTCTTTTTGTATTTTCTATAAAATTACCTGCATTTGAAGTAATCTTATTCAAAACTTGTTGGAAACTAAACATAGTGTTCTCAGTCTTTATTTGAATCTTGATTCACTATTTATGAAAGTATATAGCGTTTTCTGCTAGACTGTGTCATGTTGTTCTATTGTTCACACTTCTAATCAAGCTTTATCGGTCACTTTCATGCAACTCAATTTGTTTTAAATTAAAATTATACTCTTAAGTGTCATTAAGAATACAAGAAAATCTTAATCTACAAGGCTTAAAAAAGTAGAAGGCATAATATCTTGTAACGTGTACTATGTGTCTTTCCATTTCAAGACAAACAGATATTGCTAATGTTATAAAACAACATTGCCTAATCCAAATAAAGTTCATACTTCATATAGCATGGTACATATTTTTATTGCTTTAATTATTTTTATACAGAAGAAGAACCGATAATAATTACTACGATAATAATTACTAAAAACTCACGCAGACAATCAATCATGTAATTCAAGATTTAAACTCTAGTGTTGATGTTCATCCTAACAATATCGGTTTTTTGTCGGTTAAGACGCACACACTTTAATGCTTTATTTATCTTATTGGAAAAGATGCTGCAAGTTGCCTATAGCTACTAACTAGAAACCTCAACACCCCTAAAAATAATCCAAAATATTTAACTAATATTATTTTAACAAAAAGAGTTACTTGAAAAAGAAATCTCCAACAAGAAGCAATGCATATATGCTCCTATGATATCATGAAAGAGAAAGATAAAAGTAAGCACATAAAATAATAAAGTAAAAAGCTTAGTGATGGTCACAGTGAGATGTTACAAAACCATCTTGTTATTTTTTGTATAAAAAAGTTAGCACTTGTCACATACTCTAACTTAGTCACTATATAATATGTATCATCACATTTTGATGTTTTAGTATTCAGATTGAAAATTAAGCTGAAACATGTCAAGAACTTCCACTCTTCTCTACTGCTTAATCTCCTTTTGCTCCATCATACTCATAGGTAACACATTTTCTTCATCTTCTCATTGATTATTTTTCTATTTATAACAATCTGATAAACACATGTTCAGGCGATATATTGTGTGATGCAGGATTCTTAACATCGTTCGAAATATTTATGTATTATTTGTTGCAGATGGAGCCCAACTGATTCTAGTGAACAATTGCGGAGAAAGTGTATGGCCAGGAATACTAGGAGGATCCGGGCAACAAACACCGAAAGACGGTGGATTTCATCTAGGAAGCGGCGACGAAGTAGTATTAGATGTACAAGAAAAATGGTCAGGAAGAATATGGGGAAGACAAGGGTGCAACTTCGACAACGACGGAAATGGCCACTGTCTAACCGGCGATTGCTTCGGCAAACTACAATGCAAAGGCTTAGGAGGAATTCCACCAGCAACCGTAGTCGAAATGACATTAGGATCATCATCTTCACCATTACATTTCTACGACGTGAGTCTAGTCGACGGTTTCAACTTACCTGTTTCGATGAAACCTGTTGGAGGTGGAATCGGTTGCGGTATAGCTTCTTGTGAGGTTGATTTGAATGTCTGTTGTCCATCAGCACTTGAAGTGAAGAGAAATGGGAAAGTGGTTGGTTGTAAAAGTGCTTGTTTGGCTATGCAATCTGCTAAGTATTGTTGCACAGGAAGTTATGCTGATCCTAAGACTTGTAAACCTACACTTTTTGCTAATCTGTTTAAGGCTATTTGTCCTAAGGCTTATAGTTATGCTTATGATGATACTAGTAGTCTTAATAGATGCAGGGCTCCAAGGTATGTTATCACTTTCTGTCCTCCGCCGCAGTAACGGTTACGGCGAAGAGATAAGAAGTTGAAGATGCTGTCATAGACTTGGAAGGATTATGTTTTCATTATTTAGTGAAGAACTAAAATGCTGTAGTTTTAATTTGCATAGTTATGTTTTTAAGTTTTTTTTTCTTTCTGGTTTTCTTGAATAGTTACTGTTCTTGATCATGACAGTGTCACAGGGTTACAAATGTTGAAATTGTGTGTAAGCAATTTTGCAATCAAACAATTATGTAAAATAACTTTCACAAAATATAAATTAGTAACGGATCTATGAACATTTACTATGAAAGTTACCTGTATAACATCAATTGCTTAGATTTTGCTAATGCGGTTTGTTTAAGAAAGTGTCATATGCTTCTTGGTATATCGTAGGGGTGACAAAATTGGTTTGTCAGAAACTTTCTTTACTAAAACAATATGATCATTCTGGTAAAGCTTTATTTTTGGTTTGAACATACTTTAATTCTTCTTTTAAAAGATCATATTGTTTTTTTCCCAATATTTTCATGTGTATGTCTTTCTCTTGACATCTTCCCATAAACTCTTGAAAAAAAAGTAATTAAATCAGACCGAGATAGTTTAGAAAATACCTCATCCTCTTCCTTAGACTCTATGCCAGAATCTGAGTCAAATTTTGCTTCCGAATATGTAAGGGCCATTAATGCAAGGTTGGCTTGCTCTTCATCCTTTTCAAAGTCTTCCTCATTGTCAAGTTCATCCCATGTTGCCATGCGACTTTTCTTGAACCTGTTCTTCAAGCTATCATTCTGAAAGCTTCCCTTCTTTGACTTGTTCTTTTGTATCTCAGGACATTCGACAATGAAGTGACCAGGCTTATTGCAATTGAAGCACCCTTTACTAATCATCCTTCTTATCTCTGGAACCAGATCCTCTCAAGTCACTGCTTCTACTGGAGAATCTTTTGTCCTTCATGGTCAGATGTTGAAATCTCTTAATAATGAAGGTCATTTCCTCATCATGAGTCATTCTCAGAATCTTCTATGTGAGAAGTTTCTTCAGACTCCTAGATTTGAGGATCCTTTTGCAGTTTTAGCAATGTATTTCTAATCAAGATGCTTTAATTTTCTGGCATGTTCATCTCCATTGAGTTCCATCTCATGGCTCTGAAGATTACTAATGAGACTCTCAAGACTTGACGTGTTTAAGTCATTAGTCTCTTGTATAGTTGTCACTTTAGGTTTGTATCTATCAGGAAGACTTCTAAGAATCTTCTTTACATGACCCTACGTAGTATAACTTTTGTTCAAAACCTGAAGTCCATATATAAGAAGTTGAAACCAAGAGAACATTGTCTCATTGTCTTCATCCTCCTTCATTTTGAATAGCTCATAATGCTGAACCAGAAGGTTAGCCTTAACTTCCTGAACTTATTGATTCCCTTCATAAGTAACAAAATAAGCAATTGAAAATGATTTTAGAAGTAGATTTGTCAATGATTTTGATGTACTCTGAATGAGGTAGAGCATCAACCAAGACGCCTATAACTCTATTATTATTTTTCTATAAACCTTTCTTTGAGTTAGTGTGAAAGCTTTTCTATCAGACACCATTGCAACTCCATTGATTGGAATATCAATGTCATCTTCTATAATATTCCACAACTCATCATCAAGGCCTATTATATGAGTATACTCTTACACTTCCACCATTCAAACTCAGTAGAGTCTCCACTAAAAGTTGGAGGTCTAGCTGTATAGTTTTTCTTTTGTGGATTGCTATAATCATGCTTTATAACGCAACATGTGGTATAAGAGTACCATTCTTTGATCCATAAACACTAGACATGGTTCAATATATTTTTCTCATGATATTTTCTATACCAGTGTTAAGTGTTAAACACAGATTGTACTCTAATGTCAAGTGAAGGTGAGAAAAACACAAGAAGATGTATATGAATTGTGTTGGATTTTTCTTTCTTTTTTTAAAACTCTTTAGTCAAATTTTAAACACAAGGTTATAGAATCTTAGCTAGTTAGAGATAGACAGTGAATGTAAAATGCAACAAAAAACACACAAAGTTATCATGGTTCCTCTCACAAATCGAGAGTAGTCCTGTTTTCTTGTACTTACAAGATATTTTCACTATAATCAAATAAGATTACAATTTGATCAAGCTCATAAGTAAGAGATTTCTTTACTCACACACACACAAGTATGAGACTTACTTGCTCAAGCACACAAGCTCAAGACTTCCTTGCTCTCTCTCTATCACACACACATAACACAAGTATGAGACTTCCTTCCTCAAGCATACAAACTCAAGAATTCCTTGCTCAAACACATAACTCTGAGACTTCCATGCTCTAGCGCACACGCTAAAGACTTCCTTACTCAAATACATAAGTCCTAGACTTCTTTGCTCAAACACAAAATTATGAGACTTCATGGCTCAAACACATAAGTCTAAGACTTCCTTGCTCTAGCATACAATCTAAAGACTTACTTTCTCAAACACAAGAGTACGAGACTTCCTTGTTCTAGCACACATGCTTAAAGACTTCCTTTCTCAAACACTTAGTAAGATACTTCTAACAATCTACCTAGAAGATAAATGATTTTTGGGAGAATACACTTGATATACAATTAAAGATGTATAAATAATATAATGCAATATGACTCTTTTAAGACTTCATATTTTCTAAGATATACAAGGATAAGAAATCCTAAGTTTAGCTTGTGCTAAAACTTTGACATAATAGCTTCTCTTTAGTTGTCAATCATTGTCCAACATATATGTGTGTATTCCATGTGTTGTATTTTCTTCAAGTCTTTAGCGTCATCACTTTAGGTGAAACCTAGTTTGAAAAAGAGCTGTCAGGAAGAATATTTCACCAAACTGTCAAGTTAGGTGAAACCTAGTTTCAAAACACTTTACTACAAAAGGAATTAGCAGTTGTATCCCAACAGAATCTATAAATAACCTAAAGCTTAGGTCATCATGTGATTAACTATATTCAGGATGAAAAGTGACTTATTTGTGTCATCTTGGTTCAAACGAATATTCCATGTTCTCCTAAAGCTTTAAAAGAGACGTTGGGAGACGTTGAGATGGTTCACCAAACTGTCAAGTTAGGTGAAACCTAGTTTGAAAAGAATATGTTCAGAGATGAACAATGACTTATCTGTGTCATCTTGGTTCTTGCGCTTTGACTAGCTCGGGTTCTTATCCAAAACACAAGTGGGAAATCTTTGCTCATTTTGAAGTTGATGTTGGACAAGGTTCCAACTACTGATAAATAATAACACATTTTTATATAGATTATTTAGCTTGGTTTCTGATTAAATATGTTATCATTTTTCGTAATTTACATGATATTACGTAATGTATTTGTGTGTTTTTGCAGGTATTCTAATTTATAAGACTTGTAGAAGAAATGAGCTAAAATGAGGAAGAAATTAAATGAAGTATATATCAGAAGAAATGAGACAGATAGCAGAAAAACTAAGGTTCTGCATTTTGAAGCCAAAACGCCTATCACAAGGCCATGACGTCCGCCACATAATGACTAAGTAGGATGATTGTTCTGCATCCATGATGTCCGTCACAGGTCATTGTAACACCCCAAAATTTGCTCTCTTGTTTATTACCAATTTCAAGTAGCTTATGCTTCATGTCCACATCATTTAGAATATCCTTTCATACATTGCATTTAAATCATAATGAAAATGATAAAAATAATAAAGCATACATCATTGGTTGACGCCAGGGCATGTGATCAAGTTTTATTCAGTGATAATAGCAATTATCGGGTCTCAGAAGAAAAATAACCTCATAATGAATGACCAAGGCTGGATATCCAAGGTTTACCACCAAAAAGGAAAAAATTCAAATTTTGTGTTAAGTAACCGATTACCACCCTGGGAGTAACCGGTTACCACGTGCAAATTTGGCCAAAAATTTAATTTTTCAACACGGAGGGATTTTCCACACCTTTTCACTTCAACTTTGCACTTCATTCTAGCTTTTCCAAGGGAATGTTCTAGAATAATCTACCACTTTCCAAGGGAAGGTTGTAGAAGATTTCCTAACCAACTCTTAACTAACTCTTAACCATAATCCCAAACCTAACTCCTAAGCTAATATCCAAGCCTCACTCCTAACCCAAAGCACATTCCAAACCTAAGGGGTATATAATCATTTTTCCTCCAAACCTCACAACAACAATTAATTTTTCACATTTTTCTCTCATCACTCTCAATTTTCTCACTTTTCTCTCATTTTTCAAAACCCCACTCAAAGCTTTATCTTCCAAAATTCTTTAAGTTTTGCATTGAAACTTGAAGAATTTAAAGCTAAACCTCCATCATTGCATTGATTTCATGGATTATTGAAGGATTTGCTAATGTTTTGGTGTTTAATTCACATCTTGGAACTGATTCTTGGAAGAGTTCATCAAGGTTTCGTCAAATCATATTTATTTTGCGTATTCTTGCAGAAGAGCTTTGAATCTACGGATTTCTCGTCAATAGTGTGTTGATCTCTTTTTGCAACGATTACCAAAGTAAACCCTAACTTTGTAGGTTGGTGAAACTCATAATCACTTATGTTTTAAGTTATTTCGCATTTTCTCGACACGTGTGTTCATCGTGTTTTGTTGATTTTTTATGCATTAATTGATTGGATCATTAGGTTTTAGGATCTTGATGTGTTTGTGGTTCCAATTGGTGTTGAATTGGTGCCATTAGGTGTATATTTCTTGTTCAATTGATAGGTATTACATTAGGAACTTATTTGAATAAGCTGCTGCTGAATTTTCCAAGAAAATGCAGAATTTTTTATTCTGGTCCCAGAGTATTCGGTTACTCCTAGGACAGTAACCGGTTACTCAGTGCAATTTTGCGCAAAAACAAATTTTTTGAACTTAGTAACCGGTTACCACTGAACCAGAGTGAAAAATTCTTGCATTTTCTTGCATTTTTGTTATGCATTCCCCCTCCAATCATCATGGATCTTTAGGATATGATTTTAGGAAGTTTTTAGGGGCTGTTTTGGTGTAGGTTCATGTATCTTCGACATCTGTCGACACGCATGTTGTTTGTTTCCGATTTTTGGCATAATTGTGAGTTGGTGCTCATGGTGTGTTGTGAGTGTTGTTCACATGTTTGAACCTCATTGTTGGCATGATAATAATTGATTGAAGTTTTTTTTTGCATTGTGTTCATGTTCGATACACATTTAGGACACTCACGCGTATAATTGAAATTGTTGCATATTGGTTGATAAAGGTGCATGGTCCATGTATGTGTGCACATTTTTTATTGTATGATTGCTTCATGTTTGGCTGATGTTGTTAATGTTTTCATTAGTTATAGCGCATTATGGAATGGTCCCATTGTGTGGTTTTTTGTTTGCATTAAGTGTTCACTTTTGAAAATGCGCATTACTTTGTTTGAGAAAATACATTGATGTAAAGTGCTTGAAATGTTTGCATTCACATATCCATATTCATATTAATCATGTTACATTCTTTGATGTTGTTATGTGGTACATATCCATGTATTGTTACTCATACATTTACATGTTAAATGACTTAATTCTGCCATGCATTTCACTACTGCATTTCTAAATAGTAGTTGTTAAATGTATGTTGCCTTGCCTTGTATTTGCACTTCTTACACGTTGTCATGCTGTTAGGAAGTTGTAATAAGTTGTTTGTACGCCATTTGCATGTGATAGCTGATTGTTTGTTGAAGCGTTGTTGTAGTTACTAACTTTGGGTTTTATCTAACCTTTAGGTACCCTTAGCTTTAGGTTTGGATCTTGTTTAAACCCTAATCACTTTAGGAGATGTTTGGTGGCTTAATTATCTTCTTCTTTTTTTTATCATTTTCGATTTCATAAATCATTGATTTTAATAACCTTTTCTAGGGCTAATGGTAAGTATGAATAATTTGGATGTGCATCCACATTTTACCTTCTTCCTTCCTTTTTTAAGCTTTCAATTCATATGTTTGCGACAAGCATTTTATGCTTCTTTGACATTGCATTTCTCTTCATCCCTTTGAGTTTTTATCTCATCTTCAATCTTTTAGGTGAGTTAGAACTTGCTTATTTCTCTCTTTTAGGATTAGAATACCATATTAACCTTAGAACCTCCATTGAACAATAACATAGGGTGAGTCTTAGTTTCCCTTAGTGTTTTTCCTTTCTCAACTTGAGTCCTCTCTCTCTCTCTCATCTCAAAACAACTCAAAAATACTTCATAAAGGTTGAAGTAACTTTTTGTGTCATAGACTTATTCCATGAGGCATTTGCATCTATCGCATCTTGGGGTAATGTAAACTTGTCTAGCATGATGTACAAGTTTAAACTTGAAGTCATTTTCATAAAGAAAACCTAAAAAACACTTCCTCACTTCAAAATACAAAAACACTTAATAAGAAAACGTAGGATAATGTGCTTGAGCCTCAATCTTTGGAACTAAGTCTTAGGGATCTTCTCCTTACTTAGGTGTACTCCTTCTTCATTCCATCTTGGAGTGATGTAAGAAGTACACACTCCATTGAATGAGACTTAAATATACTCTCTTATGCAAATTCAAATAAAAAGCTTCTAAAAAGCTCCCAACAAACAATAAGCGTCTTTCCTTCAGGAATTCTCTTCTCACCTCCTTCATTCCAAATGAAAGAACTCACTTCAACTTGTCTTTTGCAAAACGGTAAACACACTCGTTCTAGACGAGCCTACAACACCTGAGCATATGCATAAGCAGTAAGATTAAGACTGATAAAGACTTTTTCCTTTCTCTCTAAGACATAGAGACTGTGAAGGAGAATGGTGTATCTCAAGACGCATAAATATTAAGACTATTTCCTTTCTCTCTAAGAGATAGAGCTTACATGGTTGCAATCCTTACCACCCAAATTTGTTACAACATGGGCCGAACTGAAGAATGTCTTGAAGGTTCTTGGTTTGGCTTCATATGTTGAAAAACATTATCATTTTCCTTGATGTCTTATAAGATTTCCTTGACATGCTTGAAGATCTTCTGGTGTGCAATGCTTCTATGATGTTAGATCAGATGTTGTAACATCTATCTTGACAGTTCTGGGACTTTCTAAATACAGAAAGTTTTGATTTAATTTATGTTTTCTTAGCAGGTTTTGATCTCTTTTTTTGCTCCAGGCTGAACAAAAATCAAGGGAGTATTGCTGACAAAATCAGAAGTTGCTTGCATTAGTTTTTGAAGATTATTGAAGATCTTTTCTTGCTTAATTCATGTGCTCTTTTTTAGGAAGTTTTTGATCAGATCCATCCCATTAAAAATGTTTTATATTTGGTGTTTAACCTAATTGCTTTATACAAAATATTATATTATTGTGAGGCTGAGTTCTTTTGAGTTTTTAGGGTTTCCTTGTGTGTGTGTGTGTGTGTGTGTTTTGTGAGCCATTCTTACATCACCTAGATGTTTAAATTGGACTGATTTTTTGAGTTGTATTTCTCTCCACTCTAAGCTTTTAAGCATGAGTGTTTGTTCTTGATCAAAGCTTTTAAGCAAGATCAAGGTGTTTTGTTTTGGAAGAGTGTTCTTCTGTTTTATTTGAATTCATTGGTTGATTATCACATTTTGTGATTGAGGGGTAGTGAGATGGTTATTTCTCATATCTAGATGTGGTATTCTAGGTAGAATTTGCACTGGGTAAGTTCAAGTGAGGAGTTGCGAATTGGAACTGTTTAGGCTTTGAATTATTCTATTAATAGTGGATATCCTTCCTGGCTTGGTAGCCCCTAGAGTAGGTGATTTTGCACCGAACTGGGTTGACAATTCTCTGTGTTATTACTGCTTTTGTTATATAATGTGTTTACTATAACACCCAATTTCTACCTGACTTTAATTATTAAATCAGAGTTATAAAATTTCACCAACAAACATGGGATATCACATTTTCCAACTTTAAAATCAAATAACAACTTCATTAGTATAATAACTTTGTAAAACAACGCAGCAGATCAACATGTTTCAATTTCACAACTTCAAAGAAATCAACATCAAAATACTTCAACTTTGTTCCTCAACATAAAGCAACTTAAAACTAATTCATAAACTTAAACAAAATCCACAAAGACAAAACATGTGTTCCTCCCCCTGAAGTGATATGTATCAGAGCGACAAATACCAACTCGGAGCTACTAAGTACTGGACTCTTTGTTACCTGCACGTTACCAATAGAGGGAAACATTCAAAAAAATGGTGAGATATCGAATAAAATAAAAAAATACGATATTCAATATGTAAAGAAGATAATCATACAATCACACCACTTCACACAATAACAACATCCACATTCAACTTGCATAAAAAAAACAACATATTTAATATGCAAATCGATGCGAATCAACTTATATGCAAGTGGTAACATTTGGAGTAAACTCCCAACTTAAAACATTGCCAGTTTATCGAGGCATCATTAACTTATATGCCAATACATGCCAACTTGAATCGAGCATACGCTCCAACTTGAAATATGAACATGTATACAACTATGAATGGCATACCACAACCACAACATAATCAACAATTGAACAACAAAACAACTTGAACAACTCAACAACATGAATCAACATTGGTCATAGGACCAACAACATATTAATCTTCCCCAAAATTGGGACAACACAACTTATAATGACTTCAACGCGAAAAACAACAAAATCACGACTTAATCGATTATATTACTAAAATTATCATTTTAAATATCCCAATCTACTATAGTTAACTTATTTCATGCCTAATTTAAGTCTAAGATCAATCTAAC
This sequence comes from Lathyrus aphaca, assembly GCA_963966055.1. Taxonomy (NCBI): domain Eukaryota; kingdom Viridiplantae; phylum Streptophyta; class Magnoliopsida; order Fabales; family Fabaceae; genus Lathyrus; species Lathyrus aphaca. The sequence goes on along the minus strand of OZ014525.1, from coordinate 258,185,370 downwards.
TCGAAACGGATGCGAAAACAGGTCGAATCGCCAAAAACTGCATTTTCTGCACATGCCCTGCCCATACGCATATAGCCACCTTGATACGCATATTGCCCTTGAATGTTACACGTATGGCCTGCGTATAAGGGTCTTGTTACGCGTATTTCCTTGCCTAATACGCATATCACTAGATCTGTTACGCAAATGACCAGAATGCCTCTAATTCCAACTCTGCTACAATTTCTCACAATCTAATCATTATGTTCAATCTTAATTGGGTTTCTACATCAATTTTACTCTCAATAATTCATGTATTTATTAATATATCAAATTATATGATCAATTTTACGAACCCTTACTTCTTATACACGAATTCTTCAACACAGTCCAACAACAGCACATACAACATATACGAGAACGATTATATCAACAATACAACAAGAACAACATGCTTCTTGATCATATATCAACACGAAATCGCAACAACAATCATATCACAAAACACAACAATGAAATTACACGAAAATCCCAACCTACATACGATCATCTAGTCCCAGTTATGGAATTCGAACCCCACCCTTACCTTGGATTGAATACAGCTCGAATTCATCGCAAAAATTCCCGCGGAAATCTTCAACCTAGCCTCTTCTTGATCTCCCTCTAAGACTTGTTCTTATTCCTCTTACAATTTCTGATTATTCTATCTAATTAGGTTTCTTTTGTCTAATCCTACTAATTTACACTAATCAACCTAACTACTAACGGGCCTAAAACAACACCTCCAACTTATTACTCTTACACCATAAAACCAAGCCCACTTAATATTACCTCATTTAAATCTTATTTTATTCGACTAAATTAATCCGACTTATTCGACTTAAACATCCCAAACACAACTTAACCCGCAACATACAAATTAACTTAACAGCTTAAACGACTTAACGACAAAAACGACAAAACAACACTTAACAACCTATAATCGGGAAAACACACACAATTATATTTAATTAAATTAATTAATTAAATACGGGCGTTAGAACTCTCCCCCACTTAGAAATTGTCGTCCTCAAAAATCTTTCGCTCAAACAACTCAGGGTATGATTCCTGGATTTTGCTTTCCAACTCCCAATTTATACTTTCTCCGGTAGCCCCCAACTAAACAACCTTCACTAATGCAATCTCTTTTCCTCTTAAAGTTTTCATTTCACGACCCTCAATTTGTACCATCATAGTCTCCACCGTGAGATTATCTCATACTTGCACATCATCAATACTAATCACATGAGAAGGATCTGAAATATACTTCCGGAGTTGCGACACATGGAACACATCATGCAAATTCGACAAGTTTGGCAGTAAGGCCAATCTATAAGCAACATTTCCAACTCTTTCTGAAATCTGATAAGAACCAATAAAACAAGGAGTAAGCTTCTTAGATTTTTAACACTCTCCTAACACCTGTCACAAACGTAACTCTTAAAAATACATGATCACCAGCTTGAAATTCTAAATCTTTCCTTCGATTGTCATGATAACTTTTCTGCCGACTTTGAGAAGCCTTCAACTTCTCTCGAATCAACTTCACCTTATCGGTAGTCTCTCGAACTATCTCTGGTCCAAACACTACAATCTCTCCAGATCACATCGGAGTCCTACATCTCCGACCATACAACGCCTCGAAAGGTGTCACTTCGATACTAGAATGATAATTGTTATTATACATGAACTAAATCAATGGAAGATAAGTATCCCAAGAACCTCCCTTCTCAAGTACACAAGCTCTCAACTAATCCTCCAACGATTGAATTGTCCTCTCCGTTTGACCATTTGTCTAAGGATGATACGCTGAACTTAGGCTCAACTTAGAACCCAACGCTTCTTGCAAACTCTTCCAAAATTTTGACGTAAATCTCGGATCTCTATCAGACACAATACACAAAGGAACAACATGCAACTTTAGAACTACTCTAACATAAATCTCAGCCAACTTCAATATTAGAAAACTAATTTTAATAGGAATAAAATGAGCTGACTTAGTAAGCCTATCAACAATCACCCAAATTGAATCATGTCCTCTTGAAGTATTAGGTAATCCCGTTACAAAGTCCATAGAAATGCTATCCCATTTACATTCTGGAATTTCCAACGGTTGCATCAAACCAGCAGGCTTCTGATGTTCAACTTTCGACTTCTGACAAACCAAACAAGCATACACAAAACGCGCTACATCATTCTTCATCCCAGGCCACCAAAACAACTTCTTCAAGTCATGATACATCTTAGTCGCTCCTGGATGAATACTCAAATTACTTCTATGACTTTCCTCAAGAATCATCTTCATATCAGCATTATCAGGTATACAAATTATATCCTGAAACCTCAAACACCATGCGCATCCAACTTAAACCATTCTTTTCCACTTCGCCACAATCAACTATGATATCCACTAGTTTCACATCCAACTTCTGAGCTTCTCTGATATTGTCCAAAAAATCATTATTAATCTTCAGCATACCCAACATAACACTCTTCGTTGTTACTTTGCAAACTAAACTCATATCTCGAAATTACCCAATCAACTCTAACTCCTTAACCATCATAGCTGACATATGAAACGTCTTCCGACTTAAAGCATCAACTACCACATTAACTTTACCCGGATGGTAATTCAAGCCAAAATCATAGTCCTTCAACAGTTCCAACCATCTTCGTTGCCTCATATTCAGCTCTTTCTGATCAAACAAATACTTCAAACTCTTACGATCGCTAAATACCTCAAATCTCAAACCATAAACATAATGCCTCCAGATCTTCAGTACAAAAACAACTGTAGCAAGTTCCAAATCATGCGTAGGATAGTTCTTCTCATGAACTCTCAATTGTCTCGACGCATAAGCAATTACTTTACCATTCTGCATAAGAACACCTCATAAACCCATCGACGAAGCATCAAAATACATAACAAACGATTCTTTTGAATTCGGTAAAGTCAAAACTGGAGCCAATGTCAACCTCTTATTCAACTCTTCAAAACCTTCTTCACACTGAAAATCCCACACAAAAGCCTTACTCTTACAAGTCAACGGAAGTGCTAACTTAGAAAATCCTTCAATGAACCTTCAGTAATAACCGGCCAATCCCAAGAAACTTCTAATCTCAGTATCCGAATTTAAAGTTTCCCATTACAACACAACATCTATCTTAGAAGGATCTATAACAATACCATTTCCTGAAATCACATGACCAAGAAACCTGACCTCCTTCAACAAAAATTCACACTTAGAACACTTTGCATACAACTTCATCTCCTTTAAAATTTCCAACAGTATTCTCAAATGTTCTGCATGTTCTTCTTCTGACTTAGAATATACCAAAATATCATCTATAAACACAACCACGAAATGATCCAGATAAGCATGCAAAATACGATTCATGTATTCCATGAATACACCGGGTGAATTAGTCACAACGAAAGGCATCGTCGAATACTCGTAATGTCCATACGGTGTTCTGAACGTCGTCTTCTGAATATCCTCATCTTTCACTTTAATCTGATGATAGCCCGGTCTCAAATCGATCTTGCTAAACACATAAGCACCTACCAACTGATCCATCAAATCATCTATTCTTGGCAACGTATACTTGTTCTTAATCATCACTTTATTCAATTGTCTATAATCCACACAAAGCCTCATACTTCCATCTTTCATCTTAATTAGCAACACTGGAGCTCCCCACGGCAATACACTTGGTCTTACAAACTTTTTCTCGAGAAACTCTTCCAACTGCTTCTTTAATTCAGCCAACTCAGATGCATACATCATGTATGGTTCCATACAAACAGGTCTAGTACCAGGTATAAGATCAATCGCAAACTCAACTTCTCTTTCCAGCGGCACATCAGGAATTTCATCAAGGAAAACTTCAGAAAATTCCTCCACTAATCGCAACTCTTCAATCTTAGCTTTACTCTCTACTAACAATGATGCCATCAACGTAAACATTTGGGCTTCCTCTTTCATTAACTTCTGCAACTCCCTAAATGTCAACAATACAACTCCTTCTTCCTCTGGAGTAGAAAACCTCACCGACTTACGAAAACAATTTATATGAACATAGTTATGCTCTAACCATTTCATACCTAGGATTACATCCATCCCAGTCAACGGAAAACACACCAAATCAACATAAAAGTCCTTATCAAAGATAGACAACAGACAACTCAAACAAACTAGAGAAGTAGTCACCGATCCCTTGGCCGGAATCTCTACGACCATTTCTCCTTTCATCTTAGACAACTTAAGACACAACTTCTTAACCCAATCAGCAGCAATAAAACAATGGGTAGCACGTGTGTCAATAATAGTAATTAAAGGAATACTATTAATGAAACACGTACCTTTGATGAGTTTGCCCTCATTAGTTGTCTGAGTCCCAGCTAAAGCGAACACTTTTCCTCCAGACTTTGCATTCTTCGGCTTCTGGCATTGGCTACCAATATGCCCTTCTTCACCACAATTAAAATAGATAATCTCTTTGTGCATGCAATCAGATATCACATACCGAACTTTTCCACAATGGAAACAACATTTCACCTCAGCAGTGCACACATTACTCTTGTGTCTAGCCAGCCTGCACTTGAAATAAACAATACCAGCAGGGGCATCTCCCCCACTAGTTCTCTGACCCGAAGAAACTTTCTGCTTACCCTTGCCAGCTGGAGTATCATACGACTTGCCACGTTTTTGCTAGTTCTTTCCCCTCCGACCAGTAACAATCTTGTAGTGAGCATTATTATCTTCCTCGAAGATTCTACAACTATCCACCAGATCAGATAAAACACGAATATTTTGATACCCCACAACCTTCTTAGTCTTTGAGCGTAACTCGTTCTCAAACTAGATGCACTTCGAAAATTTAGAAGTCGCTGCATCATGGTGCGTGTAAAAATTCAACAACTCCATGAACTTTGCAGTATAATACGTCACCGACATATTTCCCTTCTTCAGTGCAAGAAATTCAATCTCTTTCTTACCATGCACATATTCAGGGTAATATTTCCTCATAAACTCCCTACGGAAAACATCCCAAGTGGTCTCTTCACCCGCAACTTCCAACCTTTCTCTGGTTTCCAACCACCATTCATCAGCTTCAACTGCCAACTTATGAGTTCCAAACGAACCTTCTGTGTTGGAGTAAAATCCATCACACGAAAAATCCTCTCAATTTCTTTCAACCAAATCAACGCAGCATCGTGGTCATACTTGCCCTTGAAGGTATGAGGCTTCTCCCTCTGAAAAGTCTCGAAAGTACGAGACTCATCATTCCCGCCAGCATTCGGCAAGTTCTGCACAGCCTAAGCCATTGCTTGCATTGTACCAGCCATCGCAACATCATTTCTTTCAGCCAGCTCAACTTAACACTACAACATAACAAAATTTAGAACCACATAACAATACTCGATTGTTAAATAACTACGATGCAAAACTTGGTCAGATAGACCGACCTGCTCTGATACCACTAATGTAACACCCCATTTCTACCCGACTTTAATAATTAAATCAGAGTTATAAAATTTCACCAACAAACATGGGATATCACATTTCCAACTTTAAAATCAAATAACAACTTCATTAGTATAATAACTTTGAAAAACAACGCAGTGGATAAACATGTTTCAATTTCTAAACAACTTCAAAGAAATCAACATCAAAATACTTCAACTTTGTTCTTTAACATAAAGCAACTTAAAACTAATTCATAAACTTAAACAAAGGCCACAAAGACAAAACATGCGTTCACCCCCCTGAAGTGCTACGTATCAGAGCGACAAACACCAACTCGAAGCTACTAAGTACTGGACTCTTCGTTACCTGCACATTACTAGCATAGGGAAACATTCAAACAAAAGGGGTGAGATATCGAATAACATAAACAGGATACGATAATGAATATGTAAACAAGATAATCATATAATCACACCACTTCACACAATAACAACATCCACATTCAACTTGCATAAAACAAACAACATAAATAATATGCAACTCAATGCGACTCAACTTATATGTATATGGTACCATTTGAAGTAAACTCCCAACTTAAAACATTGCCAGTTTATCGAGGCATCATCCACTTATTTGCCAATCCAGGCCAACTTGAATCGAGCATACGCTCCAACTTGAAATATGAACATGTATGCCACTATGAATGGCATACCACAACCATAACATAATCAACAATTTAACAACATAACAACTTTAACAACTCAACAACATGAATCAACATTGGTCATAGGACCTACTACATATTAATCTTCCCCAAAATCGGGACAACACAGCTTATAACGACTTCAACGCGAAAAAACAAAAAAATCACGACTTAATCAATTATATTACTAAAATTATCATTTCAAATCTTCCAATATACTATAGTTAACTTATTTCATGGCTACTTTAAGTCTGAGATCTAACTCGAAACGGATGCGAAAACAGGTCGAATCGCCAAAAACTGCATTTTTCTGCACATGCCTTACCAATAAGCGTATAGCGACCTTGATATGTGTATTTCCCTTGAATGTTACGCATATGGCCTATGTATAAAGGTCTTGTTACGCGTATTGCCTTTCCTGATACGCATATCACCAGATCTGTTATGCTAATGACCGGAATGCCTCTAATTCCAACTCTGCTACGATTTCTCACAATCTCATCATTTTGTTCAATCTTAATTAGGTTTCTACATCGCTTTTACTCTCAAAAACTCATGTACTTGTTCATCTATCAAATTTATGACCGATTTTACGAACCCTAAATTCTTATACATGAATTCTTCAACACAATCCAACAACAACACAAACAACATATACATCAACGATTATATCTGCAATACAACAAGAACAACATGCTTCTTCATCATATATCAATATGAAATCGAAAATAACAATCATATCACAAAACACAACAATGAAATTATACGAAAATCCTAACCTACATATGATCATCTAGTCCCGGTTATGGAATTCGAACCCCACCCTTACCTTGGATTTAAGGCAGCTCGAATTCATCGCAAAATTTCTCGCGAAAATCTTCAACCTAGCCTCTTCTTGATCTCCTTCTAAGACTTCTTCTTCTTCTTCCTCTTACAATTTCTGATTATTCTATCTAATTAGGTTTCTTTTTTCTAATCCTACTAATTTACACTAATCAATCTAATTACTAACAAGCCTAAAACAGCACCCCCAACTTACTACTCTTACACCACAAAACCAAGCCCACTTAATATTACCTCATTTAACGCTTATTTTATTCGACTTAATCAATCCGAATTATTTGACTTAAACAACCCAAACCCAACTTAACCCGCAACATACAAATCAACTTAACAGCTTAAATGACTTAACGACACAAACGAAAAAACAACACTTAACAACCTATAATCGGGAAAACACACACAATTATATTTAATTAAATTAAATAATTAAATACGGGCGTTACATTTACCTTGTTTTAACTCAGATAGGTATGGCGTGACATCGTATTCGACATCACGTATCTGATACCATAATTTTAATTAGTATCAGAGCAGGCATCTTGCTATGAATCTGGGTGAGATCTAGTGAAGTTACTTTCTGGTATAATGGACAAGGAAGTAGGTTTTGTGAATAGACCACCAATTCTGGATGGAACTAATTATGATTACTGGAAGCCAATGATGGTTGCCTTCTTGAAGTCCTTGGACAACAAGGCCTGGAAAGTTGTTCAAAGAGGATGGAAATATCTTCTTGTTAAGGACAAAGATGCAAATGATACTATAGAGTTGAATCCAGAAGAGGACTAGTCCAAGGAAGAAGATGAGTTTAATTTGGGAAATTATAAAGCCTTGAATGCCATATTCAATGGAATTGACAAAAATACCTTCAGATTGATCAATACTTGCATTGTTGCCAAAGATGCTTGGGATATTCTCAAGACTACTCATGAAGGTATTTCCAAAGTCAAGATGTCAAGACTTTAGCTGCTCTCTACAAAATTTGAAAACTTGAGGATGAAATATGATGAAAGTATTTATGATTTTCACATGAATATCATTGAAATAGCTAATGCATCCAATGCTCTTGGAGAAACTATATCTGAAGAAAAGTTGGTAAGAAAAGCTCTCAGATCTCTACCTAAGAGATTTGACATGAAGGTCACTGCCATAGAAGAAGCTCATGATATTAGCAAGTTGTGATTGGATGAACTTATTGGATCTCTTCAAACTTTTGAGATTGGCATAAGTGACAAATCTGACAAGAAAATAAAAAAATATTGCTTTTTCTTCCAACACTGATGATGGAGTAGAAGAATGTGATATGAACAATGAGGAAGGTCTATAAAATGCCATAGTTCTTCTTGGAAGACAGTTCAACAAAGTAATGCAAAAGATAGACAGAAAGTCAAGATTAAATGTCAAGAACACCTTATCAGACATCAATAGGTAAAGTGATTCTGACAGAAAGAAAAAGGATGAAGAGAACACCTCTCAAGGAAAAGGAGTTCAGTGTTATGGTTGTGATGGTTTTAGGCACATCAGATCTGAATGTCCCACATATCTCAAGAATTAGAAAAAAGGGTCTTACTGTGGCCTGGTAAGATGAAGACACTGGAAGTGAAGCTAAAGAAGAATCTACTAAGAATGGCACTGCTCTAACTGGGAGATATTATTCTGATATCAGTGATGATAAAATCACAAAAGATGAATTAGCTACATTATATAGATATATATGTCTTAAAAAGTAAAAAGTTTGTCAACAACAAAAGGAACAGAAGAAAATCATATCTCAACTGGAGACTGAGAAGGAAGAACATATGAAAACCATTTCCATACTGGAAAATGAGGAACATTGCTAAAATCCACTCTTGATCAAATGACCAAGTCTGTCAGAATGCTGAACAGTAGTTCAGAGACACTTGATGAGATTCTGCAAATTGGGAAGAAAATTGGAGATGTGACTGGACTAGGGTTTGACAAAAGAAGAGAACTTGTATCAAATTATGCTCATTCTAAGTTTACACCAAAGATGTTGAATCAGATGTCTCAACATAGTAATAGAAGACATGTAAATCAAAGAGGAAGAAATTCATATAGATGGAGGTGTCACTATTGTGGAAAGTTTGGTCACTTGAAGCCTTATTGTTTTAAACTCTATGGATATCCTAAATCTTCCCTCAGCATGTTCTATTTCAGAACATACTTAAGGACAAAAAGCAAAGGATTCCTAAGGTTGGTCACAACAGCTTGATAGCTCATACCTCCCTCGGGGCTTCATAAAAAATGACTGGTATTTTGATAGTGGATGCTTAAGATATATGACAGGTGTTAAAAATATGCTGGTTAACATTAGACCTCGTGCTACTAATTTTGTTACTTTTAGAGATAGATCCAAAGGTGAAATCAAGGGAATTGGACAACTGAACTGCTCAGGAGTGCCTAGACTTTACAATCTTTTACTTGTAAAAGGGCTGACTGCTAATCTAGCATCAGCTAACTATGTGATCAAGGCCTAAAGGTAAATTTATCCAAATATGAATGTCTTATTACAGATAAAAAAGGAGAATTGACCATGAAGGGAGTCATATCTAAGGACAACTGTTACCATGGGTGTCACAAGATTCTAGTAATAATCCCTCTTGCTTACTTGCCAAAGAAGATGAAGTCAAACTCTGGCATCAGAAACTTGGTCATTTGAATCTGAAAGGCATGCATAGAATTATATCTATGGAAGCTGTCATAGGAATTTCAAAGCTCAAGACTGAAGAAGGAAGAATGTGTGGAGAATGTCAAGTAGTAAAGCAAACTAAGATGTCACATCAGAAGATCCAACATCTTACTACATTAAAAGTCTTAGAACTTCTTCACATGGATTTGATGGGACCTATGCAGGTAGAAAGTCTTGGTGGAAAGAAATATGTTTATGTTCTTGTGGATAACTATTCAAGGTATACCTGGATAAATTTCATCAAAGAAAAGTCAGAAGCTTTTGAAGTTTTCAGATATCTTTATCAAAAACTTCAAAGGGAAAAGGAAAGTAATATTATTAGAATCAGAAGTGATCATGGGAAGGAATTTGAGAATGCCAAGTTTCCGGAATTTTGCTCCTCTGAAGGAATTAGTCATGAATTCTCATCTAATATTACTCCTCATCAAAATGGAATTGTAGGTTGCAAAAACAAGACTATTCAGGAATCTGCTAGAGCCGTGACACATGAAAAACAATTACCTTATCATTTCTGGGCTGAAGCAATGAATACTGCATGCTACATCTACAATAGGGTTACCTTGAGGAAAGATACTTCAGCTACTCTGTATGAGTTATGTAAAGGAAGAAAACATATTGTGAATACTTCTATGTTTTTGGAAGTAAATGCTACATCCTGGCAGATCGTGAACAAAGAAGGAAGTTAGATCTAAAGAGTGATGAAGGGATATTTCTAGGATAATCTACCAATAGTAGATCCTAAAGAGTCTATAACTCCAGAACTAAAGTAATGATGGAGTCTATAAATGTTGTTGTTGATGACCAAGACTTGAATAAAGAAGCTGATGTCCTGGATGATGTTAAAACATTCCAAAATACAACTCCAGCAGAAACTGAAGATAGAAGTATTGATGAACAACCCTATAATTCTGATCCTGAAGCTAGTCAAACCAACAAAGGTCCCTCTATCAAGATTCAGAAAGATCATCCTAAAGACCTCCTCATAGGAGAGCTGGACAAATGAGTTACTGCAAGATCAAGGGAGATAATTTCTAACTCTTGTTTTGTGTCAAAGATAGAGCCAAAGAATATCAAAGAAACATTAACTAATGAATTCTGGATCAATGATATGGAAGAGGAGTTAGCTTAATTCAAGAGGAATGAAGTTTGGGATCTTGTCCCAAGGCATGAAAGATGAAATGTGATAGGTACCAAGTGGGTGTACAAAAACAAATCTGATGAACAGGGAGTTGTCACAAGGAACAAGGCAAGATCGGTTGCTCAGGGATACACTCAAGTTGAGGGGATTGATTTTGATGAGACCTTTGCTCCTGTTGCCAGACTTGAATCTATTAGATTACTTCTTAGAGTTGCTTGCATCTTGAAGTTCAAATTATATCAAATGGATGTCAAGAGTGCGTTCTTGAATGATTACTTAAATGAAGAAGTCTATGTGGAACAACCCAAAGGATTCATTGATCCTAATTTACCTAATAATGTATACAAGTTAAGGAAAGCCTTATATGGATTAAAACAAGCTCCAAGAGCTTGGTATGAGAGACTTACAAAATTTCTTGTTGAACATGGCTATAGGAAAGGTAGCATAGACAAGACATTTTTTTGTTAAAGAAGAAGGAAAGAAGCTCATGATTTCTCAAATATATGTTGATGATATTGTGTTTGATGGACGTCTGATATGATGGTCCAACATTTTGTCAAACAAATGTAGTTTGAATTTGAGATGAGCCTAGTTGTTAAATTAACTTACTTTCTTGGTCTTTAAGTCAAACAGATGGAAGACTCTATATTTATATCTCATAGTAAATATGCCAAGAATATAGTTAAGAATTTTAGGATGGAGAATGCTAGCCACAAAAGGATGCCTTCTCCTACTCATCTAAAATTGTCTAAAGATGAAAAGGGTGTGAATGTGGATCAAAGTCTTTAAAGAAGTATGATGGGAAGCTTACTACATCTCACAACAAGCAGGCCTGATATTGCTTTTGTTGTAGGTGTTTGTGCTAGGTATCAAGTTGATCCCAAAGTTAGTCATATCAACCAAGTGAAAAGAATCTTGAAGTATGTCAATGGTACATGTGACTATGGTATGTTATACTCTCATGGTTCCAACTCTATGCTAAGTGGTTATTGTGATGCTGACTGGGAAGGATGTGATGATGATAGAAAAAGCACATCTGGAGGTTGCTTCTTTTTGGGGAACAATCTGATATCTTGGTTCATTAAGAAGCAAAATCGTGTGTCTCTATCCACAATTGAGGCTGAATACATAGGAGCTGGAAGTAGCTGTTCTCAACTGGTGTGGATGAAGCAAATGCTGACAGAAAATAATGTCTCACAAGATGTCATAACATTATACTGTGACAATCTGAGTGCTATCAACATCTTTAGGAATCCTATTCAACACAGCTGAACCAAGCATATTGATATTTATCATCATTTTACTAGAGAACTGGTTGAAGAAAAGATTGTTGCTTTAGAACATGTAGCCACTGAATTACAATTGGATGAAATTTTCACTAAAGCTTTGGATGTTAATCAATTTGAGATTTTAAGGGGCAATTGGAATTTGCATCAATAAGGATATATAGCAATTAAAGCTGTGTGGGAAAACTGGCCAAGATTTTTCAGTTGTCCTACTGCAATTGTGTTATTTTAATGATGGATGGATCAAAAGTGTGAATTCTTATGGTGATATAAAGACCAAGACAAGGAAAGAAAAAGTTGTTGTTGCTGGATATATTGCTGAAGATGATGTTAGTTACTAAAAAGAAGACCGATGATGTTTCTTCCATTATTGATATGGGAAGCTTGTGTGGTCTCTCTCTTTCTCTCTCTCTCTCTCTCTCTCTCTCTCTCTCTCTCTCTCTCTGTTAAATACTAATCCTATGTTATGAGGAAATTGATGTTTGCATGGTGGTCACATTGTGACTATAAAGGGGGAGAGTTAGTTGTTTATGAATTATTTCTTCTGATGTTATTCTTATTGGATGTTGTTACTTTGTACAACCAGAATGTTGTTTCTTATTTCTTCTGCTGCTTTGATCTCTGGTGGTTGGTTTGTCTGGTGTTGTCCGGTGCTGATAATGTTTTTAGCCACAATTTGCCAAAGGGGAGATTGAAGGTTCTTAGTTTGGCTGTATATGTTGAAAAACATTTTCATTTGCCTTGATGTCTTATAAGATGCCCTTGACATGCTTGAAGATCTTCTAGTGTGCAGTGTTTCTATAATGTCAGATCAGATGTTGTAATATTTGTCTTGACGGTTCTAGGACTTTCTAAATACATAAAGTATTAATTTAATTTTTGTTTGCTTAGTTGGTATTTGATCTCTTGTTTTGATGTAGGTTGCACGAAAATCAAGGGAGTATTGCTGTCAAAATCAGAAGCTGTTTGCGTTAGTGTTTATAGATTATTGAAGATATTTTCTTGCTTGATTCATGTGATATTTTTTAGGAAGTTTTTATCAGATCTAGGCCCATTTAGAATGCTTTATATTTGGTATTTAACCTAATTTCTTTGTATGGAATATTGTATTATTATGAGGCTGAGTGCTTTTGAGTTTTTAAGGTTTCCTTGTGTGTGTTTTATGAGCCATTCTTACATCACCTAGATGTTTGAATTGGACTGATGTTTTGAGTTGTATTTCTGTCCACTCTAAGCTTTTAAGCATGAGTGTTTGTTCTTGATCAAAGCTTTTAAGCAAGATCAAGGTGTTGTGTTTTGGAAGAGTGTTATTTTGTTTTATTTGAATTTAATTGTTGATTATCACAGTGTGTGATTAAGGGGAGTGAGACGGTGATTTCTCATATCTAGATGTGGTATTCTAGGTAGAAGTTGCACTGGGTAGGTTCAAGTGAAAAGTTATAAACTGGGACTACTTAGGCTTTGAATTGTTCTACTAATAGTGGATTTCTTCGTGTCTTAGTAGCCATCAGAGTAGGTGAGTTTGCACCGAATTGGGTTAACAATTCTCTGTATTATTACTGCTTTTGTTATATATTGTGTTTATCTTGTTTTTAGATAGATAGTTATGTCATGACATCGCATTCAACATCACGTATCTGTTACTAGAATTTTATGTCTTCCTATCACGTTATTTCCCACCAAGAAAGATAGATATGTTGAGATCACAAATCAATGGATTTCGAAAAAATGATTATGAATCTCTCTACGAAACATGGGAGAGATATAAAGACCTGATGAGGCTATATCCATTCCACGATTTTGAAAACTAGGTGAGCATCATTACCTTATACAATGGGCTTTTATACAACACCTTGCTCATAATAGATGCTTCCACGGGAGGTGCTATCATGGAAAAACCATACGAAGAAGCCTACAACCTCATTGAAAATATGGCTCAAAACCAGTGATAATGGGGAGGTGAAAGAACTCTTGTAGAGAAGACCCAAATAAAAGGTGGAATGTATGAAGTTAGTATCCTAGATCATGTCAACATTAAGGTACATGCTCTTGTCCAGAAGATAAATAACTTGACCACAATACCTCCAGCCATCGTAGCTGCCGTTACTCCGAACTGCAAGATATATGGAATCCCAGGGCACGCACCCCCCGAATGCCAACTTTTAGTTGGATTAACCACAGACTAGGTGAATTATGATCAAGGAAATCCGTATTCAAACACCTATAACTCGGGATGGAAGAATCATCCTAATTTTTCCTACAAGAATAATAACGCCATATATGCGCCCAACCAAACACCTGCTGCACCACCAGGATATCAAAAAGCTACCCAAAATGCACCTGTAGCTCCTAGAAAATCTAACCTTGAATTGATGATGGAAAACTTCATAGTCACCTAGACTCAAACAAATAAAGAATTCCTGAATCAAAACATACACGCTAGTGAGCAAATCAAGCAGTTGGTAAACAAAGTAGATGCTTTAGCCACCCACAACAAAATGTTAGAAACAAATATTTCTCAAGTGGCACAATAACAAGCATCTACTTCTGCCCCAGCTGGCACATTTCCTGGATAACCACAACCAAATCCTAAAGGATATGCAAACGCAGTTATACTAAGAAGTGGAAAAGAGTTAGATGAACCTACTGATTCTAGAACCCAAAATATAGCCATGTACCAAAAGCCTGATAAGCCAACAGAGAAGAAATATCAACCAAAGGAAAAGAAAGATGACGAACAAGACGCCGAAGAAAAAGAAAAACCTTATGTGCCTCCGTCACCATATAAACCACCCATTACGTATCCCCAACAATTAACCAATTCCAAAACTATGGGACAATTTAAGAAATTTGTAGAGCTTTTGAAGCAATTAAACATCACAATACCGTTTACAGAATCCATTACTCATATGCCAAATTTCTAATGGAAATCTTATGAAATAAGAAAAAGATCAAGGAGAATGAGACAGTTTCACTTACTGCTGAGTGTAGTGCAATAATTCAAAGCAATATTCCTCCTAAGCTAAAGGACCCAGGAAGTTTCTCTATTCCCTATGTAATTGAAAAGTTTGTCATAGACAAAGCTCTATGCGATCTAGGAGCCAATATAAGTGTAATGCCCTTATCATTATGCAAGAAGATCGATATGGGAGAACTAAGGCTGACCAAGATGTCAGTTCAATTAGCCGACCACTCAGTCAAATTTCCTGTAGGTATACTAGAGAATGTTCATGTACGAATAGGCCAATTCTACATCCCTAGTACTGATTTCATAATCATGGACATTAAAAAAGATGTTACGAACCCTATCATACTTGGAAGACCATTCTTAGCCACCGCCGGAGCTATCATAGATGTGAAAAAAGGCAGGCTAACATTAGAAGTGGGAGAAAAGAAGGTCGATTTATCCTAACCCAATTCATACAAGCACCAACCATATACGAAACTTGCTATTTGCTATATGTCATTGACGAATGCGTAAGAGAAATAAAGATGGAACCGACTACCGATTCTGATATAATGAAAATTCAAACCCTTCTGATCTTGGAAGACGATCAAAACAAAAGTCTAAGTCAATTCTTAGAACTTAAAACTGACCATATGCCTTGCCCAAAGAAACCAGCCCTAGAACTCAAAGTATTACCTAATAATCTGAGATACGAATTACTATACCTAGAACTTAAAAGACCAGTGAAGTCAATGCAGACTTAGGACAGCTCGAAATTGAGAAATTATTAGACGTCTTAAGAAAATATCCAACTGCGTTAGGCTATAACATATTTGACCTAAAAGGAATAAGTCTTTCTGTGTGCATGCATCACATTATGCTAGTGGGAGACTGCAAAACCTATAGAGAACGCCAGAGAAGGATTAACCCGATTTTAAACAATGTAGTCAAGGATGAAGTGAAGAAGTTACTAAACACTGGAATCATATATCCAATCTCCGACAGTCAATGGGTGAGCCCAGTGCATGTCGTACAAAAGAAGGGAGGCATTACAATTATTAAGAACTCAAAAGGTGATTCAATAACACAGAGAGTAGTAACCGGAAGTAGAATGTACATCGATTACCGAAAATTGAACAAGGCTGCCCGAAAAGATCATTTTCCTTTACCCTTCATAGATAAAATGTTGGAAAGATTATCTAAGCACTCCTATTTTTGTTACCTAGATGGTTATTCAGGATTTTTCAAAATTCCTATTCATCCCGATGACCAAGAAAAGCCTACCTTCACAGGTCCCTACGGAACATTTTCATACCGTCGAATGCCGTTTGGCTTATGTAACGCTCCTGCGACATTCCAACGGTGTATGATGGAGATCTTTGCTGACTTTATAGACGACATCATGGAAGTATTCATGGACGACTTCTCCGTTTGCGGACAAAGTTTCGAAGGATGTCTGTCGAACCCAGAGATGGTACTAGAAAGACGTGTTAAAGTGAACCTCGCAATTAATTGGTAAAAATGCCATTTCACGGTCAGACAAGGAATCGTGCTTGGACATGTGATATCAAATAAAGGGATTGAAGTAGACAAAGCCAAAATAGAATTGATAAAAAACCTTCAACCGCCAACGACCATACGTGAAATACAAAGTTTCTTAGGACATGCCGGTTTTTACAGACGATTCATTAATGACTTTTCAAAAATGACTAAGTCGTTGACCGATCTATTGATGAAACAGGCTGATTTTATCTTCGACAAAAATTGTCTAAAAGCATTTGAAAAACTCAAAAAAACTTTTATCACCGCACCCATCATTCAACCACCAGATTTGACACTACCGTTTAAGATCATGTGCGATGCAAGTGATTATGCTGTAGGCGCAGTCTTAGGACAAAGGAAGGAAAAAATGACTCACGCAATTTACTATGCAAGTAGAGCTTTAGACCCTACTCAAATGAACTACACCACTACAGAGAAAGAAATCTTAGTCGTTGTGTTCGGTCTTGACAAATTTCGTTCCTACCTGGTAGGAGCTAAAATAATCATCTACACCGATCATGCTGCTATTAGATATCTTTTAAGCAAAAAGGATGCGAAACCTAGACTATTAAGATGGATATTATTACTGCAATAATTCAATTTAGAGATCAAATATAAGAAAGGAACTAAAAACGTAGTAGCAGACCACTTATCAAGAATGGAAGGTATTAAATCAGATCAAATTCCTATCAGTGACGATTTCCCCAATGAACGTCTAATATCGCAAATAGAAAGTGAAATAACTTCCTTAACTCTAGACGAACCAAGATAAGAAGAAATTGTGGAAGAGATCTATACACAAATAATCTTGCCTTGGTATGCTGACATAGTCAACTACTTAACCGCCAATGTGCTTCCACCCAATCTTACTTATCAACAAAAGAAGAAATTCTTTCACGATCTAAAA
The DNA here is from genome assembly GCA_963966055.1 of Lathyrus aphaca. NCBI lineage: Eukaryota > Viridiplantae > Streptophyta > Magnoliopsida > Fabales > Fabaceae > Lathyrus > Lathyrus aphaca. The sequence goes on along the minus strand of OZ014525.1, from coordinate 258,167,808 downwards.
CAATATTACTGGGATGAACCTTTGCTTTTCAAGCAAGGAGACGATGGTATCTTCCGTCGATGTGTCCCTGAAGACGAAATGGAAAGCACCATCTCCCAATGTCACTCTGCTCCTTATGGTGGACATGCAAGTAATTTAAAGACTTGTGCGAAGATCCTGCAATCTGGCCTATTTTGGCCCACTCTTTGGAAAGATGTACACGTCACTATATTAAACTGCAATCGGTGCCAACTGTAACACGGTGGGAGAACTGACTTTCTATAAATGTTGCGGATAGCAAGAGTCGCCACCGACTTTTATTTTATCCAAAAGGAAAGGACATAAAAGAACAGGAAAGACCTTAAAAGATTTTGAGTTCGGGGGGTAGGTTATACAAAGGGAAGGTGTTAGCACCCTTTATATCCATGGTTATCCATGGGCTCTTAGTTACTTAGCTCACTTTGAATTGTTTTGAGAAAGGTGTAGTGTGTGATTAGAAACTTTCTAAGTACTTTGTAATGATCCTCGTATGGATGTATACAAAGACTTGTTTTTTGAAAATTTATTTGAAAAATTGAAGTATAAAAAGTATTTTGAAATGTGTGAGCAAGTAATTAAGAGGAACCTACCCTATATTAAGTCTTTATTGTTCTTATGTTCTTTCAATGGTAAGACTATCCCTATTATTAAGGAATAGGTAGTCATTACCTTGGATGTAATAAGGGACATGTGTAGGGACATCTGAATATAGGCAACTGCTAGGTGTCTTTAGCAATTCGTAGGGACTTATCATCTTTTATTCGAAGGGACAAGATCATTTATCGTAGGCAACCTCGAAGGGACTTGATCTTATAAACTGAAGGGACTTGATGATATTTGTGAAGGCACTTTGCTTAAGACATCTTACCTGACCTTTTGAAATAGGCAACTGAGAGGCAACCCTAGGAAGTGCAAGATGGCGATCAAAGATCGACTTACGTGTGTGCGTGTTCATATTCAAATATTTATCTTATTAATTTTTCTAAATCCATATTAATATCAATTAGGTTATCACTCCCTATTTACTAACCACGCAATTTATATTAAGAAATAAAAAGCGAAAAGAAAATTCTAAACTATTACAAGTCTAATGGGCAGATACAAATATAATCGAATAAAAATAAATAATAAGAATAATAAAGTAAATATAATAATAAAATAAGAATAAGTAATAATAATAAATAAAGCAATAATAATAAGAGAATAAAATAATAATGAAGAAATAATAAGAAGTTAGAATCTTAAAAGAAGTTATTTTAAGTTATATAGGTTAGATTTTTAGATATTATTAAAAAAATACAAATTCAAATGATTTAGTAATAATAATAATAAAAGCATAATATGTTAAAAATTTATTAATATACAAATTATAAAATAAAAATAGTTTAAAAAAAATTAAGTTAATATTTATTTAGGGTTAGAGAAAATTAGAGTCTTAGGAGAAAGTTAGTATAAAAATTTAAATAAGAAAAAGAAGAATAGTAAATAACCTATTAAGAAAAATATGATATAATTAATAATTAGTAGTTAATTAAAATATGATGGATTTATTATATACAAAATTATCAATTTATCATTTATTTGTTATTAAGCTTTTTTTTTTTAATTTTTATTTAGAAAAAGGTTTATCCTAATTAACTAATAAAATTTATGAAAATAAACAAAACAAAAAAACAAACCTGCAAGAGCCTGGGGTCGAACCCAGGTCTCCAATATTCCACACAAACTCCTTACCACTGGACCAGCGCGCGCCTGGTGATATTGAATAGCTTCATATTATTATATTTTCAACCTGCAAAATAAATGGATTAAAAGCAAAAAAAACACGTCCCAGCCAAGGATCGAACCCAAGTTTTATGCCTTAACACGTGTATGCACAACCAACTGAGCCAAGAAGTCATTCTGAAACAATAATGAAACGAATTCATAATAAAATAAATACAAATTCAAAAAAACAGTTTTCGCACCACCCTTCTTCTTCTTCCTCTGGATTCGCAGGTTTACCTGCGAATTCTTTTGCGAATTTTTTATATTAAGAACCTGCGAAAATCGTATCATTCATAATATGTAAAATTTCATCAAATTAAATACATAGGCATGATCCTTGTAACGTATACAGTCCAACCATGGGCTTCAAATACATTTATATGACCTGAATAAAGAACCCCAAAATCAAGTCAAAACCCTAACAACGACATTCAACGATTCTGGCCATAAAACTTCAAGAACTCGTGCAGAAACTATCTAAGCATTATCACAAACAACAATATCAGATCAAAATTTGATAATAATGTGCAAATTAATGAAATCGAAAACAAGAGTTCAAGAACATTGTTTGATTCGGTTTGGGCAATTGAACGCGTTTTAGATGATGTAAATGATGCAATGATGTTCAATGATCACCAAGGAATGCTTTGTCGCCCTTAAATCACCTGAAAAACAACAAAACTCAAGAATCTAAATTTGACTTTTTCTTTGATTTTTTGAAAGTTGAAAGTTGTCTTTGGCTGCTCAAAATTCCTCCCCTTGTGTATTGGTCATGTTATGCTTATGTAGTAGAGTCAGATTAGGTCAAAAAAACATATAACTTTTGTGGGCTTTTGGATGACTTGAATTAGAAGAAATCTTCTTGCTAAATTAGTCAAAAAATCAAATATTTTCATGCTATAAGGCCTTAGCACAAATTTGGATAGCATCAAATCAATTTAAATGGTCTTTAAGAGTTTCTAGAAGAAGAATCACTTTTAAATATTGAATTTTCATATTTTATTTTGATTTAAATTGATTTTTAATGAATAAAATCAAAATAAATATAAAATAAATTATAAAAATATGAATAAATGAGAATTGGGTCGTGCATGATGTCATGGTAAAGATTGGATCACAAAATTGCAAGCCCATTTGGAGAAATTTGGTTTTAAGGCCCTATTTGCTTCATAAACCTCCCAAACATTTCCCAAATTTGCAAAGGCACAAATCCTTCAATTTTAAGGCTATGAAGGTGTTCTTGGAAATTTTGGAAAGTTTAGAGAGTCCTCTAACCAACCTCTTTGGTTTCATGTCCATATCCTTTACCATTTTCAAGTTATGCCCTTTGGAAGATGTTGACTTTTTGTTGACTTTTAAAATGACCTATAATGTCTTAGCTCATACCTTCCAAATGAAGCATTTTTAGGCTTGGCTTGTGAGACACAAAGTTGTATAGAATTAAATTTCCTTCAAAATGAGCTTTGGATGGAAAATTTTTGATGAAGTATGTGAAAGTTATGGTTGGTCAAAGTTCAGTTGACTTTTCATGTGAAAACCCTAATTTAGAAACTCCTGATTCTTGATGATCTGAAATCTCTTTGATGAATCATGATCAAACCTTGACCAAATGATGAATTTTACTTCATACACTTGATGTTGGCAAAAATCATGAAGTTTGACTTTGGTTTGACCACAGTTGACCTTGGTTTGACTTTTTAACCACTTTGACTGATTTTTGCATATCTGATCATCTGACTGAGCGAGCCTTTTGGGAAAGCCTTGAAACTTGACAGAGGGATTCTTGAATACATATAGGATGGTGTGAAGCTCACTTGAATCCTTGGAAGTCCATTTAGCCTGATGAAACTCAAAACCCTAGTTTAGGATGCATTGCTTAGGAGGATGCTTTGTCTGAGGGAATTGTCAAACTTTTTGACTAATTGTGAACCTTGTGAACCTCTTGAGATGCCTTGTGAACCTTGTGAACCTCTTGGGATACCTTAGTACACAATTTCTTGTCTAGGTGAGGGAAAATTTTGGGGTGCAACAGCTTCCCCTGTTCAATTTTCTGAAACCTGAGGAGTTAGATTGGCCTGTGTGTCATTCGTGACTTGGAAGGTTGAAGGGGATTGAACACAAAAGCCCAAAAATTTGCACTCGCTGGTGCGTAAAGTAATGTTGTTGATTGGTTGTATATGCTTGGAGTGAGCTTAAATATGCCACTCAGAGGAACTGGATATGGGCTTATAGATGCCATCCATAATATCAGAAGGTGGTAGTATCTTCATGTTGTCACTGGATATCAGTACTAGGTCTTCGTATAGATCGTCTCCGAATCATTCTTGTAACATGGTTTGAGTTGAATGTCAGCACTAGATCTTCGTATAGATCGTCTCTGCATTATCTCTGGGGAAAAAGAACATCCTTCATTAAGTGTCAGTGCTTAGATCTTCGTATAGATCGGCTCTGAACCATCTTTTAGGCACATACTTTATCTTAAGCATCAAAATCAAATCTTCGTGGCGATCATCTCTGAATTTCTTTTGGTAATATCTTGGGCTAAGTACAAGATCTTCGTATCGATCATTTATATACCATACCATAGATAAACTGTTGCATAGACCATTAGAAATAAATCTTTGTGGCGATTATCTCTTCTGGAAGTATCCCGGATTAGGTACTAGTTCTTCATATAGACCATTTATGTACCATCCTAAGGACAATAAGAATATCAGGATTAAATCTTCGTGGCGATTATCCCTGAACTTCTTCTGAAATAATCTCTTGGATTAAGTGCTAGATCTTCGTATAGATCATTTACACATTATCCCAAAGATAGTTGACCATCAGAAATAAATCTTCGTTAACGATTATCTCCTCTGGAAATATCCTGGGTTAAGCACTAGATCTTTGTATAGATCATTTACGTACCCTTCCCAAGATAACTTGAGCATCAGGATTAAATCTTCGTGGCGATTACTCCTGAACTTCTTCTGAAAAAATCTCTTGGATTAAGTGTTAGATCTTCGTATAGATCATTTACACACTATCCCAAAAATAGTTAACCATCAGAAATAAATCTTCGTTAACGATTATCTCCTCTGGAAATATCCTGGATTAAGCACTAGATCTTCGTATAGATCATTTACGTACCCTTCCACAGATAAACTGCTGCATAGACCATTAGAAATAAATCTTTGTGGCGATTATCTCTTCTGGAAGTATCCCAGATTAGGTACTAGTTCTTCGTACGTACCATCCTAAGGACAATAAAAATATCAGGATTAAATCTTCGTGGCGATTATCCCTGAACTTCTTCTGAAAGAATCTCTTGGATTAAGTGCTAGATCTTCGTATAGATCATTTACACACTATCCCAAAGATAGTTGACCATCAGAAATAAATCTTCATTAACGATTATATCCTTTGGAAATATCCTGGATTAAGCACTAGATCTTCGTATAGATCATTTACGTACCCTTCCCAAGACAACTTGAGCATCAGGATTAAATCTTCGTGGCGATTACTCCTGAACTTCTTCTGAAAGAAGCTCTTGGATTAAGTGCTAGATCTTCGTATAGATCATTTACACACTATCCCAAAGATAGTTGACCATCAGAAATAAATCTTCGTTAATGATTATCTCCTCTGGAAATATCCTGGATTAAGCACTAGATCTTCGTATAGATCATTTACGTACCCTTCCAAGGACAACTTGTATTGATCATCAGAAATGAATCTTCGTAGCGATTATCTCTGAAATGTTTGATAGTGATTATCTGCCTGCAACTATCCTGAAAATGAAAGGTTAGTTTATGCAAGATTATTTGATGTATGCATGTATAGCATGGTGCTCTTAAGTAAGAATGTCATATGGATTATGGATGCGTATGCTGTGATATGGTGTAAATGATGTATGTATGAATCATGTAGCCTGAAGTGCCTAGGTTGATTCGTATAACAACTGCTGGTTGGGGAAAATAAATCCTGGTTCGTTGCTGAGGAATATGAGGACTTCGTTCCCGTATTGTTTAATGATATGGTACTCAGAACCTCCCGTCTTTGTTCGTCGTGCTTTTATTGAAGGAATAAGCTCCTAAATATCCTGACTGAGGATAAAAGAGATGGACATAAATCCGGAAGACTTAATTCTTTGGAGGATATGAAACTGCTTGAAGACTTCGTCGAGTGGGAAGTATAAGATATTACTTGAAGAGTTTTGTATGGATATCCGTAAAGATTACTTTGTGGGGATGAACCGGCGAATCTTTGTTGAATTCCTACCTCCGTTCGTTCTTAGTAAATGCTTTTATTTTATTTTATGCATTTCTAGTAAACATCAATCATATTCAAAAGCATATATACATTCAAACATAACCAACAAACGTTTTCGCTTTTACTAAAAGGGGAAAAGTAATCCTGAATAAAGAGGGAAAAGTAATGCTGAACTCGAAAACAAAATCGTTTCAACTTTGAGAGTGTATAATCAATTGGATTTAGAGCTCCTGAGATTCTTAACTTTCCTGAATACCTTCCCAGAAATCCTCCTAGCTGGATCTGAAGACATGATACTGACACCATCTGATACTACTGGCGTAGACAATTAATTTCCACAATGGCTTCTGCTGAGAATCCAATATCAAGGTAATACAATGAGAGAGACGTGTCTTCAAATTGTGATGGACCATATACGCTCCGGGTATTAGATTTGAAAAGAGAGAATTTCCCCTTGGTTGAGGATGAATTGTCCCATAATGGAAGTATCTTAATGTAGTTACCTCAAGAGAAATAAGCAGAATGCCCCACAATAATATGCCCCATGACATCCTTAACTTTGAAATGTTACCCTTGGTAATTCAAATATATGAGGAGAGCTTCCCCTGGCTATTAAGCACTATTGAATATGGACCTGATTGCCCCGAATGAATTGAACAGTAACTTGGTATGCCCCTTGATTGGGAAACAGTGACTATGCCCCTTTGTATACATGGACTTTGATCCAGGAAGCAACTTTGTTTATCGGAAGGACTTTGGTTTATTGAACATTCATCCTGTAAGTTTCTCTGTTTATCAAACACTCAGGTATATGCAAACAAATATATTCAAAAATGCAATGCTTATGTCTGTCTTGAAGTTTTGAAAAAAGAGTTATTTTAGAAAAACAATTTTTGTGAAAATTGTGATATTAACTCAAGTTTTATAATAAGCCCTAAAAGAGTCAGGATAACTTTTAATAGCAGTACGCTTTCGAACTAACCATGCTTCAATTAGGACTTTTAAAGGGTTGTAACATGGTCTGGTTCACGGTTTAAGAAACAAAGGATAAAGGCTCAAATTTATTTGTACCCAACCCATTCTTCGTGATGTTCTTCAGTCCTATGTTCGGTTAACTTATGCATTGAGGTTCCAAAGTAGTTTGGAATTGTAACACTGACATTTGTGATGGTTCAAAAACCAAATATTTATTTGAACATTCAGTCATCTTTCTTTGTTGAGGATTCATAGTGACCTCTTTTTTCTTTTGACTTTGTTATCCCCTTTTTTTTTCCTAAACTGTTTGTTTCAAAATTACAGTCAGCGGAATTTCTCAATTTTTTTACTAAGTCTCCTTCATAGGTTTTGACTTAGTGGGTTTTTCTTTTGTTTGATATTGACTGTCAGGTTTAATGATTACAGAGAACCATCGTTAGTTGTGTACAACACAAATAATTTGCATATTTGAGTTAACCGAGTAACTACCCTGCCCCAGGTTATGAATAAGGGTTTTAATTTATGCGAGAATGAAAACTCCTACTTCATAGGCTCAAAAGGGTTGACTAGGGATTAACTTCCTTATATCTCCACTATTTAGGAATTGAAACAATGCATGTACATCGTCAGCATAGTCTGTTCAAAAGCATATTACATAAGATTATGGTATTTTTTTCGTCGTCCTCCCTCTACAGGCTTATAGCTTTATCAGGAGTTAAATATCACAAAATAGAAATAAGAAGCATAGTTTAAATATAGTGAAACGAATGGATTAACTCAAGACAAACATATGCACTGCATTAGTGAAAATAAAGTCTAACATAATAGTAAGTGTTTAGGCAAACAAAGAAATTACAAACGAAAATTCAAATGTTCTCAAAGTCTCTTCCTCTAAACTCGTCACTCCAGTTATCTGGAAACTTTGATGCTTGATGGACGATAGAAGAACTCAACTTGGCCTTTTGGTGTAACCTCGAGTATTCCTTCGTCAATCAGGTCTTGAATCTTATTCTTCAATGCCCAACAGTTATTAGTGTCGTATCCAGGACAGTCGGAGTGATACATACACCTTGCCTTGGGATTAGAGAGAGGAGAGGAGGTATTAGGATTTTTAGGAGAATTTTCCAAGGAAATCAACTTCATCTCCAACAGGTATTGCAAAACTTGTGACATTGGTGTGCTGAACCAGATGAACTGTCTTCTACATTCCTTGTATAGAAGTGGATTAACCTTACAAGGCCTTCTTTCTTCCATTGAAGGATGATCAGTAGAAGCCTGTCTCTTTCCTTCTCTTATCCTTACTTTCCTTTCAGCCAAGTCAGCTTGTTTCAATGGAGGTTGATTGATGATTAGATTCTCAACTCCGTTATGTCGAAGTTTATTGACAAAGCTTCTCAGCTCTTCTTGCCCCTGGGTCAAACTCTGGATAAGAGCCATTTGGCCATTCATCTGGATCCCCATCTCTGCCATCTCAGCTTGTAGTTGTTTCAGCCGATCATCCTTGTTGTCCTCATGATTCTTCTTCTTCATGTCCTTAGAGAGGAGTGCTTTCAACTCTTCTTGCCCCTTGGACAAATTCAGAATCACTTCCTGAAACTGAGCATTCTGAGCTTGAAGATCTTTGACAGATTGTTCGAGAGACATTTCTGCTGAAATAAACAGCGAGAAGATAAGATACATGTTCATAAGAAACCTATGATGCAATGACATGGTATGTAAATGCATATGCAATGTTTTCAAGGACCGCAGGATTTAAATTTGTTTAAACAACCAGAAAGTAAACTTTTATTAGTAATCAATAAACATGTTTGCCCCTTGGGCTTACAATAAAAAATAAAATGAATATAAAGATGGGGTTTTAAGTCTCCCATGGACGTTTCCTCTTTGTGTTGAGGTATGAGTTGAGATTCCGCTCCTCGTGAAGTTGTTTTGTCAGCTCCAGGATTCTTTCTTGACTAGCTTTGGAATGAGTCTCAAAATTATCCCTTTGCTCCTTCAGCTGGATCCAGGACCTCTTTAATTCTTCCATGTCAGTGGGCATGTCTGGGTGAAGAATGATATAAGGAATATCTCCTTCAGCAACAGGCTCCATGGTAACTGGCAAGATAGCAGGGTATGGCATCATAAGAGTCTGAGCACGTGCTCGTACCCATCTGAGATAAGGTTCCATAGGAATAGTGTACTTTGGTTCCAGAGTCTTGTTGTCAACCTTGTTCACTTTACCCCACGCTTGTATAAACCTTTGACGATAACCTTGAAGATCGTTGTCGTAATCGAACACAATACCCTAAATAAGTATATCATGAGGACCATCACTCCGAGCGTAACCAAACTGACGTAGAGCTAAGGAAGGGTTGTAAGTAATGCCCCCTCTTATGCCAAGGAGTGAAACATTAGGGAACTCCCCACAACGGTCAATGATAGTAACATTCTCCATAGATCAAGAGCACCGATGAATATCTGAATGAGAAAGTGACATGATCCTCTTGGACCACCTGAACCCTTGTTCATTCTTCATCACTGATCGAGGAAGGTGAGAAATAAACCACCTAGACAATAGAGGTATACAACACATCAGAGTTCCTCGTGCCTTCGTAGTACGGGTATGGAGAGAATGTAAGATGTCTCCAAGTAATGTAGGCACTGGGTTGTGAGTCAGAAATACGTTGATGGCGTGTATGTCTATGAACTGGTCTGGATTAGGGAACAACACTAAACCATAGATCAATAGGGCTAAGATCTCCTCAAAATCATCATAACTCATAGCCTTTAGGAACACTTGAGCTTTCTCCATCAATACCTTAGCAAGGATACCCTTAACTCCACTTCTCGTTTCTAGGACAATGTCTGATTTCTTCAAATGTAAGGTTGCAACAATGACTTCAGGTTTAGGCTCCTTCTCTAAGCCTGTGAAAGGTCTCTGATTGAGGATAGGTATACCTAACAGTTTGGAGAACTCCTCCATTTTAGGAACCAGCTGATAGTCGGGGAATGTGAAACAGTGATGTTTAGGGTCAAAGAACTGAAATAGGACACTCATCATGTCTTCATTGAACCCTGAAGTGACTAGATCCAATAGGTGACCATGCCTCTTGATGAATTGGGAGTTTTCAGAAACTTGAGAGACCAATTCTTTAAGCTTAGGAGGTATTCCTACAAAGTTGATCCGGATAGTATTCCTACGAGCAGAAGCCATGACCTGCAACAAAGAACAAAGATAAATCCTTTGGTCCTTGAAATGGTTAGTGAAAATTCTATGCTTATGATGCATGATGATGTTATGATGTTATGCTCAATCACAAACATGTGGCACACACAAACAAGTCACACAATAGCCCTAGGTTTGAAGGCTTGCATGAGGTTTAAAGGTAAGTACCCTCCTGTAAACACCCCAAATTTTCCCTCACCCATTCACACCATGGCTTGTGATCTCTTCATGTGCATAAATTCAATCATAGCATCTCATATTACATTTTTGATTCACTGCATTGCTTCTAAGTCATCTGCATCTAGGGTTTATGATTTGAGCAATCCAAGGGCTAGTTGAGCCACTCCAAAGGTCATCAATCACTTCAAAGGGGTCCATGTATGTTCAAGCATCATATTGTATCCTCACAAAGTCAAGGAAGTCAAAGAATCACAAGAACTGAGAATGGCATGGAAGCAGAGCCAGGTTTAACTGCACAGATGACCTAGAATTAGGGTTTTGGTTTCAGAGGCTATAACTCCAAATTTTTTGGTCATTCTTGTTTCTATTGGTATCTATATGTTATAAGGATCATGCATATCAAGTTTCATGAAGAAATTCCATGGGGAAGGCATCTAATCAAGAGTTGACTTCTTGAGCAAGTCAGTGCAAAATCAGGGCATCTGAGGCCCCAATGACCCAACCAAAGGGTGTTCTTCATCATTTTGAATGTGTATGATCTTTATTTGATCAAAGAAGATGTTAGAAGTTCACAAAATTGAAGAATTTCAAGCCATTTGCAAAGTTGCCTTTTTGGGAAAGTGACTTGTAATGGAAACTTGCCATTTTGGGAAAGTTTTTTCAACCTCCTCAAATTGATTCAAAAATGCCTCAAATGAGAAAACTTTGGTCATGAAAGTTGTAGAATGGATCATTCCCTTTTCAAAAAGTACAAGAACTTGTCCTAATTCATTTTGTATCAAAAGTTATGGTTTGTCAAAATTGAGAAAAATCACATAATTTCAAGTTTTGTACCAAAGAGGCATTTTGCAAAATGGTATGATCAAGCATTTTAAAGACTTCAAATGTGCACAAACTCTTCACAACATGCTCATGTGACTTCTAAAAATCATAATTGGCCCAAGAATTATGCATTTTGGTGCCTTGAACTTCATGAATTGCCAAAGGGGCCAAAGATGTACCAACTTGCAAAAACTCATGAAGCCATGCCTCTACTTGTTACAGCTCACAAAATCTGGTCCACAAGAACTCCATGATCTCAGCTGAGCCAAACCATGCCCCTATCACAACCTCACACTTGCCCATACCTCAAGTACACCTAACTTGGACTTTATGCAAAAACACCCATACCAATCCCACAGTGCCACACCAACTTCTCTGACCCATCCAAGTGTGATAAGTGGACCAAAAGGGACTCAACACAACAGACACACAAGCCTGAAACACCCCAGAAGCAATAGTTCACAAAAATCCCCCATCTTGCATTTTCTATCGAAACACTTAACTCAGCCACCCATTCCTCAAATTTCTTCCACCATCCATCTCAAAACACTCCACTGATCATCCCTGACCCCTCACCTTGCCTTGAAACCCCCTGAAACCAAAACACGATTTCCTCCCCTCTCTGAACAGAACTCCAAACATCTCACAAACCAACCAAAATAAACTCCAAACAAGCTTTGCAAACACTTGAGGGAGGTCAGTAGAGTTGATTGGAAGCAAGGAGGCAGGCTGAAAGCTCCAAACTGAAAGCTTCACTTCAGGTAGCTTCGAAATTTATTTTTTCCAGAAGCTCTATTTTAAGTTCTCAACTTGTTAAGATTGATCCCCTGAGTCCATTGAACTTTTTATTTTTGAAAATGATGAAGAATTGAGAGTGTATTGTCTGTCTGAAATTTCTGCCATTTTTGTTCATAGCTTCGAATCTTGTTAATGGTGAGAAATAAATTCCATTTGAGAGCAGGGATGAGCTTAGGGAGGTGAGAGGAAGTGATCTGGAGCTTTAGAGCTCCAGAAATGGCCTGGGGAGTGATTTGGGAAATTCTCAGGGGAGGTGTGGCCGGAGAAGATGACCGGAGGTCATTTCCGGCCACCTGAATGTCATTAAGTTATTAATTGCGTTTAGGGTTTGGTTTGAATCTGGGCCTTAGATCTTGTGGACTTTTGTTGACTCCCGCGCGAATGAACGGCCAGGATGGTCTCACTTAACCCTAATCCACGTCATTAGTTTAATTAATTAGGTTTTTAAATTAATCTGGACAGTTTGAATTGCAGCCGTTGGATGACGCACCAGTCAAATCCCTCCAAAACCATTTGAATCTCAACCTTGGATTATGTTTACTTTTCATTATTTTCATTTTTATTTCATTTTCTTTTCATTTTATTTATACGAATTATTAAAAATAGCTAAAATCATTTAAAAACTATGAAAATTTTTGTCAAAGATTTCATTAATTTTTAAAACCCAAAAATATTTTTATTTTTATTTTTTGCATTAAAAATCATTTTTAAATCATTTAAATGTTTATTTTTAATTAGTTAATGGAAATTAATTAATTAAAAATGCATTTAGGTATTTAAAAATCACAAAAAAATTCATATTGCACTTAGAAACATTTAGAAACATTGTCCAACTCTCAAACCAAATTTCTTTTTTGTTCTTGATACCTTTTGATCATTTTCATTTGAATTAATTTCATTTTAAGGCAATATTTTGGTTCAATCTTTAAAAATTTCATTCTGCCTAACCATTGAGAGTTGGATGAGGATTCTTCTTGCATTTCACTCTTCATAGCATGTAGTTTATAGGATAAATTTGGTTTGATTTGATCTTGCATTTTCAATTTGTTTAGCATTTTTCTTGATGAAGTACCTTAAAACCCTAGCAATCTTAGGAAGTTCATAACTTACACTAGGTTAAGAGTTGGATCCTCTCCTTTGGGCAGTGAGCTTGTATAGGTTTAGGGTATCTTTGATTGCATTTTCAAATTTTTATCATGTCATTTGCTTCTGGTTTTGGATTTTTGCTTTGCATGATGCATGTAACCCTAATTTGTGCCTTCTTTTGCATCCTTTTTTCATTTGCTTGCATCCAATGACTTGCCATGAAATTTTGTGCATCCACATGATTCATGATACATCTTAGGACATATTAGAATCATGTTTGAGCATTGCATCATCCATTTGCCATGTTTTATGTCCATTACATTTCATAACTTTTCATGTACATTCATGGATCAATGCATGCTTCATTTGCATTCTTATGCTTGTTTAATCATTCTCATGTCTTGCCTCATGTTTGCATCATCTCTTGGAATCATTAACATCATGTAAATGCTTCTGACTTTGGTTTGCATTGCATTTCTTTTGGCTAATTTTTCAGGTGGTAAGTTGTTTTGAGAAGTGAATTTGCCTTCACTTCTCACAATCTCTTCTCATCTCTCTTGCATCTTTGCTGCATTTTATCTTGTGTATTGGATTGAGCTTGCTCATTCATGCTCTCTCTCTTTACTTTCTTTCTTCAAGCAACTTGTCTTCTTAAGTGAAGTAAGTTGTTTTGCTTCTCTTTGCTTCTTCCTCCTTTCATCTGCCTCCCTCCTGGTGGTTTCTCTGAAGATCTTATCCTCTTAAGCCTCATAAACCCTAGGGTCTCTAAGCATGACAAAAATTAGGTTTTGTTTAGTCCCCCCATTAGTTTTACCTTTGTGTCATCTTTGAGTCTTCTCTTCTCATCTCATAATCAGGGACTAAACCCTAAAGGCTTTAAGGCTTTGTGATTAGGGTTATGCCTGCATCCTTCTATTAGGATGGAGTGTATAACTTTAATCCTAAGTGTTAAACCCTTAATGTGTTTAAATCCTTTAATCAATTCACTTAATAATCACAAAGACATCAAGCTTGTAACTTGGGCCTTGCATTAGGGTTCTAATTCTTCCTTAATTGGTTAAGAAGGACTAACCCTAGTGTTAATGGACAAGTCCCCCTAAAGTTGTCTTACAAACCATAAAAATCACTTCTTAATCTTACCACTAACTAAAATCCATTTAATAAAGGTTTTGTTTTGTCATGAGGTTAATCCCTAATCATGGATTAAGTTGAGGAGCCTTCCTCAGCTTAAATGTTCTCATCTATTATCCTTCTATTAGGATGGTGTAATGGGTCCATTAAATCCTTGATTATGGCTTAAACTCATTACTTAACACTAAACAAAAACAACAAAAACATCTAAATAATTGCAAGTAGGTTAATGATCTTAATCCTACATCATGGTGATTAAGTGTGTGGTGCTTACTTCATACTCAAGGTATTCTCATTACCCCTAATCAGAGGGAAGATGTGATGAGTTTACTAACCCATTGGTTTAGGCTTAAGCTCATTAACTTATGACAAACTTCAAAAGCAATAAAAGACTGAAAACACAAAAACAAACAATAATCGTCTCCTCCGGGATTCTTTTCTCATCTCATTCACTCACAAACGAGAACTTGCTTCTTCCGTCTAATGCAAGACAGTTTGCACCTGAGCCAGACAGGTCATACACTTGAGCATTGACAAGCAAGCAGTTCATCAGTCAATTTACCTTTCAGTCTCTTTGGGTCGAACTACGGTGTTCTGACTTCCTCATTGCACGAGAGGATACGTAGGCATAACTTAACAGTTATCGAACAAAAGTCTCTGTATATTCCCCCCTCCTCCAGCATTATTCTATCAGCCTCATTATCTTGGGCTTTTCACTCCTATTCTTACACTGACACTTCACTCATACACTTCACACTTCTTTTACACTGACACTTGCATCCTTTCCAGCTTTTATATACAAATAGCACTGACACTACCCCTTTAAAACACAAATCTTTTAAGCGTGGATCCCGTCGAGTACGACGGACAATCCGGGTGCTAATACCTTCCCAGGTTGTAACCAACCCCCTTTCTCAGTATTTCTGGTTCGCGACCGTCTTATCTATCTTTTCTTAGGTCTATGCAGCATTACCTTTCCTTCGGGATAAAAAATGCCTAGCTGGCGACTCTATTCATTCCTTCTCCTTTCGCTGACCGTTCGCGTCTGTACCCCTTCTGACTGGGTGTCATTTGGTGGGAGCGACAGCTTGGCGACTCTGCTGGGGACCCTTATACTGTAACCAGGGCTTCGGGTTCTTTTTGTGGGTTCCTCCTAGCGCTTGTTTGATTTGTGTTTACTGGGGTGTTATGTGCTAATTGTGTTTGTATATTTGCTTTATTTACTGCTTTATGTACAGTTATTTATTGCTTTCTTTACATCTTTATACATCATTACTGTCATACTGTCATCTTGCTGGATCTGGTTTTTGTTTTGGTGGGTGAGGTTCTATTGAGAGTTTGAGGTCCTATACCTGGGACCTGAGTGATACCTAGGCTAGAGTGGTTCATGTTCTTTCCCATTCCATTTCGGTCTGGTGCGGGAATATGAAACACGGTTCAGATATGGGTTTCTTCTTGAGAACTCTGTGCTACAGATTTCCTGTAGTGCTAGGGCTATCTGGGAAGCCTGCTAAGTCTGGATGACCTTTATTTATGACCTTCAGAAACTGAGGTGAATTAGAGGAGGATCTTTTATGGTTGTTGTAAACATTGTACCTCCGGGTTAGAAGTGTTTACACTTCTCATAACTGATCCAAGTCTGAGGATCTTTGTTTTAGAACACCACCTGTGAGGGGGTTGGGTTGTTTACAGGTTTGCAGGTACCCTTGGCCACATCATACCCTGATACTTGTTTTGGTTAAGAGTACCTCACTTTGGACAGTTCTTGTGGTTTAACCCTGGACATGTGACTCTTTATTTGAGTCCCCCACCTTGGTTACTGGATTTCTGAACCTCCACCTGGACTTCTTGAACATACATGGACTTTATATCAAGACAATTAATCAGATCCAGCTTGATCACAAACCCCTTGCATATCATTTGCATACATCATCATTGCATCATTTAACATTTGTTTATTTGTTTTTCAGGGTATCCACATTGTATCTGGCTTGGTTTTGACCCCTTCATCTGCATAGACCTCTGTTCATCAGTTATCTACTTCAGCTATCTTTATCAGTTGTTTGCTTCAGTTACCTTCATCATCAGCTTATCAGTGGCTCATCTCTAGTACCAGTTTTGATCTTCATCAGCACTTGTCTTCAGTTCTTCATCAGCAGTCATGGCACCCAGGAAGAGCAACATTTCATATCATTTCTTTGAGCCTGTGCTAACTGGCATCAGGCAGGTCCAGGCACTTATCACTCCAGACCACATCCCATTATACAGAGAGCATTATGGAGGCATCCTTGATATGGTCATGGACCTGGACCCTTCTCAGAGGAGTATGATCCACACCTGCCTGCAGTTTTATGACCCTCCTTTGAGATGCTTCACTTTCCAGAACTTTTAGTTAGGACCTCTGCTGGAGGAGTTCTCATCATTGATTGGAGTACCTGTCAGGGGTGGGATCCCCTTCAACCCAGAGATGACTTCTCCCAGCAATGGAGAAGTGGCAAAGGTACTGTACCTAGAGCCTATATTGATTGAGCAGAACATGACAACAAAGGCTGGAATCCCTGGTTTGCACTTAGACTTTCTGACTTCTCAGGCCACCCTGAAGGCCTCCTTGGGAGAATGGAGGGCAGTTTGTGCATTGTTGGCCCTCAGTATATATGGGGTTATACTATTTGCAGATGAGCCCAAGTTTATCAGCAAGAATGCCATTCATCTCTTCCTTCTGAGGAACCCAGTACCCACCTTGCTGGGAGATTTCTATTATTCCATTCATCAGAGGAATGAGAAGCAAAGAGGAAAGTTGGTGAGATGCTGTGCTCCTCTATTTCACACCTGGCTGCTCAAACACTTGCCCAGGACTGATGCCTTCCTGAATCCTCACCAACAGAAGAATTGGGCTAAGAGACTTATTGCTCTGACTTCAGATGACATCAGATGGTGTACCCAGAGCACCAAAGGCAGAGACATAATAACTAGCTGTGGGCAGTACCCAAACGTACCTCTAATAGGAGTGAAGGGTTGCATCAACTACAATCTTTTGTTGTTTAAGAGACAATTAGGCTATGCTTTGGTTCACGCTCCTAGAGTGCAAGATTTAGCTGAAACCCTGTATTGTGAGATAAAACCTAATCTAGTTGTTGTCAGGAAAGCATCTTGGGCTTGGGACAACATCCAGACAAAAGGGATGGCCATTCTTGGGAGATGCAATAATGTGGCTTCAGCTCAGTATTATGAATGGTCTCATGCTAGAGCTCAGATTTCTGGGATGCCTTTCACCATTGAAGACATACCTGGACCATCCACAGCACAGCCAGCCATTGTCAGCCTGGAAGAATTTGAGAAGCTGGAGGAAAGGAATGAGAATATGTCTCAAGCTCTGAAGAAGACCCTCTGGGAGAGGAGTGATGGTCGTCTAGACATTGAGAGGTTGGAGAAGCTTAAGGTGGAACATCTGGCCAAGATTGAGAAAGCAGAGGACTACATCAAGAAGACAAGAGCTGGGGAGCAAATATTGAAGAATGCCTGCAAAGAGGCCAAGTTTCAGAAAGCTAGGACTGATCTCTATCTGCAAGAAAGTCAGGCTAGGTGGGTCAGGATAACTGAAGCCCGGACACAAGAAGATCAGAGGACTCAGGCCAGGATTGAGCAGTTAGAAGCCAATGAAAAGAAACAACAGGAAGCTTTGCTGGCAGCCCAGAAGGAGATTTCAGAGTTAAAGCTTAGGGCTGGGTTGAAGAGGTCAAAAGACCAAGATAGGCATAAGAGGTTGACCACTGCTATTGCCACCAGAAACCTCCTCATCAGAAACATCACAGAGCATCCGGCTGGTCCTGTAACTGAAGCACTTTTGAAGGAGGTTAAGGAGGATGAGTTTGGATTAGATGTTTGACTTCTTTGCTTGTTGTTATTTCCATTTGATGTACTTTTCCTTTTATGTTGTATTTTGACCCTTCAGGGGCATATGTTGTAAAAACAAACTATGTATGATCCACCATTTGTATTGTATTTGTTAGTTTGTTTCAATGAGTTTCTTTTCTCAAGCAACATCAAAGCATCTTCCTCAGGGTCTGGAAAGGTCAAAACCAAGTACCAAGCCGGATACCTTGGAAAATAAATAAGCATATTGCATTGCATACTAACCTTATGTTTTGTTTTGTAGGTTTTGTCTTTATTTTGTTTGTTTCTAACTCTGTTGTGGTTCAGGAATTATTGCTCGCCGCCGGGTGTTCCCTCTCAACCGTCCGCACCGGTATCCTACTCGCAACAACCTTCCTGGTATCCAAATGGATCAAGTACAGCAGGACCTGACAGAGGTCAGAACTCAGATGGCTAACGAAAGAGTGGAGATGAGGAACCAAATGGCCCAATTCATGACTGTAATGACTAACCTGGCCCAAAGTCAAGAGAGGTTAAGGGCATTGGTAGAAAGATAAAACCCCAAGGAACCTCATCCTGGGACTGTAGGGACCAGCAACAATGAGGGAGGTCAGCCTCATGTTAACCCACCAGTATTTGGACCTCATCTAGATCCAGAGGCCAACATCCCAAGGAATGTACAGGGCAACACTGCTGCAGGCAGGATCTTGCAAGAAGATCCTCAAGAGGAGCAGTTTACTGTAATGGGAGCTGGAGATGAAGTTTATGATAGGAGGTTTGATGAAATCGCTGAGAAGTTGAGATCTCTGGAGTCTCAAAATTCCTTAGGATTCGATGTTATGGATATGGGGTTAGTGGATGGGGTAAGGATTCCCCACAAGTTTAAACCCCCGTGCTTAGAGAAATACAATGGAACTTCCTGTCCACGAACTCACTTACAGTCCTTTCTGGGGAGACTTAAGGCATACACCATGGATGAAAAACTGTGGATGTTCTATTTTGAAGATAGTTTGACTGGGGCTTCAAGAGAATGGTACTCACACTTGACCAGAGCTACCATCCGATGCTGGAAGGACCTAGATGAAGCCTTCATCAGACAGTACCAATACAATCTGGACATGGCTCCTAACAGAACCCTCTTGATGGGAATGTCTCAATCCTCCAGGGAAAGCTTCAGGGAATATGCCCAAAGGTGGAGACAGCTTGTTGCTGCTGTCCAACCACCCATGTCGGAAAGAGAAATGGCCGACATGTTCATGAATACTCTGCAAGGAACATATATTGATAGGCTAGCTGCCTTTTCCTCCACCAGTTTCGCTGACGTAGTCATAGCTGGGGAAAGGATTGAAAGCCTTTTGAAGATGGGTAAGATTTCTGATAATGGTGCAAGTTCGTCCAGTAATCCCAGGAAGCCTTTTGTGGGACCTAGAAGAACCAGTGATACAAATGCCATTCATGCCACCAGGGGCAGACCTCAGTATGTTCATAGATCAGTGGCAGTTGTCACTATTCCAGCTCCGATTCCTCAGCAACCAGCATATCAACCACAACAACAATCACATTATCAACAGCAAATTCAGTATCCGCCACAGAGGGCCTACAACAACAACAACAATCAACAACAACGACCCTTTCAGCAAAGACCATCACAGGCAAACAGGGTGATTGACCCTATCCCTATGCCTTATGTCGCCTTATTGCCACAACTCCTGAAGCTCAACTTGGTTGAGTTAAGGACATTGGCACCACCAGATCCCTCCAATCTCCCAAGGAATTATGATGTCAACGCCAGGTGTGCTTTCCACTCCAATGCACCTGGTCACAATACTGAAAAGTGCAGGGCCTTGCAAATGAAAGTCCAAGATCTGGTGGATTCTAAAGCCTTCAACTTTGCACCCCCTCTAAATGTCAACAAGAATCCTATGCCTCATCATGGCGGGCCGAGGATTAATGCCATTGAGGAAGACAGACCATCTACCTTGATCACCAGTGTTGCACAAATTCGGATACCTCTGGTCGAAATTAAAGCTCAGCTTCTAGAGTGTCAAGTGTTTCCCGGGTGTGAGCTCGGTTGTGGGTATTGCAACATTGCAGTCAACGGGTGTGATAATTTAAGAAGCGGCATAGATGGTCTTATCAAAGATGGCATACTTCAGATCTCAACAACGGTGCCTACAAATCCAGCAATTCCTTTGACAACAATTCTTGATTCTTCTACAACAGCAGCAACAATCATTCCAACCGATTCATCAATATCATCAGCAATGGCTCCGTCCATCACTTCAACAAATCAAATGTCAACAACCCTTTCTTCTACAACATCAGCATCCATTTATTCGGCAGAATCTTCTACAACGCCAGCAGAAATTAATGAAGATATCTCAGCAGTCACCATGTACTATGATCCGTCAAATGTTCCTCCAAACAACAACTTTCAACAACAAACAGTGGCATCTCCTGCCAGATCACCAGTCACCATTTACTACGATCCGCACACCATTTCAGTACCCTCCTCTGCTGCAGTCAGTCCAGTTACCATTACGGTGCCTGGACCAGTTCCATACCTTGGCATTATGGCTCTGACCTCTACTGCAACGGGGAGAAAATCACTTTGGATTCTTCAACCTCTTCTCCACAAATTGATAATGTTGGGGGAGGCGGAGGCTTCACCAGAAGCGGACGCCTTTTTGCCTAACAAGTGCAAAGACCTAATGCCGAAGCAGAAGCTGCTGCCAAAGCAAAAGGAAAGAGTGTGATATTTGAAGAGCCGGCTGTCAAAGAAACTCAGAAGACATCTTTTGAACAAGATGTAGACGAGTTTATGAGAATTATAAAGAGAAGTGATTACAAGGTGGTGGATCAGCTTCACCAAACTCCCTCAAAGATCTCCATATTATCCCTGTTGATGTGTTCTGAAGCTCACAGGAATGCATTACTGAAAGTCTTGCACGCAGCATACGTGCCGGAGGAGATCACTGTTAACCAGCTAGAAACTGTAGTGGCAAATGTCAACACCAGTCATGGACTGGGCTTTACCAATGCTGACTTAACGACTGAGGGACGTAACCACAACAAGGCTTTACACATCACTATAGAATGTAAGGGTGTTGTTCTATCTCATGTGTTGGTGGACACTGGGTCATCGCTCAATGTCCTACCAAAGAAAGCCTTGGTGAAGCTGGAGTATGATGTCTTGGCACTGCGTCCGAGTAATTTGGTGGTAAGAGCATTTGATGGCTCTAAAAGATCAGTGCTTGGAGAGATTGATCTGCCTGTGATGATTGGCCCGCAGACCTTCAAAATTACCTTCTATGTGATGGACATTCAGCCGGCCTACAGCTGTTTGTTGGGTAGACCCTGGATCCATGCCGCTGGCGCTGTTACGTCTACTCTTCACCAGAAGCTGAAATTCGAGTGGGAAGGCCAAATCATCACCATCTGTGGGGAAGAGGACATCTTCGTTAGTCATCTGGCTACGTATAAATACATAGAGATGGATGGAGAAATCCATGAAACTATGAGCCAAGGGTTTGAGGCCCTGAACATAAATGAAGCATCTGCTGTACTGGGAACTTCCATGACGTCTTATCAGCAAGCCAGGAAGGTTGTTGAAGAGGGTACTGCCCAAGGCTGGGGCAAGCTGCTGCCTGTGGAAAAGAAGGAAGACAGATTTGGGTTGGGTTACAAACCAACTCAACAAGATCAATCAGAGGCTGCCAAGAAGCCCAACTTTGTCAGTGGGGGAATGCTCACCCCGGATGCAGTAAATAACTTGGAAGACGAGGAAGAAAGCGACCGCAACCTGGAGAGTTGGATACGTCCAAGGATCCCGGGGAGCCGTATCTCAAACTGGTCTTCCCAGGAAATTATAAGGGTTACTCCTGCAGAGTAATTATTATTTCCTGTATTTTTAAGCATGCATCAAGTCTTGCATCTTGCCCAAGATGTCAAGACTCATTTTGTAATCGGGCCATCTTGTAATTTTGTGCAAACAGATCAATCAATGAATATCGGACATCTTTTGCAATTGAGTCTTTTCCATTTCCGCTCACTGTTTTTCATTTTTCTTTTTGTACAAAAATAAAATGGCAATGTTTTCCAAAATGATAACTTCTTTTCATTTTTTCTAAACAAGATTAAAATCAATCACTAAAATGAACAATCTAAACCCTTGCAGAGAGTGCCTTTCAGACTACACCGACAACAACACTGTTATGGCTTCGTATGACTTTGACAATCCAATCAATCAAGCTGATGAAGGGGTTGAAGAAGATTATGAGCTTCCTGAAGAGCTAGCCAGGTTGTTAAGGCAAGAGGAGAAGGTTATCACTCCTCATCAGGAGGAGATTGAAACGGTTAATCTTGGTACGGAAGAAGATGTGAAAGAGGTTAAGATCGGGGCCTTCCTGCAAGATTCAGTAAAGGAACAGCTGATCGACATGCTTCGGGAGTATGTGGATGTCTTTGCTTGGTCTTATCAGGATATGCCAGGGTTGGACACCGATATTGTTATGCACAAGCTGCCTTTGAAAGAAGACTGCCCACCGGTAAAACAGAATTTGCGCCGTACTCGCCCGGATATGGCATTGAAGATAAAAGAAGAGGTGCAAAAGCAGTGGGACGCCGGTTTCCTTGCTGTGACTAGCTATCCGCCGTGGGTGGCTAATATTGTACCAGTGCCTAAGAAAGATGGCAAGGTGAGAATGTGTGTGGATTACCGGGACCTGAACAGAGCCAGCCCGAAAGATGACTTCCCTTTACCTCACATTGATGTATTGGTTGATAATACGGCTCAGTTCTCGGTGTTCTCCTTCATGGATGGATTTTCAGGATACAATCAGATCAAAATGTCACCTGAAGACATGGAGAAGACAACTTTCATCACACCCTGGGGCACGTTCTGTTATAAGGTGATGCCATTCGGACTGAAGAATGAAGGTGCAACTTATCAACGGACTATGGTAACATTATTCCATGACATGATCCACAAAGAAATTGAATGTTATGTAGATGACATGATTGCCAAGTCCCTCACAGAAGAAGACCACCTGGTAAATCTGTTGAAGTTATTCAAGCGTCTGAGGAAATACCAACTGAAGTTAAACCCCAACAAGTGCACATTCGGGGTGAGATCCGGTAAGCTGTTGGGATTTATCGTAAGTGAGAAAGGGATTGAAGTTGACCCTGACAAAGTCAAAGCCATTCAAGAAATGCCTGTGCCAAAGACTGAGAAAGAAGTTCGGGGGTTCCTAGGTAGATTGAATTACATTTCAAGGTACATATCTCACCTTACTGCAACCTGTGAACCCTTGTTCAAGCTATTAAGAAAAGAACAAACGATCAGGTGGAATGAAGACCGCCAAAAGGCTTTTGACAAAATCAAGGAATACTTACAAGAACCTCCAATCCTTATGCCTCCAGTTGAAGGAAAACCTCTAATCATGTACTTGACAGTATTAGAAGAGTCAATGGGGTGTGTGCTGGGCCAGCATGACGAGTCTGGTCGAAAAGAGTATGCAATATACTACCTCAGCAAAAAGTTTACCGACTGTGAACAACGTTATTCACTGCTCGAGAAAACTTGTTGTGCTTTAGCGTGGGCTGCTCGCCGACTAAGGCAGTATATGTTGACCCACACTACCTTATTGATTTCAAAGATGGATCCAGTTAAGTACATTTTTGAGAAGCCAGCACTTACCGGACGGGTTGCAAGATGGCAAATGATTCTCACAGAATATGACATTCAGTACACATCCTAAAAAGCCATCAAGGGCAGTGTATTGTCTGATTATCTTCCTGAGCAACCTATTGATGATTACCAGCCTATGAGATTTGACTTCCCTGATGAAGACATCATGTTCATAAAAGCCAAAGATCATGAAGAGCCTATTCACACTGAAGGGTCTGACCCAGAAGAAGAATGGACTATGATGTTTGACGGGGCTGTTAATATGAATGGTCATGGGGTTGGTGCAGTACTTATTACACCTAAAGGAGTTCACATGCCTTTCTCGGCAAGACTCACCTTTAACTGCACTAACAACGAAGCTGAATACGAAGCTTGTATTTTGGGTCTTGAGGAAGCCATTGACCTCAGGATCAAGATTTTGACTGTATTCGGAGATTCAGCTTTGGTAATCAATCAAACCAACGACAAATGGTACACCCACCAAGACCATCTGATACCTTATCGGGATTATACAAGGAGGTTATTGACTTTCTTCACAACAGTCAAGCTTGAGTATATCCCTCGAGATGAGAATCAGTTTGCGGATGCTCTTGCTACCATTTCATCCATGATCAAAGTCCAGGATGCCAACTTTGTGCCTCGAATATCAGTGTCCAGACTTGACAGACCAGCATACGTGTTCTCGGCAGACATTGTCAAAGATGATAAGCCTTGTGTAGATGTTTAGAATTGGCAGAATTTTTTACCAACAAGAAATATTAAATTCAGTTCAGAATGTCCTATCAGATGTTGGGACATTATCAAATAGAGTATAAGAACTTAATTCAGGATGTCACACCAGATGTTGGGACATTGTGTAAATGATTTAAGTTCAGTTTTTCAGGATGTCCCAACAGATGTTGAGACATCTCAAATCTGCTACCAGAATTAATTAATGACTAACTGATCTGAGAAATTTAAGGAAAGTTATCTGGAATTAATTATGGATGGACAAAAACAGAATAAGGCGCGTCTGTAGGGAGTATTGTTATGAGGCTTCAGCATAATCAGAAGAACTAAATCACCTAGAATCTAGGAAGTAACAAACCCTAATTCAAGGTGGAAGCTGCATGCGTTTTAGGACTGGATTAACCTACAGAAAGCCCAAAATACAAACACCTATTTAATCAACAGAAACTCACAGAATTGAGTACGAATTTCAGAAGACAAAATAGGGTGTTGTGTGTTTTAATAGCAGGTTGTTTTTATTGTACCACTTTATGAGCTTTTAAGCAAAAGTGTATTTGTGACTTGATTGAAACTATGAAGTAAGATCAAGCTGTTTTGTTTGAAGGATGACTTCAATTTCATTAAACTTGTAAACAAGATCACTGTGTGATTGAGGGGGAGTGAGTTGGTACTCATATCTAAGTTGTGTCTTAGGTAGAAATTGCATTGGGTAGATATTAAGTGAAAGATTAAACTGGGTGGTTTAAGTCTAGAATTAATATTACTTATAGTGGATTTCCTCCTGGCTTGGTAGCCTCCAGATGTAAGTGTGGTTATACACTGAACTGGGTTAACAAACTATTGTGTTGTTTAATTTTCTTGCACTTTAAGTTTTGGTTTAATCTGTCAAGTGTTGGAACATCTCATAGGACATCTCATACCTGATCACAGAATTTCAATTGGCATCAGAGCAGGCACCCTGCCTGTTTATATTGGGTGAGATCTAGGGAATACAAATTCTGGAAACATGGACAAAGATATAGGATCAGTAAATAAACCACCTATACTGGATGGATCTAATTATGACTACTGGAAGCCAAGAATGATTGCATTCTTAAGATCACTTGACAACAGGGCCTGGAGAGCAGTCAACATTGGATGGGAACATCCTGTCCAAGACACCAAAGATGGAGCAAAAGTGTTGAAACCTGAAGAAGAATGGAGTAAGGAGGAAGAAGATTCAGCACTAGGCAACTCCAAGGCCTTAAATGCTTTATTCAATGGCATTGATAGGAACATATTTAGACTTGTGCATCACTGTGAGCTGGCCAAAGATGTTTGGGACACTCTCAAAACAACTCATGAAGGAACTTCAAAGGTAAAGATGTCAAGACTTCAACTTCTCACCACCAAGTTTGAAAACCTGAGAATGAAGGAAGATGAGACAATTCATGAATTCTACATGAACATCTTAGAAATAGCCAATACTTCTGGAGCCTTGGGAGAAAAGATGACTGATGAAAAGCTTGTAAGAAAGATTCTCAGATCTTTGCCTAAAAGATTTGACATGAAAGTCACAGCAATAGAAGAAGCTCAAGACATATACACAATGAAAGTTGAAGAGCTCATTGGTTCCCTTCAAACATTTGAGATGGGAATGAATGACACAAATGTAAAGAAGAACAAAAGCATAGCCTTGGTGACAAATACTGATGAAGAAGAAGATGATGAATCAGAAACTGGTGAAAGCTTATCAGACAACATTACTATGCTTGGAAAACAATTCAAAAATATTCTCAGAGGGATGGAAGGAAAATCCAAACCCAATGGAAGATACACAAACTCTTCTGAGAACAAAAGACCTTATGATGCTAATAGAAGGTCAAATTATGCTGAAAAGACCAGTCAAGAAAAAGGAATTAAATGCCATGGATGTGAAGGATATGGACACATCAGGAATGAATGTCCTACCTACTTAAAAAGGCAAAAGAAAGGACTCTCTGTAACCTGGTCTGATGAAGACTCAGGAGGTGATTCAGAAGAAGAATCAGCTAAGCATATCACTGCTCTAGCTGGATTATGTGAATCTGAAAGTGAATCCAGTGATGGGGAGCTTACTTTTGAAGAACTTGAGCAAGCATACAAAGAACTATTCAAAAGAAGCACTGAAATATGCAGTGAGATTATAAAGCTAAAGAAGCAGAATGAGGCACTAAAGGATGAAAAAGCAAGTGATCTAGAGATCATTGACACCTTGAAAAGTGAAGTAAGTCTTCTCAACTCCAAGTTGGAACATATGCCCAAATCTGTTAGAATGCTGAACAGTAGCTCAAGCACACTGGATGTTATTCTCAACAATAATAAGCATTCAGGGGATAAAAGTGGACTGGGATTTAACAGAGTTCATAAGGATGAAGCTAGCTCAAGCAAAACTACTTCAAAGTCCATACAGTTAAACAAGATGTCCCAACAGAAGCTTCAACATCATGAAAAGAACACAAAGTCAAACATAATGTTCCAACAGATGTCTCAACATTCTGAAAAGAACAAAATGAAGAAGAAATATCAAAGATGGAGATGTCATCATTGTGGAAGATTTGGACATATCAAACCTCATTGCTATAAGTTGCATGGATATCCAAATCAGATGTATCAGCAACCTCCTAAGCAGAAGATAGAAGTTACCAAGAAAGTGCTACATAGACATCAAAGAAATCAGCAACCTCCTAAGCAGAAGACAGAGGTCATCAAGAAGGTATGAAAACCAAAAGCTAGTCTTCATGCTGATCAAAGCTACATACCCAAGAACAAGATCAACAAACAACCTTGGAGCTCTACTGATGAACAATACACAGGACAGAGGTATCAAAAGAAATCTCAACTCAAATGGTCAAAGAAAGGTGTTGCATATATAGCACATACATCACTAAGAGTATCAGCCAAAGAATACTGGTACTTTGACAATGGATGTTCAAGACACATGACTGGATTGAAAAATCTGCTAGTAGACTTAAAGTCACATTCATCCAGATATGTAACCTTTGGAAATGGAGCTAAAGGAGAAATCAAGGGAGTTGGGACCTTGGACTGTCAAGATGTACCAAGACTAAATGATGTGCTGCTTGTTAAAGGTTTAACTGCTAACCTGATCAGCATAAGTCAATTATGTGATCAAGGGTACAGTGTAAACTTTACCAAAACTGAATGCATAGTGTCTAACAAAGAACAAGAGGTTGTCATGAGAGGAGCCAGATCTAAAGACAACTGTTACATGTGGGAACCTCAAGACTTCAGTCTCACTTCAACTTGCTCTTTAGCTAAAGAAGAAGAAGTGAAACTATGGCACCAAAGACTAGGTCATCTTCATTTCAGAGGCATAAAGAAGATCATATCTATGGATACTGTGAGAGGTATTCCTAAACTGAAGATTGATGATGGCAAAATATGTGGTGAATGTCAAATAGGCAAGCAAACCAAAATGTCCCATCCAAAGCTCCAACATCTGACAACTTCCAAAGTTTTGGAACTATTGCATATGGATCTTATGGGACCTATGCAGGTTGAGAGCCTTGGTGGTAAGAGATATGCCTATGTGGTGGTTGATGACTTTTCAAGGTATACATGGATAAATTTCATCAAAGAAAAGTCTGATGTATTTGATGTATTCAAAGACTTATGCCAAAGAATACAAAGGGAAAAAGCTAGCTGTGTGATCAGAATAAGAAGTGATCATGGAAAAGAATTTGAGAACCAAAAATTCTTAGATTTCTGTTCTTCAGAAGGAATCAATCATGAATATTCTTCACCAATCACTCCTCAACAGAATGGGATTGTTGAGAGGAAGAATAGAACTATTCAAGAATCAGCAAGAGCTATGATCCATGCTAAAAAGTTACTTCTGTACTTCTGGGCTGAAGCTATGAACACAGCTTGTTACATCCATAACAGAGTTACTCTAAGGAAAGGAACTTTGTCCACAATATATGAAGTCTGGAAGGGCAGAAAACCCACAGTTAAGTACTTCCATGTGTTTGGAAGTAACTGTTATATTCTGGAAGATAGGGAGCAAAGAAGAAAAATGGTTCCTAAAAGTGATGAAGGGATTTTTCTTGGATACTCTATAAACAGCAGAGAATATAGAGTATTTAATTCTAGAACCAAGGTTATCATGGAGTCCATAAATGTGATAATTGATGATGCTCCTACAGATGTCCCAGAAGATGTTGGAACATCTGCTGATATCAAGACTGAAGCTGAAGAAAAGAGTGATCATTATGACTTCACTCAAACTGATGCAAGGACAGAACAATCCAGCAAACCTCCCTCCATCAGAATCCAGAAGGATCATCCCAAAGATTTGATAATTGGTGATCCCAACAGAGGTGTAAGCACTAGATCAAGAGAAGTGATTTCAGGGTCCTGTTTTGTTTCTAAAATAGAACCTAAAAACATCAAGGAAGCTCTTACTGATGAATACTGGATTTGTGTTATGCAAGAGGAATTAGGTCAATTCACAAGGAATGAAGTTTGGAACCTTGTTCCTAGACCTGATGACATAAATGTGATTGGAACTAAATGGGTGTATAAGAACAAGTCAAATGAGCAAGGAGTTGTTACAAAGAACAAGGCTAGACTTGTAGCTCAAGGATACAC
This sequence comes from Lathyrus aphaca, assembly GCA_963966055.1. Classification (NCBI taxonomy): domain Eukaryota; kingdom Viridiplantae; phylum Streptophyta; class Magnoliopsida; order Fabales; family Fabaceae; genus Lathyrus; species Lathyrus aphaca. Next base: position 258,138,643 of record OZ014525.1, on the reverse strand, counting down.
ACAAATTGAAGGAGTAGACTTTGATGAAACCTTTGCACCAGTAGCAAGGCTTGAATCAATCAGACTACTTTTGGGAATTGCTTGTATCTTAAAGTTCAAGCTATTTCAAATGGATGTGAAAAGTGCCTTTTTAAATGGTTATCTTAATGAAGAGGTATATGTAGAACAGCCTAAAGGATTTGTTGATCCAAGCTGTCCAAATCATGTATACAAACTAAAGAAGGCTCTTTATGGTCTGAAGCAAGCTCCAAGAGCATGGTATGAAAGGCTGACTACTTTTCTTATCAAGCAAGGGTACAGGAAAGGTGGAATTGACAAAACCTTGTTTGTTAAAGATGAAGAAGGAAATGTCATGATTGCTCAAATATATGTAGATGACATTGTCTTTGGTGGGATGTCAGACAGGATGGTCAAACATTTTGTCAACCAGATGGAATCTGAATTTGAAATGAGCCTAGTAGGAGAATTAACCTACTTTCTTGGACTGCAAATAAAGCAAATGGAGGACTCCATGTTCATTTCCCAAAGCAAGTATGCTAAGAACATAGTCAAGAAATTTGGAATGGACAGTGCTGCTCATAAGAGAACTCCTGCCCCCACACATTTAAAGCTAACTAAAGATGACAAGGGTGAGAATGTAGATCAAAGCCTATACAGAAGTATGATTGGAAGCTTGTTATATCTGACTGCTAGCAGACCAGACATAGCATTTGTAGTAGGTGTATGTGCAAGATATCAAGCTGAACCAAAAGTTAGTCATCTTAACCAAGCCAAAAGAATTCTGAAATATGTTAATGGTACTTGTGACTATGGCATAATGTACTTTCATGGATGCAAACCAATTCTCACTGGCTTCTGTGATGCTGATTGGGTTGGAAGTGCTGATGACAGAAAAAGCACTTCAGGAGGATGCTTCTTTCTAGGAAACAATTTAATTTCTTGGTTCAGTAAGAAACAAAATTGTGTATCCTTATCTACTGCTGAAGCTGAATATATTGCAGCTGGAAGCAGTTGCTCTCAGTTGCACTGAGTACAATGTCCCACAAGATGTCATGACATTGTACTGTGACAACTTAAGTGCTATTAACATATCAAAGAATCCTATCCAATATAGCAGGACCAAGCATATTGATATCAGACATCATTTCATCAAAGATCTTGTAGAAGAAAAAGTGATTTCACTGGAACATGTAGCTACAAATCTGCAGTTGGCTGATATATTTACCAAAGCCTTGGATGCTACTCAATTTGAAAACCTAAGGGGAAAATTGGGAATCTGCTTATGTGAAATTTAGCAGTTATGGAGATGTGCCAACATGTCATATGACATTGTGTGGCATAAGGACCAGATGGCAACACCAGTCTGGTCAAGGACCTTGAGTATTCCTCTCCTAAAAAGTCTCAAAGTAACGGCTACTTATAAAATATCAGCTTGCTTTCAGCTATCCATCTTCTCATCATACTTTCAAAAACGAATTGCATTCTCTAACTGTTTTTCAGAACTCATCAAACCTAAAACTCTTCATCCACCTTCTTCGAAAATGTCTCAAAACCCTAACATTCCTGAAGAAATCCTCAACAAGGAAGATGTAGTGCATGAAACCCCCATTTCTGTGGTACCCATGGATTCAACTCCAATGGACGAAATCAGAGGAAGTGTTCCTATTGCTAAAAAGCCAAGAACTCCAAAAAGAACAAAAGATCAAGTTTGCAGCAAATCCAAAGGCATTCCTTCACCAGCAAACATCACTCCAAAATCTTCTGAATATGTGGATGATTCCATAAAAGAGTTGGTAAACAGGATTCTTTCTGAGCAAAGAGTGGTAAGTGGCATTTCTATCCCTCTGAGCACCATGCCAGCTCCACAAGAAGATCAACAAACTCAGGCTGCAAAGGACACTCCTGCTCAACAGGATGTCCCAATAGATGTTGAAGCATCTGAAGACCAGCAAAAGGTATCATCTGATACTGCTGATGATATATCTGAGGACCAGAAAAGGCCTCCACAGATAGTGATGAAGAAGCATCTGAGGTCCAGCACAAGGCCTCCACTGAAGAGCACATCTCTGTTGATCAACCAGCTGAAGAGGAGACTGCTCAAACTCCTCCTGTTGTGAACCTAGAGCATGATTCTGATACAGAAATCATTGCCTCTGTAAAACCTAGCATAGCCAAAAGGCTCAGGACTAGGAAAGAAAAGATGCATGCAGGACATGCAATTCCTGAGAAGAAACAAGCTACACCAAAGAAGGACAAAGCTAAAGTTGTCTTTGGTCCTACAAAACAATGGAGCAAGGTGCAAACACAAAAGAGGAAAGCTGTCTCTCCTCCAGATTCAGATGTTGAAGTAGATGTCCCAACATCTCCTCCAAAGAAGAAATCAGCACCCTCAAGGTCATCAACTGCTGTTCCAGAAGCTCCCTTGGACAACATTTCCTTTCATCATGTTTCAAGTGTGAATAGATGGAAGTTTGTTTATCAAAGAAGGGTAGCACTTGAAAGAGAGCTGAGCAGTAATGCACTTGAGTGCACAGAGTTAATTGATCTCATCTCTTCTGCTGGCCTCTTCAAAACTGTCTCCAACTTCTCTCCCTGCTATAAGCTACTTGTCAAGGAATTCATAGTCAACCTTCAAGAAGATTGTGCCAATGGTAAGTCTGCTGACTTTAGAAAAGTATTTGTAAGATGCAGGTGTGTAGAATTCTCTCCTCAGGTCATCAACCAATACCTTGGAAGAGAATCTGATGGTCCAAATGAGTTAGGGAAGACTGATAACCAGGTCTGCAAGGTTATCACTGCTAACCAGGTCAAGGCTTGGCCAGTAAAAGGAAAGCTCTCAGTGAGCATGCTGACAAGGAAATATGCCATGCTGAACAGGATTGGTACAGCAAACTGGGTACCTACCAATCATACATCCTCAATATCCACTGGCCTGGGCAAGTTTATTTATGCTGTGGGCACTCAAACTAAGCTGGATTATGGAGCCTACATCTTTGATCAGACATTGAAGCATGCTAGCTCATCTGCAACAAAGCTGCCAATTGCCTTCCCTTCCTTGCTATGTGGAATAGTGCTGAGTCAGTACCCTGGGATCCTCACTGAAAAGGACACAATGTGCAAAAGAGAAAGCCCTCTGGCCTTCCACTACAAGCTGTTCTTGAGTCATCATGCAGCTGATGTTGAAGCACCCTCTGGGACATCTGCTGGTCCTTCAAATGCAAAGTCTCCAATCTCCAAAGCTGCATTGATTGCTGAACTGAAGAGCACTTGCAAAGAACTGGAAGCAAGGAAGCAGAAGCTTGAGGAGATTATCCAAAGGATGGAGATTGAAAGTGCTCAGAAAGTTGCTTCTTCTGATGAGGAGACTGAGGAAGATGAAGAAACTGACTGTGAGGAATCTGAGTGAAAATTGTATGTGAGGATTATGTAATGACAGCTTCTGCATTGTAATTTTGAATTAGTATCTTTGGCCCCAAATTTATGTCTAACAAGGAGGAGAACAACAACAACAACAACAATGTATAATGCTGTTTGATTATGAATGAAAAATCTCTGTTTGCTTCTGAACTAAATCTGTAAAATATTTCTGTTGCAACAAGACTGAATACATGTATGTTTGAGGGGGAGTAATCTCACACATGATTCAACAGAAAAGAAATGCTATACTCTGATAAAAGAACTTCTGCTGCACTCTGAAAATCAGAAAAGGATGTTAGCCAAAAATTAGCCAAAGGGGGAGTTTGTAGATGTTTAGAATTGGCAGAATTTTTGACCAACAAGAAATATTGAATTCAGTTCAGAATGTCCTATCAGATGTTGGGACATTATCAAACAGAGTATAAGAACTTAATTCAGGATGTCACACCAGATGTTGGGACATTGTGTAAATGATTTAAGTTCAGTTTTTCAGGATGTCCCAACAGATGTTGAGACATCTCAAATCTGCTACCAGAATTAATTAATGACTAACTGATCTGAGAAATTTAAGGAAAGTTATCTGGAATTAATTATGGATGGACAAAACCAGAATAAGGCGCATCTGTAGGGAGTATTGTTATGAGGCTTCAGCATAATCAGAAGAACTAAATCACCTAGAATCTAGGAAGTAACAAACCCTAATTCAAGGTGGAAGCTGCATGCATTTTAGGACTGGATTAACCTACAGAAAGCCCAAAATACAAACACCTATTTAATCAACAGAAACTCACAGAATTGAGTACGAATTTCAGAAGACAAAATAGGGTGTTGTGTGTTTTAATAGCAGGTTATTTTATTGTACCACTTTATGAGCTTTTAAGCAAAAGTGTATTTGTGACTTGATTGAAACTGTGAAGTAAGATCAAGCTGTTTTGTTTGAAGGATGACTTCAATTTCATTAAACTTGTAAACAAGATCACTGTGTGATTGAGGGGGAGTGAGTTGGTACTCATATCTAAGTTGTGTCTTAGGTAGAAATTGCATTGGGTAGATATTAAGTGAAAGATTAAACTGGGTGGTTTAAGTCTAGAATTAATATTACTTATAGTGGATTTCCTCCTGGCTTGGTAGCCTCCAGATGTAAGTGTGGTTATACACTGAACTGGGTTAACAAACTAATGTGTTGTTTAATTTTCTTGCACTTTAAGTTTTGGTTAAATCTGTCAAGTGTTGGAACATCTCATAGGACATCTCATACCTGATCACAGAATTTCACCTTGGTTCCACGATATCAAATGCTTCTTGGAGGATCAAACTTACCCACCTGGGGCATCTTCCAATGATAAGAAGACCTTAAGAAGGCTAGCTGGTAGTTTCTTTCTGAATACTGACGGTTCCCTGTACAAGAGAAACTTTGATATGGTACTCCTCAGATGCGTTGATAGAACAGAAGCAGACTTGTTGATGCACGAGGTGCATGAAGGATCCTTTGGTACCCATGCAGGAGGGCATGCCATGGCTATAAAGTTGTTAAGATCAGGCTATTACTTGATCACAATGGATGCAGACTGTTGTGCCTATGCCAGAAAATGCCAGATTTATGCGGATAAAGTACATGTACCTCCCAATCCCTTGAATGTGATGTCTTCACCCTGACCCTTTGCCATGTGGGGCATTGATATGATTGGCAAGATTGAACCGACTGCTTCAAATAGCCACAGGTTCATCCTGGTTGCTATTGACTATTTTACCAAGTGGGTTGAAGCGTCTTCTTATGCAAATGTTACAAGGCAAGTGGTAGCCCGATTTCTGAAAAGAGATATCATCTGTCGGTATGGAGTGCCCGAGCAAATCATTACTGATAATGGTTCCAACTTAAACAATAAAATGATGGCAGAACTGTGCCGGGACTTCAAGATCCAACACCACAATTCTTCTCCTTACAGGCCAAAGATGAACGGCGCTGTTAAAGCAGCTAACAAGAATATCAAGAAGATTATGCAGAAGATGGTGGTTACCTACACAGACTGGCATGAAATGCTACCATTTGCCTTGCATGGGTACCGTACGTCAATCAGAACATCCACTGGGGCAACACCGTATCAGCTTGTTTATGGTATGGAGGCAGTCCTACCTGTTGAAGTTGAATTACCCTCCTTGCGGGTACTAATGGATGTTAAACTGAATGAAGCAGAATGGGTCCGATCCCGGTACGAACAACTGAGTCTGATTGAAGAGAAGAGATTAGCTGCAATCTGTCATGGGCAGTTATATCAGAAAAGAATGAAGAAAGCCTTCAATCAGAAAGTCAGGCTCCGAGAGTACCAAGTAGGAGATCTTGTGCTGAAAAGACTCCTTCCTCCTCATACAGACCATAGGGGCAAGTGGACTCCGAACTATGAAGGGCCATTCGTAGTAAAGAGAGTTTTCTCTGGTGGAGCACTGATGCTCAGTACTATGGATGGTGAAGATTTCCAGTCCCCTGTGAATTCAGATGCAGTTAAAAAATACTTCGCATAAAAGGACCCGCTGGACATAAGAAACAGAATGTAAGTCCAGGCAAAAATAAGGCATCCCGGCGAGTCAAAAACAGAATAAAAGACTCGGGCAAAAATAAGGGAAAATAAAATAAAAAAATGTACACCCGCTGAGTTGAAAAGCCGCATTGGACGACTCAGGCAAAAAGGGGTATCCCGATGGATTGAAATCCCGAAAGGGCGATCCATGCAAAATAAGGGAATAAGCGAACAACTGCATTCCGAATTCGTTTGTATCACTTACAACTTGGTAAGCTTCGAAAGGTTTGAGCGTCGGTCAGAATAAGCCTTCTTCAGAAAGCAAGATGAGAAGAATGTCAATGTCATACGAGTCATAGCAAAGAGGGAAAGCTCCTTGAAGCGTCATCAACATTGCCAACACCTTTTTGTTTCTCAATTTGTAACGATTTCCTCATTTCAGGGGATATGTTTCTTTGACTGTATCTCGCCAATTCAGGGCACACGAATTAATAAGATCAGATTTCTAGTCATATCTTGTCTCGTACATTTTATTTTTCATTTGCAAAATGTCCGATGTCCTTAAGATATTGATTGCATAAATACAGATGCTTCCTTTCTAAAAATACGTGCTTACAGGAAATATATTTGCTCCCGGGAGTGTCTAAACTCTTATGACGGAATCCAGTAAGGGATACCTCGGGAAACTTGTACGTTTCTTTGTCATGCAGGATTGCAGGTATTCAAAGCACGACATGGGGCATGAAAGCTTCTCCCCGGTAGGCTGCCAAATCATTGTCTCCTCAGTACACCTTCCAAATAGCACCAAAGATGCTTTCTCCCCATCAGAGTTATCAGGCATCACTTCTCCAACATTTCCTTCAAAGAGCAGCACCAGAAGGTGTTCATATCCCCGACCGAGTTGTCAAGTATCAGCCTCAGCAGGATCCCTCATAGAAATCTCTAGGAAGGTCTTTCAGTGATCTCTTTTCTTCCCCAGCCGAGTGCTAGGCAGGGAACCATCTCCCCACAGAGTTTCAACCTCTATCCAAAAAAGCAATACCTGAAGATCTCACTACAGAGTGACGAAAGCTTCTACAAACCCCAGCTGGGTCCCTCATTACCAGGATAGGTTTATCAATGACCTACTTCCCCAAACAGAGTCATATGTGTCAGATCTACCAATGATCTCATCCCCAGTTGGGATATCCACTTCAAGCAGATCAGCCAGAGATCTCCACAACAACGGGATCCGGATCCCGGATCGGTATCTTTGCATAATCATAGCATTCGCATCATATTTTCCCCACAAAGCGTAGCATTCCGTCTAATATGGAGCATTACGGCAAAAATCAAACATATTGCATAATCACAAGCCATGTGTCGAATCGAACACTTGTAAATGCAGACAATCCATCAACAATATACAAGAAACTTCCCAAATTCCCCAGCAGAGAGCCAAAACATTTCCCTTACAGATACACACTCCTTTTGGCACTCGTCCGTGTCATCATCCCCCAGTAAAGTCGCCCGAGCTTTCTTTACAAACAGACGACTCATATATTACAAATGCTTCCCGACACTCGTCTGTGTCATATCCCCGGCGGAAAGCCAAAGCGTCCCCTTTGCACTCGCAAAGTATGTGTACATATCTATACAATTCCCTGACACCCGTCCGTGTCACCCCCCAGCATAGTTGCCTAGACGCTCTGGAAATCAAATACTTGTCTATAATACACTTTTTCTGGCACCCGTCCGTGTCATGCTTTCCCTAGCAAGTTGAGTGCTCATCTGTGTCTCACTCATCACTTTTTTCTCATACAGATACTCATCTGTATCTTGTATATGCCACTTAAATCCCCTCAGATTCGACACTCGTCCGTGTTCTTTGTTAACCAGTTGGTACTCGTCCGTATCATCATCTCTGAACATGCGTCAAGCGTTTGTTTCTACTGATACTCGTCCGTATCGTAGTCTTAAGGATGCTCGTCCGCATCTTTAATCTATACACCGTGTCAAACACTTATGTCTTCTTGAATTTAGACACTCGTCTGTGTCTACTATTCCCCAGAAGAGTCCCAGCCAATCTTGTTGATTTATTTTCTTTCTATCTGGCATTCGTCCTATGTCATGATACCTTCCGGCAGCCGTACCCTGCTAGGTGATCGTCCTTCACCTTTTTGATGATCGTCCTTCATCAACCCCCAGTGGAGTCTCTACTCATTAGAACCCCTTCTTATCTGACATTCATCCTATGTCGTGATATTTTCAGCAGTCGTCCCCTGCTAGGTGATCGTCCTTCACCTCTTGATGATCGTCCTTCATCATTTTATCCGATGGTCGTCCCCATCGTTGATTTTGTTATCTGACATTCGTACTATGTCATGATACCCTCAGAGCAGCCGTACCCTGCTAGGTGATCGTCCTTCACCTCTGGATGATCGTCCTTCATCATGTTTATCTGATGGCCGTCCCCATCGTCGACCTTTTTATCCGGCATTCGTCCTATGTCGCGATACTTTTGGCAACCGTACCTCGCCAGGTGATAGTCCTTCACCGTTAGATGACCGTCCCTCATCTTATCCCCAACAGAGCATCCGTACCCTCCTAGGTAATCGTCCTTCACCTTTGATGACCGTACCTCATCATCTGTTTCATTTACCTATAATCCCCAAAGAATCTTATAGCTTTACCTGATGGTCGTCCCCGTCATAATCTCTTATATCCCCAGCTTGTCGGCCGTCCCCGTCACTGGTTTTATTTCCCACATTTTCCCCGGCATGTCGGTCGTCCCCGTCATCACTTTATCCCCAGCAGTCGTCCTCTGCTCGACGGTCGTCCTCTATCGCACACGCTTTATAATTATACTTTATTTTCCTTTTACAATCTATATCCCTTTTCTTCTTCATTCTGTGAGTGCAAATTTCGGACTGTCTTTGGTATTCAACCACAAGTTATCTTGTTTGACTGTTAAGTCGTTGCTTACATCCTGCACAGCTAACTCATGCTTGAATAGGGGCAGCTGTAAACACCCCAAATTTGCCCTCACCCATTCACATCATGGCTTGTGATCTCTTCATGTGCATAAATTCAATCATAGCATCTCATATTACATTTTTGATTCACTGCATTGCTTCTAAGTCATCTGCATCTAGGGTTTATGATCTGAGCAATCCAAGGGATAGTTGAGCCACTCCAAAGGTCATCAATCACTTCAAAGGGGTCCATGTATGTTCAAGCATCATATTGTATCCTCACAAAGTCAAGGAAGTCAAAGAATCACAAGAACTGAGAATGGCATGGAAGCAGAGCCAGGTTTAACTGCACAGATGACCTAGAATTAGGGTTTTGGTTTCAGAGGCCATAACTCCAAATTTTTTGGTCATTCTTATTTCTATTGGTCTCTATATGTTATAAGGATCATGCATATCAAGTTTCATGAAGAAATTCCATGGGGAAGGCATCTAATCAAGAGTTGACTTCTTGAGCAAGTCAGTGCAAAATCAGGGCATCTGAGGCCCCAATGACCCAACCAAAGGGTGTTCTTCATCATTTTGAATGTGTATGATCTTTATTTGATCAAAGAAGATGTTAGAAGTTCACAAAATTGAAGAATTTCAAGCCATTTGCAAAGTTGCCTTTTTGGGAAAGTGACTTGTAATGGAAACTTGCCATTTTGGGAAAGTTTTTTCAACCTCCTCAAATTGATTCAAAAATGCCTCAAATGAGAAAACTTTGGTCATGAAAGTTGTAGAATGGATCATTCCCTTTTCAAAAAGTACAAGAACTTGTCCTAATTCATTTTGTATCAAAAGTTATGGTTTGTCAAAATTGAGAAAAATCACATAATTTCAAGTTTTGTACCAAAGAGGCATTTTGCAAAATGGTATGATCAAGCATTTTAAAGACTTCAAATGTGCACAAACTCTTCACAACATGATCATGTGACTTCTAAAAATCATAATTGGCCCAAGAATTATGCATTTTGGTGCCTTGAACTTCATGAATTGCCAAAGGGGCCAAAGATGTACCAACTTGCAAAAACTCATGAAGCCATGCCTCTACTTGTTACAGCTCACAAAATCTGGTCCACAAGAACTCCATGATCTCAGCTGAGCCAAACCATGCCCCTATCACAACCTCACACTTGCCCATACCTCAAGTACACCTAACTTGGACTTTATGCAAAAACACCCATACCAATCCCACAGTGCCACACCAACTTCTCTGACCCATCCAAGTGTGATAAGTGGACCAAAAGGGACTCAACACAACAGACACACAAGCCTGAAACACCCCAGAAGCAATAGTTCACAAAAATCCTCCATCTTGCATTTTCTATCGAAACACTTAACTCAGCCACCCATTCCTCAAATTTCTTCCACCATCCATCTCAAAACACTCCACTGATCATCCCTGACCCCTCACCTTGCCTTGAAACCCCCTGAAACCAAAACACGATTTCCTCCCCTCTCTGAACAGAACTCCAAACATCTCACAAACCAACCAAAATAAACTCCAAACAAGCTTTGCAAACACTTGAGGGAGGTCAGTAGAGTTGATTGGAAGCAAGGAGGAAGGCTGAAAGCTCCAAACTGAAAGCTTCACTTCAGGTAGCTTCGAAATTTATTTTTTCCAGAAGCTCTATTTTAAGTTCTCAATTTGTTAAGATTGATCCCCTGAGTCCATTGAACTTTTTATTTTTGAAAATGATGAAGAATTGAGAGTGTATTGTCTGTCTGAAATTTCTGCCATTTTTGTTTATAGTTTCGAATCTTGTTAATGGTGAGAAATAAATTCCATTTGAGAGCAGGGATGAGCTTAGGGAGGTGAGAGGAAGTGATCTGGAGCTTTAGAGCTCCAGAAATGGCCTGGGGAGTGATTTGGGAAATTCTCAGGGGAGGTGTGGCCGGAGAAGATGACCGGAGGTCATTTCCGGCCACCTGAATGTCATTAAGTTATTAACTGCGTTTAGGGTTTGGTTTGAATTTGGGCCTTAGATCTTATGGACTTTTGTTGACTCCCGCGCGAATGAACGGCCAGGATGGTCTCACTTAACCCTAATCCACGTCATTAGTTTAATTAATTAGGTTTTTAAATTAATCTGGCCAGTTTGAATTGCAGCCGTTGGATGACGCGCCAGTCAAATCCCTCCAAAACCATTTGAATCTCAGCCTTGGATTATGTTTACTTTTCATTATTTTCATTTTTATTTTATTTTCTTTTCATTTTATTTATACGAATTATTAAAAATAGCTAAAATCATTTAAAAATTATGAAAATTTTTGTCAAAGATTTCATTAATTTTTAAAACCCAAAAATATTTTTATTTTTATTTTTTGCATTAAAAATCATTTTTAAATCATTTAAATGTTTATTTTTAATTAGTTAATGGAAATTAATTAATTAAAAATGCATTTAGGTATTTAAAAATCACAAAAAAATCCATATTGCACTTAGAAACATTTAGAAACATTGTCCAACTCTCAAACCAAATTTCGTTTTTGTTCTTGATACCTTTTGATCATTTTCATTGGAATTAATTTCATTTTAAGGCAATATTTTGGTTCAATCTTTAAAAATTTCATTCTGCCTAACCATTGAGAGTTGGATGAGGATTCTTCTTGCATTGCACTCTTCATAGCATGTAGTTTATAGGATAAATTTGGTTTCATTTGATCTTGCATTTTCAATTTGTTTAGCATTTTTCTTGATGAAGTACCTTAAAACCCTAGCAATCTTAGGAAGTTCATAACTTACACTAGGTTAAGAGTTGGATCCTCTCCTTTGGGCAGTGAGCTTGTATAGGTTTAGGGTATCTTTGATTGCATTTTCAAATTTTTATCATGTCATTTGCTTCTGTTTTTGGATTTTTGCTTTGCATGATGCATGTAACCCTAATTTGTGCCTTCTTTTGCATCCTTTTTTCATTTGCTTACATCCAATGACTTGCCATGACATTTTGTGCATCCACATGATTCATGATACATCTTAAGACATATTAGAATCATGTTTGAGCATTGCATCATCCATTTGCCATGTTTTATGTCCATTACATTTCATAACTTTTCATGTACATTCATGGATCAATGCATGCTTCATTTGCATCCTTATGCTTGTTTGATCATTCTCATGTCTTGCCTCATGTTTGCATCATCTCTTGGCATCATTAACATCATGTAAATGCTTCTGACTTTGGTTTGCATCATGATATTTCATCTCATTTGCATTGCATTTCTTTTGGCTAATTTTTCAGGTGGTAAGTTGTTTTGAGAAGTGAATTTGCCTTCACTTCTCACAATCTCTTCTCATCTCTCTTGCATCTTTGCTGCATTTTATCTTGTGTATTGGATTGAGCTTGATCATTAATGCTCTCTCTCTTTACTTTCTTTCTTCAAGCAACTTGACTTCTTAAGTGAAGCAAGTTGTTTTGCTTCTCTTTGCTTCTTCCTCCTTTCATCTGCCTCCCTCCTGGTGGTTTCTCTGAAGATCTTCTCCTCTTAAGCCCCATAAACCCTAGGGTCTCCAAGAATGACAACAATTAGGTTTTGTTTAGTCCCCCCATTAGTTTTACCTTTGTGTCATCTTTGTGTCTTCTCTTCTCATCTCATAATCAGGGACTAAACCCTAAAGGCTTTAAGGCTTTGTGATTAGGGTTATGCCTGCATCCTTCTATTAGGATGGAGTGTATAACTTTAATCCTAAGTGTTAAACCCTTAATGTGTTTAAATCCTTTAATCAATTCACTTAATAATCACTAAGACATCAAGCTTGTAACTTGGGCCTTGCATTAGGGTTCTGTCGCTCCCGACAAATGAAACTTGGTCAGATGAAGGTACAGACGCGAACGGTCGGCGAAGGGAACAGTGAGAACACACAGCCGTGAACTCACTGGAGATGAAAAGAGTCGCCAGCTAGGCATTTTTATCCCGGAGGAAAGGTAATGCTGCATAAACCTAGAAAAAGATGGATAAGACGGTTTGCGAACCAGAGAGACTGAGAAGGGGGGTTGGTTACAACCTGGGAAGGTATTAGCACCCAGATTGTCCGCCGTACTCGACGGGATCCACGCTTAAAAGATTTGTGTTTTAAAGGGGTAGTGTCAGTGCAATCTGTGTGTAAAATAGCTGGAAAAGAATGTACAGGTGTCAGTGCAAAAGAAGTGAAAAGTGTGATATATACAGTGTCAGTGTAAAAGAGAAAGAGGTGAAATGCTCATGATAATGAGGCTAAAGAATGAAGCTGGAAGGAGGGGGAATGTACAGAGACTTTTGTTCGATAACTGTTAGGTTATGCCTACGTATCCTCTCGTGCAATGAGGAAGTCAGAACACCGTAGTTCGACCCAAAGAGACTGAAAGGATTGACTGGTGAACTGCTTGCAGTCTATGCTCAAGTGTATGATCTGTCTGGCACAGATGCAAACTGTCTTGCATTAGACGGAAGAAGCAAGTTCTCGGTTGTGAGTGAAGATGATGAGAAAAGAATCCCGAAGGAGACGATTATTGTTTGTTTTTGAGTTTTCAGTCTTTTATTTCTTTTTGGAGTTTGTCATAAGATAATGAGCTTAAACCTAAATCAATGGATTTGGTAAACTCATCACATCATCCCTCTGATTAGGGGTAATGAGAATTACCTCAAGTGTGAAGTCAGATTCTCACACTTAATCACCTTTGATGTAGGGTTAAGATCATTAACCTACTTGTGATTAATTAGATGTTTTTGTGATTTTTGTTTAGTGTTAAGTAATGAGGTTAAGCCATAATCAGGGATTTAACAGGCTCATTACACTATCCTAAAAGAAGGATAATAGATGAGGGTGTTTAAGCTGAGGAAGGATCCTCAGCTTAATCCATGATTAGGGATTAAACTCATGACAAAACAAGCCTTTGATTAAGTGGATTTTATTTAATGGCAAGATGATGAAGTGTTTTTTATGATTTGTAAGACAACTTGAGGGGGACTTGTCCATTAACTTTAGGGTTAGTCCTTCTTAACCAATTAAGGAAGAATTAGAACCCTAATGCAAGGCCCAAGTTACAAGTGTAATGTCTTGATGATTATTAGATGGATTAATTAAGAGAGTTCAACACCTTAAGGGTCCAAGACTTAGGATTAAAGTTATACACTCCATCCTAAAAGAAGGATGCAGGCATGATCTTAATCACAAAGTCTTAAAGCCTTGAGGGTTTAGTCCCTGATTATGAGGTGAAGGGAGATGACTCAAGGGGAGACACAAAGGTAAAAACTATGGGGGAGACTAATCAAAACCCTAATTCATTATCATGCTTGGTTGGTCCTAATGTTTGTGAGGTTTTCAAGAACAATCTTCAGATGAACCACCAGGAAGCAGATGAACAAGATCAAGAGAAGCAAAGTGACTTGCTTCATTCAAGAAGCCAAGTCACTTGAAGAAAGAAAGTGGGAGGAGGAAGAATGAGCAAGCTCAAACTCAAACACACATAAGAATGCAGCAAGGTATGCAAGAGAGATGAAAAGAAAAGTTATGAGAAGTGAAGGCAAATTCACTTCTCAAGTTACTTACCACCTGAAATGTTAGAAACAAATGCAATACAATGCTAAATGAGATGAAATGATATGATAAGCAAAAACCAGAAGCATGTTGATGATGATGATGATGCTATGGAGTGCTATGAACATGAGACAAGACAATGAGATGTTCATACAAAGTCATGGATGCAAATGATGCAAGCTGAGGAGCATGAACAAGCATGAAATGTCATGAAGCATACAGGACAAATGACATGGCAAATATGTAATGCAATGATCAAACATGCTTCCTATATGTCTTAAGATTGTCAAATGAATCATAAGAATGCACAAAATGCAATGGCAAGTCAAGTTATGCAAGGAAATGCAAGAAGGATGCAAGAGGAAGCCCAAATTAGGGTTCATGGATCAAACATCAAACACAAACCAAAAACAGAAGTAAACCCTAACATAAAAAATGGAAAATGGTACCCAAAGAAACCCTAGACCTATAATGAATCACTGCCCAAAGGGGAACTCTCAACTCTCAACCAAACTCAAGTTATGATTTTTACAAGTTATTAGGGTTTTTTAGGGTTTGTAACAAAAGAAATGCCAATCAATTAGAAAATGCAAGATCAAATCATGGCCTTTTTATCCTTGAAAGTTCATGCTAAATGGAAAACAATGCAAGAAGAATCAATGTCTCAACCTTCACCAATAGGCAGAAATGAATTTTCAAACTTATGAACAAAATAATGCATCAAAAATGATTTAATTCAATGAAAAATTCTTAAAATGCATCAAGATCAAAAAAGAAATTTGGTTTGAAGGTTGGACAATGTTTCTAAATGTCTTAGAACATTTCATGAATTTTTTTGTAATTTTTAAATACCTAAAAGTATTTTTAATTAATTAATTCTCATTAATCAATTAAAAATAATCTTTTAAATATTTAAAAATACTTTTTTTAATGATAAAAAATAAAATAAAAATGTTTTTGTGTCATAAAAATTAATAAAACCTTAAAGAAAAAGTTTCATAATTTTTATGATTTTTTAACTATTTTAAATAAATTATACAAATTAAATGCAAGAAAAATGAATTAATATTAAATAAAATGAAAAGTAAACAGATTGGATGGCCAGGATTGAGTCTGGGTTTAAAAAGGTTGACTGGCGCGCAATCTTGTGGCCAGGATTCAAACTGAATTAATCTTGATTTATTAATTTAATTAAACCTAATTAAAACTAATGAACTGATCTGAACCACTCAAACACGCGCGCGAAACCTGATCCAATGGCCCACGTTTGAACCTTGCCCTAATTAAATGCAATTAACCCTAATCGCTTTCAGGCTGCCGGAGAAGACTTCCGGTCGTCTTCTCCGGCCAGCCCTCACCTGAGAAACACCTAACTTCCTCAAAACGTAATAAAAATGAAAACTAAAGCCAGGGAAATGTTCCTCTCACTCTCACGAACCAAAACCCTAACCTAAAACAAATTTATATTACCTAAATCATCTGAATCGAAGAAACTAAGTTCTAGGGTTCGTGAGCTTCAAACTCAAATTAAATGCTTAAAACAAAACCATTTCAAAAACTAAAGGTACCAGAATGATCAGGCAAGCATGAAGAACAAGTTTGTAACATCAAAAGAGATTTCTGGAAAAATTATTTTTGAGCTACCTGAGTTTTGCAGTTTTTGATTTAGGAACTTTCAGGCTACTTCCCTTGATGCAAGCTGCTCTACTTGATCCCCCAAGTGTGTCTGGATGCTCAAATGGAGTTTAGATTTGCTGGATGATGAGTTTCGAAGAGAACTGCCTCAGTTCAGTCAACAATGGCTATGGTGATCTTGGCACTTTCAGGCTGTGAAAAGGGGTGGTTTGTGATCTATGAAGTGTATTGAGTTGCTTTGCAGGGTTTGTTTTGGTGTTTGTGGGCTAGGATGAGAGATTCGATAGAATCTGCAGAATGAAGGTGAACAATGGCAATGGAGGATTCAGGGTGTTTCAGGCTGGTGCTTTGGGTGGTTTCTACTCAATGGAGTGTGTTGAGTTGGATAGTGATGAGAGTTTTAGTGTTTGCTTGCTGTGAAGAGGAATTCGAAGCCAATTGCAGTTGGGAGGTTTTTTGTGAATGTCATCCAATGTTATGTTTTAGCCTTAGTCCCTTAGTGTTATGGCTTGCAAGATGATTCAATAAACAATTCTGATTGGTTGTTTGATGTGACATGGCCTGCCATGATAGGTGAGTTTGCTTTTGCATAAAGGTCAACTTTGTGTAAGATAGGGCATGGCTCAACTCTAGCCAAGTACAAAGTTGGTTCTGGTGCAGCATGGGTGAGGGAGAGGCCTAGCTTGGCTCAGCACTCAATGCAGCAAGTTGACACAATGTTATGAGTGGTTTTTGCAAGTAGGTTGGCTTATGGTTCACATGTGACTTTTTATCCAACCAAGCATGAAACCATGGGCAAACTTAGTCAAATTCTGATTTTTAGGACTTAGAGGGTGTTTACATAATGGTTTGACATGAATTGAAGGCTGCATAATGCATTGGTTCAAGACATTGCAAAATTTTCACTTAGTGCACAACTTGAAAATAAGTGATTTTTGGCAACTTTGCATGGCCATAACTTTTGATCCAAGAAGAGTTTGATCATGTTCTTGTACTTTTTGAAAAGGGAAAGATGAGATCTACAACTTTCATGACCAAAGTTTTTTCATTTGAAGCCTTTTTGGATCATGAATCAAGGCTTGAAAATTGACCTAAAATGATGCATTCTTGAAAAGTCAACTATGCCCAAAAAGTCAACATTTGCAAAAACCCTAAATTCTTGATTTTTATGAACTTCAACCTTCCTCCATGATCAAATAAAGATCATATACACTCAAAATGATGAAGATCACCCATTGGTTGGGTCATTGGGGGCCTCAGATGCCCTGATTTTGCACTGACTTGTCTGAAAAGTCAACCCTTGATCAGATGACTTCCCCATGGAATTTCTTCATGAAGATTGATATGCATACTCCCTATACCATATAGAGACCAATGGAAACAAGAATGACCAAAAAATTTGGAGTTATGGCCTCTGAAACCAAAACCCTAATTTTCAGTCAACTGTGCAGTTCATCCTGGCTCTGCATCCACTCAAACCCTAGTTCTTGTGATCCCTCTGCAATTTTGACTTTGTGAGGATGTAACATGATATAAGAACACACATGGACCCCTTTGAGTTGATTAGTGGCCTTTGGAATGGCTCAAGATGCCCTGAGATTGCTCAGATCACAAACCCTAGGTGCAGATGCCTTAGAAACTATCCAGTGAAACCAATATGAGACATGAGATGATGTGATTGTGTTTATGCATATGAGATGATCACAAGTCATGTGTGAATGGGTGAGGGCAAATTTGGGGTGTTTACAGCTGCCCCTATTCAAGCATGAGTTAGCTGTGCAGGTTGTAAGCGGCGGCTTAACAGGCAAACAAGATAACTTGTGGTTGAATACCAAAGACAGTCCAGAATTTGCACTCACAGAAATGAAGAAGAAAAGGGATATAGATTGTAAAAGCAAATAAAGTATATTGTAAAGTGTGGGCGACGGAGGACGACCGTCGAGCAGAGGACGACTGCTGGGTAAACGGGGACGGCCGACATGCTGGGGAAAGTGTGTAAAATAAAGCGATGACGGGGACGACCGACATGCTGGGGATAAAAGATAAAGCTAAAACGGGGACGGCCGACTAGCTGGGAAAACTAAGATAATATGATGGGGACGGCCATCAAGATAAAGTAGTAACATTCTCTGGGGATTGGTGAAACATGACGGGGACGGCCATCAAGTTCACAAAGGTAAAGTAACCAACGATGGGGACGGCCATCGGGTTAAAAAAGAAAAGGGACCACGACGGGGACGGCCATCGGGTTAAAGAATGAATGAAATAAACAGATGATGGGGTACGGCCATCAAAGGTGAAGGACGATCACCTAGCAGGGGACGGCTGCTCTGTTGGGCATAAAAGAAATATGATGGGGACGACCATCAAAGGTGGAGGACGACCACCTGGCAGAGTACGGCTGCCAAAATATCAACGATGGGGACGGCCATCGGATAGAAAAGGTCAACGATGGGGACGGCCATCGGACGAGCATGATGGAGGACGACCATCAAGAAGTGGAGGACGACCACTCAGCAGGGGACGGCTGCTCTCAAAGTTTATCATAACACAGGATGAGTGTTAGACAACTAAAATCAACAATGGGGACGGCCATTGGATAAAGTGATGAAGGACGATCATCAAAAGGTGGAGGACGACCACCTAGCAGGGGACGGCTGCTAAAATCAACGATGGGGACGGCCATCGGATGAGCCTGATGGAGGACGACCATCAAGAAGTGGAGGACGACCACTTAGCAGGGGACGGCTGCTCTCAAAGTTTATCATAACACAGGACGAGTGTTAGATAAAAAGGAAATTTGACTGCGATCTACTGGGGATATAGTAAATACGGACGAGCGTTTACATCCAAGAAACAAAAGGTATAAGTGTTTGGTATTGTGTATAGATTAAAGATGCGGACGAGCATCCTTAAGACTATGATACGGACGAGTATCATGTAGAAACAAACTGACACGTGCTCAGAGCTGATGATACGGACGAGTATCAACTGGTTAACAAGGAACACGGACGAGTGTTGCATCTGAAAGTATCCTTCCGGGGAATAGTAGACACAGACGAGCATCTATATTCACGAAGACACAAGTGTTTGACACGGTGTATGGATTAAAGATGCGGACGAGCATCCTTAAGACTATGATACGGACGAGTATCATGTAGAAACAAACATTAGACGCAATGTTCTGAGATGATGGTACGGACGAGTACCAACTGGTTAACAAAGAACAAGGACTACTGTCGAATCTGCGGGGATATACGTGGTGTATATAAGATACGGACGAGTATCTGAGTAGGTGTACCAATGAGTAGTGAGTATATAATGTATAGGTGAGTGTTTATCTGCTGGGGATATGACACGGACGGGTGTCAGGAAAGTGTATATACAAGTATAGGCGACCACGCTGGGGATATGACACGGGCGGGTGTCAAGAAAGTGTATAGGTATATGTAAGTGCAAAGAGGGTGTCTTTGGCTTTCTGCTGGTGACACGACACGGACGAGTGTCAGGATGTATCTGCAATACTGGTGATCTTGGTTTGTAAAGTGTATTCAGGCAACCTGCTGGGAAATGATGATACGGACGGGTATCAAAAAGGAGATATGCACTGGTGTTTGTGATATGGGGCAACTGCTTTTGCTGGGACTCTGATGGGGATGTATTCTGTATGCCAACAGATTGTCAATATTTACAAGTGTTCAAATCACAACATGACTTATGATTATGCTATGCATTTGATTTTTTGCCGTAATGCTCCGTATTAGACGGAATGCTACGCTCTGGGGGTGAATATGATGCGAATGCTATGATTATGCAAAGAGGCACCGATCCGGGATTCGGATCCCGTTGCTGCAAAGATCTCTGATCGATCTGCTTGAAGTGAACATCCCAGCTGGGGATGAGATCATTGATAGATCTGTAGTTGTATCTGCTTGGGGATATACGTCATTGGTTGACATATCCTTATAATACGGGACCCAACTGGGGTTTGTAGAAGCTTTCTCTCTCTCTGTTGTGACTTCTTCGTGCGCTGCTCTTCTGAATAGAGGCCTGAAGCTCTGTGGGGAGATGATTCCTCGATTCTCGCATCCTGCTGAGGAATAATGGTTGGTATTACAGCTGGGAGATGCTGTTGGTAATTCAGCTGGGGCGAGCAATGGGAAGCAACTCGACTGGGGATAGAGCATTTCGGATGCCGATATCTTTTGTGGATTTGCCAGCTTGCTGAGACGTAACTTGTATGCCCCAAGTTGTGTTCTGGATACCTGCAATCCTGCAAAGATAAAGAAACGCACAAATGGTCCCGAGGTATCTTTTACTGAGATTCCGTCATAGGAAATAAGTACTTTCGAGAGTAAGTATATTCCCTGCAAGCATGTGTTTTATTTTTAGAGAGAGGCATCTGTACTTATGCAATTGTGTTTTTAGAGACATCAGACAACTCTTTGCAAAACATAAATGTAAAAAACGAGACATGACTGAAAATCTGATTATATTAATTCGTGTGCCCTGAATTGGCAAGATACAGTCAGAGAAACATATTTCCTGAAATGAGGAGATTGTTACAAATTGAGAAATAAAGTGCTGGCGGTGCTGGCGATGCTTTCAAGGAGCTTCCTCTTCTGCTATGACTCGTATGACAATGACGTTCTTCTCGTCTTGCTTTCTGGAGAGAGTTGATTCTGATTGCAGCTTGATCCCTTGGAGCTTACCAAGTTGTAGGTGATACAGACGAATTCAGAATGCAGTTGTTCGCTTATTCCCTTATTTTGCATGGATCGCCCTTTCGGGTTTTCAATCCATCGGGATACCCATTTTTGCCTGAGCTGTCCAATGCGGCTTTTCAACTCAGCGGGTGTACATTTTTTTGCTTATTTCCCTTATTTTTGCCCGAGTCTTTTATTCTGTCTTTGACTCGCCGGGAGGCCCTATTTTGCCTGGACTTACATTCTGTTTTTATGTCCAGCGGGTCATTTTATGCGAAGTATTTTTTAACTGCATCTGAATTCACAGGGGACGGGAAATCTTCACCATCCATGGTGCTGAGCATCAGTGCTCCACCAGAGAAGACTTTCTTCACAACAAATGGTCCTTCGTAATTGGGAGTCCACTTGCCCCTGTGGTCTGTATGAGGAGGGAGGATTCTCTTCAACACAAGATCTCCCACCCGGTACTCTCGGTGCCTGACTTTCTGATCGAAGGCTCTCTTCATTCTTTTCTGATATAGCTGCCCGTGACAGATTGCAGCCAATCTTTTCTCTTCGATCAGACTTAGTTGTTCGTATCGGGCCCGAACCCATTCTGCTTCGTTTAGCTTAACATCCATCAGTACCCGTAGGGAGGGTAGTTCAACTTCAACAGGTAGGACTGCTTCCATACCATACACAAGTTGATACGGTGTTGCCCCAGTGGATGTCCTGATTGATGTGCGGTACCCATGCAAGGCAAACGGTAGCATTTCATGCCAATCTTTGTAAGTGACTACCATCTTCTGCACAATCTTCTTGATATTCTTATTTGCTGCCTCAACAGCGCCGTTCATCTTTGGCCTGTAAGGAGAAGAATTGTGATGTTGGATCTTGAAGTCCCGGCACAGCTCTGCCATCATTTTGTTGTTCAAGTTGGAACCATTATCAGTAATGATTCGCTCGGGCACTCCATACCGACAGATGATATCTCTTTTCAGAAATCTGGCTACCACTTGCCTTGTGACATTTGCATATGAGGCTGCTTCAACCCACTTTGTAAAATAATCGATGGCGACCAGGATGAATCTGTGGCCGTTCGAAGCAGTTGGCTCAATTTTGCCGATCATGTCAATGCCCCACATAGCAAAGGGCCATGGTGAAGACATTATGTTCAGAGGGTTCGGAGGTACATGCACTTTATCTGCGTAGATCTGGCACTTATGGCATTTTCTGGCGTAAGCACAACAGTCTGCATCCATTGTGATCCAGTAATAGCCTGATCTTAACAACTTTTTAGCCATGGCATGCCCTCCTGCATGGGTACCAAAGGATCCTTCGTGCACTTCATGCATCAACAAATCTGCTTCTGTCTTGTCAACACATCTGAGGAGTACCATATCAAAGTTCCTCTTGTATAAAGATCCATCAGTGTTCAGAAAGAAACTTCCAGCAAGCCTTCTTAAAGTCTTTTTATCATTGGAAGATGCCCCAGGTGGGTACGTTTGATCCTCCAAGAAGCACTTGATGTCATGGAACCAAGGCTTATCATCTTTAGCAATATCTGCTGCAAATACATATGCTGGTCTATCAAGTCTCGATATTGAAATCTGAGGTACAAAGTTAGCAGCTTGAACTTTGATCATGGATGAAATGGTAGCAAGAGCATCCGCAAACTGATTCTCGTCCCGAGGGATATACTCAAGCTTGACTGTTGTGAAGAAAGTCAATAACCTTCTTGTATAATCCCTGTAAGGTATCAGATGATCTTGGTGGGTGTACCATTTTCCGTTGGTCTGATTGACTACCAAAGCTGAATCTCCGAATACGGTCAATGTCTTGATCCTGAGGTCAATGGCTTCCTCAAGACCCATAATGCAAGCTTCGTATTCAGCTTCGTTGTTAGTGCAGTTGAAAGTGAGCTTTGCCGAGAAAGGCATGTGAACCCCTTTAGGTGTGATGAGTACTGCACCAACACCACGGCCATTCATGTTAACAGCCCCGTCAAACATCATAGTCCACTCTTCTCCGGGGTCGGGCCCTTCAGTGTGAATAGGCTCTTCATGATCTTTTGCTTTAATGAACATGATGTCTTCATCGGGGAAGTCGAACCTCATAGGCTGGTAGTCATCAATGGGTTGCTCAGCAAGATATTCAGATAGTACACTGCCCTTGATGGCTTTCTGAGATGTGTATTGTATGTCGTATTCTGTGAGAATCATCTGCCATCTTGCAACCCGTCCGGTAAGAGCTGGCTTCTCGAAAATGTACTTAACTGGATCCATTTTTGAGATCAATAGAGTAGTATGGGCCAACATATACTGTCTCAGTCGGCGAGCAGCCCACGCTAAAGCACAGCAAGTTTTCTCGAGCAGTGAATAACGCTGTTCACAGTCGGTAAACTTTTTGCTTAGGTAGTATATTGCATACTCTTTTCGACCAGACTCGTCATGCTGACCTAGTACACACCCCATTGACCCTTCTAATACTGTCAAGTACATGATCAGAGGTCTTCCTTCAACTGGAGGCATAAGGATTGGAGGTTCTTGCAAATACTCCTTGATCTTGTCAAAAGCTTTCTGGCAGTCTTCGTTCCACCTGACCGTTTGCTCCTTTCTTAACAGCTTGAATAAGGGTTCACAAGTTGCTGTGAGGTGAGATATGAACCTTGAAATGTAGTTCAATCGACCTAAGAACCCTCGAACCTCTTTCTCAGTTTTCGGTGCAGGCATTTCTTGTATAGCCTTGACTTTATCAGGGTCAACCTCAATCCCCTTCTCGCTTACAATAAAGCCCAGCAATTTACCGGATCGCACCCCGAATGTGCATTTGTTGGGGTTCAGCTTCAATTGGTATTTCCTCAGACGCTTGAATAATTTGAGCAGATTCACCAGATGGTCTTCTTCTGTGAGGGACTTGGCGATCATATCATCCACATAGCATTCTATCTCCTTGTGGATCATATCGTGGAATAAGGTCACCATAGCCCGTTGATATGTTGCACCAGCATTCTTCAGTCCAAATGGCATCACTTTGTAACAGAACGTGCCCCAAGGTGTGATGAATGTTGTCTTCTCCATGTCTTCAGGTGACATCTTGATCTGATTGTATCCCGAAAATCCATCCATGAAGGAGAATACCGAGAACTGAGCCGTGTTATCCACCAATACGTCAATGTGAGGTAATGGGAAGTCATCTTTCGGGCTGGCTCTGTTCAGATCCCGGTAATCAACACACATCCTTACTTTGCCGTCCTTCTTAGGCACAGGTACTATGTTAGCAACCCACGGCGGATAGCTAGTTACGGCAAGGAACCCGGCGTCCCATTGCTTTTGTACCTCCTCCTTGATTTTCATAGCCATGTCTGGACGAGTACGGCGCAGCTTCTGCTTGACCGGTGGGCATTCTTTCCTCAAAGGCAGCTTGTGCACAACTATATCGGTATCCAACCCCGGCATGTCTTGATACGACCAAGCAAACACATCAACATACTCTTGAAGCAGATTTATCAGCTGTCTCTTCACTGAGTCTTGCAGGCAGGCCCCGATTCTAACTTCTTTCACGTCTTCCTCCGTACCAAGATTAATCACTTCAATCTCCTCCTGATGAGGAGTAATAACTTTTTCCTCCTGTCTCAGCAACCTGGCTAGCTCTTCAGGAAGCTCATATTCTTCATCAACCCCTTCATCAGCTTGATTGATCGGATTGTCAAAGTCATACGATGTCATAGCTGTGCTGTTGTCGGTGCTGTCTGGAAGGCACTCTCTGCAAGGGTTAAGTCGGTTCATTTTAGTGATTGATTTTAATCTTGCTTTAGAAAAAAGTGAAATGAAGTTATCATTTTGAAAACACCGCCATTTATTTTTGTACAAAAAGAAAAATGGAAAAACAGTGAGCAGAAAAGAAAAAGACTCGTTTGCAAAAAGATTGTCTGATATTTCATTAATTTAATCTTGTTTGCACAAAAGTACAGATGGCCCTGATTACAAAATGAGTCTTGTCATCTTGGGCAAGATGCAAGACTTTGATGCATGCTATAAAAGATACAGGAAATAATAATTACTCTGCTCGAGTAACACTTATAATTCCCTGGGAAGACCAGTTCGGGACACTGCTCCCCGGGACCTTTGGACGAATCCAATTCTCCAGGTTGCGTTCTTCTTCCAGCTCGTCTTCCAGACAGTTGATAGCATCGGGGGTTAGCATTCCCCCACTGACAAATCCTGGCTCTGCAGCAGCCTTTGCTTGATGTTGAGTTGGTTTGTAACCCAACCCAAATTTGTCCTTCTTCTCCTCCACAGCTAAAACCTTGCCCCAGCCTAGGGCAGTTCCTTCCTCAACAACCTTCCGGGCTTGTTGATATGACGACATGGAGATTCCTGAAACAGCAGATGCTTCATTGACATTCAAGGCTTCAAAACCTTGGCTCATCGTTTCATGGATTTCTCCATCCATCTCAATGTACTTGTAGGTAGCCAGGTGGCTAACAAAGATGTCCTCTTCTCCACAGATTGTGACAACTTGACCCTCCCACTCAAATTTTAACTTTTGGTGAAGGGTAGACGTTATAGCGCCAGCGGCGTGAATCCAGGGTCTACCCAACAAACAGCTGTAGGCGGGCTGAATGTCCATCACATAAAAGATAGTTTTAAAAGTCTGCGGGCCAATTGTCACGGGCAGCTCAATCTCTCCCAGAACCGATCTCTTTGAGCCATCAAAAGCTCTAACCACCAGGTTGCTGGGTCTCAATGCCAATCCATCATATTCTAACTTCACCAGAGCCTTCTTTGGTAAGACATTCAGGGAGGAACCTGTGTCCACCAGCACATGAGAAAGGACAGCTCCTTTGCATTCCATAGTTATGTGCAAGGCTTTGTTGTGGTTACGACCATCCACTGTCAAATCAGAATTGGTAAACCCTAGCCCGTTGCTAGCAGTAACATTCCCAACCACCGTTTCCAATTGGTTGACAGTAATCTCCTCTGGCACGTAAGCTGCGTGCAGGACTTTCAGTAGTGCATTCCGATGGGCTTCGGAGCACATGAGCAGTGAGAGGATGGAGATTTTGGATGGAGTTTGGTGAAGTTGATCCACAACTTTATAATCACTCTTCTTGATGATCCGCATAAACTCATCAACTTCCTGATCAAATGGAGTCTTCAGGGCTTCTTTGGCAGCTGGATCCTCCTGCACCGGTCTTTTACCCTTTGCCTTGGCAGCAGCTTCTGCTTCGGCAGTGGGTCTTTGGACTTGTGAAGCGAAGAGACGTCCGCTTCGAGTGAAGCCTCCGCCTCCCCCCACATTATCAACTTGTGGTGCAGGTGATGATGTTTCCAGAGTGATTCTTTTCCCTTCACAGTACAAGTCAGAGCCATAGTGCCAAGGGATGGCCCTATTGCTTTCATATGGTACAGGTCCAGGTACCGTGACGGTGACTGGACTGATTGCTGCTGCTGAGGGGACTGTTATTGTCTGTGGATCATAAAAGATTGTAACTGGTGCTCTAGTGGGAGCAGCACCTTCTGAATGATAAGCGGAATTGTTTTCTGGATCGTAGAATATGGTAACAGTGGAGACATCTTCGTGATTGTTTGCTGGTGTTGCAGAAGGTTCTGTTGGAAGAACTGTTGTTGTTGTTGATGGGGAGTCGAAGTGGACTGAAGCTGAAGTTGTAGCAGGAGAAATTGTCGAAAACTGATCATTTGGGAGAATAGATGAAGTACTTGCTGATGCTGCTGATGAATTGTCGGGAGCAATAGTTGCTGCAGTTGTAGGAGGGTCTGAAACCGTTGTTGATGAAGTTGTCGGATTTGCCGGAAATGATGTAGTGATCTGGAGTAGGCCACTCTGAATAAGGCTGTTAATGCCATTCCTCAAGTCTTCACACCCATTCCAAGAAATATTGCAATATGGGCACCCTAGCTCACACCCTGGAAATATATTGTTTTCACGGAGTTGAGCTTTGATTTCCACCAATGGTGTCCTGATCTGATCCACACCAGTTATCAAATAAGACTGTTGGTCTTCTTCAATAGCATTAATTCGAGGACCACCATGGTGTGGCATTGGATTTTTATTGACATTGGGTGGAGGTGCAAAATTCAGAGCCTTGGAGTCTACCAAGTCTTGTACCTTCATATGCAGAGCCCTGCATTTTTCTGTACTGTGACCAGGTGCGTTGGAATGAAAAGCACACCTAGCATTGGGGTCATAGTTTCTTGGTAGACTGTTGGGATCCGGAGGTGCCAACGTTCTTAGCTCAACTAGGTTGAGTTTCAGAAGTTGTGGCAGCAAGGCAGCATATGGCATTGGGATCGGGTCGATCACTCTGTTAGCTTGAGAGGGCCTCTGTTGAAATGGCCTCTGTTGATTGTTGTTGTTGGTGTTGTTGTTGAAGTTTCTTGGAGGATACTGATTCTGATGATACTGAGGTTGTTGTTGGAAGTTTTGTTGCGGAGGTTGGTAGACTGGCAGAGGATGTGCTGGAGCAGGAATGGTGACTGCTGCTATTGTTCTTGGAACATATTGGGGCCTACCCCTGTTGGAGTGAATGGCATTGGTCTCGCCAGTTCTTCTCGGGCCTGCAAAAGGCTTTCTTGTACCACTGGACGAACTAGCACCATTATCAGATATCTTGCCCATCTTTAATAGGCTTTCAATTCTCTCCCCGGCTATAACAACATCTGCGAAGCTGGTGGAAGAGAAAGCAGCTAGCCTATCAATATAGGTTCCCTGAAGGGTATTCATGAACATATCAGCCATCTCTCTTTCAGACATAGGTGGCTGGACAGCAGCAGCAAGCTGTCTCCATCTTTGAGCATATTCTCTGAAGCTCTCTCTTGATGATTGTGACATCCCCATTAGGAGGGTCCTATTGGGTGCCATATCCAGATTATACTGATACTGTCTGATGAAGGCCTCTGCCAGGTCCTTCCAGCATCTTACAGTTGCCCTTGTCAAGTGGGAATACCATTCCCTTGATGCTCCAGTCAAACTATCTTCGAAGTAGAACATCCACAATTTCTCGTCCATGGTGTAAGCTTTTAATCTTCCGAGAAAAGATTGCAGATGGGTTCGAGGACAAGAAGTCCCATTATACTTTTCAAAACATGGAGGCTTGAACTTGTGGGGAATCCTAACCCCATCTACCAACCCCATGTCCATGACGTCGAAGCCCAAAGAATTTTGAGATTCTAAGGACCTTAACTTCTCAGCTATTTCATCCAACCGCCTGTCATAGGCCTCTTCCCCAGCGCCCATTACTGTAAATTGATCCTCCTGAGGATCCTCTTGAAGTACTCTGGCTGCAGTGGCTGTTCCTTGAACGTTTGCAGGAATATGAATCTCAGGATGTAGGTGTGGACCAAATATAGGGGGGTTAACATGTGGTTGCACCCTTTCATTGTTACTGGTGCCAGCAGTTCCCACATGGGGGTCATCTTGAGTTCTCCCCTCTACCAGAACTCTAAGCCTCTCCTGGCTTTGAGCTAAATTATTCATCACTTCCATGAACTGAGTTATTTGGGTTCTCATCTCCACCCTTTCATTAGCCATCTGGGTTCTGGCCTCATTGAGGTCTTGCTGCAACTGGTCCATCTGGATGCCCGGAAGGTTGTTTCTTGTAGGGTACCTGTGTGGCCTGTTGAGAGGGAATAGCCTGCGGCGAGCAATAATTCCTGAATGTCACAACAGAGGTTAGAAACAATAAAACAAAACCTACAAAACAAACAAAAGGGTTAGTATGCAATGCAGTATGCTTATTTGCTATCAAGGTATCCGGCTTGGTCTTCAGTTTTGACCCGTCCAGACCCTTGAAGATGATGCTGTTGAAGTTGCTTTTGAAGTGAACCCAGATGGAAACAAACACAAATATATTACAAAGGTAAAATAATACAAATTGTTCATTTTTTACAACACTAGCCCTCTAAGGGGTCAAAAATACATCACCAAAAGCAAAAGTACATGGAAAAGGAACAACAACAAGCAAATAATCAGACTCCAAGGCCAAACTCATCCTCGCGAACTTCCTTAAGAAGTGCTTCGGTCACAGGATCAGCCGGATGCTCCGTGAGATTCCTGATGAGAAGGTTTCTTGTTGCAACAGCTGTAGTCAACTTCTTGTTCTGGCTTTGGTCTTTGGATTTCTTTACTCCAGCTTTGATTTTTAACTCTGAAATTTCCTCCTGGGCTGCTGCCAGGGCTTTTTCCATCTGCTCCATCTTATCTTGAACTCTCTTGTCTTCTAGAGTACGGGCTTCAGTGATCCGGACCCACCTGGCCTGACTCTCTTTCAAGTACAAGTCTGTCCTTGCTCTTTGGAACTGGGCTTCTTTACAAGCATTTTTCAGAATCTGCTCACCAGCTTTAGACTTGTTGATATAGTCTCCAGACTTCTCAATCTTAGTCAAGTGTTCCACTCTCAGCTTCTCCAATCTTTCAATCTCCCTTACACCTTCACTCCTCTCCCTGAGGGTCTTCTGCAGGGCTTGGGATAGCTTCTCATTTCTTTCTTTCAAGCCTTCAAACTCTTCCAAACTGACAGTAGCAGGGGGTGGTGCTGATGATGACTCAGGCATGTCTTTGATGGTGAAGGGCAATCCTGAGATTTGGGCCCTAGCATAGGACCACTCATGATATTGGGCTGATGCCACATTATTGCACTTCCCCAGAATGGTGATTCCCTTGGTTTGAACATGATCCCAGGCCCAGGCAGCCTGCCTAACAACAGTCAAACTGATCTTGTTCTCACAGTAGAGGGTCTCAACCAGGTCTTGTTCCCTAGGAGCATGAACCAGTGCATAGCCTAATTGCCTCTTGAACAGCAGGGGGTTGCAGTTGATACTTCCCTTAACTCCTACCAAAGGTACATTGGGAAAGTGCCCACAGCTTGTGATCATATCTCTGCCCTTGGTGCCTTGGGTGCACCATCTGATGTCTGCTGCAGTGAGAGTAGTGAGCCTCTTAGCCCAGTTGCTTTGCTGATGAGGATTCAGGAATGCATCTGTCCTGGGTAGATGCTTGAGAAGCCAAGCATGGAATAGTGGAGCACAACACCTCACTAGCTTACCCCTCTGTTTCTCATTCCTCTGATGTACTGAGTAATAGAGGTCACCCAACAAGGTTGGCACTGGGTTCTTCAGGATGAACAGGTGGATGGCATTCTTGCTGATGAATCTGGGCTCATCTGCAAACAACACAATTCCATATACACTCAAGGCCAACAATGCACAAACAGCTTTCCAATCCCCCAGGGAGGCCTTCAAACTAGCTTGAGAAATCAGGAAGTCCAGGTGAAAACCAGGGATCCCAGCTTTAGAGGTCATATGCTGCTCAATCAAAGCAGGTTCCAGGTGCAAAGCTCTTGCTATCTCTCCATTGCTGGGAAAGACCATTTCAGGGTTAAAAGGAATTTCTCTCTTGATAGGCAAACCAACCAAAGATGCATATTCTTCTAAGAGAGGTCCCAACTGAAAGTCTTGAAAGGTGAAACACCTCAATGGGGGGGTCATAGAACTGGATGCAGGTATGGATCAGGCTCCTCTGAGATGGGTCCATGTCTATAACCAAGTCAAGTATATCCCCATAATGCTCCCTGAACAGAGGTATGTGATCTGGGGTCATCAGGGTTTGGACCCTCCTGATGTCTGACAAGTCTGGTTGGAAGAAATGATAGGTGATATTGCTTTTCTTTGGAGCCATGATGCTGAAGACTGGGTAGAGTGCTGATGACAATGCTGAAGTAGAGAAAACCACTGACTGGCTGGTGCTGAAGCAGACAGCTAAACTGAAGCAGATGCTGGTGAAGATGGGTCAAAGCTGCAGATGGGGTCAAAACCAAAACCTGATGAAAATGGATACCCTGAAAAACAAATAAGCACATGTTAACATGATGCAATGAGGATGTATGCAAATGATATGCAAAGGGTTTGTGACTGAGCTGGATCTGGATAAACTGCCTTGGTATAGATCCATGTGTGTTCAAGAATTCCGGATGGAGGTCTATAAATCCAGTAACCAAGGTGGGGGACTCAAATAAAGAGCCACATGTCCAGGGTTTTAGAATCACAAGAACTATCCAACGTGGAGCATTCTTAACAAAGTCAAAGTAACAGGGTATTCTGAGGTCAAGGTACCTGCAAACCTGTAAACAGCCCAACCCCCTCACAGGTAGTGATCTAGAACAAGGATCCTCAGACTTGGATCAGTTATGAGAAGTGTAAACACTTCTAACCCGGAGGTACAGTGTTTACAGTAACCATAACAATTCCTCCTCTAATTCACCTCAATTTCTGAAGGTCAATACTAAAAGGTCATCCAGACTTAGCAGGCTTCCCAGATCCCCCTAGCACTACAGGAAATCCGTAGCACAGAGTTCTCAAGAAGAAACCCATATCTGAACCGTGTTTCATATTCCCGCACCAGACCGAAATGGAATGGGAAAGAATATGATTCACTCTAGCCTAGGTGTCACTCAGGTCCCAGGTATAGGACCTTGGCTCTCAATAGAACCCCACCCACCAAAACAAAACCAGATCCAGCCAGCAGCATGACAGTATGATAAATGAAAAAACAGTAAAGAAAGCAATAAATAAAGCTATACAGAAAGCAGTAAATAAAGCAAATATACACATACAAATAGCACATAACACCCCCAATAAACACAAATCAATCAAGCGCTAGGAGGAACCCACAAAAAGAACCAGAAGCCCTGGTTGCAGTATAAGGATCCCCAGCAGAGTCGCCAAGCTGTCGCTCCCGACAAATGAAAATGGATCAGATGAAGGTACAGACGCGAACGGTCGGCGAAGGGAACAGTGAGAACACACAGCCGTGAACTCACTGGAGATGAAAAGAGTCGCCAGCTAGGCATTTTTATCCCGGAGGAAAGGTAATGCTGCATAAACCTAGAAAAAGATGGATAAGACGGTTTGCGAACCAGAGAGACTGAGAAGGGGGGTTGGTTACAACCTGGGAAGGTATTAGCACCCAGATTGTCCGCCGTACTCGACGGGATCCACGCTTAAAAGATTTGTGTTTTAAAGGGGTAGTGTCAGTGCAATCTGTGTGTAAAATAGCTGGAAAAGAATGTACAGGTGTCAGTGCAAAAGAAGTGAAAAGTGTGATATATACAGTGTCAGTGTAAAAGAGAAAGAGGTGAAATGCTCATGATAATGAGGCTAAAGAATGAAGCTGGAAGGAGGGGGAATGTACAGAGACTTTTGTTCGATAACTGTTAGGTTATGCCTACGTATCCTCTCGTGCAATGAGGAAGTCAGAACACCGTAGTTCGACCCAAAGAGACTGAAAGGATTGACTGGTGAACTGCTTGCAGTCTATGCTCAAGTGTATGATCTGTCTGGCACAGATGCAAACTGTCTTGCATTAGACGGAAGAAGCAAGTTCTCGGTTGTGAGTGAAGATGATGAGAAAAGAATCCCGAAGGAGACGATTATTGTTTGTTTTTGAGTTTTCAGTCTTTTATTTCTTTTTGGAGTTTGTCATAAGATAATGAGCTTAAACCTAAATCAATGGATTTGGTAAACTCATCACATCATCCCTCTGATTAGGGGTAATGAGAATTACCTCAAGTGTGAAGTCAGATTCTCACACTTAATCACCTTTGATGTAGGGTTAAGATCATTAACCTACTTGTGATTAATTAGATGTTTTTGTGATTTTTGTTTAGTGTTAAGTAATGAGGTTAAGCCATAATCAGGGATTTAACAGGCTCATTACACTATCCTAAAAGAAGGATAATAGATGAGGGTGTTTAAGCTGAGGAAGGATCCTCAGCTTAATCCATGATTAGGGATTAAACTCATGACAAAACAAGCCTTTGATTAAGTGGATTTTATTTAATGGCAAGATGATGAAGTGTTTTTTATGATTTGTAAGACAACTTGAGGGGGACTTGTCCATTAACTTTAGGGTTAGTCCTTCTTAACCAATTAAGGAAGAATTAGAACCCTAATGCAAGGCCCAAGTTACAAGTGTAATGTCTTGATGATTATTAGATGGATTAATTAAGAGAGTTCAACACCTTAAGGGTCCAAGACTTAGGATTAAAGTTATACACTCCATCCTAAAAGAAGGATGCAGGCATGATCTTAATCACAAAGTCTTAAAGCCTTGAGGGTTTAGTCCCTGATTATGAGGTGAAGGGAGATGACTCAAGGGGAGACACAAAGGTAAAAACTATGGGGGAGACTAATAAAAACCCTAATTCATTATCATGCTTGGTTGGTCCTAATGTTTGTGAGGTTTTCAAGAACAATCTTCAGATGAACCACCAGGAAGCAGATGAACAAGATCAAGAGAAGCAAAGTGACTTGCTTCATTCAAGAAGCCAAGTCACTTGAAGAAAGAAAGTGGGAGGAGGAAGAATGAGCAAGCTCAAACTCAAACACACATAAGAATGCAGCAAGGTATGCAAGAGAGATGAAAAGAAAAGTTATGAGAAGTGAAGGCAAATTCACTTCTCAAGTTACTTACCACCTGAAATGTTAGAAACAAATGCAATACAATGCTAAATGAGATGAAATGATATGATAAGCAAAAACCAGAAGCATGTTGATGATGATGATGATGCTATGGAGTGCTATGAACATGAGACAAGACAATGAGATGTTCATACAAAGTCATGGATGCAAATGATGCAAGCTGAGGAGCATGAACAAGCATGAAATGTCATGAAGCATACAGGACAAATGACATGGCAAATATGTAATGCAATGATCAAACATGCTTCCTATATGTCTTAAGATTGTCAAATGAATCATAAGAATGCACAAAATGCAATGGCAAGTCAAGTTATGCAAGGAAATGCAAGAAGGATGCAAGAGGAAGCCCAAATTAGGGTTCATGGATCAAACATCAAACACAAACCAAAAACAGAAGTAAACCCTAACATAAAAAATGGAAAATGGTACCCAAAGAAACCCTAGACCTATAATGAATCACTGCCCAAAGGGGAACTCTCAACTCTCAACCAAACTCAAGTTATGATTTTTACAAGTTATTAGGGTTTTTTAGGGTTTGTAACAAAAGAAATGCCAATCAATTAGAAAATGCAAGATCAAATCATGGCCTTTTTATCCTTGAAAGTTCATGCTAAATGGAAAACAATGCAAGAAGAATCAATGTCTCAACCTTCACCAATAGGCAGAAATGAATTTTCAAACTTATGAACAAAATAATGCATCAAAAATGATTTAATTCAATGAAAAATTCTTAAAATGCATCAAGATCAAAAAAGAAATTTGGTTTGAAGGTTGGACAATGTTTCTAAATGTCTTAGAACATTTCATGAATTTTTTTGTAATTTTTAAATACCTAAAAGTATTTTTAATTAATTAATTCTCATTAATCAATTAAAAATAATCTTTTAAATATTTAAAAATACTTTTTTTAATGATAAAAAATAAAATAAAAATGTTTTTGTGTCATAAAAATTAATAAAACCTTAAAGAAAAAGTTTCATAATTTTTATGATTTTTTAACTATTTTAAATAAATTATACAAATTAAATGCAAGAAAAATGAATTAATATTAAATAAAATGAAAAGTAAACAGATTGGATGGCCAGGATTGAGTCTGGGTTTAAAAAGGTTGACTGGCGCGCAATCTTGTGGCCAGGATTCAAACTGAATTAATCTTGATTTATTAATTTAATTAAACCTAATTAAAACTAATGAACTGATCTGAACCACTCAAACACGCGCGCGAAACCTGATCCAATGGCCCACGTTTGAACCTTGCCCTAATTAAATGCAATTAACCCTAATCGCTTTCAGGCTGCCGGAGAAGACTTCCGGTCGTCTTCTCCGGCCAGCCCTCACCTGAGAAACACCTAACTTCCTCAAAACGTAATAAAAATGAAAACTAAAGCCAGGGAAATGTTCCTCTCACTCTCACGAACCAAAACCCTAACCTAAAACAAATTTATATTACCTAAATCATCTGAATCGAAGAAACTAAGTTCTAGGGTTCGTGAGCTTCAAACTCAAATTAAATGCTTAAAACAAAACCATTTCAAAAACTAAAGGTACCAGAATGATCAGGCAAGCATGAAGAACAAGTTTGTAACATCAAAAGAGATTTCTGGAAAAATTATTTTTGAGCTACCTGAGTTTTGCAGTTTTTGATTTAGGAACTTTCAGGCTACTTCCCTTGATGCAAGCTGCTCTACTTGATCCCCCAAGTGTGTCTGGATGCTCAAATGGAGTTTAGATTTGCTGGATGATGAGTTTCGAAGAGAACTGCCTCAGTTCAGTCAACAATGGCTATGGTGATCTTGGCACTTTCAGGCTGTGAAAAGGGGTGGTTTGTGATCTATGAAGTGTATTGAGTTGCTTTGCAGGGTTTGTTTTGGTGTTTGTGGGCTAGGATGAGAGATTCGATAGAATCTGCAGAATGAAGGTGAACAATGGCAATGGAGGATTCAGGGTGTTTCAGGCTGGTGCTTTGGGTGGTTTCTACTCAATGGAGTGTGTTGAGTTGGATAGTGATGAGAGTTTTAGTGTTTGCTTGCTGTGAAGAGGAATTCGAAGCCAATTGCAGTTGGGAGGTTTTTTGTGAATGTCATCCAATGTTATGTTTTAGCCTTAGTCCCTTAGTGTTATGGCTTGCAAGATGATTCAATAAACAATTCTGATTGGTTGTTTGATGTGACATGGCCTGCCATGATAGGTGAGTTTGCTTTTGCATAAAGGTCAACTTTGTGTAAGATAGGGCATGGCTCAACTCTAGCCAAGTACAAAGTTGGTTCTGGTGCAGCATGGGTGAGGGAGAGGCCTAGCTTGGCTCAGCACTCAATGCAGCAAGTTGACACAATGTTATGAGTGGTTTTTGCAAGTAGGTTGGCTTATGGTTCACATGTGACTTTTTATCCAACCAAGCATGAAACCATGGGCAAACTTAGTCAAATTCTGATTTTTAGGACTTAGAGGGTGTTTACATAATGGTTTGACATGAATTGAAGGCTGCATAATGCATTGGTTCAAGACATTGCAAAATTTTCACTTAGTGCACAACTTGAAAATAAGTGATTTTTGGCAACTTTGCATGGCCATAACTTTTGATCCAAGAAGAGTTTGATCATGTTCTTGTACTTTTTGAAAAGGGAAAGATGAGATCTACAACTTTCATGACCAAAGTTTTTTCATTTGAAGCCTTTTTGGATCATGAATCAAGGCTTGAAAATTGACCTAAAATGATGCATTCTTGAAAAGTCAACTATGCCCAAAAAGTCAACATTTGCAAAAACCCTAAATTCTTGATTTTTATGAACTTCAACCTTCCTCCATGATCAAATAAAGATCATATACACTCAAAATGATGAAGATCACCCATTGGTTGGGTCATTGGGGGCCTCAGATGCCCTGATTTTGCACTGACTTGTCTGAAAAGTCAACCCTTGATCAGATGACTTCCCCATGGAATTTCTTCATGAAGATTGATATGCATACTCCCTATACCATATAGAGACCAATGGAAACAAGAATGACCAAAAAATTTGGAGTTATGGCCTCTGAAACCAAAACCCTAATTTTCAGTCAACTGTGCAGTTCATCCTGGCTCTGCATCCACTCAAACCCTAGTTCTTGTGATCCCTCTGCAATTTTGACTTTGTGAGGATGTAACATGATATAAGAACACACATGGACCCCTTTGAGTTGATTAGTGGCCTTTGGAATGGCTCAAGATGCCCTGAGATTGCTCAGATCACAAACCCTAGGTGCAGATGCCTTAGAAACTATCCAGTGAAACCAATATGAGACATGAGATGATGTGATTGTGTTTATGCATATGAGATGATCACAAGTCATGTGTGAATGGGTGAGGGCAAATTTGGGGTGTTTACAGGTTCTAATTCTTCCTTAATTAGTTAAGAAGGACTAACCCTAGTGTTAATGGACAAGTCCCCCTCAAGTTGTCTTACAAACCATAAAAATCACTTCTTAATCATACCACTAACTAAAATCCATTTAATAAAGGTTTTGTTTTGTCATGAGGTTAATCCCTAATCATGGATTAAGTTGAGGAGCCTTCCTCAGCTTAAATGTTCTCATCTATTATCCTTCTATTAGGATGTTGTAATGGGTCCATTAAATCCTTGATTATGGCTTAAACTCATTACTTAACACTAAACAAAAACAACAAAAACATCTAAATAATTGCAAGTAGGTTAATGATCTTAATCCCACATCATGGTGATTAAGTGTGTGGTGCTTACTTCATACTTAAGGTATTCTCATTACCCCTAATCAGAGGGAAGATGTGATGAGTTTACTAACCCATTGGATTAGGCTTAAGCTCATTAACTTATGACAAACTTCAAAAGCAATAAAAGACTAAAAACACAAAAACAAACAATAATCGTCTCCTCCGGGATTCTTTTCTCATCTCATTCACTCACAAACGAGAACTTGCTTCTTCCGTCTAATGCAAGACAGTTTGCTTCTGAGCCAGACAGGTCATACACTTGAGCATTGACAAGCAAACAGTTCATCAGTCAATTTACCTTTCAGTCTCTTTGGGTCGAACTACGGTGTTCTGAATTCCTCATTGCACGAAAGGATATGTAGGCATAACTTAATAGTTATCGAACAAAAGTCTCTGTATATTCCCCCCTCCTCCAGCATTATTCTTTCAGCCTCATTATCTTGGGCTTTTCACTCCTATTCTTACACTGACACTTCACTCATACACTTCACACTTCTTTTACACTGACACTTGCATCCTTTCCAGCTTTGATATACAAATAGCACTAACATTATCCCTTTAAAACACAAATCTTTTAAGCGTGGATCCCGTCGAGTACGACGAACAATCCGGGTGCTAATACCTTCCCAGGTTGTAACCAACCCCCTTTCTCAGTCTCTCTGGTTCGCGACCGTCTTATCTATCTTTTCTTAGGTCTATGCAGCATTACCTTTCCTTCGGGATAAAAAATGCCTAGCTGGCGACTCTATTCATTCCTTCTCCTTTCGTCGACCGTTCGCATCTGTACCCCTTCTGACCGGGTGTCATTTGGTGGGAGCGACACCTCCCCTGAAGTTTAGTTGGTTTATCCTGTTCTATAAAGTAAACAGGTTCTAAGGGATCTCAATATCATTGATCCTTCACAAGGGTGGTTGTTCAGTAGGCAACTTACTTGTCAACCAAATCCCTCCAAGTTTAGGATCTCAATGAGCGTAGTATCGAGTATCAACCAACTTCAGTCTTCACCAAAGCCGGTTATCTCACTACTTTCTAAAGGCCAAGATGGGATGACTAGGGTTCTAAAAGTCAGTTAGTGTATTGACAACATATGGCAGCCTCATATTATCCTCAACTTACTTAAGGAACATAAGCACCAACCAAGAAGTCACACTAACTATGGCCACCAGATCAACCATATCGGTATACGCCGTACAATTTCCTTGGTCTATTTCCATTTACCTAAGGTACACTAGATCCGGGTTAGGATCTTTCACACATAAATCCCAACAAGTAATATAAAGCAAACAAGGCAAACAATTTAAGTGATCTAATTCCTAAGGGTACCACTCTTTTATTAAGTCCCCAACAGAGTCGCCAGTTTTGTAACACGGTGGGAGAACTGACTTTCTATAAATGTTGCGGATAGCAAGAGTCGCCACCGACTTTTATTTTATCCAAAAGGAAAGGACATAAAAGAACAGGAAAGACCTTAAAAGATTTTGAGTTCGGGGGGTAGGTTATACAAAGGGAAGGTGTTAGCACCCTTTATATCCATGGTTATCCATGGGCTTTTAGTTACTTAGCTCACTTTGAATTGTTTTGAGAAAGGTGTAGTGTGTGATTAGAAACTTTCTAAGTACTTTGTAATGATCCTCGTATGGATGTATATAAAGACTTGTTTTTTGAAAATTTGTTTGAAAAATTAAAGTGTAAAAAGTATTTTGAAATGTGTGAGCAAGTAATTAAGAGGAACCTACCATATATTAAGTCTTTATTGTTCTTATGTTCTTTCAATGGTAAGACTATCCCTATTATTAAGGAATAAGTAGTCATTACCTTGGATGTAATAAGGGACAAGTGTAGGGACATCTGAATATA
Organism: Lathyrus aphaca; assembly: GCA_963966055.1. Taxonomy (NCBI): domain Eukaryota; kingdom Viridiplantae; phylum Streptophyta; class Magnoliopsida; order Fabales; family Fabaceae; genus Lathyrus; species Lathyrus aphaca. Next base: position 258,099,798 of record OZ014525.1, on the reverse strand, counting down.
GGCAACTGCTAGCTGTCTTTAGCAATTCGTAGGGACTTATCATCTTTTATTCGAAGGGACAAGATCATTTATCGTAGGCAACCTCGAAGGGACTTGATCTTATAAACTGAAGGGACTTGATGATATTTGTGAAGGGACTTTGCTTAAGACACCTTACCTGACCTTTTGAAATAGGCAACTGAGAGGCAACCCTAGGAAGTACAAGATGGCGATCAAAGATTGACTTACGTGTGTGCGTGTTCATATTCAAATATTTATCTTATTAATTTTTCTAAATCCATATTAATATCAATTAGGTTATCACTCCCTATTTACTAACCACACAATTTATATTAAGAAATAAAAAGCGAAAAGAAAATTCTAAACTATTACAAGTCTTATGGGCAGATACAAATATAATCGGATAAAAATAAATAATAAGAATAATAAAGTAAATATAATAATAAAGTAAGAATAAGTAATAATAATAAATAAAGCAATAATAATAAGAGAATAAAATAATAATGAAGAAATAATAAGAAGTTAGAATCTTAAAAGAAGTTATTTTAAGTTATATAGGTTAGATTTTTAGATATTATTAGAAAAAATACAAATTCAAATGATTTAGTAATAATAATAATAAAAGCATAATATGTTAAAAATTTATTAATATAGAAATTATAAAATAAAAATAGTTATAAAAAAATTAAGTTAATATTTATTTAGGGTTAGAGAAAATTAGAGTCTTAGGAGAAAGTTAGATTAAAAAATTAATTAAGAAAAAAAAGAATAGTAAATAACCTATTAAGAAAAATATGATATAATTAATAATTAGTAGTTAATTAAAATATGATGGATTTATTATATACAAAATTATCAATTTATCATTTATTTGTTATTAAGCTTTTTTTTAATTTTTATTTAGAAAAGGGTTTATCCTAATTAACTAATAAAACTTATGAAAATAAACAAAACAAAAAAACAAACCTGCAGGAGCCTGGGGTCGAACCCAGTTCTCCAATATTCCACACAAACTCCTTGCCACTGGACCAGCGCACGCCTGGTGATATTGAATAGCTTCATATTATTATATTTTCAACCTGCAAAATAAATGGATTAAAAGCAAAAAAAAACGTCCCAACCAAGGACCGAACCCAAGTTTTATGCCTTAACACGCGTATGCACAACCAACCGAGCCAAGCAGTCATTCTGAAACAATAATGAAACGAATTCATAATAAAATAAATACAAATTCAAAAAAACAGTTTTCGCACCACCCTTCTTCTTCTTCCTCTGGATTCACAGGTTTACCTGCGAATTCTCTTGCGAATTCTTTTGCGAATTTTTCTGCGAATTTTTTATATTAAGAACCTGCGAAAATCGTATCATTCATAATATGTAAAATTTCATCAAATTAAATACATAGGCATGATCCTTGTAACGTATACAGTCCAACCATGGGCTTCAAATACATTTATATGACCTGAATAAAGAACCCCCAAAATCAAGTCAAAACCCTAACAATGGCATTCAACGATTCTGGCCATAAAACTTCAAGAACTCGTGCAGAAACGATCTAAGCATTATCACAAACAACAATATCAGATCAAAATTTGTTAATAATGTGCAAATTAATGAAATCAAAAACAAGAGTTTAAGAACATTGTTTGATTCGGTTTGGGCAATTGGACGCGTTTTAGATGATGTAAATGATGCAATGATGTTCAATGATCACCAAGGAATGCTTTGCCGCCCTTAAATCACCTGAAAAACAACAATACTCAAGAATCTGAATTTGACTTTTTCTTTGATTTTTTGAAAGTTGAAAGTTGTCTTTGGCTGCTCAAAATTCCTCCCCTTGTGTATTGGTCATGTTATGCTTATGTAGTAGAGTCAGATTAGGTCAAAAAAACATATAACTTTTGTGGGCTTTTGGATGACTTGAATTAGAAGAAATCTTCTTGCCAAATTAGTCAAAAAATCAAATATTTTCATGCTATAAGGCCTTAGCACGAATTTGGATAGCATCAAATCAATTTAAATGGTCTTTAAGAGTTTCTAGAAGAAGAATCACTTTTAAATATTGAATTTTCATATTTTATTTTGATTTAAATTGATTTTTAATGAATAAAATCAAAATAAATATAAAATAAATTATAAAAATCTAAATAAATGAGAATTGGGTCGTGCATGATGTCATGGTAAAGATTGGATCACAAAATTGCAAGCCCATTTGGAGAAATTTGGTTTTAAGGCCCTACTTGCTTCATAAACCTCCCAAACATTTCCCAACTTTGCAAAGGCAAAAATCCCTCAATTTTAAGGCTATAAAGGTGTTCTTGGATATTTTGGATAGCTTAGAAAGTCCTCTAACCAACCTCTTTGGTTTCATGTCCATATCCTTTACCATTTTCAAGTTATGCCCTTTGGAAGATGTTGACTTTTTGTTGACTTTTAAAATGACCTATAATGTCTTAGCTCATACCTTCCAAATGAAGCATTTTTAGGCTTGGCTTGTGAGACACAGAGTTGTAGAGAATTCAATTTACTTCAAAATGAGATTTTGATGGAAAATTTCTAATGAAGTATGTGAAAGTTATGGCTGGTCAAAGTTCAGTTGACTTTTCCTATGAAAATCCTAATTTAGAAACTCCTGATTCTTGATGATCTGAAATCTCTTTGATGAATCATGATCAACCCTTGACCAAATGATGAATTTTACTTCATAAACTTGATGTTGGCAAAAATCATGAAGTTTGACTTTGGTTTGACCACAGTTGACCTTGGTTTGACTTTTTAACCACTTTGACTGATTTTTGCATATCTGATCATCTGACTGAGCAAGCCTTTTGGGAAAGCCTTGAAACTTGACAGAGGGATTCTTAAAGATATATAGGATGGTGTGAAGCTCACTTGAAGCCTTGGAAGTCCATTTATCCTGATGAAACTCAAAACCCTAGTTTAGGATGCATTGCTTAGGAGGATTCTTTGTCTGAGGGAATTGTCAAACTTTCTGACTAATTGTGAACCTTGTGAACCTTGTGAACCTCTTGAGATGCCTTGTGAACCTTGTGAACCTTTTGGGATACCTTATTACACAATGTCTTGTCTAGGGGGGGGGGGCAAATTTTGGGATGCAACACCAACACACTAGTAACATCTCTAGATGCGACGAAATGCCCCAAAAAGGCATTTTGGAAGTAGAAGTCTTTGATGTTTGGGGGATTGATTTCATGGGACCATTCCCATCTTCACTTGGTAATAAGTATATACTATTCCCCATTGATTACATTTCAAAATGGATTGAGGGTATATCATTTCTGACAAATGATACGCGAGTAGCCATAAAGCTTTTAAAAAATGTTATCTTCCCAAGATTCGGTGTGCCGAGACTCGTCATAAGTGACGGAGGCTCCCACTTCATATCGAAAATCTTCGATAAACTATTATTAAAGTATGAAGTAAGGAACCACGTAGCAACACCTTACCATCCACAAACTAATGGATAAGTCAAAATATCGAATAAAGAGATAAAGCAAATCTTAGAAAAGACTATCGCTACATCTAGGAAAGATTGGTCAACCAAATTACATGAAGCTTTATGGGCTTATAGAATAGCTTTCAAGAAACCCATCAGAACCACGTCGTTCAAATTAGTCTATGGAAAATCCTGCCACCTGCTGGTAGAAATAGAGCACAAAGCCTATTGGGAGATTAAAACCCTTAACTTCAACTATACTGGCGCAGGTGAAAAATGTATCTTAGACTTGCACAAATTAGAAGAACTGAGACTAGACGCTTATAAAAATGCTCGCATATACAAGGAAAGAACCAAGAGATGGCATGATAAATGCATATCTAGGAAATAATTTAGTGTGGGAGACGTCATACTCCTATTCAACTCAAGACTTAGATTATTTCCTGGAAAATAATGATCTATATGGTCCGGTCCTTTCGAAGTGACTAAGGTTTTATAAGTGGCGCAGTTGAAATAAAAGGCAAATCTAGTGCACCATTTGTAGTAAATGGACGACGTTTAAAACATTATCACTGTGTAGACAATATTGATTTTCAACAGGTCTAAAACTGGCAGAAATGTATACAGAGACCTTAAGATAACCTTTCCCTAAACTATGTCGAGCCCTGACATAAAATGAAGCGTTGTGTGGGAGGCAACCCACGAAATTGTTTTCGTTTTTGTTTTAATCATTTATTTTAATTGAATTTTCGTTTTAGTTTCTTTTTCAAATTTTATTTTCAAATGCGGTAAATTCATTGATTTCTATGTTGATTGCTTTACTATGTGTTTATAGGAATTTTAAAGTTTTTCTACCTTCCTCCTTCTTCTCTGATTTCATTTTGTGCACTAAAAACGAATAACAAAGATAAAATTACTGTGGATTTCAGAGATGGTGCCTAGAGGCACCGCTACGAAGTTTTAGCCCAAAGACCTATGGCCCTAACCAAATTTTCCCATGGACCTACCATGACCGCTCTAGGCATAGGTATTAACATTGAATTCGTGTTTAACCTTATACGATGTGAAGGTTTCGCTACTTAAAAGCTTATGACTTATTACAAACTAACTTTAGAATTCTTGAGCTCACTTGCTTATACCCCTAACTGCGGAAAAGGATTTACCAGAGGAAGGATTACCTTCAGATTGTTCAGATATCCTTGTGAATTTAACATCCGAGAGATAGCTGAACAATTGGGTTTCCCCAATAGTTCTACTATTTTCTCTGAGGCACATGAAGATGTACTTATGGAGGATGAACTTAACCAATTTTGGAGTAGTATCTCAGGACGCCCTGACCATGACTTTTATCTTATGTTATCTACAAATATTCATAACCCGACCATTAGATATTTCCACATGATTCTGGCATATACCCTCTTTGGAAAAGATTATAGTGACAACAATGTCTCTAGAGATGAGCTCCTTATAATGTTTTGTGTGTTTAAATCCTAGCATGTTAACGAAGCTACCTTCATGTTTGCGAATTTCTGTAAGATTCTGTGATCTGAGCACCAACAAATTCTATTAGGTGGCATGGTTACTAAAATAGCTAATGCAATGGGATTTAGAACCCTCCTTTCTCAGGTAAACCCTCTAGGAGACTATAAACCTATGAATATCACATTCTATTTCAATATGGAAATGCTTAGAGAACGTGGACCACATCATTTCCAACTCCTGATCAACAATGTAATTGTTCGTCACTTTACTCTCCCTGACCATGAGCGCACAAGTATGCATAACCATCACAACTGGCTTTATGATTTGGATGAACCACTATATGAACCTGAAGACGCTTGGTCCGAAGTAGAAATAGATCCAAAAACACCTCCTCACTACTATGATCTAGATTATCCCGAAGACCTGATTGAAGAAGAAAATCCCACTCCTGCTGCCATTAATACATAATCCACCATAGAGAATTTTCATACGGAACTGACCAAAACGCACAACGAGCTTCACACCCTGCGCATCGATGTTATCACTCTACGAGATATGGCCATCGAGCAATTTGACCACCTGAGCCAAGCCATAGAATCAATCCGAAAAAACTGAGGCTAGTTATTAACACCGACATTTATCAGCATTTTATCGCATTTTAGTTTATTTCAATTTTTCAATATTTCAGTTTTTCAATTCAGTTTGCAATTTTTCATTATTAGCTATTGTTGGTTACTTTTGAATTTGAATAAAAATATCACATTTTGCCTCTGCTACTTAGTATGCCTCTGATTTAATTTACCTAGTAGCAGTATTTGATTTTGTCAGTATTATTATTGTACTTAATTTGATTCTGTTATATTGTGTTCAACAAAAGTAATATTATCTGATATGCCAATGTTGTTATATACTGCTACTGTAATATGCAATTTTATAAAAATGTATTACATAAAGTTTATTTGAACACGCCTTTAATGAAAGGAAGATACCAAGAGGATCTGATTGTTACACCATCCACATATGTGTGACAATCGTCACAGACTTTAAGGGCATGAAGCCCGTCTTACCTGTGAGACGACTGTCTCAATTTCCAGATGACCGTCAGGCATGTGAAACAGTTGTCACAATGATAATCCCTGTAACTTCTCTGATAACCGTTACAACACCATTGCAACCCCACTTCCTCCTTCCTCTTTCAATGTTCCACTCACCCTCCATTATTTATAACTGTCCCATATTCTCATTTACTCACACCACAAACTCATTAACTTCCATTTTCACATTATCCTCTATAAATTACAACAATGTTTCGTTCTTATTCCATAAACTTTTATTTTCATTTTCTTATCACAAAACCTTCAACCTCTGTGAAAAAATGGAAAACCCACGACCCGATCCCGACCATTCTTTGATCACCTTCTGTGACGAAGAAGTCGGTGACCTTCAACGAGAAAAGTAACTCTCTTTCTACCAACGCTCCATAGAAGTGACAAGATACGTCGATGAAACCTGTCTCCAACAACTTGGACTTCTGGAAGGTGTCTCGTGGTTGCTCACCAACACGGGCTTAACTAAGATTTACACAAATAATAGCCCGACGTATGAAGCTCTGATGTTGGAATTCCTGAGTTCAGTTGCTTACAACACACCAAACGATGACAATAAGTTTCTAACCAACTCTTCCACGTTAAGGATGTTTAGCGACGAATATTCCGTACCGCAAGAAAGATTTAGCGAATGGTTCAGTTTCCATCATGGCACCAACGTTCATTATCTCCTTCCTGGTCATGCAAATTAGCAAGTCAATGCTTTTGAGCTTTGGCAACATCTGACCAGTGCTCTACTGACAAGTTGGGATGACCTTTATGCTTCCTACATCCACAACCCTGCCATCCATTATTTTCAACGAGTTCTGAGCCACACCGTCTTCAGAAGGTACAACAACCACAAGGTCAATCAGAAAGAGCTCTTTCTCCTTCAATGTGCTTTCCAACCTATGCCTTCAAACCCAGTTGCCTTCATGTTGTCCAATATCTAATTAGCCTATGTCAGAGGAAAAACTCCATTCTATTTGGGAGGGATCATTACCGATATTGCACTCAAGCTCGATTTAGGAGATCGTCTCGCCGACTTACCCTTCTTACTGGCTCTTTTCCTCGACATATATTATTGTTGAAACGCACATATAGTCAAGCAAAGGAAAGATGGTAGGTATAACCTGATGATTAAGAATAGAGTAGTCAGAAGCATCATAATGCCTTGCCATACCCGGACGCACGCTCAGCGCCATGAAAATTGGTTTTTCGATTTAAATGCTCCATCGCCCGATGTTGTTGCACCAGCAGAACCACCACACAATGTATTTGAAGAGATGGAACAACTATAACAAGAAGAACCTGAACAACCACTAGCCGTTGACTTTGCTAGAACTTCCTCCAGACGCAATCATAGAAGTGAAAGAGGACCTATAATAAATGATATTCTTATGATGATTATCCAGAGGAACGAGTTGGATGCCCAGAGGGATGAGCGATACCAGACTCAGTATACAGAGATGATGACTCTCATGGGTCAGATCCAGTTGGAGCAAACAAACCAAGGAGCAAGGATAATAGGAGCCATAGGAGGACTAGGTTCTTTGACTCAGCAGGTACAGGAGCTGCATGATTATATCCATCATGTTGGTATACCAGTTCATGTAGCACAACATGACAAAGAAATCTTCGAGGCCAAGCACGAGGGCAAGGACCACAATAGTTTCTTTACTTCTCTTATATTTTTCCTTTTTCTTTTGTAGTTTTCCTTTGTCTCGCAACATTAAGGACAATGTCCGAGATAGTGTGGGAGAGATGTAATTAGTATTTCCCTTTTTGTACCTTTCATTTGAGTAAACCAAGTTATTAATGAAAGTATTTTCGGTTATTCGACTCCCTCTATATTTTTTTTTAGTTATAACAAAAAAATTCCAATAGAATACACTCACTTGACATACCCTACGAGTATATAGGTTGATAGGCTATGTTATAAAGATGAGAAAAGACTTAACAAGACGGATACAGTCTTGACACCTTATAACCTAAGATATACGATATCAGTTTGAATACCTTTTATACCGAGATCTAAAGCTTTAGTTCTAAATTAGCCCATAGTAGTTTATTTTAGCAGTCAGCACCGCCTTAAGCACAAGCTACATGGAGAGCCAATGCAAATAAGTGATTGATACTTAAAGTGCCAAATAGAAGGAAAAAAATTAGAAAGAATTAAGCATATCAATGATAAAATGGTTAAGTTGCACCAAATCTAAAGGATTTAAAAACTTGCGAAAAGGCAAAGAAAAGTCTGATGTTAGTTGGTTCAGAGGTATCTGGTTCCGAACTCGGTAGGGTGAACTACGGTTCGATCCCCCACAACTTGCACTCAATACCTATAAAGGGTTACCACACTCGTGTACCAGACCCCACGTTCGAAAAGATCAAATTCACCAATAGGCTACTCCACTATGTGCGTGTAAAGGTAAAAAGCTTAATGTGATTGCGTCAGAATGAAAACGGGTGAAATAGAAACAAGAGTGTTAGGTTGAGCTATAATAGAATGATTCAGACTGGTTTGTATAAGGGATTTATGAGAATATATCTTGCTTTCATGTCGTTAGTGTATCTTTGATGTTCGAGTTACTTCCGGTTTTTTTAGAAAAATGTTGCACGACCATGTATGGTTAGGTAATGTGTCTTCTGTTTGTGTTTGACGTATATTTTCAAAATATTATTGATCATTTGCTTGAGGACAAACAAAGATTCAAGTGTAGGAGAGTTTGATAAAACGTTTTTATATCGATTATTTAGCGTAGTTTCCGATTAGTTATGTTATCGTTTTTCGTAATTTACATGATATTTTACAAGGTATTTGTGTGTTTTTGCAGGTATTCTAATTTATAAGACTTGTAGAAGAAAGGAGATAAAATGAGGAAGAAATGAAGTATATATCAGAAGAAACAAGACAGATACCAGAAAAACCAAGGTTCTGCATTTTGAAGCCAAAACGCCCGTCACATGGCCATGACGTCCGTCACAGAATGACTAAGTAGGACGATCGTCCTACATCTATGACGTCTGTCACAGGTCATAAACCCAGAATTTAAAATGCGCCACTTAGTCAATCTATAAAGAGTGTCGTTGCATAATTTCCTCGTTCAACTCAGTCTCAGTCAATGCAACCATATCAAAGCCCATCAACTTTATTTCCTGAATTTTCTCAATAATAGTCGTACATCAGAAGCTATAAATAGAAGCCAAAGCAAAATTACAAAGAGAGCTTCAACCTAGACCTTATTTTGCCGTTTTGTATTCGGAGCCAATTTTGATTTTATTTTGTTATGTTCAGAGCTTTGTTTTATTTTATTTTTTCTGCATTAATTTTCGTTTTCGTTTTCGTACCTTTACCTAATTCGTAATAGCTTCGTACATCGGAAAACTATTGCACCTTTTATTGTTTCAAGCCACTTCCTTCTAGTTTTATTTTCCGCAAGAGGTTTACTACGCCAAGACTGTACTACTGTTCAGGTTTATTATTGAATTAATAAAATTTGTCTTTATTTTTATTGTCATGTTTTACGCCATTGTTTACTGCCTTTATTTATTTATACTTGTTTTAATTAATATGTCTGGCTAAAACACTTAATCGGTATGTAATTGATTAACCAGAATAGATTCGATAGATCTAGGTTAAAATCATAAACAAACTTATTTTCTGGTTTCGATTTCTTAATTTAAAATCAACTTTTATTACGAAAGTAAAAAAGGTAACAAGGTTAGGATTAAAACCACGAGAGTGTGAGGTTTTAACCGGATAGCTGAAATCGAATATTAGTTTTAAATACAACAAAAGCGTTTTAAGGCTAATTAGAATATATAGGTTTCCAAAAAATTACTTTTAATTCAATTTGATATAGCGAGAGCGCTTAATCTGACTTAGAAGTATAATTATAGGCAAGACCACGAAAGTGTAAGTTGATGACTTTTAAACCGATATTTTTTACAAAACGATATTTTGACATATATTTATAAGTCAATAAATTATTGAATCCATGAAAGCATATTAATTACGTACCGATATCTTATCATAATCTAATTTAATTAAAATTTCTAATTTCCTGTTTCGTTTAAACTAAAACATCACTTGCCTTAGCTAAACATTGTAACACTTGAAAGCATTAGTTTGATTATCAAGTCTCCGTGGGATCGATATCTTTATTACTACGCGATTAGACTGTATACTTGCAGTTAGTACCCGTAAGACTCAGAAAGTCGCGATCAATAAACACAAGGTTCGTGGCTCCATTTTCCTTCATTGCGTAGGTAAGCAGGAGGAAAAATCAAGCACTTGTTTTTGGACTGTCTTTTTGCCAAGAAGATTTGGTGCTGGTTCTACGTAATGATTAATATAAACAAACCTCCCTCAACCTTGGCGGTCTCTTTGTGCTAACAGATCAGATTAGTGCTTCTTTGTTCTTAAAGTTGTCATCACATTCATCATTCACAATCTTTGGGAAACTCAATAACCAGACCAGATTCAGGAACTTAAAGCTTAACTTCTCTTATTCCATCCAAAAAATATTAAAATTCATGTTCTTCTGGTCAGTAACAACTTCAACTCTACCTCCTCTTCCTCTCTAGACGACTTCAAGGTCATCAAAGCTTTCAAAATTAACATCAAACCTCCCAAAGCTCCTAAAATCGTAGAACATTTACACATTTTTTGTGTGCTAATAGACAAACTTACATCTTATATCTATAGAGAAAAGAACACTTTGGTAGTTTTTTTTAGCTAATCTAGGTTTTTAATTGACATCTCTAACCATTTTTTTAAGTTCATTCCTTTAAACACAAGGAAGGATTTTGTCCATAATAGACTCGACTCACCCTATTTTTTGATTCACAAACTTTGGATGGATTTAGGGATTGTCCCTCTCTTTTTAATATTTTCTCTTTCAATATATAAATCCTTTATTAAAAAAAATTAAAATTAAATTTAAAAAATTTGGATTCCAATCATCTCTCCCATATTAGTAAAATCCCATATTGTAAGAATATTAGCTTACCTTTTATAGATAGATACTACGACTGACTGTCTAACAAAAAATCTTATAGATTGATACGGGTTGGAAAAAGACAAGAACACGAGCTCAGAACAAAGATGAAACACTCACTTTTCCATATATTCAAGAATCTGTCAAATGATCCTTTCGAGGTTCCTCAAAGATAAACCAGAATTGAAGAAATAATTCAAAAATCTCTTTTCATGCCTCAACTTTCATCCCAGCTACCAGTCATTGATTTTGCACTACTCTTGGATCGGAAACAAAGATGAACTTTCCAAACTCGACACAGCATGCAAGGAGTGGGGATTCTTTCATGTACGTAACAAAATTCTGACTGAACTAATGAAATATTTTACTTCTATCTATACCATTATATAATTGAAACTATGAACTTCAATTATTTTTTACAGATCGTGAATCTGGCGTAGAGATTGACCTGATGCGGAGAATGAAGGATGCAGCTGAGTTTTTCGAATCTCCGATAGAGAAAAAGATCAAGTATGCAATGCTGTCAGGTGGTTTAGAAGGTTATGGTCATGCTCCAGTTGATTGGTCTGATCGTGTTAACTTAACCATTTATCCTACCCGGTTCAGGCAGCTTCAGTTTTGGCATGAGGATTTGAAGTAGGTATTCTTGTTATATTATTATGTCGCGGTATCTCGGTTTATCTCATAGGATTATTTATCAGGGTTATAATAGAGGCGTATTCAAGTGAAATTAGACGAGTCGGCGAGCAAGTTATAAAATCTGTGTCATTGCTTTTGGGGTTGGAGGAACATGTTCTTCTTGGACTACATAAAGAATTATGCAAAGGTTTACGTGCGAACTATTACCCTCCTTGTAATGCGCCTGAGAATGTGATTGGTTTGAGTTCACATTGTGATATAAGGACCCTTATAGTAGGAATGCAAGATGATAATGCAACGGGAACGCAAATTCGATACAAAGGAGGTTGGATACCAATTAAAACAATACCGGGTGCTTTACTTATCAATGTTGGGGATGTAATAGAGGTAGGTACTTATTCATTTCTTTAGTGAATTTCTTACAAAACATATTAGAGTCACTTTTCTGTTTCATCTTCGTTTTGTAATCATGACAGATATGGAGCAATGGGAGATACAAGAGTGTGGAACACAGAGTACTGACGAATAAGAACAAAAGAAGGATTACTTTTTATCGTTTTTGTATCCTCGTGATGATGCTGAGATCGGACCGTTTGAGAATTTGATAGATGATCAAAATCCCAAGATGTACCAGGAAATCACGTATGGAGAGTATTTCGCGCATGTTCGGGAAAAGAAGTCAGCAGGAAAAACACATGTGAGGGCGACAAAGATAATTGAAGTTAGCAGGAAAAACATAATGAATAAAGTTGTGCCTATTTAATTAGTACTAAACTAGTTCTTGTCACTGAGATTTAGATCTTGTTAATTCACGTGGCTACCATGTGATCCAAAGTTTTGGCGTAAAAGAAGGAAGATTGCATTAGCAATTTTATGCTCCTTTGATCTTTGAAATTGAAGCTGTTATCACATGAGATACTTTGGCAATTTAGTGAATTTCCATGACTAAATTGATTTGTAAAATATGACAATTTAAGAAATAAAGTTTCTTTCAAGGGTGAAGTTATTGATGTGTGGGACTGTTAAATCATATTAAGTCTTTGTAGCTTATAAGGCATGGAGGTTTTTTCTTTTGCATCCTCCAAATTAGGGATGGAAAAAATGGGTCTGCCCCGTTGCATATGTCCGTTTTTGCCCGCGCTTTTTCGCAGGATAGACCAAGATTCTAGACCCTCACCTTCTAACATGTTCGCCCAGTTCTATCCTGTATTTATTTTGTTGGCTTTTGCGGACATGAACCTTAACAAGATTTTTTTTAGTTTTAGCCTTTAAGAGTGCAAGGCCTGTATGTCCACCTCACATTCATTTTTTTTGGGGCAGATCAAGATTTTAGACTCGCACTTTCACCTCGTTTTTATTTTTTGGCGAGACGGATCTAAACGGAGTAGAGATGCCCGTTTGCCAAGCCTGCTCAAAACCATACTATAACCCACAAAATATGTTTGCAATTTGCAATATATTTTGCTTTCTTGATATGAGGCAACTTTGTCCATATCCTAGCTTACCTAAGCAATTAAAGTTTATTTCATTTGGAATCTCCAAAACATAGGTTCGATAGAACCAAAACAATTACATGAAAATACTACCAAAGTTTGTAATTTCTCTTTGGATTGACTAGGCAGAGGCATATTTACTCTTAGAGAATTTCAAGAATAAGATTCCCTCAACTAACAAACACACAAAAAAAACTATATAAATGTAGTGACCCTTTCAAACCTCTCAAAGCTAACATCTACACCAAACAAACAAAAGATGAGTGTCAACATAGACGAAGCACCGATTTTTGCTCCATCTTTACCGGTACCAAATGTTCAAGAAATGGTGAAGATGAATCCTTTTCAAGTTCCTATAAGATACATGAGGAATCAAGAAGAAATGGAGAAAGAAAATTACAAGCCTCACCTTTCTTCTGAGATACCAGTCATTGATTTATCACTGCTTTCAAATGGGAATATAGAGGAGATGCAGAAACTTGACATAGCATGCAAGGAATGGGGCTTCTTTCAGGTAGTTCCTCGAATGCAAAATAACTTATAACTAATAATCATCGCGTGTTGCTTAAAATTTCAAATATATTACTATGCAGATAGTGAATCACGGTGTGCAAAAAGAGCTTTTGCAAAACATGAAAAATGTCGCATATGAGTTTTTCAAACTTCCTATAGAAGAGAAGAACAAGTATGAAATGCTCTCAAATGATGTACATGGTTATGGACACGCGTATGTTGTTTCCGAAGACCAGACACTTGATTGGACAGATACACTCTTCTTACTCATTTATCCCGACCGCTTCAGAAAACTTCAGTTTTGGCCTAGAACGCCGCTGGAATTCAAGTATACAGTTTGTACAATTTCAATCTTGAATGGTCTTTGTACATGTTGTTATTTTGATAGACTTTGTGTTGTGATGCAGGGAGATAACGGAGGCTTATTCGAGTGAAGTGAAACGAGTAGGTCATGAACTTCTGAGTTCTTTGTCTGATATAATGGGGTTGGAGAAGCATGTTCTTGTTGGACTGCATAAAGAAGTACTTCAAGGTTTACGTGCGAACTATTACCCTCCTTGTAATACACCTGAGGAAGTTCTAGGTTTGAGTCCACACTCTGATTCAAGCACCATTACTTTACTTATGCAAGATGATGATGTGCCTGGGCTGGAAATTCGACACAAAGGAAATTGGGTACCGGTTACTCCTATATCCGATGCTCTAGTTGTCAATGTCGGAGATGTGATAGAGGTAAATATTTTTGGTCTTAATCATCTGGTTCCAAAGAAAACGGCTAGTTCAGAGCTTAGTCGAGAGAAGATCAAACTTAAAGTATCAACGTATACAGCCCTACGACCGTAGGATGAAAGTAGGCATGTTAGGTGTCTGCATCTGACATAGTTTTGTGTCTCGAGTCTTGACACAAATGCATCTAGTTATATTCATTACACGTGTTTAAATGTTTGTGTCTGTGTCGTGTTTGATATATCAGTAGTAATGTGATCTTTTTTGTGATGTGAATAGATATGGAGTAACGGAAAATACAAGAGTGTAGAACATAGAGCATTGACAAATAAGAACAAGAAAAGGACATCTTATGCGACATTTTTGTTCCCTCGAGATGATGTCGAGGTTGAGCCATTTGATCATATGATTGATGCTCAAAACCCCAAGATGTACCAGAAAGTTATGTATGGAGATTATTTGAGGCAGTCTCTAAAGAGAAAAATGGAGGGAAAAGCACACACTGATGTGGCAAAGCTAAAGGAACAGGTTATAGAGGAATAACAAATTTAAGAAAATGTCATGTTTGAGAAAAAAAAGGAAGTTAAATTCATATGTAAATGAGACACTTTCATTTTCTAAAAAAATAAAATCCGAGATTTGATTTGCTTGTACTGTGACGTCACAAACTTCATTATTACATGAGTTGTTAAATGGTGTTTTGCTTCATACATTTGAGATGTTCTGGTTGTGTTTTTAGAATTTGTAAAGTGAAATGGAAATTTTGGTGTGTAAAGAAAGGGAACATCTTTCTTTTCGTATCATTCTTTAAATATACATATTACACTGCAAGGAATAAGGGATGAGTTTTGTTTAAGTAAATTGTGACAAGCTTGCAAATTATTCAAGACCAATAATACATGCATACCCGTCCTCTCTCTCACCTTGTTACTTATTTTGTCATTATATACTAGACCTGTTTGTTTTGATTTTTTTAAAAAAATGATTTTTATAGTGTAGTATAATTTTGTTTAAAATTTTCTTACAAAGAAATTTTTAATAAAAGCTTCAAATAAAAATTTGGTTTGAATAGTTATTTTTGAAATGTTATTTTAGATATTTTATCATTTTATTGAAAAAAAATTGGATATCAAAATTTCAAAAAATCACTTAATTTTGAAGCTATTTCAAATAGATTTTCATAAAAAACATTTTTGAAATATAACTTTTTGAAAAAATTACGATTTCGACTATCTTTTGAGCTTCAATAATGTGTGTTTATGTTATAGGATGTCAAAATTAATATTTCATTTTAGAAAACACGAATATAAAAAACATGTAATATTTTAAAAAACGATTTTGTAAAATCTATTTTTGAAAAACGATTTTGTAAAATCTATTTTTAAAAATACAAGGGAAAAAAATCCATTTTTTAAAGATGAAACAAACATGCCCATTATGTACGGACAAAGATGATCATTTTGTGGTTATTTGATTTTGTTGTGTGCATCTATGCTTCAGAAGCATATTTTTGGAGATGCATGAATTTAATGTAAATAGATATAGGATGAGTTTCAGATTAAATTTTGGTTAAAAAATGGGATGAGACTCACTTTATGACATGTTTTTGTGTGAAAAATATGCGTCTGAAAATCTAAAGCGCATTTTTTATTTTCATAAGGTGTTTTTCCACTTAGTGTTGAATGTAATTCAACATTAAAGTTAGTTCATTTGTATTTGAATTTAGTTTGTATTTCATTTGAGTTGAAATTTAGGTGAATCTATATAAACTCAAATGAAAGTGAATTTGTAGTAGAATGTAACACATTTTCTAAAAGAGAGAAAGTGAAAGTTAGTTTCTCTCTCTCTCTCTCTCTCTCTCTCTCTCTCTCTCTCTCTCTCCATTCACAGGTAAACACGAGTGTAGTGAGGTATGTGATTGATTTCTTTTCTGAAATTCGCATTGAATTGAAGTTCGAAATCGAGGAGAATCACAGATCTTGATTCTAAAGGTTCAGAAAATACGAGTGTTGGTCAAAACTGAGTGATTTGCACTAGAACGAAGATGAACGATGGAAACGCGGAAGAAGGATCAAAATGTGTTGTTTTATATCCATTAATGTTTGGACACGAAGGTGTTTGATAAAATTATTGATTCAAAGTAGGCGAATGTGACTTGAGATACACTTGTACATTATTATGATGGTGACACATCAGTGAAGAAGGTCAAGTTGCAGTCCCTATGCAAGCAATATGAGAATCTCATCATGAAGAACAATGAGAAAGTTCCTGATTAGTTCTCCAGAGTGATTGTGGTCACAAATGATATGAAGTCTTGTGGAGAAATGATTTATGAACAAGTAATCATTGAAAAGATAGTGAAATCACTTACTCCTCAGTTTGATTACACAGTTGTAGCCATAAAACATTCTAAAGACACTAGCATCATGATAATTGAAGAGCTTCAGAGTAGTTTAGAGGCACAAGAGTTGCGTATGACTGAAAGAAACTCTGAAAAACAGTTAGAACAAGCTCTAAAAGCTTAGACTCTGAAAGCTTCTTATGGTAACAAGAATTAGAAGCGAGCATGGTTATAGAACAAAAAGAAGTACGGTGGTGGTGTTTATAAGTCAGAACTCTTCCATCACAATAAGAAATTGTGAGACATGGCATGAATTTTAATGTGTCAAAAACTTGGCATGATTGAAAGTATAAGTGGCTCTCAAGGAAAATGGAAGAAATAGCATTTTTGGGAAAATGAACTGAATGAGCCGACTCATTCAGTGTGGTTGGTGCCCAAAACACACGGGTACCAACAGGCTGCCTGAGGCAACATTTTGGCCGACTCATGGGTATGGATGAGCCGACTCAAACTCCTTCATGAGCCGATTCATCAAAATATTTTTCTTCTCATTTCTTGCGGGTCTCAACATGTTGACTATCTGTGATTTTAGGCCGACTCACCGGGCAATTTGAGCCGGCTCATTTTGTGATTTGAGTCGACTCATTACTGTGTTGTCTTATTTTTTCATTTAATTTTCCTTTCTATTTTCATGCATTCACTAACCAATATAAATAGCTGGTTTTATTTCTTTTTTGAGGTTAATAAGAAAAGTGAAAGATATACACACATCTTTCTTCATTTTCTTCCTTCTTGCATCCATCAACAATCACACACAACAATCTTTGTTGATTAAGGTGCTTGCTTCGAAGATAACGTTCAATCATGAATTAGTGTTTCAGATTGGGTCTAGAGTGTGTGGGTTTTTCTTGGAAAAATCTGAAGGGTTTTCTCCTCCAAGATCATTGAAGGTTTGGGGGTTTTGCACATAACTATCGTTTGTAGATTCAGCCGAGTGAGGTAGATTGAAGATCAAGTGGGTCGTTCTTTCATATCACGGTAGAAGGAGGATTGCGAAGATCTTTGTGGGTTCACAAGTGTTGAAGAAACTCATCCGTGATCAAAGTTTGGAGGATCGTGAATCCTTGCAAGAAGGGAGCAATTAATCAGAGGCTTTCTCGACACGCGTGGAAGACTTGATTCTACTTTGGATCAAGGGACAAGAAGAAGATTTGACAGCATATTCAACACGGTTTGGTTTGTTGGTTCATCTATTTTTCTTCTTGTAAAACAATTGCAATTTAATAAAATTGCCCAATTTGATTGTGAATTGGGGGAAGAGTACTTCGAGCAAGGACGACGAAGGAACTGCCTAAACAAATTCCTTGTGTTCTTTACGTTTCTCGTATTTTACTTTTGCTCATCTTTATTTTGTGTGCTGTAAATTTCTGGTGTATTAAAGTAGTGCAATCAAGGTGTTTGATAAATTTCCACACTTAAAAGTGATAACTATATTGTGTAAAATTCTGCACTACTTGATACAACAAAATTACTTTGGTTTTTGCACTCCAAGTATTTGGTAAAAAGCTTAACCACACAAAATCAATTTGCTTGTGCTTATTTTCTTCTCTATATCATTGTTACGGATTGTTTCATCAAGTGTTGATTTATCAAGTGAATCATTTGTGAAATATTAATTCTTCTAGTCATCATTCAAATTCCTATTGGTTTAAGCGCATATCCGATCTTCGGTGACTTCAATTTTAATTAGACGATTTTCCGAGAAACTTCCACAATACATTTTCAATTATTTTTTGAAAAGTAATTTTTGAAAAAGGGATCTATTCAACCCCCCCTTTTAGATCCGCGTTATCGTCTAACAGAAATATCAGAATATTCAGAAGGGAAAGGATAAGATTGATAAAAGGAAGGTTTGATGCTACAGTTGCAACAAGTTTGAACATTTTGTTGTTGATTGCTGGTCAAACAAGGTTAGCAAACGTGAAGAATCCAACATAACAAGAGCATATTCTGATGATGAACTTGTGTTATTAATGGTATATGAAAATGTAGGTGGATCAATGGTAGACTGGTGGTATATGGACATTCACCTAACTAGAAATAAGAAATGGATGGTTGGTTTTGACTCTGGTAAAAGGACAAAGATCAGATGTGTTGATGATGAGTATCTGACTTGATCAGGAGGAACCTTCCATGTAATACCCCATATTTTATTTAAAACTCTGAACAATATTAATTAGTAATAATATTATTCCGTAATACTCTAAGAAATTTTAATGGAACCAAATAGAGTAATCAGCGGGATATTATTTTATTAATTGATATTAGCTGACTCAGAGGTTTTATAAAATATCGGATTAAGAGACATTTTCGGATATTCTCTAATTTTGACCTATTGGTAAAAATATAAGCTTTTATATTTTTATATATATAGAAAGATTATGAGAGGAAGAGAAAGTTGGTAAGAAAGAAGAAAAGAAGGAAAAAGAGAAGAGAAGAAGAAGAGAGAAAAACCTTTAAAGCTCCAATTCCTCATTCGCGATCATCCGTCCGTCGAATCAACTCAATCTTTCCGCCAATCTTCATCTCTCGAGGTGGGTTCTTAGTTAGAAACTTTTATCTTTGATTTTGGTTGAGTTTTAGAGATTTTGTGGTTAGGGCTAGATTGGAAAATCTAAGAAAAATCAGAAGTTTAACGGTTAAAACTCGATTAAAATCTACCTAAAATACTCATATGATGATAATGGATATGTTTGATTATGTCTTGTTGCATTGGTTGATGTTTGGGGATGTTTGGGTGTGGAAAGAGTGTTTTCCCGTAAGGCTGGAACTTCCTGAACTGGTGTAGCTCGCTCAGCGAGCATACTTCGCTCAGCGAAATTTCCAGGGCGATTTTCGCTCAGCGAGAAGGAGCTCGCTCAGCGAGACCTGTAGGTTCCAACCTTGGTTTATATTTCGTAACTTATGATCCAGGTATCCGTTTTTAGTGTTCCACATATCGTTTCGAAGCTAATGATGAAATCTATATTTTGAGATCAAGAAATGTTGGTTCCTCCCGACTTTTACCTGACTATTCGATTAAAAGGTAACGAAACATAATTATGGAATTGAGAGTTAAAGATAAGGAATTGGTGAGACTTGTGAGACACCTAGGAGTTCGTAGACTAATAAGAATCAAGGATCGCGCTTGATTGTGTTCCCCTTTGTTAGCTTGAGGTGGGTATTACATTGAGTCTCACGGGAAGCGAGAGTTAGCTTGAGGTGGGTATTACATTGAGTCCCACAGGAAGCGAGAGTTAGCTTGGGGTGGGTATTACATTGAGTCCCACAGGAAGCGAGAGTTAGCTTGAGGTGGGTGTTACATTGAGTCCCACGGGAAGCGAGAGTTAGCTTGAGGTGGGTATTACACTGAGTCCCACGGGAAGCGAGAGTTAGCTTGACGTGGGTATTACATTGAGTCCCACGGGAAGCGAGAGTTAACTTGAGATGGATATTTCATTGAGTCCCATGAGAAGTCTAGTGGTTCATACTTGAGGTGGGTGTTCCACTGAGTCCCACGGGAAGTCTTGTACGATGTATTATTAGGTTGTTTTGTTTCGACTTGTTTATTTTTGAGAGGAACCTTGTACTCGTAGAATTTTTATGCTTGACCCTTAGAGCCGAGAGAACTCTAAGATAGGGAACCCACTGAGATGTTTTATCTCAGCCTATGTTGATGTTGTTATTTCAGGTACTTCAGGTTCCGCTAAGAGTAAGGATAAGGCGACTTGATTATCCTTACTAGTTGATGGCTTAGTCTTCCGTTGTGGATTTTTGAGATCTTCGGATCTAGTTCTTAGAGCTTTTTGTAGTTGAACATCTTGTATTATTTTATAGCCTTGTTTAGTACCTTATGTTGTAGTGGCTATATTTATACAATGTATTTCTAAGAACTTATTTGTATTTCAGTACCAAATTATTAATATTATATATGAAAAATATGCTTCATGTATGTCTTTTGTATATGGTTATACAGTTGGTATCAGAGCAGGTTGTATCCTCGACCTAGCCTTGAAATATTATAAGTGTTTCCTTCCGTTCATACACGTTGACTTGCGATATGACTAAATGTTATGTTTTTGGTATTGAGCCTGATCAACTTAATCCTGTTTTGATGACATTTAGGAATTATGGCTGGTAGACGTGGAACTCATGCTCGACCCAGTGTCACTCCTCCCGTAGCGATCAAGCAGGTAGCGATGGGAATGCTCCTATGTTCCAATTTATGCAGCAGATGCAGCAATATCAGCACCAATTCATGCAAGAAATGATGCATCAGATGAGTGGGGGCCTTCACCCTCACGTGGTTGCTCCTGGAGCTGTGGGAGGAATATTTAGAGACTTCTTCCGCATGAACCCCCAAGAGTTTCATGGCGGATTGGATCTGGTTAAGGATCGCGAATGGGTGACTGGAGTAGAGAGGATATTCCAGATTGTGATTTGTAGTGAAGAAGACAAGGTGACTTTTGCGTCACATTTACTAAAGGGTCCTGCTGCTAGGTGGTGGGAGAGTGCTTCCAATTTGATGATGGTGCAAGAGATTCCGAGGGTATGACATCAATTTAAGATGGTTTTTATGGATAAGTATTTCCTGAGTTCCTTGAGGACACAAAAGAAGTTCGAATTTCAACAATTGAGGCAAGGGAGCATGACTGTGGCTAGTTATGCTGAGAAGTTTGAGATCATGGCGGCCTACTCTAGGCAGGCTATGTATGCTCCTGATGAAAAGTGGAAAATTGACCAGTTCTTGTTTGGGATAAGGGCCGAACTCTCGCATAGTGTCTCTCAAAGGGATTTCACTACCTACTCTGAGATGTTGAGAAAATGCTATGTTGCAGAACATAGTTTGATGAAAGTGCAGTCAGAAGCAAGTGCCAGAAGGGCGGTTCAAGGAGATAGGGGAGAGCTAGTCAATCTTTTAGGCCGAGGCCTCAACCCTTCAAGGGGAAACAGGTGTCGAGTCCTAGATACAGTGCTCCTCCTTCTTGCTCCCGATGCCATAAGAATCATTTTGGTAGATACAATTTGGGTGCCTGGGTTTGTTTCCTTTGTCAGAGAGAAGGACATTTTGCTAGAGATTGTCCCCAGAAGAAGGACCAAGTGCAAGCAAGAGTTTATACTATGGATTCTAGGAAGGCGAAGGGCGACAATTCCTTGATTGCGGGTAATTGTCTTGTTAACAATCATCCTTGTCTTGTTTTATTTGACTGTGGAGCTACGCATTCTTTTAAATCTACTAGTTGTGCGAAGCGACTTGGGTTGCGACTATTTCCTTTGTCTCCTCCAATGGTGGTTACTACCGCTATGGATGAAACTGTCGAGACGCCGCTTAAGTGTGAGAACTGTACGTTGTCCGTGGATGGTAGAATCTTTCAGATTGACCTCATTTGTTTGCCCCTTAAGAAAATTGATGTTATCTTGGGAATGGACTGGTTGTCTACTAATTCTGTGTTTATTGGATGTGAAGAAGAGTTGATCCTCATTCCCTCTGTTGAAGCGCCTCCGAAAGATGTTTTGACAACGATCTTAGAAGGTACGGTTGGAATGGTAAATTTTCTATTTGAACAAGAGAAATATATTTTGCTAGTCCTTACTAATGAGGAGAGTAATGACCAGCAAGTTTTGAACATTCCGATAGTTTGTGAATTTCCCGATGTTTTTCCAGAAGATGTCACTTCCTTACCTCCGGTGAGGGAAGTTGAGTTCTCAGTCGACCTGATACCGGGAACAGCTCCTATATCCGTTTCCCCTTATCGGATGGCTCCGCTCGAGTTGAAGGAGTTGAAGGATCAATTGGAAGATTTGATGGAAAAGCATTTTGTAAGACCTAGTGTCTCACCGTGGGGAGCTCCGATGTTGTTGGTAAAGAAAAAGGATGGTGGTATGAGGTTGTGCATCGATTATCGAAAGTTGAACAAGGTTACAATCAAGAATAAATACCCCTTACCAAGGATAGACGACCTTCTAGATCAATTGAAAGGAGCCTGCGTGTTCTCAAAGATTGATCTGAGATCGGGCTATCACTAGATTCGTGTGAAGAGTTCTGATGTTCCGAAGACTGCGTTCAGAACCCGTTATGGTCATTACGAATTCTTAGTGATGCCTTTCGGTGTGGCGAATGCTCCAGCTGTTTTTATGGATTACATGAACCTGATATTTCAGAGTTATTTGGATAAATTTGTGGTGATCTTTCTCGATGACATTCTTATCTATTCTCGTACTCCGTAAGAGCATGGGGAACATCTAAGGATTGTCATATCGATACTGCAGGGAAAGAAACTTTTTGCTAAATTTAGTAAGTGTGAGTTTTGGATGTCAGAAGTCAAGTTCCTTGGACATGTTATATCCCAGGGAGGTGTAGTTGTAGACCCATCCAAGATAGAAGCTGTAATTAATTGGGAGAGACCGAAGAATGTTACCGAAGTGAGAATCTTCCTAGGTTTGGCAGGTTACTACAAAAGGTTTATTAAAGGTTTTTCTCAGATGGCATTACCGTTAACTAAGCTCACTAGGAAGGACTTCGCTTATGAATGGGACTCCAGTTGTGAGAAAAGTTTCGTGTGGTTGAAGGAGAAATTGACAACTGCTCCAGTCTTGATTATTCCCGATCCTAACAAATCTTATGAAGTGTTTTGCGATGCTTCAAAGATGGATTTAGGAGGTGTTCTCATGCAAGAAGGTCAGGTGGTGGCATATGCTTCCAGACAGTTGAGAGTTCATGAGAAGAATTATCCTACGCATGATTTGGAATTAGCGGCCGTGGTGTTTACCTTGAAAGTGTGGCGGCACTATTTGTATGGTGTGCGTTTTAAGATGTTTAGTGATCATAAGAGTTTGAAGTACCTCTTTGATCAAAAGGAACTGAATATAAGACAGAGGAGATGGATGGAGTATTTAAAGGATTATGATCTTGAGTTGAAGTATCACCCCGGAAAAGCGAACAAAGTGGTAGATTCCTTAAGTAGAAAAGTGATTCATAGTGCCGAATTGATGGTATTGGAGTATGCATTGTTAGAAAAGTTTCGGGATCTTAATCTTCAGTTTTTTTGGACTCCGAATGGTGTAATCATGGGAAACTTGAATATTAATTCCACCTTGAGGAATGATATTCAACAAGCGCAAGTTTTGGATGAGAAGTTGCAAGGACTGTTACTCCAACCGGGTTTCGTGAGAGCATTAGATGGGATCATCCTATTTAATCAAAGAATTTTCATTCCGAATGATGATGTGTTAAACTGAAAGATTCTGGAAGAAGCACATAAAGGTTCTTTTATGATACATCCGGGTTCTTCGAAGATGTATCAAGATTTGAAGAGGGAGTATTGGTGGTCCGGGATGAAAAAGGACATTGCGTTATTTGTGTCAGAATGTGCGGTGTGTCAGCAAGTGAAGATTGAGCACTAAAGGCCAAGTGGATTGTTACAACCTTTGGACATCCCAATTTGGAAATGGGATAGTATCTCTATGGACTTTGCAGTAGGTTTACCGAGTACTCAGTGTGTCTATGACTCTGTTTGGGTGATTGTGGACCGACTAACGAAATCTGCACATTTCTTAGCCGTGAAGACTACTGAAATTCTGTGATCAGGTATGAGATGTTCCAACACTTGACAGATTTAACCAAAACTTAAAGTGCAAGAAAATTAAACAACACAGTAGTTTGTTAACCCAGTTCAGTGTATAACCACACTTACATCTGGAGGCTACCAAGCCAGGAGGAAATCCACTATAAGTAATATTAATTCTAGACTTAAACAACCCAGTTTAATCTTTCACTTAATATCTACCCAATGCAATTTCTACCTAAGACACAACTTAGATATGAGTACCAACTCACTCCCCCTCAATCACACAGTGATCTTGTTTACAAGTTTAATAAAATTGAAGACATTCTTCAAACAATACAGCTTGATCTTACTTCACAGTTTCAATCAAGTCACAAATGCACTTATGCTTAAAAGCTCATAAAGTGGTACAATAAAAACAACCTGCTATTTAAAACACAATACCCTATTTTGTCTTCTGAAATTCGTGCTCAATTCTGAGGTATTCTGTTGTTTAAATAGGTGTCTGTAATTTGGGCTTTCTGTAGGTTAATCCAGCCCTAAAACGCATGCAGCTTCCACCTTGAATTAGGGTTTGTTACTTCCTAGATTCTAGGTGATTTAGTTCTTCTGATTATGCTGAAGTTTCATAACAACTCTCCCTACAGATGCGCCTTGTTCTGTTTTTGTCCATCCATAATTAATTCCAGATAACTTTCCTTAAATATCTCAGATCAGTTAGTTATTAATTAATTCTGGTAGCAGGTTTGAGATGTCTCAACATCTGTTGGGACATCCTGAAAAACTGAATTTAAATCATTTACACAATGTCCCAACATCTGGTGTGACATCCTGAATTAAGTTCTTATACTCTGTTTGATAATGTCCCAACATCTGATAGGACATTCTGAACTGAATTCAATATTTCTTGTTGGTCAAAAATTCTGCCAATTCTAAACATCTACAAACTCCCCCTTTGGCTAATTTTTTGCTAACATCCTTTTCTGATTTTCAGAGTGCAGCAGAAGTTCTTTTATCAGAGTATAGAATTTCTTTTTTGTTGAATCATGTGTGAGATTACTCCCCCTCAAACATTCATGTGTTCAGTCTTGTTGCAACAGAAATATTTTACAGATTTAGTTCAGAAGCAAACAGAGATTTTTCATTCATAATCAAACAGCATTATACATTGTTGTTGTTGATGTTCTCCCCCTTGTTAGACATAAATTTAGGGCCAAAGAGACTAACTTAAAAATACAATGCAGAAGCTGTCATTACATAATCCTCACATACAATTATCACTTAGATTCCTCACATTCAGTTTCTTCATCTTCCTCAGTCTCCTCATCAGAAGAAGCAACTTTCTGATCACTTTCACTCTCCAGCCTTTGGATAATCTCCTCAAGCTTCTGCTTCCTTGCTTCAAGTTCTTTGCAAGTGCTCTTCAGTTCAGCAATAAATGCAGCTTTGGAGATTGGTGACTTAGCAGTTGAAGGACCAGCAAATGTCCCAGAGGGTGCTTCAACATCAGCTGCATGATGACTCAGGAACAGCTTGTAGTGGAAGGCCAGAGGGCTTTCTCTCTTGCACATTATGTCCTTTTCAGTGAGGATTCCAGGGTACTGACTAAGCACTATTCCACACAACAAAGAAGGGAAGGCAATTGGAAGCTTTGTTGCAGATGAGCTAGCATGCTTCAAAGTCTGATCAAAGATGTAGGTTCCATAATCCAGCTTAGTTTGAGTGCCCACAGCATAAATAAACCTGCCCAGGCCAGTGGATATTGAGGATGTATGATTGGTAGGTACCCAATTTGCTGTACCAATCCTGTTTAGCATGGCATATTTCCTTGTCAGCATGCTCACTGAGAGCTTTCCTTTTACTGGCCAAGCTTTGACCTGGTTAGCAGTGATAACCTTGCAGACCTGGTTATCTGTCTTCCCTAACTCATTTGGACCATCAGATTCTCTTCCAAGGTATTGGTTGATGACCTGAGGAGAGAATTCTACACACCTGCCTCTAACAAATACTTTTCTAAATTCAGCAGACTTACCATTGGCACAATCTTCTTGAAGATTGACTATGAATTCCTTGACAAGTAGCTCATAGCAGGGAGAGAGATTGGAGACAGTTTTGAAGAGGCCAGCAGCAGATATGAGATCAATTAACTCTGTGCACTCAAGTGCATTACTGCTCAGCTCTCTTTCAAGTGCTACCCTTCTTTGATAGATAAACTTCCATCTGTTCACACTTGAAACATGATGAAAGGAGATGTTGTCCAAGGGAGCTTCTGGAACAGCAGTTGATCCCCTTGAGGGTGCTGATTTCTTCTTTGCAGGAGATGTTGGGACATCTGCTTCAACATCTGAATCTGAAGGAGTGACAGCTTTCCTCTTTTGTGTTTGGACTTTGCTCCATTGTTTTGTAGGACCAAAGACAGCTTTAGCTTTGTCCTTCTTTGGGGTGGCTTGCATCTTCTCAGGAATTGCATGTCCTGCTTGCATCTTTTCTTTCCTAGTCCTGAGCCTTTTGGCTATTCTAGGTTTTATAGAGGCAATGATTTCTGTATCAGAATCATGCTCTAGGTTCACAACAGGAGGAGATTGAGTAGTCTCCTCTTCAGCCGGTGGATCAACAGAGATGTGCTCTTCAGTTGAGGCCTTGGTCTGGTCCTCAGATGCTTCTTCATCACTATCATTTGAGGCCTTTTTCTGATCCTCATATGTTTCAACAGCAGCATCAGATGAGGCCTTTTGCTGGTCCTCAGATGTTTCAACATCTATTGGGACATCCTGTTGAGCAGGAGTGTCCTTTGCAGCCTGAGGTTGTTGATCTTCTTGTGGAGCTGGCATGGTGCTCAGAGGGATAGAAATGCCACTAACCACTCTTTGTTCAGAAAGAATCCTGTTTACCAACTCCTTTATGGAATCATCCACATATTCAGATGATTTTGGAGGTATGTTTGCTGGTGAAGGAATGCCTTTGGATTTGCTGCAAACTTGATCTTTTGTTCTTTTTGGAGTTCTTGGCTTTTTAGCATGAGGAACACTTCCTCTGATCTCGTCCATTGGAGTTGAATCCATGGGTACCACAGAAATGGGGGTTGCATGAACCACATCTTCCTTGTTGAGGATTTCTTCAGGAATGTTAGGGTTTTGAGACATTTTCAAAGAAGGTGGATGAAGAGTTTTAGGGTTGATGATTTCTGAAGAACAGTTAGAGAATGCAAGTCGTTTTTGAGAGTATGATGAGAATATGGATAGCTGGAAGCAAGCTGATATAATAAAAGTAGCCGTTACTTTGAGACTTTTTAGGAGAGGAATACTCAAGGTCCTTGACCAGACTGGTGTTGCCATCTGGTGCTTATGCCACACAATGTCATATGACATGTTGGCACATCTCCATAACTGCTAAATTTCACATAAACAGATTCCCAATTTGCCCCTTAGATTTTCAAATTGAGTAGCATCCAAGGCTTTGGTAAATATATCATCCAACTGTAGATTTGTAGCTACATGTTCCAGTGAAATCACTTTTTCTTCTACAAGATCTCTGATGAAATGATGTCTGATATCAATATGCTTGGTCCTGCTATGTTGGATAGGATTCTTTGATATGTTAATTGCACTTAAGTTGTCACAGTACAATGTCATGACATCTTGTGGGACATTGTACTCAGTGAGCATTTGCTTCATCCAAACCAACTGAGAACAACTGCTTCCAGCTGCTATATATTCAGCTTCAGCTGTAGATAAGGATACACAATTTTGTTTCTTACTGAACCAAGAAATCAAATTGTTTCCTAGAAAGAAACATCCTCCTGAAGTGCTTTTTCTGTCATCAGCACTTCTAGCCCAATCAGCATCACAGAAGCCAGTGAGAATTGGTTTGCATCCATGAAAGTACATTATGCCATAGTCACAAGTACCATTAACATATTTCAGAATTCTCTTGACTTGATTAAGATGACTGACTTTTGGATCAGCTTGATATCTTGCACATACACCTACTGCAAATGCTATGTCTGGTCTGCTAGCAGTCAGATATAACAAGCTTCCAATCATGCTTCTGTACATGCTTTGATCTACATTCTCACCCTTTTCATCTTTAGTCAGCTTTAAATGTGTGGGGGCAGGAGTTCTCTTATGAGTAGCACTGTCCATCCCAAATTTCTTGACTATGTTCTTAGCATACTTACTTTGGGAAATGAACATGGAGTCTTCCATTTGCTTTATTTGCAGTCCAAGAAAGTAGGTTAATTCTCCTACTAAGCTCATTTCAAATTCAGATTCCATTTGGTTGACAAAATGTTTAACCATCCTGTCTGACATCCCACCAAAGACAATGTCATCTACATATATTTGAGCAATCATGACATTTCCCTCTTCATCTTTAACAAACAAAGTTTTGTCAATTCCACCTTTCCTGTACCCTTGCTTGATAAGAAAAGTAGTCAGCCTTTCATACCATGCTCTTGGAGCTTGCTTCAGACCATAAAGGGCCTTCTTTAGTTTGTATACATGATTTGGACAACTTGGATCAACAAATCCTTTAGGCTGTTCTACATATACCTCTTCATTAAGATAACCATTTAAAAAGGCACTTTTCACATCCATTTGAAATAGCTTGAACTTTAAGATACAAGCAATTCCCAAAAGTAGTCTGATTGATTCAAGCCTTGCTACTGGTGCAAAGGTTTCATCAAAGTCTACTCCTTCAATTTGTGTGTATCCTTGAGCTACAAGTCTAGCTTTGTTCTTTGTAACAACTCCTTGCTCATTTGACTTGTTTTTATACACCCATTTAGTTCCAATCACATTTATGTCATCAGGTCTAGGAACAAGGTTCCACACTTCATTCCTTGTGAATTGACCTAATTCCTCTTGCATAGCACAAATCCAGTATTCATCAGTAAGAGCTTCCTTGATGTTTTTAGGTTCTATTTTAGAAACAAAATAGGAACCTGAAATCACTTCTCTTGATCTAGTGCTTACACCTCTGTTGGGATCACCAATTATCAAATCTTTGGGATGATCCTTCTGGATTCTGATGGAGGGAGGTTTACTG
Source organism: Lathyrus aphaca (assembly GCA_963966055.1). Classification (NCBI taxonomy): domain Eukaryota; kingdom Viridiplantae; phylum Streptophyta; class Magnoliopsida; order Fabales; family Fabaceae; genus Lathyrus; species Lathyrus aphaca. The sequence continues at coordinate 258,070,412 of OZ014525.1, read as the reverse complement.
GATTGTTCTGTCCTTGCATTAGTTTGAGTGAAGTCAGAATGATCACTCTTTTCTTCAGCTTCAGTCTTGATATCAACAGATGTTCCAACATCTTCTGGGACATCTGTAGGAGCATCATCAATTATCACATTTATGGACTCCATGATAACCTTGGTTCTAGAATTAAATACTCTATATGCCCTGCTGTTTATAGAGTATCCAAGAAAAATCCCTTCATCACTTTTAGGATCCATTTTTCTTCTTTGCTCCCTATCTGCCAGAATATAACAGTTACTTCCAAACACATGGAAGTACTTAACTGTGGGTTTTCTACCCTTCCAGACTTCATAGATTGTGGACAAAGTTCCTTTCCTTAGAGTAACTCTGTTATGGATGTAACAAGTTGTGTTCATAGCTTCAGCCCAGAAGTACAAAGATAACTTTTTAGCATGGATCATAGCTCTTGCTGATTCTTGAATAGTTCTATTCTTCCTCTCAACAATCCCATTCTGTTGAGGAGTGATTGGTGAAGAATATTCATGATTGATTCCCTCTGAAGAACAGAAATCTAAGAATTTTTGGTTCTCAAATTCTTTTCCATGATCACTTCTTATTCTGATCACACAGCTGGCTTTTTCCCTTTGTATTCTTTGGCATAAGTCTTTGAATACATCAAATACATCAGACTTTTCTTTGATGAAATTTATCCATGTATACCTTGAAAAGTCATCAACCACCACATAGGCATACCTCTTGCCACCAAGGCTCTCAACCTGCATAGGTCCTATAAGATCCATATGCAATAGTTCCAAAACTTTGGAAGTTGTCAGATGTTGGAGCTTTGGATGGGACATCTTGGTTTGCTTGCCTATTTGACATTCACCACATATTTTGCCATCATCAATCTTCAGTTTAGGAATACCTCTTACAGCATCCATAGATATTATCTTCTTTATGCCTCTGAAATGAAGATGACCTAGTCTTTGGTGCCATAGTTTCACTTCTTCTTCTTTAGCTAAAGAGCAAGTTGAAGTGAGACTGAAGTCTTGAGATTCCCACATGTAACAGTTGTCTTTAGATCTGGCTCCTCTCATGACAACCTCTTGTTCTTTGTTAGTCACTATGCATTCAATTTTGGTAAAGTTTACACTGTACCCTTGATCACATAATTGACTTATGCTGATCAGGTTAGCAGTTAAACCTTTAACTAGCAGCACATCATCTAGTCTTGGAACATCTTGACAGTCCAAGGTCCCAACTCCCTTGATTTCTCCTTTAGCTCCATCTCCAAAGGTTACATATCTGGATGAATGTGACTTTAAGTCTACTAGCAGATTCTTCAATCCAGTCATGTGTCTTGAACATCCACTGTCAAAGTACCAGTCTTCTTTAGCTGATACTCTTAGTGATGTATGTGCTATATATGCAACACTTTTCTTTGACCATTTGAGTTGAGATTTCTTTTGATGCCTCTGCCCTGTGTATTGTTCATCAGTAGATCTCCAATATTGTTTGTTGATCTTGTTCTTGGGTATGTAGCTTTGATCAGCCTGAAGGCTAGCTTTTGGTCTCCATACCTTCTTGATGACCTCTGTCTTCTGCTTAGGAGGTTGCTGATTTCTTTGATGTCTATGCAACACTTTCTTGGTAACTTCTATTTTCTGCTTAGAAGGTTGCTGATACATCTGATTTGGATATCCATGCAACTTATAGCAATGAGGTTTGATATGTCCAAATCTTCCACAATGATGACATCTCCATCTTTGATACTTCTTCTTCATTTTGTTCTTTTCAGAATGATGAGACATCTGTTGGAACATTATGTTTGACTTTGTGTTCTTTTCCTGATGTTGAAGCATCTGTTGGGACATCTTGTTTGACTATATGGACTTTGAAGTAGTTTTGCTAGAGCTAGCTTCATCCTTATGAACTTTGTTAAAACCCAGTCCACTTTTATCCCCTGAATGCTTATTGTTGTTGAGAATAACATCCAGTGTACTTGAGCTACTGTTCAGCATTCTAACAGATTTGGACATGTGTTCCAACTTGGAGTTGAGAAGACTTACTTCACTTTTCAAGGTGTCAATGATCTCTTGATCACTTGCTTTTTCATCTTCTAGTGCCTCATTCTGCTTCTTTAGCTTTATAACCTCACTGCATATTTCAGTGCTTCTTTTGTATAGATCTTTGTATGCTTGCTCAAGTTCTTCAAAAGTAAGCTCCCCATCACTGGATTCACTTTCAGATTCACATAATCCAGCTAGAGCAGTGATATGCTTAGCTGATTCTTCTTCTGAATCACCTCCTGAGTCTTCATCAGACCAGGTTACAGAGAGTCCTTTCTTTTGCCTTTTTAAGTAGGTAGGACATTCATTCCTGATGTGTCCATATCCTTCACATCCATGGCATTTAATTCCTTTTTCTTGACTGGTCTTTTCAGCATAATTTGACCTTCTGTTAGCATCATAAGGTCTTTTGTTCTCAGAAGAGTTTGTGTATCTTCCACTGGGTTTGGATTTTCCTTCCATCCCTCTGAGAATCTTTTTGAATTGTCTTCCAAGCATAGCAATGTTGTCTGATAAGCTTTCACCAGTTTCTGATTTATCATCTTCTTCTTCATCAGTATTTGTCACCAAGGCTATGCTTTTGTTCTTCTTTACATTTGTGTCATTCATTCCCATCTCAAATGTTTGAAGGGAACCAATGAGCTCTTCAACTTTCATTGTGCATATGTCTTGAGCTTCTTCTATTGCTGTGACTTTCATGTCAAATCTTTTTGGAAAAGATCTGAGAATCTTTCTTACAAGCTTTTCATCAGTCATCTTTTCTCCCAAGGCTCCAGAAGTATTGGCTATATCTAAGATGTTCATGTAGAATTCATGAATTGACTCATCTTCCTTCATTCTCAAGTTTTCAAACTTGGTGGTGAGAAGTTGAAGTCTTGACATTTTTACCTTTGATGTTCCTTCATGAGTTGTTTTGAGAGTGTCCCAAACATCTTTGGCCAGCTCACAGTGATGCACAAGTCTAAAGATGTTTCTATCAATGCCATTGAATAAAGCATTTAAGGCCTTGGAGTTGCCTAGTGCTGAATCTTCTTCCTCCTTACTCCATTCTTCTTCAAGTTTCAACACTTTTGATCCATCTTTGGTGTCTTGGACAGGATGTTCCCATCCAGTGTTGACTGCTCTCCAGGCCCTGTTGTCAAGTGATCTTAAGAATGCAATCATTCTTGGCTTCCAGTAGTCATAATTAGATCCATCCAGTATAGGTGGTCTATTTACTGATCCTATATCTCTGTCCATGTTTCTAGAATTTGTATTCCCTAGATCTCACCCAGTATAAACAGGCAGGGTGCCTGCTCTGATGCCAATTGAAATTCTGTGATCAGGTATGAGATGTCCTATGAGATGTTCCAACACTTGACAGATTTAACCAAAACTTAAAGTGCAAGAAAATTAAACAACACAGTAGTTTGTTAACCCAGTTCAGTGTATAACCACACTTACATCTGGAGGCTACCAAGCCAGGAGGAAATCCACTATAAGTAATATTAATTCTAGACTTAAACAACCCAGTTTAATCTTCCACTTAATATCTACCCAATGCAATTTCTACCTAAGACACAACTTAGATATGAGTACCAACTCACTCCCCCTCAATCACACAGTGATCTTGTTTACAAGTTTAATAAAATTGAAGACATTCTTCAAACAATACAGCTTGATCTTACTTCACAGTTTCAATCAAGTCACAAATGCACTTATGCTTAAAAGCTCATAAAGTGGTACAATAAAAACAACCTGCTATTTAAAACACAACACCCTATTTTGTCTTCTGAAATTCGTGCTCAATTCTGAGGTATTCTGTTGTTTAAATAGGTGTCTGTAATTTGGGCTTTCTGTAGGTTAATCCAGCTCTAAAACGCATGCAGCTTCCACCTTGAATTAGGGTTTGTTACTTCCTAGATTCTAGGTGATTTAGTTCTTCTGATTATGCTGAAGTTTCATAACAACTCTCCCTACAGATGCGCCTTGTTCTGTTTTTGTCCATCCATAATTAATTCCAGATAACTTTCCTTAAATATCTCAGATCAGTTAGTTATTAATTAATTCTGGTAGCAGGTTTGAGATGTCTCAACATCTGTTGGGACATCCTGAAAAACTGAACTTAAATCATTTACACAATGTCCCAACATCTGGTGTGACATCCTGAATTAAGTTCTTATACTCTATTTGATAATGTCCCAACATCTGATAGGACATTCTGAACTGAATTCAATATTTCTTGTTGGTCAAAAATTCTGCCAATTCTAAACATCTACAACTACATATAAGACAAGTCAGCTTGCAAGGTTGTTTATTGCTGAAATTCTAAGATTGCACGGTGTCCTGTTCAGTATTGTATCGGATAGAGATCCGAAGTTCACTTCGAGATTTTGGAAGGTGTTCCAACAAGCCATGGGTACGAATCTGCGTTTGAGTACTTCTAATCATCCTCAAACGGATGGTCAGACGGAACGTACGATTCAAACGATGGAGGATATGTTGAGAGCATGTGTTTTAGATAGTAGAGGAAATTGGAAAGAACTTTTGCCGTTGATCGAATTTTCGTACAACAATAGTTACCATGCAAGCATCGGTATGGCTCCGTATGAGGCTTTGTACGGAAGAAGGTGTAGAACACCGCTGTGTTGGTCGGAAGTGGGTGAAGATAGGTGTAAACACCCCAAATTGACCCTCACTAAGTTTACACCATGGCTTGTGATCTTTCATATTTGCATTGGTTCAATCATATCATGTCATTGCATTTTTGCTTCACTGCATTAGTTCAAATTCATCTGCATCTAGGGTTTGTGATCTGAGCAATCCAAAGATTCATCTGAGCCACTCCAAAGGCCATCAATCATTCCAAGAGGGTCCATGTATGTTCAATCATCACATTATATCCTCCAAATATCAAGGAAGTCAAAGAATCACAAGAACTTGCAAAGCATGGAAGCAGAGCCAGGGTTTAACTGCACAGATGACCTGAAATTAGGGTTTTGGTTTCAGAGGCCATAACTCCAATTTTTTTGGTCATTCTTGTTTCTATTGGTCTAAATATGCTATAAGGATCATGTATACCAAGTTTGATGAAGAAATTCATTGTGGAAGTCATCTGATCACTAGATAACTTCTTGAGCAAGTTAGAGCAAAATCAGGGCATCTGAGGCCCCCACCCATGGAACCAAAATGGATTTTTTTTATCAAATTGAGGTCATATGATCTTTATTTGATCATTGAAGTGTTTAGAAGTTCACAAAATTGAAGAAAAGTGAGCTAAACCAAAAGTTGCCAAAAATGGAAATGACTTGTAATGTAAACGTTCCATTTTGGGAAAGTTTTTCAACCTCCTCTTTCTCAACCAAAAATGCTTCAAATGAAAAATTGTTGGTCATGAAAGTTGTAGATTAGATCATTCCATTTTCAAAAAGTACAAGAACAAGATCTAATTCATTTTGGAACTCAAGATATGGCTTGTCAAAGTTGGCAAAAATCCCATAATTTTCAAGAATGCACCAAAAGGGATTCTTTGCAAAACCACTTGCCAAGGCTTTTTGTGACTTCAAACACACTTCAATGTATCATAACATCATAATGTATTGCCTTTAGATCATAATTGCCCAAAGAATTGCAAGATTATATGCCTTGAACATCAAGATTTCTCAAAGGGGCCAAAACTTCACATAATTGCAAAACACCCCATAATTTTGCTTCAACTTGCTGAATTGCCTCAAGATTGATTTTGTGGACATCCTTGATCTCAGCTGCACATGGACATGCCAAAAATCCACCTGCATCCTTGCCCATACCTCAAGTACAAGAAATGTTGACTTTGTGCAAATTCACCCATACCAATCACAACAGTCCACCACCCACTCTCTGCCCAATCCAGACACTACAAGCATGCCTCAAAGATCATTTTTCATAGCACACACAAGCTGAAACCTCCAAGAACTCAGCATTGCCAAAAACACTCCCTCTTGCATTTTCCTTCGAAACGCCCAGCTCACTCACTCAATATTCAAACCAATTCCACCATTCATCTCAAAATCATCCACTGATCACAAACCACCCATTAAAACAGCCAAAAACACCTCATACATCAAACACGGTTTCTGACCAGTTGGATTGCTACCACTTAAACCAGCCAGTCTCAAAGCTTTCCAAGCATTGCAACTTCTTCAGGGAGGTCATTAGAGCCATTTTGCACCAAGGAAGTGGCCAGAAAGCTCAAGTGTGAAAAGCTTCATCTCAGGTAGTCATCTGAATTCATTTTTCCAGAACTCGTATTTTATGTTCCATTAAGAAAAAGCATGCTTCACTGATCACACTGAGCTTTGAATTTTCGAAAATGGTGTAGAAATGAGTATGTACTGATTGTCTGAAATTTTTGCCATTTTTATGTTTCTCTTCGAATCTTAGGATTGAGCCATAAGAAATTTGTTTTGAGGGTGGATTTGGATTCAGGGAGGTGAGAGGAGTTAATCTGGAGCTTTAGAGCTCCAGAAATAACCTAGGGAGAAAGTTGGAGATTTTCAGGTGAGGGTGTCACCGGAGAAGACGACCGGAGCTCTTCTCCGGTGACCTGAAAGTAATTAGTTTGTTAATTAGGGTTAGGGCTTCTTTTAAATTTGGACCCTTGGATTTCCATCTCCCGCGCATGTTGTGTGGCTGAGATCTTTTCATTAGTTTTAATTATGGATTAAAGAATTAATTAATTAGGGTTAATGAAATTTGAATACTGGCCATAGGATCTGGCGCGCAGTCAACCCAAGAAACCCCCAAATTCAATCTCAGCCCTTCACTGCGTTTACTTCTTTTTATTTTATTTTTTATTTCAATTTTTCTTATTTGTTTTGTACATTTTATTAAAAATAGTTAGAAAATTCCAAAAATAATTTTATTCTGCATTTTTATTTCAAATAATTTTCTTAACCCAAAAATATTTTTATTCTTATTTTTCACATTAAAAAATCATTTTTAAAACATTTAAGTGTTTATTTTAATTAATTAATGAGAATTAATTAATTAAAATATCATTTAGGTTTCTAAAAATCCCAAAAAAATTCACATTGCATCTTTAAACATTTAGAAACATTATCATACCATCCACACAAATTTCTTTTAGGTTTTGAACCACCTTTGATAATTTTCTTGAATTTAGGGTTCATAAAATTCACATTTTAGAACCCTAACTTCAAGAATTATTTTCTGCCTAACCAAGAATGGTATGATAATGGTTCTTTTTGCATTGATCTTCATTTAACATGTAGTTTCTAGAATAATTTGTCATAAATTTCTTCTGCATTTTTGATTTGATTTGCATTTTTTCCCTTTAGGTGCCTTAAAACCCTAGATAACTTAGAAAAATCATAACTTCCTTAGGGTTAAGAGTTAGGTCTCCTCCTTTGGGGTGTGATATCATATAGGTTTAGGGATCCTTTTATTGGATTTTCAATTTTTTATCTTGTCATTTGCTTCTGTTTTTGAGTTTTGTATCTCATGTTGTATGAAAACCCAAATTTCTCATCCTCCTTTGCATACATCTTGCATAAGCATTCATATAAGAGCTTGCCATGACATTTCATGCATCCAAATGACTTCTAAGACATCATAGGACACATTAGACTCATGCTTGATCATTTCCTCATCCATTTTCCATGTTATGCATTCATTACATTCCATGAACATTCATGAACTTTCATGCTTCTTTCATGCTTCATTTGCATTCTCATCACTTGTATTATCATCCATTGCACTTGACATACATTTTTATCATCTCTTAGCATCATTTGCATCATGAACATGCTTCTGGTTTTGGTTTTCATCCTTGCATACATTTCATTTTCATTTCATTTCTCCTTTTGCTAACTTTTCAGGTGGTAAGAACTTTGAGAAGTGAATTTTCCTTCACTTCTCACAATCTCTTCTCATCTCTCTTATGCATTCATTGCTGAATTTTACTTTTTCTTTAGTGTGAGCTTGCTCATTCATGTTCCTCCTTCACCTTCTTTCTTCAAGTGACTTATCTTCTTAAGTGAAGTAAGTTAACTTGTTTCTTCTACTTCTCCTTCTTTCTTCTGCTTCTTCCTTGGTGGCTTATTCTTGAAGATCTCTTGCAAGCCTCATAAACCCTAGGAACACCCAAGCATGATAACAATTAGGGTTTTGATTAGTCCCCCATTAGTTTTACCTTTGTGTCATCTTTTGTGTCTCTTTTCTCATCTCATAATCAGGGACTAAACCTTTAAGGTTTTAAGGCTTTGTGATTAAGGGTATGCCTGCATCTTTCTCTTAGGATGGAGTGTATAACTTTAATCCTAAGTGTTAAACCTTTAATGTGTTTAAATCTCTTAATCAATCCATCTAATAATCACTAAGACAATAGCTTGTAACTTGGGCCTTGCATTAGGGTTCTAATTCTTCCTTAATTGGTTAAGAAGGACTAACCCTAGTGTTAATGGACAAGTCCCCCTCAAGTTGTCTTCCAAACCATATAATCCACTTCTTAATCCTACCTTTAACTAAAATCCACTTTATAAAGGCTTTGTTTTGTCATGAGGTTAATCCCTAATCATGGATTAAGTTGAGGTATCTTCCTCAGCTTAAATGTTCTCATCTATCATCCTTCTATTAGGATGGTGTAATGGGTCCATTAAATCCCTGATTATGGCTTAAACTCATTACTTAACACCAAACAAAAACTCCAAAAACATTTAAATAATTACAAGTAGGTTAATGATCTTAATCTTACATCATGGTGATTAAGTGTGAGGTGCTTACTTCATACTTAAGGTATTCTCATTACCCCTGATCAGAGGGATGATGTGATGAGTTTACTAACCCTTGGTTCAGGCTTAAGCTTATTATCTTATGACAAATACCAAAAAGCAATTAAAGATTGAAAACACAAAAACAAACAATAATCGTCTCCTCCGGGATTCGTTTCTCACCTCATTCACTCACAAACGAGAACTCGCTTCTTCCGTCTAATGCAAGACAATTAGCACCTGAGCCATACAGGTCATACACTTGAGCATAGACAAGTAAGCAGTTCATCAGTCAAATTATCTTTCAGTCTCTTTGAGTCGAACTACGGTGTTCTGAATTCCTCATTGCACGAGAGGATACGTAGGCATAACTTAACTGTTATCGAACAAAAGTCTCTATCTCTCCCCCCCTCTTCCAGCATTATTCTTTAAGCCTCATTCCTGAGCATTTCATTTCACATACCTTTTGCACTAACACCTGTACATTCTTTTCTAGCTTTTGTACACAGATAACACTGACACTACCTCTTTAAACAAAAACTTTCAAGCGTGGATCCCGTCGAATACGACGAACAATCTGGGTGCTAATACCTTCCCAGGTTGTAACCAACCCCCTTTCTCAGTTTATCTGGTTCGCGACCGTCTTATCCATCTCTTTCTAGGTTTATGCAGCATTACCTTTCCTTCGGGATAAAAATGCCTAGCTGGCGACTCTTTTCATTTCATCCTCATGTTCTCCTCTCGCCGACCGTTCGCGATTGTACCCCATCTGACCCGGTGTCTTTTGGCGGGAGCGACAGCTTGGCGACTCTGCTGGGGAACCTTATATTGCAACCAGGGTTTCTGGTTCTTTTTGTGGGTTCCTCCTAGCGCTTGTTTTATTTGTGTTTAGGGGGTGTTATGTGCTGACTGTGTTTATTTATTTTCTTTATTTATTGCTTTATGGGCAGCTTTATTTACTGTTTTCTTTACAGTTCTTTTTCTTATACATCATACTGTCATTATCATTGTTGGATCTGGCTTCTGTTTTGGTGGGTGGGGTTTCACTAAGTGATTAAGGTCCTATACCTGGGACCTGAGTGACACCTAGGCTAGAGTGGTTCATATTCTTTCCCATTTGTAGACACCCCAAATTTGCCCTCTGGCTTTTGTATCTTTTTCAGCTTCTCGTTTGCATATCATACGCATTTTTGCATACCATTTGCATAAGCTTCTGAGGCATGGGATCAGTTTTCGTCAGGACTAGGGTCTCGTGCATTATTTACAGATTATCAGAGAATTCAAGGTTTTTGGCTATGCAGCCATTAGTGGCATCATCCTCTCTTTGTTCCTGTCACTAAATTAGGGTTTATTTCCCTGATTTAGCGGAAGTCAAGGATTCCACGTTTGAAAGGACTATTTGCTATACATCTGGGCTGTCATCAATTCAGTGGTTGATTTATCGAACAGTGCATGTTCAAGTCAAGTTGTGTTGTGTACTGGATTTATCAAATTATCAAGTTGTGATTCATGAGAGGTTTGGTTCAGGAAATTAGACTGTCAGTTATTCTATACTTCTTTTGTGGATTTATTTTTATTTTTTATTATTTTTATTAATTTTGTTTTAAGTCCAATTTAAGTTTAGGTTTTAGAATTAGTGTTAATCTTATTAACCTTTGTTTAGATTTCACCATAACTAATTGCTTGTTTTATTTTTTTATTAAGATAGTTTAATTTGGTTTCTTTTTATTATCATTATAGTTTTATTATTTAGAGTTTATATTTATTTTAGATAATTTTTGATAAGCTTTTTATTTAGGATGGTTTATTGACTTCATGACATTTTAATTAGTATTCTATTTTTTTGTTTAGTCTTCATTTCTAAGAAAGTACATAGTTCAACTTCAATCATCTCCTTAATATACATTTCTATACCAACCAAATACTTGGCCCCTACAATAACAACACATAGCTGAGCCTTTACCAGTCTATTCTACACACTAGCCTCATCACTCAATTTTCCAGCCTTTTCACAAGCCAATCCGTACACCCATCACAACATCAGCCGCACCAGCCACCATCTTGCAGCAAAAAAACACACACACAGTACACCCTTAGCACATAAAACCTGGCCCCACACAGAAATTCATCCACACACAATGTCACACAATAATACACGCTTGCCTCCTTCACAATTTTCTTCAACAACAATACCCTTCAACAGACCTCCCTCAACTTCACAGAAACACACAAACCTGATTCATTCTGCAAGTTCAAAATACAACAAAACACCACCATTATTTTCATTCACCTCCCCTGCATCCATCAGCAACAGCCAAAACAAATCACCCACCACACCATCCATCGAAACAACAGCAAAACCATCCCGTCACAACAAAACACCAAGAACCTCACTCATCAACAACATGACCCTCTTCCACTCTTTGCAGAAAGACCAACACAAACACGCCCCTGCATTTTTCAGCCAACACATCAACAATCAACAACACAGCAACAACATCGCTTTTGCTTCATCATTCACCTCAACACCTGCTTCATCATCCTCATGAGCCCCTCACACAATCACCACAAACCGCAACCCTCACCTTCAATCCACCCTGTCACAATCAAACCAATCAACACCGCTTCATCACCTTTTTCATCCTCAACCGCAAATCCCCCATCAATAGCCAACAACACTCCTTTGCTCAAATCTCTCACAACATCACACATTTCAACTCAGACCTTAACAGAAAAGAAGTGAGATGAAAGAGTAAGTCAAGGTTGAGAAGAAGAGCAGAAACAAAACGCAGAGGAGAAGAGTGGGACTTTTTCTTACCGTGCTTTTGAGATCGCGAAGAAAAGGAGAGGACCATCGCCGTTGAGATCGAAACCGACGGTGAAAGAAGAGGCCGAGACGAAAGATCCGCGAGACCGAAATCGAAAACGACGTCTCACCAAAGCTTGGAACGAGATTGAGAGAGTAGCTCATCAGAGCCAGGTCGAAGGTGAACGACGGAGAATGATGAAGGAAGTCGCGATGCCCATCGTTGATGTTGACAGCGGCGTGTTGTTTCTTTTCCCTTTCTGATTTAGTTTTTCTTTGAAGGAGGAGGGAGTTGAGCAACAGAGGGCCGTGTTTCGCCATTTTGACCTCATCTGGCTGATTATCTTTTTGATTTTATTATAATTTTCTTCTTTTTTCCATTTCCTTTTCTTAAGAAAATGAGTTATTTGCTGATGGGCTAAGGCCCGGTGAGGTCCTCCTAAACGCACCCCCAGATCCAGCGTCCAGCCCCCTTAATCATTTGTTTATTTTGTTTTGTTTTAATTGAACTTTCTTTATATTATCATTAGTTTATTAATATTTTGTTAGAAGCTAAATTTAGGTTTACATTAGAATTTTATTTTTATCTTAATTTTGTTAGCTTTGTTTATTTTTTTTAGATTTTAATCTTGATCAATTTGGTTTAATATAATTTTGGTTGTTAATCTCATTATAGTTTAGTTTTCTTTTAATCAATTTGATTTAATATAATTTTGGATTGATCTTGGTTTGAGTTTTATCTGAGGTGTTGTAGGCTTATTGCTTGAATTCGAGGATGGCAGATTAGACTTGGTGATAGCCTTGCAGTTGATTTGTATGCTCATGGATTATCGACTTGTTAATGTTCGTAGAATTCTTGATGCAAGTTGTGACGAATAGTGGATTATTGCTTGGGCTTGAAGACTTATCTTGACAAATATAGTTGTTGATTAGATATCTTAATACACACCTCAAGTTTCGTATTTCTGACGGTTTTCTTTAACTTTTTGGTACGAATTGAAGAGGCAACGGACCTTCTCCGTTAGGTACCACTGAGGATCAATTTCAAATATTGCATACTGTTGCATCTGGAAGTCCTACTGGTGTAGGCTCTGTTTGTGCATTCATTCTTCATTCTTATTTATCTCCATATTGCATTCTTTCTTCTTATCTTATTTCTTACTCATCTTAATTCATTTTCCTCATATTCTTCTCTTATTCATTCTCGACTTGAGGTGTGCTTAGGCCACCATGGAGCTTCTCCTTTCATCTTTCTCTTCTTCTTTCTTTCTTCTTTAGGATAGTGGACCTCACTAACCTAGGACCATCCGAGCATGTGAATATTAGGATTAGACTTTTTCCATTTAGTTTTCTACCTTTGTGTCTCTTCGAGTCTTCTCTTCTCATCTCATAATCAGGGACTAAACCCTAAAGGCTTTAAGGCTTTGTGATTAAGCTTATGCCTGCATCCTTCTATTAGGATGGAGTGTATAACTTTAATCCTAAGTGTTAAACCCTTAATGTGTTTAAATCTCTTAATCAATTCACTTAATAATCATCAAGACATCACTTGCAACTTGGGCCTTGCATTAGGGTTCTAATTCTTCCTTAAGTGGTTAAGAAGGACTAACCCTAGTGTTAATGGACAAGTCCCCCTCAAGTTGTCTTACAAATCATAAAAAACACTTCATCATCATATCATTAACTAAAATCCACTTAATAAAGGCTCTGTTTTGTCATGAGTTTAATCCCTAATCATGGATTAAGTTGAGGAGCTTTCCTCAGCTTAAACATTCTCATCTATTATCCTTCTTTTAGGATGGTGTAATGAGTCTGTTTAACCCCTGATTATGGCTTAACCTCATTACTCAACACTAAACAAAAATCACAAAAACATCTAAATAATCACAAGTAGGTTAATGATCTTAATCCTACATCAAAGGTGATTAAGTGTGAGAATCTGACTTCACACTTAAGGTAATTCTCATTACCCCTAATCAGAGGGAAGATGTGATGAGTTTGCTGACCCATTGGTTTAGGCTTAAGCTCATTAACTTACGACAAACTTTCAAAAGCAATAAAAGACTGAAAACTCCAAAACAAACAATAATCGTCTCCTCCGGGATTCCTTTCTCATCACCTTCACTCATAAACGAGAACTCGCTTCTTCCGTCTAATGCAAGACAGTAAGCACCTGAGCCAGACAGGTCATACACTTGAGCATTGACAAGCAAGCAGTTCACAAGTCAATTCACCTTTCAGTCTCTTTGGGTCGAACTACGGTGTTCTGACTTCCTCATTGCACGAGAGGATACGTAGGCATAACTTAACAGTTATCGAACAAAAGTCTCTATATATTCCCCCTCTTTCCAGCTTTACCCTTTAAGCCTCATTATCATGAGCATTTCATTCCTGGTCTCACACTGACACATCATTTATACATATCACACTTCACTTCACTTTACACTGACACCTGTACATATTGCTTTCAGCTCTTTATACACAGATTGCACTGACACTACCCCTTTAAAACACAAATCTTTCAAGCGTGGATCCCGTCGAGTACGACGGACAATCTGGGTGCTAATACCTTCCCAGGTTGTAACCAACCCCCTTTCTCAGTCTCTCTAGTTCGCAAACCGTCTTATCCATCTCTTTCTAGGTTTATGCAGCATTACCTTTCCTCCGGGATAAAAATGCCTAGCTGGCGACTCTTTTCATCTCCAGTGAGTTCACGGCTGTGTGTTCTCACTGTCCCCTTCGCCGACCGTTCGCGCTTGTACCTGGATGCAAATCTTTGGGAGCGACAGCTTGGCGACTCTGCTGGGGAACCTTATACTGCAACCAGGGCTTCTGGTTCTTTTTGTGGGTTCCTCCTAGCGCTTGATTGATTTGTGTTTACTGGGGTGTTATGTGCTTATTTGTGTTTGTATACTTGTTTTATTGCTTTATGTACAGTTGTTTACTGCTTTCTTTATAGCTTTGCATTATATCATTTTGTCATACTGTGCTGCTGGCTGGATCTGTTTGTTTGCTTTGGTGGGTGGGTGTTCTATTGAGAGTTAAGGTCCTATACCTGGGACCTGAGTGACACCTAGGCTAGAGTGGTTCATGTTCTTTCCCATTCCATCTCGGTCTGGTGCGGGAATATGAAACACGGTTCAGATATGGGTTTCTTCTTGAGAACTCTGTGTTGCAGATTTCCTGCAGTGCTAGGGCTATCTGGGAAGCCTGCTAAGTCTGAATGACCTTTATTATGACCTTCAGAAACTGAGGTGAATTAGAGGAGGAACTTTTATGGTTATTGTAAACACTGCACCTCCGGGTTAGAAGTGTTTACACTTCTCATAACTGATCCGAGTCTGAGGATCCTTGTTTTAGAACACTACCTGTGAGGGGGTTGGGCTGTTTACAGGTTTGCAGGAACCCTTGACCTCAACATACCCTCATTACCAGTACAATTGTTTGATCCGATCACTATGATCCTGAAGTTATTGACCTCTGGTTTTCAGTTACTATTTCGGGTTACTATACAGAGATCTTGTGGTTACAGACACTTGATTCTTGGCAGTATTCCAGATTCCAGGCAGTTTCTAGCTGTGATCCCATGTCTTTGCATCTTTTGCATCATCATATTGCATTTTGCATCTGCATCTGCATTGCATTTTTCTCCTCCAGAGAGCTTATCCTTCCTCTTTTGTCCATGACCAGCCAGCTGATTTCCCGGTACTCAGTTTGAACAAGTGGTAACAGTTGGAAGACGAAAAAGTTGTTTGAAGCTAGACTGAACAGTGTCAAGAGCTAAGAGAAGGGTCAGTTTGAAAGCAGTCAGTGGCTATGTCAGAGAACAACCGTCAGAATGTTGAGTTTCCACCTAGTTTCACTTCAATGACCAATCCTCTGTATGGTCTTTCTCCTGATGAAGATCTTCCACAAGTGAGCAATCTTGCTCAAGCTCAACCTGTACAGACCCCGATCGTGAATCAGAATGTACCTGAACCATCTGTTGCCCGAGGTGGACCTTCATCTTCTTCTGATACTACGAATTATCAGAGTTTTGCCTTCCCTATGCCAGACTTCCAAGGGGCAATCCCTCTTGTGAAAACCAAGGATCCACAAGTTATTGATCCTGCTGAAAGATTTTGTGTGTTGGACGAGCGACTCAAAGCCTTAGCGGATCCTGATGCCTTTGGTTTTGATGCTCTAAACATGTGTTTGGTGCCTGGTCTTGTCATTCCTCCAGATTTCAAGACTCCGAAGTTTGAGAAATACACTGGTGTCAGTTGCCCGAAGCGTCATTTGGTGATGTTCTGTAGAAAAATGACTTCTCATGCCTGCAATGATAAGCTGATGATTCACTGTTTTCAGGACAGTTTAAGTGGGGCATCTTTAAGTTGGTACATGGATTTGGAAAGCAGTCATATCCGATCTTGGAATGATTTATCCAGAGCTTTCGTAAAGCAATACCAGTACAATATGGACGTGGCGCCCAATCGCACGCACTTGCAGAGCCTATCCCAGAGGAGTGGTGAATCTTTCAGAGAATATGCACAGCGGTGGAGAGAATTGGCAGCCCAAGTGCAACCACCACTTTCAGATAGAGAATTAATTGACCTGTTCGTGGGTACCTTGCAGGGTCCATACTTGGAAAGAATGAGTAGCATTGGGATGACAAGCTTCTCTGACTTGATGATAGTTGGAGTACGCATTGAGAGCCTGCTCAAAAGTGGAAAGATCCAGGACTTTTCGAATATCCCAGCTAGTGAAGGTGAGTCTGTTGTTAGCTCCCAAGAGGAAGAAGGGGATGACGTCAGTGCAGTCATGGCAAATATCGAATATTCTAGGCCAACATCTTCTCAGAGATCATCTTTTCCTGAATCTGATTACTCTTATGGGCATTCGGCAATGCTTAGAACGCCATATCAGAAGCCTTGGACTCCTCCTCATCCAAATCTGCAAGCTCCCAGTCGAAGACCTCAGAATCAACTTCAGAGCCAGCCTAGGCCTCGTAACAATCTGGAAAGAAGGATTGCTCCTCTTCATCCAGTCCCCATGGCATACAGTGAACTCTTGCCACATCTAATTCAGAGCTCTTTGGTGGTTCCTAAGCCTCTCAAGCCGTTGTCAGAGCCGTACCCTCCAGGGTACAATCCTCATGAGCAGTGCGGGTATCATGGTGGATCAACGGGGCATTCTACTGAAGATTGCAAAGCTTTTCAAGCCAAAGTACAACAATTGATCGACAAGGGCTACATCTCCTTTCCAGAAGGAAGCTTGGTTGTGCACGTCAACCTTTCACCTGATTGAGTTCAAGGACTTCAGAAGAAGCGTCTCCTGATTCAGTGGCTCGGACAAATTGTCATCAGAGTTGGTGATCACTGTATCCTTTTATCATTTGCATTGTAGTTTCTTTCCTATTAGCAGCTACTTGTCTTTTAAGCATTGTTATTTTAAATGGTAATGTTAATGTAGTGATCCTGCACTTTTGAATCAATTATATCGCATTCGCTCATTTTTCTTTACTTGCATTGAAAAAGAAAACAAAAAAATTGCATCCATATACCTCCCATTTATTTCACTGTTGTTTGGCAGGTTTGAGGGAGGATGATGACAAATGAATACCCATAACTGTTAAAGGTATGCTTTCAGAGTGGAACCTGCTGACGATGTACAGGCATTGTTTCAATTCCCAAACACCGGAGATATAAGGGAGATAGCCCTTCGTCAACCCCTTTGAGCCTTGAAGCAGGAGTTTCTTTTCTGAACGAAAAAACCCTCACATTCAACCCGGGGCAGGGTAGTTATCAGTTAATTTGACCGAGCGTTCAAATTTCCAAAGGAGTGTGCATCCGAGGATCCATTACCTTTATTCATTACACCTCAAGAGGTCAAGGGACGTGAAACCACAATGGTTATCCCTCACCAACAAAGGAATGGGGCAGTCAACCCTTTCAGCAAGTCATGACAAGCCAGTGTCACACGATTTGTTCAACAAAAATCAAAGGAAAAAAAGAAATAAAGCCCGCTAAGTCGAAAAAATGTGTGAAAACATATGACTTAGGCAAAAGTTAGGGCATCCCGCTGGACTTCAAAATCGAAAAATTCAAAAAAAAAAAAGAACCAGTCCAGGCAAAAGTTAGGGAATAAAAAATCTGAAAAAAATATATTCCATGAGAACAAAATCGTGTGACCAGACACAGAGTCAGAATGGGTGACTGTTTCTCCAAGAAACCTCATTGGTGCGTAAACCATCAACGTCATTGATCATTACAAAACCCTTGTGAGAAGCGAGCGCTTAAGTCGAATTAGCTGAATATAGGACCGGAGAACATCAAGGAGAATGGGTGGGCACAGATAAACTTTGAGCCATAAATCTTTCTTTCTAAAACCGTGAACCAGACCACGTTATAACCCTTGAAAGTCCTATTTGAATCAGGTTCATTTCTGAAAGCATACTACGACAAGGTTGCGTAAACTGACTCCTAAAGGTTTGCTAATTCAACACTACGTTTGGACTAATCGTCCATTCGTCACACACGGTCACAGCATCAAAATAAATAAATCTTCAAAAAAACTTGCATGTGTACTGCATTAAAATTACCATTTGTAAATGAACAGTTCTAATTGCGAGTCAGCCTGTGTCATCAGGGAAGTTCCTACAAAGGGCAATCAAAGGAAAACTTGATTATTCAACAATGATGATCAGAATCAAGCGCATCGTGCAGGCCTATGAATCAGGGGCATGTTATCCAGTTGATTTTGTTGACCAAGGAATCTGTCAGGGTAAAGAGAGTTCCCAAGCATCAGTTGATCGAGGGACATCATTCAAGAATTAGTTGATTAAAGTTGAATCTGCCAAGCAGGGGCAGGACACCCGGAGATTCCGTGGACTAAGGGTCAATTCTTCCAATGCTCAGTCAGAGTGAATCAAGTCGCTTTCACGCTCATACCGGGGCAGAATAATTCCAGAGCTCACTAAGTGCAACTCTCCTCGAGAGAACATCCAGGTCTGCCGTTCCAGGATTTGTATAATCAGCAACAGTCTGTTCAGAGACTCGCCCAACAGGGGCAAACTTTAGCTATGCAGAGCAATTTGTATCGGTAATCTCCGAGTTCAAGACGGGTATCGGGAAATCACGCTACCCACCGTCGCCTTTGTCACCCTTCTCAACCAGAAGCCTTGTCACCTATGACCTTTTTCCCCATCCTCGGGATTTCTTATAGCCTTTGCATAAATCATTTGCATACGTTACTCATGTCGCATATAGAGCATGTGCATCATAATTGCATTGAGCGTAACCCCACAACATCAGATCTCATCCAGGGCCTCGTAACCCCAACTTATCAACCTTTCAAAGTCCAGTTCTCGTCTGGCAAACCTTTTCAAGTCCAGTTCTCGTCTGGCAAACCAATCCAAAGTCCAGTTCTCGTCTGGCAAAACTTTTCAAAGCCCAGTTCCCGTCTGGCAAACCTTTTCAAGTCTAGTCCTCGTCCGGCAGACAAACCCAAAGTCCAGTTCTCGTCTGGCAAACCAACTTCAAATACCAGCTCTCGTCTGGTAGGCGAATCTTTTAACCAGTTCTCGTCTGGTCACCTTTTTCATTTAACCTGTTGAACGCCAGTTCTCGTCTGGTAGTCATTCTTTTTCAAAGTCAATTCTCGCTTGACATTGAACCCCAAGTAGTCAGTTCTCGTCTGACGACTTATTTCTTTGCCCATCAGTTCTCGTCTGTTGGCCTACCTTTAATAAACCAGTTCTCGTCTGGTAATTCACCTTCAAAAGTCCAATTGCTTGGCAACCAAAAAAATATATATCTATCAACCTGGCCCTAGCGCCCAACCATCCTTGTTTCATATCTTTGGTTATGAGCATACGTCTGCATTGTACATCATTTGCATTGCATCTTCATACCACATGGTTTCTGTTTTAGCTCTGATGTGGGGCAAGAATCGTTTCAAGACGTAATCTGGGGCAGTTATCTCAAGACTTGTTGAATTTCTGCGAGAGTTTGAAGGCACTGGGGCAATTCTGGATGCCAAGTCTTCTGTAAAATCCTCTGAAGACGATCTTTTATGGACGATGCAATCTGAGGCCATTTGAAGAGTAAAGGGATGCTTGTTCACTCAGGATGATCAGTAATGCTTTTGTTGAGCTCAGAAGTTTGAAGCACTGTGTTAATTCTCAGGGAATGTCTGGTATTTATTTTACCAGCAGGACATTGGAAGTTTATTTCTTCCCCGAGCATAAAGATCTTCTTTCAGCCGACAAGATGTCCTCATGAGGAGTTGGTTATTCGCATTCAGTCAAAGCCAATTTTCATTGGCATATCTTCCCAGCACAGTCATTGTACTATACTTGGGGCATATTCTGATTCTCCAGCAAAGTCTCACTTAGCAGAGCATTGCCAAATCTTTTCTCAACCATGAAGGTTGACATCCCTAGCTGAGTTGGAACAGACGACATCCCCGGCAGAACTTCAAGGCTAATTGAATCGTTCTCATCCCCAAGCGGACTTATCTTTCCACAGTGAAGTTTTCCCAACAGGCAGCTGAAGGCCTTGCTTCCCCACAAAGTTAGAATTATCAGAATTTCCTCCTCAGCAGGATTGTGTGATCAAGCATCTTCCCTAGCCAAGTCTAAAGATGATCTTTCCCCATAAAGTCATCGGAATTCTCATTTCCAAGGGATTTCCCCAGCTGAGCAAGAAGAAATTCTCCCCAGTGGAGTCAGAGCAGGATGATCAGATCCTCAGCAGATGTTCAAGGCAGTTAAACGAAGTATACCTCACGCAGAGTCGTCTTTCCTCCAGTGAAAACCTCTCCAATAAGCATCAGGTTGCCAACACTTCGTTCCCATCAGAGTTAAAAGCTTTCAACCCGTCAACAGTATGCAGAATGTTTCCCAGACTCCCCAGATGAGTGTTAAAGCCAAACCAGTTGCCTTACACTCCCAAACATCAGTACATACTCCTTGTGGCACCCGTCCGTGTCATATCCCCAGCAGAAAGCCAAAGACATCCCCTTTGCACTCGCAGATACTTGTATACATATAATTCCTTGACATCCGTCCGTGTCGCTTTCCCCAGCACAGTAATCTAAACACTTTGTATACCATATACTTGTTAATACTATACTCTTCTCCTTTTGACACTCGTCCGTGTCACTCTCCCCAGCAGATTAAACACTCATCTATACACTACTCATGGTACACTTATACAGATACTCGTCCGTATCTTGTATACATCATCACTCATATCCCCACAGATTCGACAGTAGTCTTTGTTCTTTGTTAACCAGTTGGTACTCGTCCGTACCATCATCTCAGAACATTGCGTCTAGTGTTTGTTTCTACATGATACTCGTCCGTATCATAGTCTTAAGGATGCTCGTCCGCATCTTTAATTCATGCACCGTGTCAAACACTTATGTCTTCTTGAATATAGATACTCGTCTGTGTCTACTATTCCCCAGAAGAGTCCTTTCAGATGCAACACTCGCCCGTGTTCTTTGTTAACTAGTTGATACTCGTCCGTATCATCATCTCTGAGCATGTGTCAGTTTGTTTCTACATGATGCTCGTCCGTATCATAGTCTTGAGGATGCTCGTCCGCATCTTAAATCTATACACAAAACCAAACACTTATACCTTTTGTTTTCTTGGATGTAAACGCTCGTCCGTGTTTACATTATCCCCAGTAGATCACTAACAAATTTTCTTTTTATCTAACACTCGTCCTGTGTTACGATAAACCTCGAGAGCAGCCGTCCCCTGCTGAGTGGTCGTCCTCCACTTCTTGATGGTCGTCCTCCATCATGCTCATCCGATGGCCGTCCCCATCGTTGATTTTAGCAGCCGTCCCCTGCCAGGTGGTCGTCCTCCACCTTTGATGGTCGTCCCCATCATATTTTCTTTTATTCCCAACAGAGCAGCCGTCCCCTGCTAGGTGATCGTCCTTCACCTTTGATGGCCGTACCCCATCATCTGTTTATTTCATTTATTCTTTAACCCGGCGGCCGTCCCCGTCGTGGTCCCTTTTCCTTTTAACCCGGCGGCCGTCCCCGTCATGGTCCCTTTTCCTTTTAACCCGGCGGCCGTCCCCGTCGTGGTCCCTTTTCCTTTTAGCCCGATGGCCGTCCCCATCGTTGGTTACTTTACCTTTATGAACTTGATGGCCGTCCCCGTCATGTTTCATTAATCCCCAGAGAATTTTACAACTTTATCTTGATGGCCGTCCCCATCATGATATCTTATTTTTCCAGCTAGTCGGTCGTCCCCGTCTTAGCTCTACCTTTTATCCCTAGCATGTCGGCCGTCCCCGTCTTAGCTCTACCTTTTATCCCCAGCATGTCGGCCGCCCCCGTCATTGCTCTTCACCCAGCAGTCGTCCCCTGCTCGGCGGTCGTCCTCCGTCGCACACACTTTACAATATACTTTTATTTTCTTTTACAATCTATATCTCTTTTCTTCTTCTGTGAGTGCAAATTCCGGGGTCTTTTGGGATATTCAATCACTGTTTATCTTGAACGTCTAATAGCCGTTGCTCTCATCCTTTTCAGATTAACAGTTGCTTGAATAGGGGCAGCTGTAGACACCCCAAATTTGCCCTCTGGCTTTTGTATCTTTTTCAGCTTCTCGTTTGCATATCATACGCATTTTTGCATACCATTTGCATAAGCTTCTGAGGCATGGGATCAGTTTTCGTCAGGACTAGGGTCTCGTGCATTATTTACAGATTATCAGAGAATTCAAGGTTTTTGGCTATGCAGCCATTAGTGGCATCATCCTCTCTTTGTTCCTGTCACTAAATTAGGGTTTATTTCCCTGATTTAGCGGAAGTCAAGGATTCCACGTTTGAAAGGACTATTTGCTATACATCTGGGCTGTCATCAATTCAGTGGTTGATTTATCGAACAGTGCATGTTCAAGTCAAGTTGTGTTGTGTACTGGATTTATCAAATTATCAAGTTGTGATTCATGAGAGGTTTGGTTCAGGAAATTAGACTGTCAGTTATTCTATACTTCTTTTGTGGATTTATTTTTATTTTTTATTATTTTTATTAATTTTGTTTTAAGTCCAATTTAAGTTTAGGTTTTAGAATTAGTGTTAATCTTATTAACCTTTGTTTAGATTTCACCATAACTAATTGCTTGTTTTATTTTTTTATTAAGATAGTTTAATTTGGTTTCTTTTTATTATCATTATAGTTTTATTATTTAGAGTTTATATTTATTTTAGATAATTTTTGATAAGCTTTTTATTTAGGATGGTTTATTGACTTCATGACATTTTAATTAGTATTCTATTTTTTTGTTTAGTCTTCATTTCTAAGAAAGTACATAGTTCAACTTCAATCATCTCCTTAATATACATTTCTATACCAACCAAATACTTGGCCCCTACAATAACAACACATAGCTGAGCCTTTACCAGTCTATTCTACACACTAGCCTCATCACTCAATTTTCCAGCCTTTTCACAAGCCAATCCGTACACCCATCACAACATCAGCCGCACCAGCCACCATCTTGCAGCAAAAAAACACACACACAGTACACCCTTAGCACATAAAACCTGGCCCCACACAGAAATTCATCCACACACAATGTCACACAATAATACACGCTTGCCTCCTTCACAATTTTCTTCAACAACAATACCCTTCAACAGACCTCCCTCAACTTCACAGAAACACACAAACCTGATTCATTCTGCAAGTTCAAAATACAACAAAACACCACCATTATTTTCATTCACCTCCCCTGCATCCATCAGCAACAGCCAAAACAAATCACCCACCACACCATCCATCGAAACAACAGCAAAACCATCCCGTCACAACAAAACACCAAGAACCTCACTCATCAACAACATGACCCTCTTCCACTCTTTGCAGAAAGACCAACACAAACACGCCCCTGCATTTTTCAGCCAACACATCAACAATCAACAACACAGCAACAACATCGCTTTTGCTTCATCATTCACCTCAACACCTGCTTCATCATCCTCATGAGCCCCTCACACAATCACCACAAACCGCAACCCTCACCTTCAATCCACCCTGTCACAATCAAACCAATCAACACCGCTTCATCACCTTTTTCATCCTCAACCGCAAATCCCCCATCAATAGCCAACAACACTCCTTTGCTCAAATCTCTCACAACATCACACATTTCAACTCAGACCTTAACAGAAAAGAAGTGAGATGAAAGAGTAAGTCAAGGTTGAGAAGAAGAGCAGAAACAAAACGCAGAGGAGAAGAGTGGGACTTTTTCTTACCGTGCTTTTGAGATCGCGAAGAAAAGGAGAGGACCATCGCCGTTGAGATCGAAACCGACGGTGAAAGAAGAGGCCGAGACGAAAGATCCGCGAGACCGAAATCGAAAACGACGTCTCACCAAAGCTTGGAACGAGATTGAGAGAGTAGCTCATCAGAGCCAGGTCGAAGGTGAACGACGGAGAATGATGAAGGAAGTCGCGATGCCCATCGTTGATGTTGACAGCGGCGTGTTGTTTCTTTTCCCTTTCTGATTTAGGTTTTCTTTGAAGGAGGAGGGAGTTGAGCAACAGAGGGCCGTGTTTCGCCATTTTGACCTCATCTGGCTGATTATCTTTTTGATTTTATTATAATTTTCTTCTTTTTTCCATTTCCTTTTCTTAAGAAAATGAGTTATTTGCTGATGGGCTAAGGCCCGGTGAGGTCCTCCTAAACGCACCCCCAGATCCAGCGTCCAGCCCCCTTAATCATTTGTTTATTTTGTTTTGTTTTAATTGAACTTTCTTTATATTATCATTAGTTTATTAATATTTTGTTAGAAGCTAAATTTAGGTTTACATTAGAATTTTATTTTTATCTTAATTTTGTTAGCTTTGTTTATTTTTTTTAGATTTTAATCTTGATCAATTTGGTTTAATATAATTTTGGTTGTTAATCTCATTATAGTTTAGTTTTCTTTTAATCAATTTGATTTAATATAATTTTGGATTGATCTTGGTTTGAGTTTTATCTGAGGTGTTGTAGGCTTATTGCTTGAATTCGAGGATGGCAGATTAGACTTGGTGATAGCCTTGCAGTTGATTTGTATGCTCATGGATTATCGACTTGTTAATGTTCGTAGAATTCTTGATGCAAGTTGTGACGAATAGTGGATTATTGCTTGGGCTTGAAGACTTATCTTGACAAATATAGTTGTTGATTAGATATCTTAATACACACCTCAAGTTTCGTATTTCTGACGGTTTTCTTTAACTTTTTGGTACGAATTGAAGAGGCAACGGACCTTCTCCGTTAGGTACCACTGAGGATCAATTTCAAATATTGCATACTGTTGCATCTGGAAGTCCTACTGGTGTAGGCTCTATTTGTGCATTCATTCTTCATTCTTATTTATCTCCATATTGCATTCTTTCTTCTTATCTTATTTCTTACTCATCTTAAT
This sequence comes from Lathyrus aphaca, assembly GCA_963966055.1. Taxonomy (NCBI): domain Eukaryota; kingdom Viridiplantae; phylum Streptophyta; class Magnoliopsida; order Fabales; family Fabaceae; genus Lathyrus; species Lathyrus aphaca. The sequence goes on along the minus strand of OZ014525.1, from coordinate 258,045,389 downwards.
TCATTTTCCTCATATTCTTCTCTTATTCATTCTCGACTTGAGGTGTGCTTAGGCCACCATGGAGCTTCTCCTTTCATCTTTCTCTTCTTCTTTCTTTCTTCTTTAGGATAGTGGACCTCACTAACCTAGGACCATCCGAGCATGTGAATATTAGGATTAGACTTTTTCCATTTAGTTTTCTACCTTTGTGTCTCTTCGAGTCTTCTCTTCTCATCTCATAATCAGGAACTAAACCCTAAAGGCTTTAAGGCTTTGTGATTAAGCTTATGCCTGCATCCTTCTATTAGGATGGAGTGTATAACTTTAATCCTAAGTGTTAAACCCTTAATGTGTTTAAATCTCTTAATCAATTCACTTAATAATCATCAAGACATCACTTGCAACTTGGGCCTTGCATTAGGGTTCTAATTCTTCCTTAAGTGGTTAAGAAGGACTAACCCTAGTGTTAATGGACAAGTCCCCCTCAAGTTGTCTTACAAATCATAAAAAACACTTCATCATCATATCATTAACTAAAATCCACTTAATAAAGGCTCTGTTTTGTCATGAGTTTAATCCCTAATCATGGATTAAGTTGAGGAGCTTTCCTCAGCTTAAACATTCTCATCTATTATCCTTCTTTTAGGATGGTGTAATGAGTCTGTTTAACCCCTGATTATGGCTTAACCTCATTACTCAACACTAAACAAAAATCACAAAAACATCTAAATAATCACAAGTAGGTTAATGATCTTAATCCTACATCAAAGGTGATTAAGTGTGAGAATCTGACTTCACACTTAAGGTAATTCTCATTACCCCTAATCAGAGGGAAGATGTGATGAGTTTGCTGACCCATTGGTTTAGGCTTAAGCTCATTAACTTATGACAAACTTTCAAAAGCAATAAAAGACTGAAAACTCCAAAACAAACAATAATCGTCTCCTCCGGGATTCCTTTCTCATCACCTTCACTCATAAACGAGAACTCGCTTCTTCCGTCTAATGCAAGACAGTAAGCACCTGAGCCAGACAGGTCATACACTTGAGCATTGACAAGCAAGCAGTTCACAAGTCAATTCACCTTTCAGTCTCTTTGGGTCGAACTACGGTGTTCTGACTTCCTCATTGCACGAGAGGATACGTAGGCATAACTTAACAGTTATCGAACAAAAGTCTCTATATATTCCCCCTCTTTCCAGCTTTACCCTTTAAGCCTCATTATCATGAGCATTTCATTCCTGGTCTCACACTGACACATCATTTATACATATCACACTTCACTTCACTTTACACTGACACCTGTACATATTGCTTTCAGCTCTTTATACACAGATTGCACTGACACTACCCCTTTAAAACACAAATCTTTCAAGCGTGGATCCCGTCGAGTACGACGGACAATCTGGGTGCTAATACCTTCCCAGGTTGTAACCAACCCCCTTTCTCAGTCTCTCTGGTTCGCAAACCGTCTTATCCATCTCTTTCTAGGTTTATGCAGCATTACCTTTCCTCCGGGATAAAAATGCCTAGCTGGCGACTCTTTTCATCTCCAGTGAGTTCACGACTGTGTGTTCTCACTGTCCCCTTCGCCGACCGTTCGCGCTTGTACCTGGATGCAAATCTTTGGGAGCGACACCATTCCATCTCGGTCTGGTGCGGGAATATGAAACACAGTTCAGATGTGGGTTTCTTCTTGAGAACTTTGTGCTACAGATTTCCTGTAGTGCTAGGGCTATCTGGGAAGCCTGCTAAGTCCGGATAACCTTTATTTTGACCTTCAGAATCTGGGGAAAATTAGAGGAGGATCTTTTATGGTTATTGTAAACACTGTACCTCCGGGCTAGAAGTGTTTACACTTCTCATAACTAATCCAAGTCTGAAGATCATTGTTCTAGAACATTACATGTGAGGGGGTTGGGTTGTTTACAGGTTTGCATGAACCCTTGGCCACATCATACCCTGTTACTGTATTGTTTAATAATACTTCACTTTGAACAGTTCTTGTGATTAACCCTGGACATGTGATTCTTTATTTGAGTCCCCCTACCCTGGTTACTGGACTTCTGAGCCTCCATCCGGACCTTTGAACATACATGGACCTTATACCAAGACAGATAATCAGATCCAGCTCTTGATCACAAACCCTTGCATATCATTTGTATATATCATCATTGCATCATTTAACATTTGTTTATTTGTTTTACATGGTATCCATCTTCATATTTGGTTTGGTTTTGACCCCTTCTACTGCTTAGACCTCTGCTTCAGTTATCTTCTTCAGCATCTCCATCAGTCTGTCAGAGACCCACCTCCAGCACCTGCATCAGTCTGTCAGAGACTTACCTCCAGTTTTTTCAGTCTGTGATCTTCATCAGCTCATTCTCAGTTTCTTCATCAGCACTCATGGATACTCAAGGGAAGAGCAACATATCTTACCACTTCTTTGAGCCCATCTTGACTGGTATCAGGCAGGTCCAGTCCCTTATCACACCCGACCACATCCCACTGTTTAGAGAGCACTATGGGGGTATTTTAGACATGGTCATGGATCTTGATTCATCTCAGAGGAACATGATCCACACATGCTTGAAATTTTATGACCCTCCACTCAGATGCTTCACCTTTCCTGATTTCCAGATGGGGCCTCTGTTGGAAGAGTTTTCCTTGTTGGTTGGAGTGCCTATCAGAAGAGGGATCCCCTTTAACCCAGAGATGACTGCTCCCAGAAGTGAAGAGATAGCTAAGGCAGTGCATTTGGAGCCTGCCCTCATTGAGCAAAGCATGACAACCAAAGCTGGGATTCCTGGCTTGCATCTAGACTTTTTGATTTCTCAGGCCACCCTGAAGGCTGCAGTGGGAGAATGGAAGGCAGGATGTGCACTTTTAGCCCTCAGCATATATGGGGTTATATTGTTTGTAGATGAGCCCAAATTTGTGAGTAAGAATGCCATCCACTTGTTCCTGCTGAGGAACCCAGTGCCTACATTGCTAGGGGATTTTTACTACTCCATCCATCAGAGAAATGAAAAGCAGAGAGGGAAGTTAGTCAGATGCTGTGCTCCTTTGTTCTACTCTTGGCTACTCAAACACTTGCCTAAATCAGATGCCTTCTTGAACCCCCATCAGCAGAAGAATTGGGCCAAGAGGTTCATTGCCTTAACATCAGATGATATTAAATGGTGTACCCAGAGCACCAAAGGCAAGGATATTATTACCAGCTGTGGGCAATACCCTAATGTGCCTCTAATAGGAGTAAAAGGTTGCATCAATTACAACCCTTTACTGTTTAAGAGACAATTGGGATATGCCTTGGTTCATCCTCCCAAAGGATAGGATTTAGCTGAGACCCTATACTGTGAAGTTCAACCTAACTCAACTATTGTCAGACAAGCTGCCTGGGCTTGGGATAACATCCAGACCAAAGGGACAACCATCCATGGAAGGTGCAACAATATTGCTTCAGCCCAGTACTCTGACTGGTCCTGTACTAGAGCTCAGATCACCATGATGCCCTTCACCTTGGAAGACACACCTGGACCTTCTACAGTACAACCTGCAACAACTGTTAGTCTGGAGGAATTTGAAAAGCTGAAAGAGAGGAATAATCATCTATCTGAAGCCCTAAAGAAGACTCTCTGGGAGAGAAATGACGGTCGTCTGGACATTGAGAGATTGGAAAGACTCAAGACTGAGCATCTGACCAAGATTGAAAATACAAATGACTACATAAGGAAAGCAAGAGCAGGAGAGTTGGTTTTGAAGAATGCCTGCAAGGAGGCCAAGATTCAGAAGGCTAAGGCTGAGCATTATCTGGAGGAGAGCCAGGCTAGGTGGATCAGGATCACCGAGGCCCGTGCACAAGAAGACTAGAGGACTCAGGCCAAGATTGAGCAGTTGGAGGCCAGTGAGAAGAAGCAGCAGGAAGCTTTGTTGGCAGCTCAGAAGGAGATATCAGAATTGAAACTCCGGGCAGGGTTAAAGAGATCAAAGGATCAGGACAGGCATAAGATGCTGACTAATGCCATTGCTACCAGGAACCTCCTCATTAGGACCATTACAGAGCACCCAGCTGGTCCAGTGACTGAGGCCCTCCTGAAGGAAGTTAGGGAGGATGAATTTGGATTGGATGTTTGATTCCTTTTGCCTGTATTTCTTTCCTTTTGATGTACTTTTTGCTTTTGATTGTTGTATTTTTGACCCACCAAGGGCATGTATTGTAAACAAACTATGTACTTTCATTATTTGTAATATATCAGTTTATCTTATTTATTGGTGGGCTTTATCTATCAACATCATCAACATCTTCTCGAGGTCTGGAAAGGTCAAAACCAAGAACCAAACCGGATACCTTGGAAGGCAAATAAGCATATTGCATTGCATACTAACTTTTTCTTTGTTTTGTAGGTTTTTGTTTATTATTTGTTTCTCACTTTGTTGTGGTTTCAAGAAACATTGCTCGTCGCAGAGTGTTCCCATTCAACCGAACACACCGGTACCCAACGCGAAACAACCTTCCAGGCATTCAGATGGATCAGGTACAACAGGACCTGAATGAAGTAAGAAACCAAATGTCAAACGAAAGGGTTGAGATGAGAAATCAAATGACCCAGTTTATGGCTGTGATGACTGGCTTAGCTCAGAGCTAGGAAAGGCTGAGAGAGCTGGTGGAAAGGCAGACTCCTGAAGAGCCCCACCCTGGAACAGGATGAACCAACAATAATGAACGCGGGCAGCCTCGCATCGACCCACCAGAGTTTGGGCCCTATTTGAACCCAGATGTTAATGTCCCAAGGAATATTCAAGGAAACACTGCTGGAGGCAGGATCTTGTAAGAAGATCCTCAGGAAGAGCAGTTCACAGTTATTGGGGTTGGGGATGAGGTGTATGACCGAAGGTTGGATGAGATTGCCAAAAAGCTGAGGTCTTTGGAATCCCATAATTCTCTAGGCTTTGACGTAATGGATATGGGGCTGGTAGATGGGGTAAGGATTCCCCACAAATTCAAACCCCCATGCTTTGAAAAATATAATGGTACCTCTTCCCCGCGTACTCATCTGCAATCTTTCTTAGGGAGACTCAAGGCTTATACCATGGACGTGAAGTTATGGATGTTCTATTTTGAGGACAGCTTGACTGGAGCATCAAGAGAATGGTATTCGCATCTAACTAGGGCCGCTATAAGATGTTGGAAAGACTTGTCCAAAGCCTTCATCCGACAATATCAGTACAACCTAGACATGGCTCCCAATAGAACTCTTCTAATGGGCATGTCTCAGTCTTCAAGGGAAAGCTTTCGGGATTATGCTCAGAGGTGGAGACAGCTTGCCGCTGCTGTCCAACTACCCATGTCTGAAAGAGAAATGGCTGACATGTTTATGAACACCTTGCAGGGAACTTATATTGACCGACTTGCTGCATTCTCTTCCACCAGTTTCGCTGATGTAGTTATAGCTGGTGAGAGAATTGAGAGTCTTTTGAAGATGGGCAAAATCTCTGACAACGGTGCAAGTTCCTCCAACAACCCCAGAAAACCTTTTTCAGGACCCCGAAGGGCAGGTGAAACAAATGCTATTCATGCAGGCAGGGGCAGACCCTAGTATTCTCACAGATCAATAGCAGCCGTTACTATCCCGACTCCAGCTCCACAACAACCACTTTTTCCTCAACAACAACAACAACATCACTATCAACAACAATCTCATTTTCCGCAACAAAGAACGTACATCAATAACAACAACAACCAATAGCAGCGCCCCTTTCAACAGAGGCCATCTCAAGCAAATAGGGTGATTGACCCCATTCCTATGCCTTATGCCGTTCTACTGCCACAACTCCTGAAGCTCAGCCTGGTTGAGTTAAGGACGTTGGCTCCACCAGATCCTCTCAACCTCCCGAAGAATTATGATGCTAGTGCCAGATGTGCCTTTCATTCCAACGCACCTGGTCACAATACTGATAAATGTAGAGCCTTGCAAATGAAGGTGCAAGATCTGGTCGATTCCAAAGCTCTCAATTTCGCACCTCCTCCAAATGTTAACAGAAATCCTATGCCTAATCATGGTGGGCCCAAGATTAATGCCATAGAGGAAGATCAACCATCTGCACTGATTGATAATGTTGCACAGATTCAAACACCGCTGGCAGAAGTCAAAGCTCAACTCTTAAGATGCCAAGTGTTCCCAGGCTGTGAGGCTTGCTGCGAATCGTGCGGAACTGCTATTAATGGTTGTGAGAGGCTAAGGTTTGGCATAGATGGCCTTATCAGAGATGGAATTTTGCAAATTACCACAATGGCTCCTACAACATCAACCACTCTTTCTTCAGCAATGGATCCTCCTACAACTACAACAACTATCATTCCCACTGATTCATCCACAACTCCAGCAATCACTCCATCCATTGTTTCAACAGACCAAAGTTCAGCAACACTTACTTCTACAACATCAACACCCATCTTATCAACGGAAACGCCTACAACACCAGAAAACACTAATGAATATGTCTCAACGGTCACGATCTATTATGACCCGACAACTGTTCATCCCAACAACAATTTTCAACAACAAACTGCAACACCTCCTGTCAGATCTCCAGTCACAATCTACTACGACCCGCATACCATCACAATCCCTTCCACTGCAGCAATCAGTCTGGTCACCATTATGGTGCCTGGACCTGTTCCTTATGAAAGCAGTAATGCCATACCTTGGCACTACGACTCTGATCTCTACTGCGACGGAAAGAAGATCACTCTAGATTCATCAACCTCTTCACCACAAGTTGACAATGTTATGGGAGGCGGAGGCTTCACCAGAAGCGGACGCCTTTTTGCCTCACAAACACTAAGACCCAATGCTGAAGCAGAAGCTGCTGCTAAGGCAAAAGGGAAAAATGTGGTACTTGAAGAGCCAACTGTTAAAGAAACTCCGAAGACGTCTTTTGAGTAAGAGGTGGATGAGTTCATGAGAATAATCAAAAAGATTGATTACAAAGTGGTGGACCAACTTCATCAGACACCCTCCAAAATCTATATATTATCATTATTAATATGTTCCGAAGCCCATAGGAATGCACTGTTAAGGGTCCTGCACGCAGCCTACGTGCCGAAAGAGATTACGGTTAATCAGCTGGAAATGGTGGTTGCAAATGTTAACACGAGTCATGGATTGGGCTTCACAGATGTTTATTTAACGACGAAGGGACGCAATCATAACAAGGCTTTACACATCACCTTAGAATGCAAAGGTACTGTTCTTTCTCATGTGCTGGTAGACATTGGGTCCTCGCTCAATGTCCTACCAAAGAAGGCCTTGGTGAAGTTGGAATATGATGGTTTGGCATTGCATCCAAGTAACTTGGTGGTGAGAGCATTTGATGGCTCTAAGAGATCAGTGCTTGGAGAGATTGATTTACCTGTGATGATTGGCCCACAAATCTTTAAAACTAATTTCTTCGTGATGGACATACAGCCGGCCTATAGCTGTTTGTTGGGTAGACCCTGGATTCACGCCGCTGGTGCTGTTACATCTACCCTTCACCAGAAATTAAAATTTGAGTGGGAAGGCCAGATCATCACAATCTATGGGGAGGAAGACATTTTCGTTAGCCAGCTGGCTACTTACAAGTATATAGAGATGGATGGGGAGATCCATGAGACTATGAGTCAGGGGTTTGAGGCCCTTAACATCAATGAAGCAACTACTGTGTCTGGAACTTCCATCACTTCATATCAACAAAGCCGGAAGGTTATTGAGGAGGGTACCGCTCAAGGATGGGGCAAGCTGCTTCCAGTAGAAAAGAAAGAAGACAGATTCGGGTTGGGTTACAGACCAACTCGACAAGATCAACTGGAGGCTGCAACGGAGCCCAAATTTGTCAGCGGGGGAATGCTTACCCCGGATGCTGTGAACAGTCTGGAAGACGAGGAAGGAGATGACCACAACCTGGAAAACTGGATACGTCCAAGGATCCCGGGGAACCAAGTCTCTAACTGGTCTTCCCAGGAAATTATAAGAGTTACTCCTGTAGAGTAATTATTATTTCCTGTCTTTTAATCATGCATCAAGTCCTGCATCTTGCCCAAGGTGTCAGGACTCATTTTGTAATAGGGCCATCTTGTATTTTTTGCAAATGATTAATTAATAAATATCAGGACATCTTTTGCAAACGAGTCTTTTTTCGCTCACTGTCTTTTTCATTTTTCACTTTTGTACAAAACAATAAAATGACAATGTTTTCAAAATAACAACCTCATTTTCACTTTTTCTAAACAAGATAAAACTGGTCACTAAAATAAACCAATCCCAACCCTTGCAGAGAGTGCCCTCCAGATTACACCGACAACAACACTGCTATGACCTTGTATGACTTCGACAATCCGATTAATCAGGCTGATGAAGGGGTTGAAGAAGATTATGAGCTACCTGAAGAACTAGCCAGATTGTTAAGACAAGAGGAGAAGGTTATCACTCCTCATCAGGAGGAAGTTGAGACGGTAAATCTTGGTACCGAAGAAGACTTGAAAGAAGTAAAGATCGGGGCTCGTCTGCAAGATTAAGTGAAGTAACAACTTATTGACATGCTTCGAGAATACGTTGATGTCTTTGCTTGGTCCTATCAAGATATGCCAGGTCTGGATACTGACTTTGTGATGCACAAGCTGCCTTTGAAGGAAGATTGTCCTCCAGTGAAGCAGAAGCTACGCCGTACTCGTCTGGATATGGCAATGAAGATTAAAGAAGAGGTACAAAAACAGTGGGACGCCGGTTTCCTTGCTGTAACTAGTTACCCGTCGTGGGTTGCTAACATTGTACCTATGCCTAAGAAGGATGGCAAAGTACGGATGTGTATGGATTACCGGGACCTGAACAGAGCTAGCCCGAAGGATGATTTCCCATTACCTCACATTGATGTATTGGTTGACAACACGACTTAGTTTTCAGTATTCTCCTTCATGGATGGGTTTTCAGGATATAATCAGATCAAGATGTCACCTGAAGACATGGAGAATACAACTTTCATCACACCCTGGGGCACATTCTGTTATAAGGTAATGCCATTTGGACTGAAGAATGCCGGGGAAACTAATCAACGGGCTATGGTGACATTATTCCACGACATGATCCACAAAGAAATTGAATGTTATGTGGATGACATGATTGCCAAGTCCATCACAGAAGAAGACCATCTGGTAAATCTGTTGAAACTATTCAAGCGTCTGAGGAAGTACCAGCTGAAGCTAAACCCCAACAAATGCACATTCGGGGTGCGTTCCGGTAAGCTGCTGGGATTTATTGTAAGTGAAAAGGGAATTGAAGTTGACCCTGACAAAGTCAAAGCCATTCAAGAGATGCCTGCACCAAAGACTGAAAAAGAAGTTCGGGGTTTTTTAGGTAGATTGAACTACATATCAAGGTTCATATCTCATCTTACTCCAACCTGTGAACCCTTGTTCAAACTATTAAGAAAAGAACAAACGGTCAGGTGGAATGAAGACTGCCAGATGGCTTTTGACAAAATCAAGGAATAATTGCAAGAACCTCCAATTCTTATGCCTCCAGTTGAAGGAAGACCTCTGATAATGTACTTGACAGTATTAGAAGAATCAATGGGGTGTGTGCTGGGCCAGCATGACAAGTCTGGTCGAAAAGAGTATGCAATATACTACCTAAGCAAAAATTTTACCGACTATGAACAACGTTATTCACTGCTCAAGAAAACTTGCTGTGCTTTAGCGTGGGCTTCTCGCCGACTAAGACAGTATATGTTGACTCACACTACTTTGTTGATTTCAAAGATGGATCCAGTCAAGTACATATTTGAGAAGCCAACACTTACCGGAAGTGTTGCAAGATGGCAAATGATTCTGACAGAGTATGACATTCAGTACACATCTCAAAAGGCCATCAAAGGAAGTGTACTGTCTGACTATCTAGCTGAGCAACCCATTGATGACTACCAACCGATGAGATTTAACTTCCCTGATGAAGACATCATGTTTCTGAAAGCTTACGAAGAGCCTGTTCACACTGAAGGGCCTGGCCCAGAAGAAGAATGGACTATGATGTTTGATGGGGCTGTCAACATGAATGGTCGTGGAGTTGATGTAGTGCTTATTACACCTAAAGGAGTTCACATGCCTTTCTCGGCAAAACTCACCTTTAACTGCACTAACAACGAAGATGAATATTAAGCTTGTATCATGGGTCTTGAGGAAGCCATTGACCTTAGGATCAAGACTTTAACTATATTCGGAGATTCAACTTTGGTAGTTAATCAAACAAACGACAAATGGTACACCCACCAAGAGCATCTGATTCCATATCGAGACTATACAAGGAGATTACTGACTTTCTTCACAACAGTCAAGCTTGAGTACATCCCTCGAGATGAAAATCAGTTTGCAGATGCTCTGGATACCATTTCCTCTATGATCAAAGTTAAAGCTGCCAACTTTGTGCCTCAGATTTCAGTATCCAGACTTGACAGACCAACATACGTATTCTCTGTGGACATCTCTAAAGATGACAAGCCTTGGTTCCATGACATCAAATGCTTCTTAGAGGATCAGACATACCCACCTGGGGCATCATCCAATGACAAGAAGACACTAAGAAGGCTGGCTGGTAGTTTCTTCCTGAATACCGATGGTTCGTTATACAAGAGGAATTTTGACATGGTGCTTCTCAGATGCGTTGATAAGAAGGAGGCAGACTTGCTGATGCACGAGGTGCATGAAGGATCTTTTGGTACCCATGTTGGAGGACATGCAATGGCTAAGAAATTTCTAAGATCAGGTTACTACTGGATCACAATGGATGCAAACTGTTGTGCCTATGCCAGAAAGTGCCACAAATTCCAGATCTATGCAGACAAGGTTCATGTACCTCCAAATCCTTTGAATGTGATGTCTTCGCCTTGGCCCTTTGCCATGTGGGGCATTGACATGATTGGGAAGGTTTAGCCGACTGCTTCAAATGGCCACAGATTCATTCTAGTAGCCATTAATTACTTCACCAAGTGGGTTGAAGCAGCTTCGTATGCCAACGTCACCAGCCAAGTGGTAGCCCGATTCCTGAAAAGAGACATCATCTGTCGGTATGGAGTACCCGAGCGAATCATTACTGATAATGGTTCCAATTTGAACAACAAAATGATGGCAGAACTGTGCCGGGACTTCAAGATCCAACATCACAACTCTTCTCCTTACAGGCCAAAGATGAATGATGTTGTTGAGGCAGCTAACAAAAATATCAAGAAGATTGTGCAAAAGATGGTGGTTACTTATAAAGACTGGCATGAGATGCTACCATTTGCCTTGCATGGGTATCGTACCTCAATCAGAACGTCCACTGGGGCAACACCGTATCAGCTTGTGTATGGTATGGAGGCAGTCCTACCTGTTGAAGTTGAATTACCCTCCTTACGGGTACTGATGGATGTCAAGTTGAACGAAGCAGAATGGGTCCGTTCTCGGTACAATCAACTGAATCTGATTGAAGAAAAGAGATTGGCTGCAATCTGTCATGGGCAGTTATACCAGAAAAGAATGAAGAAAGCCTTCGATCAGAAAGTCAGGCTTCGGGAATACCAAGTAGGAGATCTTGTGCTGAAAAGACTCATTCCTCCTCATACAGACCACAGGGGCAAGTGGACTCCGAATTACGATGGCCCATTCATAGTAAAGAAGGTTTTCTCTGGTGGAGCACTGATGCTGACTACTATGGATGGTGAAGATTTCTTATCCCCTGTGAATTCATATGCAGTTAAAAAATACTTCGCATAAATGACCCGCTGGACATAAAAACAGAATGTAAGTCCAGGCAAAAATAGGGCATCCCGGCGAGTCAAAAAAAGAATAAAAGACTCGGGAAAAAATAAGGGAAAAATCAAAAAAATGTACACCCGCTGAGTTGAAAAGCCGTATTGGACAACTCAGGAAAAAATGGGTATCCCGGTGGACTGAAAACCCGAAAGGGCGGTCCATGCAAAATTAGGGAATAAGCGAACAACTGCATTCTGAGTTCGTCTGTATCATTTACAAAAATGTCAAACTTCTAAAGGTTAAAGCATCAGTCAGAATCAACTTTCTTCAGAAAATAAGATGAGAAGAACGTCGAGGTCATATGGGTCATAGCAAAGGAAGCTCACTAAGGCGTCGTCAACATTGCCAGCACCTTTATTTTTCTCAATTTGTAACAATTTCCTCATTTAAGGGGATCTGTTCCTTTGACTGTATTTGCCAATTCAGGGCACCCAGATTAATAAAATTAGAGTTTTCAGTCACACTTCCTCTTGTACATTTTGGTGTTCGGTTGCAAAATGTCCAAATATCCATGATATAATACTTGCATAAAACAGATATGCCTTTCTGAATAACATGCTTGCATGAAATGTATTTACTTCCAGGAATATCTAACTCCTATGACGGAATCCGGTAAGGGATACCTCGAGATACTCGTATGTTTCTTTGTCTTGACAGGCTAACAATATCTGGATTGTTTTTCCCCAGCGAAGTTGCCAAGGCATCACTTCTCCAGCACATCTTCTTCAAGCAGCATCAGAATGCTCATTTCCCCGATTGAGTTGTCCAGTTACTTCATCCTCAGCAGGATCCCAACATATATCTCTAGGAAGATCGTTCAGTGGTCTTTCCTCCCCTAACAGAGTACTAGGTTGAAGGAGACCATCTCCCCACAGAGCTCCAGCCTCTCCCAGAAGAGCAATGTCTGAATTCTCACACAACAAAGTGATGAAAGCTACTTCATCCCCAACTGGGTTATCTCCTTATAAGGATAGATCTATCAGTGATCTAATTCCCCAAGCAGAACCATATGTTTTATCAGATCTACCAATGATCTCATCCCCAGCTGGGATATCACTTTAGGCATATCATCCAGAGATCTTCACAGCAACAGGATCTGAATTCCGGATCGGTTTCTTTTGCATAATCATAGCATCCGCATCATAAAACACCGAAATATGCGTAGCATTCCGTCTAATACGGAGCATTATGGCAAAAAATCAAACATATTACATGATCACAAGTCAGGTTCGAGCCCGTCGCCTGTAAATACCAACAATACCTCATCATCAATATACAAAATACCTCTCAATTTCCCCAACAGAAAGCCAAAGTGTCCCCTCTGCACTCAAAAAAACCTATTCCTATACACTCTTTCAACACTCGTCCGTGTCATATCATTCCCCTGCAGATATAAACCACAAACAGGTACCTATACAAACTCTCCTGACACTCATCTGTGTCACCATTCCCCGGCATGGTTGCCAAACACTTATTATAATACGCTCTTATTGACACCCGTCCGTGTCATCCTATCCCCACAAATTTCCTGGATACCTTTCACACTCGTAAATTCATAACTTATACACTTTCTCTTCTGACACCCGTCCGTGTCACTTATCCCCAGCAAGTCGAACACTCGAATGTGTCTTGCTCATACTTCACAATGCATTTTTTTACTCATACAGATACTTGTCCGTATCTTATATATACACTTATTCCCCACAGATTCAACACTCTTCCATGTTCTTTGTTAACCAGTTGGTACTCGTCCGTACCATCATCTCTGAACATGCGCCAGCGTTTGTTTCTACTGATACTCGTCCGTATCATGGTCTTAAGGATGCTCGTCCGCATCTTTAATCTATACACGATGTCAAACACTTATACCTTTGCTTCTTAAGGCGTAAACACTCGTCCGTGTTTACCATTCCCCGGTAAAGTGATCTTTCTGTTATTTGACATTCGTCCTATGTCATGATACTTTCGACAGCCGTTCCCTGCTAGGTGATCGTCCTTCACCTACGGATGACCGTCCCTCATCCCTTTCCCCAGCGGAGTCTCCATTATTGGAACCTTTTATATCCGGCATTCATCCTATGTCGTGATATTTAGCAGCCGTCCCCTACTAGGTGATCGTCTTTCACCTTTTTGATGATCGTCCTTCATCATTTTATTCGATGGTCGTCCCCATCGTTGATCTTGTTATCTGACATTCGTCCTATGTCATGATAAACCCTGAGAGCAGCCGTACCCTGCTAGGTGATCGTCCTTCACCTCTTGATGGTCATCCTTCATCATGCTTATCCGATGGCCGTCCCCATCGTCGACCCCTTCTATCCGGCATTCATCCTATGTTGTGATAAAGAGCAGCCGTCCCCTGCTAGTTGATCGTCCTTCACCTTTGATGACCATCCCTCATCATTACTTCATTTATTCTCTGAACCTGATGGCCGTCCCCATCATTACCTTTATTTTAATCCCCAGAGAGTCTTGTTTCTTTACTTGATGGCCGTCCCCATCACGATCTCTTTATTTCCCCAGCATGTCGGCCGTCCCCGTCATTGCTTTATCCCCAGCAGTCGTCCTCTGCTCGATGGTCGTCCTCCGTCGCCCGCATTTTATAATCATACTATACTTTCTTTTACAATTTATATCCCTTTTCTTCTTCACCCCAGTGAGTGCAAATTTCGGACTGTCTTTGGTATTCAGCCACAAGTTATCTTGTTCGTCTGTTAAGCTTGTCGCTTACATCCTGCACAGCTAACTCATGCTTGAATAGGGGCAGCTGTAAACACCCCAAATTTTCCCTCACTAAGTTCACACCATGGCTTGTGATCTTTCATATTTGCATTAGTTCAAGCATATCATGTCATATTGCATTTTTGCTTCACTGCATTAGTTCAAATTCATCTGCATCTAGGGTTTGTGATCTGAGCAATCCAAAGATTCATCTGAGCCACTCCAAAGGCCATCAATCATTCCAATAGGGTACATGTATGTTCAATAATCACATTATATCCTCCAAAGATCAAGGAAGTCAAAGAATCAAAAGAACTTGCAAAGCATGGAAGCAGAGCCAAGGTTTAACTGCACAGATGACCTGAAATTAGGGTTTTGGTTTCAGAGGCCATAACTCCAATTTTTTTTGGTCATTCTTGTTTCTATTGGTCTCAATATGCTATAAGGATCATGTACACCAAGTTTTATGAAGAAATTAATTGTGGAAGTCATCTGATCAATGGATAACTTCTTGAGTAAGTCAGAGAAAAATTAGGGCATCTGAGGCCCCCACCCATGGAACCAAAATGGATTTTTTTTTATCAAATTGAGGTCATATGATCTTTATTTGATCATTGAAGTGTTTAGAAGTTCACAAAATTGAAGAAAAGTGAGCTAAACCAAAAGTTGCCAAAAATGGAAATGACTTGTAATGTAAACTTTCCATTTTGGGAAAGTTTTTCAACCTCCTCTTTCTCAACCAAAAATGCTTCAAATGAAAAATTGTTGGTCATGAAAGTTGTATATTAGATCATTCCCTTTTCAAAAAGTAAAAGAACAAGATCTAATTCAGTTTGGAACTCAAGATATGGCTTGTCAAAGTTGGCAAAAATCCCATAATTTTCAAGAATGCACCAAAAGGGATTCTTTGCAAAACCACTTGCCAAGGCTTTTTGTGACTTCAAACACACTTCAATGTATCATAACATCATAATGCATTGCCTTTAGATCAGAATTTCCCAAAGAATTGCAAGATTACATGCCTTGAACATCAAGATTTCTCAAAGGGGCCAAAACTTCACATAATTGTAAAACACCCCATAATTTTGCTTCAACTTGCTGAATTGCCTCAAGATTGATTTTGTGGACATCCTTGATCTCAGCTGCACATGGACATGCCAAAAAGCCAGCTGCATCCTTGCCCATACCTCAAGTACAAGAAATGTTGACTTTGTGCAAATTCACCCATACCATTCACAACAGTCCACCACCCACTCTCTGCCCAATCCAGACACTACAAGCATGCCTCAAAGATCATTTTTCATAGCACACACAAGCTGAAACCTCCAAGAACTCAGCATTGTCAAAAACACTCCCTCTTGCATTTTCCTTTGAAACTCCCAGCTCACTCACTCAATCTTCAAACCAATTCCACCATTCATCACAAAATCATCCACTGATCACAAACCACCCATTAAAACAGCCAAAAACACCTCATACACCAAACACGATTTCTGACCAGTTGGATTGCTACCACTCAAACCAGCCAGTCTCAAAGCTTTCCAAGCATTGCAACTTCTTCAGGGAGGTCATTAGAGCCATTTTGCACCAAGGAAGTGGCCAAAAAGCTCAAGTGTGAAAAGCTTCATCTCAAGTAGTCATCTGAATTCATTTTTCCAAAACTCGTATTTTATGTTCCATTAAGAAAAAGCATGCTTCATTGATCACACTAAGCTTTGAATTTTCGAAAATTGTGTAGAAATGAGTACGTACTGATTGTCCGAAATTTTTGCCATTTTTATGTTTCTCTTCGAATCTTAGGATTGAGCCATAAGAATTTGTTTTGAGGGTGGATTTGGATTCAGGGAGGTGAGAGGAGTTAATCTGGAGCTTTAGAGCTCCAGAAATAACCTAGGGAGAAAGTTGGAGATTTTCAGGTGAGGGTGTCACCGGAGAAGATGACCGGAGCTCTTCTCCGGTGATCTAAAAGTAATTAGTTTGTTAATTAGGGTTAGGGCTTCTTTTAAATTTGGACCCTTGGATTTCCATCTCCCGCGCGCGTTGTGTGGTTGAGATCTTTTCATTAGTTTTAATTATGGATTAAAGAATTAATTAATTAGAGTTAATGAAATTTGAATACTTGCCATAGGATCTGGTGCGCAGTCAACCCAAGAAACCCCCAAATTCAATCTCAGCCCTTCACTGCGTTTACTTCTGTTTATTTCATTTTTTATTTCAATTTTTCTTATTTGTTTTGTACATTTTATTAAAAATAGTTAGAAAATTCCAAAAATAATTTTATTCTGCATTTTTATTTCAAATAATTTTATTAACCTAAAAAAAAATTTATTTTTATTTTTCACATTAAAAAGTAATTTTTAAAACATTTAAGTGTTTATTTTAATTAATTAATTAGAATTAATTAATTAAAATATCATTTAGGTTTCTAAAAATCCCAAAAAAAATCACATTGCATCTTTAAACATTTAGAAACATTATCATACCATCCACACAAATTTCTTTTTTTTTTTGAACCACCTTTGATAATTTTCTTGAATTTAGGGTTCATAAAATTCACATTTTAGAACCCTAACTTCAAGAATTATTTTCTGCCTAACCAAGAATGGTATGGTAATGGTTCTTTTTGCATTGATCTTCATTTAACATGTAGTTTCTAGAATAATTTTGTCACAAATTTCTTCTGCATTTTTGATTTGATTTTCATTTTTTCCCTTTAGGTGCCTTAAAACCCTAGATAACTTAGAAAAATCATAACTTCCTTAGGGTTAAGAGTTAGGTATCCTCCTTTTGGGTGTGATATCATATAGGTTTAGGGATTCTTTGATTGCATTTTCAATTGTTTATCTTGTCATTTGCTTCTGTTTTTGAGTTTTGTATCTCATGTTGTATGAAAACCCTAATTTCTCATCCTCCTTTGCATACATCTTGCATAAGCATTCATATAAGAGTTTTCCATGACATTTCATGCATCCACATGACTTCTAAGACATCATAGGACACATTAGACTCATGCTTGATCATTTCATCATCCATTTTCCATGTTATGCATTCATTACATTCCATGAACATTCATGAACTTTCATGCTTCTTTCATGCTTCATTTGCATTCTCATCACTTGTATGATCATCCATTGCACTTGACATACATTTTTATCATCTCTTAGCATCATTTGCATCATGAAAATGCTTATGGTTTTGGTTTGCATCCTTGCATAAATTTCATTTCTCCTTTTGCTAACTTTTCAGGTGGTAAGAACTTTGAGAAGTTAATTTGCCTTCACTTCTCACAATCATTTCTCATCTCTCTTATGCATTCATTTCTGCATTTTACTTTTGCTTTAGAGTGAGCTTTCTCATTCATGTCCCTCCTTCACCTTCTTTCTTCAAGTGACTTATCTTCTTAAGTGAAGTAAGTTAACTTGTTTCTTCTGCTTCTCCTTCTTTCTTCTGCTTCTTCCTTGGTGGCTTATTCTTGAAGATCTCTTGCAAGCCTCATAAACCCTAGGAACACCCAAGCATGATAAAAATTAGGGTTTTGATTAGTCCCCCATCAGTTTTACCTTTGTGTCATCTTTTGTGTCTCTCTTCTCATCTCATAATCAGGGACTAAACCTTTAAGGTTTTAAGGCTTTGTGATTAAGGGTATGCCTGCATATTTCTCTTAGGATGGAGTGTATAACTTTAATCCTAAGTGTTAAACCTTTAATGTGTTTAAATCTCTTAATCAATCCATCTAATAATCACTAAGACAATAGCTTGTAACTTGGGCCTTGCATTAGGGTTCTAATTCTTCCTTAATTGGTTAAGAAGGACTAACCCTAGTGTTAATGGACAAGTCCCCCTCAAGTTGTCTTACAAACCATAAAATCCACTTCTTAATCCTACCTTAACTAAAATCCACTTTAATAAAGGCTTTGTTTTGTCATGAGGTTAATCCCTAATCATGGATTAAGTTGAGGTATCTTCCTCAGGTTAAATGTTCTCATCTATCATCCTTCTATTAGGATGGTGTAATGGGTCATTAAATCCTTGATTATGGCTTAAACTCATTACTTAACACCAAACAAAAACTCCAAAAACATTTAAATAATTACAAGTAGGTTAATGATCTTAATATTAAATCATTGTGATTAAGTGTGAGGTGCTTACTTCATACTTAAGGTATTCTCATTACCCCTGATCAGAGGGATGATGTGATGAGTTTACTAACCCTTGATTCAGGCTTAAGCTCATTATCTTATGACAAATACCAAAAAGCAATAAAAGATTGAAAACACAAAAACAAACAATAATCGTCTCCTCTGGGATTCTTTTCTCACCTCATTCACTCACAAACGAGAACTCACTTCTTCTGTCTAATGCAAGACAGTTAGCACCTGAGCCAGACATGTCATACACTTGAGCATAGACAAGCAAGCAGTTCATCAGTCAAATTATCTTTCAGTCTCTTTTAGTCAAACTACGGTGTTCTGACTTCCTCATTGCACGAGAGGATACGTAGACATAACTTAATTGTTATCGAACAAAAGTCTCTATCTCTCCCCCTTCTTCCAGCATTATTCTTTAAGCCTCATTCTTCAGCATTTCATTTCACATACCTTTTGCACTGACACCTGTACATTCTTTTCCAGCTTTTGCACACAGATAGCACTGACACTACCTATTTAAACACAAAATTTCAAGCGTGGATCCCGTCGAATACGACGGACAATCTGGGTGCTAATACCTTCCCAGGTTGTAACCAACCCCCTTTCTCAGTTTCTCTGGTTCGTGACCGTCTTATCCATCTCTTTCTAGGTTTATGCAGCATTACCTTTCCTTCTGGATAAAAATTCCTAGCTGGCGACTCTTTTCAGTTCATCCTCATGTTCTCCTCTCGCCGACCGTTCACGCTTGTACCCCATCTGACCCGGTGTCTTTTGGCGGGAGCGACAATAGGATCTTAGGACCATAAATTATTCAAGAGACTATGGAAAAGATTCGTATGATCCGAGAAAAGATTAAGCAAGCCCAAGATCGTCAGAAGAGCTATGCTGAAAATCGAAGGAGACCTTTGGAATTATTTGAAGGTGATCATGTATACTTTAAAGTCACTCCGAGGTTGAGTTTGAAAGGACCGTTTAAGTCGCGTAAGTTAAGCTCGAGATACGTAGGACCGTATCAGATTCTAGAAAAGATTGGTAAAATTGCTTACTGTTTAGCCTTGCCGCCATCTCTATCCGAAATGTATGATGTTTTTCATGTATCTCAACTTCGTAGGTTCGTTCCTGATCCTCTTCAGCCTATTCTGCCGGATTCTATCGAGATAGAAGCGGATTTGATCTTTGAGCCCCAACCAAGCCGTATTGTTGGAAGAGAAACCAAAGTGTTGAGAAATAAAGAGATATCACTTTTTAAGGAACAATGGGATGAGACGCATTCGGGCGATGCTACGTGGGAGTTGGAATCAGAAATGCGGGAATCATATCCTCACTTGTTCAGGTAATCCTTTAAATTCGTGAACGAATTTTATTTAAGGGGGGAGGATGTAATACCCCGTATTTTATTTAAAGCTCTGAACAATATTAAGTAGTAATAATATTATTCCGGAATACTCTAAGAAATTTTAATGGAACCAAATAGAGTAATCAGCGGGATATGATTTTATTAATTGATATTAGCTGACTCAGAGGTTTTATAAAATATCGGATTAAGAGACATTTTCAGATATTCTCTAATTTTGACCTATTGGTAAAAATATAAGCTTTTATATTTTTATATATATATATATAGATAGATTATGAGAGGAAGAGAAAGTTGGCAAGAAAGAAGAAAAGAAGGAAAAGGAGAAGAGAAGAGAAGAAGAAGAGAGAAAAGCCCTAAAGCTCCAATTCCTCATTCCCGATCATCCGACTGTCGAATCAACTCAATCTTTCCGCCAATCTTCATCTCTCGAGGTGGGTTCTTAGTTAGAAACTTTTATCTTTGATTTTGGTTGAGTTTAAGAGATTTTGTGGTTAGGGATGGATTGGAAAATCTAAGAAAAATCGGAAGTTTAACGGTTAAAACTCGATTAAAATCTACCTAAAATACTCATATGATGATAATGGATATGTTTGATTATGTATTGTTGCATTGGTTGGTGTTTGGGTGTGGAAAGAGTGTTTTCCCGTAAGGCTGGAACTTCCTGAATTGGTGTAGCTCGCTCAACGAGCATACTTCGCTCAGCGAAAGTTCTAGGGCGATTTTCGCTCAGCGAGACCTGTAGGTTCCAACCTTGGTTTATATTTCGTAACTTATGATCCGGGTATCTGTTTTTAGCGTTCCACATATCGTTTCGAAGCTAATGATGAAATCTATATTTTGAGATCAAGAAATGTTGGTTACTCCCGACTTTTACCCGACTATTCAATTAAAAGGTAACGAAACATAATTATGGAATTGAGAGTTAAAGATAAGGAATTGGTGAGACTTGTGAGACACCTAGGAGTTCGTAGACTAATAAGAATTGAGGACCGCGCTTGATTGTGTTCCCTTTTGTTAGCTTGAGGTAGGTATTACATTGAGTCCCATGGGAAGCGAGAGTTAGCTTGAGGTGGGTATTACATTGAGTCCCACGGGAAGCGAGAGTTAGCTTGGGGTGGGTATTACATTGAGTCCCACAGGAAGTGAGAGTTAGCTTGAGGTGGGTGTTACATTGATTCCCACGGGAAGCGAGAGTTAGCTTGAGGTGGGTATTACATTGAGTCCCACGGGAAGCGAGAGTTAGCTTGAGGTTGGTATTACATTGAGTCCCACGGGAAGCGAGAGTTAACTTGAGATGGATATTTCATTGATTCCCATGAGAAGTCTAGTTGTTCATACTTGAGGTGGGTGTTCCACTGAGTCCCACGAAAAGCCTTGTACGATGTATTGTTAGGTTGTTCCGTTTCGACTTGTTTATTTTTGAGAGGAACCTTGTACTCGTAGAATTTTTATGCTTGACCCTTAGAGCCGAGAGAACTCTAAGATATGGAACCCACTGAGATGTTTTATCTCAGCCCATGTTGATGTTGTTATTTCAGGTACTTCAGGTTCCGCTAAGAGTAAGGATTAGGCGACTTGATTATCCTTACTAGTGGATGGCTTAGTCTTCCGCTGTGGATTTTTGAGATCTTCGGATCTAGTTCTTAGATCTTTTTATAGTTGAACATCTTGTATTATTTTATAGCCTTGTTTAGTACCTTATGTTGTAGTGGCTATATTTATACAATGTGTTGCTAAGAACTTATTTGTATTTCAGTACCAAATTATTAATATTATATATGAAAAATATGCTTCATGTATGTCTTTTGTATATGGGTATTACATTCCAATTGTGAACAACTTCCATGGTGGAGAAAATTGGGGGGATATACTTGCAAGGTACTTCGATGCCAAAGTGAGAGAGAGCTATGGAGTGAGCAAGTATAGTAAAGAGGTAAGAGAATAGAATACCTGACCTTCTAATGAAATAAGGTTTTTATAGTGTGCCCCCAGCACTGGTCCAAGGATCCCCTCATAGTCTGTATCAGCTAGGTCCTAGGGGGAACTTCCAGGGTTTGTATAGAAGCAAATAAGACCTAGTAAGTGGTTTTCCCCTAGTCCAACTGCTCCTCAAATCTATGAGATTATTATAGAGGCAGTTAACTGCAAGTGCGGAACACGTGGGGGAGGTGCTCTCCCCACGACCCCACTGTTGGGCCTTGAGCTTATGCCAGATGAACTGGGTCGTGTCCGACACACCTGGTGTCAGGCCCAGTCCAAAACAGGAGCCCCCAAGTCGCAACTCCGGTATGGAGTGATGACTTAAGGGAAAATTTTGTCGGGAAGGTTGCGTGAGGTTGTTTGTTGACTCTAGGAATGAACTGGGTAGATGTCGATGAGAAACACTTGCTTGAGGCCACTTGTGGCCGCTGTTTGGAAATGGCGGGCATATGAGCTTTTCCTTAGATCTTTAGGCTATCGAAGGGGGTCGCGTGCTTGAGGTCATTCATGGTTATAACTTGAGCATGGAGGGCGCATGAGATTCCCCTTGGTGTTTTTGTGTGTCGAGGAGAGTTGTGTGCCCGATGCTTTGGAAGACGAAGATTTGTGGCTTTTGGGGAACCCAAAGATGACGTGTGTGTTCCTTCGTTTCGTGTCATAATGGCATTTAATGCTAGCCTCTTCGTTTCACGGGTGATGGAGCATTAATACCATGGTTACCTAGGGGAATCTAGGCAACCTAGGCAATGATGGCCTAGCATTCTCCCCATGTGGGTGCTATAAAACGTTTGTGGGGGGGGGGACTTCTCCTCACTTCTCTTTTTTCGCTATTCAATTCTCCACAGACGATTGCCGAAATTCTTCTGCTCTCACTCGAAAACTTCCCTTCGCCGTCTCAACAGCCGCAATGTTTCCTCATTGTCGTACATTCAAGTAAGTATGCTTTCTTTTTCCAGTAGTGGTAGGTTCTATTTGATTTTTCCTTGGTGGTTATTCACCGAAGCAATCGAAGAGGCCCCTCCTCGATATGCTCATATGAATCTTCTAATGAATCCATCGGTCAGCGTATTCGTTTTTCGGTAGAAATTCCTTGGAAACAGTCGAGGGGGACCCTCCTCGGGTGTCAGTCAAGGGGTTTCCAATGAATGTCCCGGTGTTAGAATATAGATGGAGTAGGGTATTTGTTATCGTTCCATAGATATTGTTTGTAGATATTACAACCGTTCTACAGTTGGAATCATTTTAAGCTTATCGTAACAAAAAATTTTGTTTGAGGGTAACATTCCGTTTGTATAAGTTCTAAAATGTAAGGGTAAAAGTATCGGTTTTGAAAGGTTTAATAAAACATGCCAAGATTAGGGTTCATAAACCAATTTGCAGGGATAGAATCGATAAAATGGAGACTCGTTTAAATGATAAATACAATCACATATCCTATCAATATGTTTATCTCTAACACATATTGTAAGATTTACCATTTTGGTCCTTTGATGATCTCTCACTCAAACTATCAAAATGATAACATTCAAGTTCAATATTTATGAACATCAAGTCTTATAACTATCTCTAGCCTATTTTCATTGATGGATGAAAAACCTAGGTAAAGAATTGGAACATATTTCTCAATCAAGAACAACACAAATAATATATCATAAAAACAATGTTTTCCACCATATATTCATCATCCATAAGTTCAAGAGTTTACATCAATATCTATACAAACAAAATAAGGAGTCTCTACCTTCTAATCTTGACACAAGATGGATTTATCTATCCATAGACATAATAACTTCACAAGCAAGAAATGACAGAAGAGGATAAAGCATCAATGATGATTTCCTGACTATTGATGCATGGATTCTTTGAAAACTAGATGCTACAGTGTTTACAAGGTGTTTGCTATAAGAAAATATCAAGGATCCACATCAAAAAGTTGATGCATAGGATGGCGCTAAGCACGATGTCATTAATTACTAAACCTCCTTAGACCATGATGAGCATTTAAGCTCATGTGTTTTGCTCTTGTTACGCGCTTGGAGTGTGCTTAGCGCGCTAGTAGCATGCTTCAAAAGTGTGATTTTCTTCAATCCATGCTCCTTAAGAGACTTCCATGCATCCAAGCTTCCCAATTCCATGCTAAAACCTATAATTATAAATATAGAAGTTAAATAACTATAACTAAGAATGCGAGTAAACTAAACTATGGTTATTTACCGAAAACAACGGGAAAAAGCATTGATTATATCAAAAAGTATTCGAAAGGTGCCAAAAACTAAACTACATATTAACACATTCTAGCACCTAACAAATCTCTCCAACTTTCTTTGTTGTTTGTACTGAAACAAAAGTAAGATAAAATAGAAACAAGATGAAAAATAGGGTAAGACAACACAAACAAAAATTGATGGTTCAAACTTAATTGATGCGCTACCAATAGTGCTCAGCTTCATACAAAATCAAAACATGGTTATGAACTAACTTATAAACAAAAATAACAAGCAACTTATCATAAGCAATCAAATGTTCAAACAAGAATCAACTACTTTACTCAGATGAGTCGTTATCAATATCTACAAGGGACAAAACACTCTCATATCAATTGTGCCAGCATCCAGAACAATTCAAGCATTCATCTATCTAATTCAACAAGGAAATCAAGGAAACAAATATCTCATAAGGACTTCTACAAGTAGTAGCTTGGCAAGGATTAACAAGAAAGGGATATATATAAAAGGCTAATGAAACAAAGTGGCTATAAAAAATTTCAAAAATTGGAAGAACATGCCGACTTAATCAAACCTCAAACCAATTCACTATTTTCCTTTTTTTTCTTTTTTTTTTCTTTTCATGGTGCACTCTTTCAAATGACTCAAATGCTTCTTTTATCCTTCTTTTCAAGCAACTCAATTATGAGTGCAAAGCATATCAAACAAAACTTGTCATTTTTATTTTATTTTCACAAGAAGCACCATTTCACCACATTCTTTCTTCTTCACACACAAGTACTCTCCCCAACTTTAAATCACACCTTAAATTAAAGACAATGTTCTTCAAAAGCATGATCAAACAAAATGGGTTAAATGTATATAAAAACAATATAGAATGAATCACATAATTTTCTTTTAACAACATCAACCACAATTGAAATGGTTTCTCGGTATTTTACCAATTTTTGTTTTATGATTCTTTCTATTTGTGTGAAGGCTCAAAAATGGCTAGCAAATGCTCACACTTTTCACCAGGTAAAAACAAGCCTAAAAGAATTGGTGGTTATACTCCATGTCACATAATTCCTAGATCACTTCAATGTTTCCAAGATTTACTAAAGAATATAAGATTAAGCATGAATCGCACGAGCTAAGCAACAACTACACAATACTCTCTTTTGTGAACAACGAAGGTCACTCACATTTATGGTTTTGTCTTAAATGATTCCCATATTAACATATTTGCAAAATGAAACAAAACTTGAAATTTATGTAAAGCAACAAGTTCCTACACATGCTAACATTCTACAAAGCACAAACATAGTACCTTTTTCATGCAACAATCGAGAATTATATCATCACCATCAATGATTGGTGTAGCACATCACTTTTGAACAATCGAGATTAAACTTGCTTCAACAATCAATACTTCATAATCAAGAACAAACACATTTTTTTAACAAAAGCATAAACATATGCAAAAACTCATCCTTCCGGATGTTACTTCCTTAACCATAAATAAGTTTTAACAACCAAAAATATTCATCCGCACGGATGTTAACTACCATAATATTCAAAAACTAAACTAATTTCATCATCTGCCCGGATGTAAACTACAACAATGCAATAATACAATAATATCCTAACAACATACTAAACATAACGAAAACAAAGGAAGAAACAATTAAACCATTCGGTATCAGTCGGAACTAGAACTCGAGTCATCATCACCACCAACATCCTGGTCATCATCACCATGTACACCCGCATGTGCTGCCCCCTCCGGAAAGTCTGGCCTACCCTCATGCCACCTAGCATAATGCATGAGATGTTGTCAACATCTCAAAGGATGATAAATGTGTGGCTCCTACAACTGAAGCTGAAGTTGCAGTATAAGGTCATTCATAAAAAGAAAGGCACACTGATGGGCCTTATGCATGGCCCATTTGGCCTCAACATTCGGATCCATCATGTGTAACACCCCAATGCTACCTAACAGAAATTCATAAAACAGAGCTTCAAAATTCACCTTTTAAAATAGGATGTCACATTTTCAACTTTAAAACAACAATTAACATTTATCGCATATTCAACATGGATACATAACACTTAAACATCAGGAGACAAATAACAACTTTGTTTATTATTTAAACCAAAACATCTTTTACAACATCACAACGGATTTTCAAGTATTCAACTAAACATGGTATATCATGTTATTCAACTTAAAACAGCTTAGTAACAACATAATCATACTGAAACAACAACTAA
Organism: Lathyrus aphaca; assembly: GCA_963966055.1. Classification (NCBI taxonomy): domain Eukaryota; kingdom Viridiplantae; phylum Streptophyta; class Magnoliopsida; order Fabales; family Fabaceae; genus Lathyrus; species Lathyrus aphaca. The sequence continues at coordinate 258,018,900 of OZ014525.1, read as the reverse complement.
AACAACTAAGCGTCCATTCCCCGAGTGTTACGTATCAGAGCACCGACACCGACTCGAACTAGCGAAGATAATCATCTTCCTTAAAGCTACCTGCACATTACCAACATATGGGTAACATTCAAACAGAAGGGTGAGATATCGACAATTATAAATGGCATATGATAAACAATACTTAGATAAGGATCATAAATAATTCACTACTTCACAACATCAACAACAAACAACGACTTAACAATCATTCACCTCTTATCAACTTATTTTATTACTATTATATCCATTAATATTTTCTACATAAACCACATAGTCATATATTCAATAAGAACTAATTAATCAGCCTGATCAACACAATTCACTTAATCAACTTGAAAATAACATGACAACTTACCAACTTGAACGACATAACAACTTAACAACTTGAACAACATAAAAACATAACCAACTTAAATAATGCAACACAAATGTGACTCAACTATGCATATGCATGTGGTACCATTGGTGGAAAACTCCCAACTTAAAATATACCAGGTTATCGAGGTATCTGCTAGGCATAAGCCTTCAACTTGATAATTTTTTCCAATTTACCTAGGCATCAAAGCATAAGCCTTCAACTTTCAACTTAATTGCAAATCTGGGCCAATGTGGTGTGAACAACAACTCCGACTTAGAAATGCACATATATATCATGTGACATGTACGACTCAACAACATAAACATCACAACATCATCAACATCAGTAGCATAAACGACTTATACGGTATGAACAACTTAAATCAACACTGACTAATAAGCCTTCAACTTAAACAACATAACAACTTCGGCAACACAAAACAATGTTGACAAAATGAGCAACTCATATGACATAAACAAGCAACACAAACAACTTATACGACAAGGAAGCTTAAAATCAACTTTGGCCTATAAAGCCTTCAACATAACAACTTTATGATTATTCCGTAAACCGGAAACATACAACAACTTAACTGTACCGGTAAATCGACTATACAACATATTTTCGACAAAACAACGTAACAAAAATCAACTATTAATCTACCCAACTTACCCCGATTTTTCATTAAATTCTGAGCAACTAAGTTTTTCGCCTAATTCGGATAAACCGACTAAATCGACTCTGACTTTATCATTCTACGATTAATTCGAGTTTATTACAAATTCTGCCATTTTTCTGTTCCCTGATAATCTCATCTGTCATAAAATAGGCCAACAATCTTTTTCTGTTAAATTTCTAAACTTCTCCATTTTCTGTTACAAAAATCCATCACAGTAAAAATCATTCAATTTTCTATTAATACTCAGTGCTACTGGTTCTGCTACATTGTATCTCTGATTTCGAATACAACTAGAATTCATGAAATAAATATTAATTTCAAAAATTCACTAAATTATTTTAATATAATTAATTAGTTTATTCCATGAAATTCTTAATAATCTAATTAAGTAATTTATGCTAATCCAATTAAGGTGATTCATAGTACACAAAGTGGCTCCTTCCACTTCTCTAAGTGGCTTGTGCCACTAGCATGGTATTTAAACTTAATTCAATTGGTTAATTTCCCGACATGTAGTATCAACACATAATCCATTAATTAAAAATCACATAATCCATTAATTAAAATCACCTAATCATGTAAATTGTGGCACCTGCCACATTTGTGAGCGGCATGCATTACTTTGTAAGCCTTCCTTCCCCATAAAATTAGTGGCACCCGCCACTTGATTAAGTGGCTCCCAGCACTTGGCCATTTGGCCATTGGGGTGTTCCACCCCGACACTGTAACACCCCAAATTTGCCCTCTTCATTTTAAGCATCATATCATATCATATTCATCATGAACATACCATTTTCTTAGCCTCATATCATGGAAAGATGAGGCATAACATTCTTCATGTCCTAGCATCAAGCATATGGTCATCTGTGGAGGTCCTTGAAGCATTTCAATCCATGACAAGGGTCTAAATGGTTGTATACAAGTTCTATGGTGAGTCTACACTCCATTTAAAAGTTCAAGTCCATTGGCAAAAGCTCAGAAGATTGCATGATCATCAGAGATCTCAGGATAAGGCAAAGCTCCTATACAAGGCACCCAAATTAGGGTTTGTGATTCAAGCACCAAGATCTCACAACTTTGGCCATTTCATTTGGGCAAAGTCTTCTATATGCTAATAGGATCCTAGGTGTCAATTTTCATGAGAAAATTCCATGTGGAAGTCAGACAATGCCTCAGTTGCTTGCAGATGAAGTAAAAAGTCAACTGTGCCCTTAAAAAGTCAACTGCTTGATTTCAAGGGGTCTAACCCAAATTTTTTGGCCAGGAGGGGTCCTTACAATGTTATAAGAGGTTTGGAATGATCAAAGTTCAAGAATTATGGAGATTTGAAGGGTTTTGCAAAAATGGTACAAAGTTGGTTTTTGAAGTTTTCCAAATTTGGCAACTTTTGCCCTAATTTTCAAATGGCCTTAACATGATCAAAAATTCTTCAAATGGACCAAATTCAAACATTAAAGTTGGAGGGTAAGGGCTCCAATTTTCAAAAAGTACAAGTACATTTTCATGGGATTCATAGATTTTCCTATAGGCTCTTCGAAAATATCATGTTTTTAGGGCAAAATGCAACTTTTCATGTAGGCACCAAATGCAAAAGTGTGCAAAACTTAATTGTATGACTTGGTTTTGGTTCAAACTTGTTTCAATGTTAAAATACATCACATTTGAACCGTTTTGCTCCAAAGAAATGCCCATTTTTGTACCAAACAAGAAAATCACTCCAAACATGCAAAATTGGCCAAATCATGAAATAAGTGTGATGCTTGGATCTAAAGGCCAGGATTGATTGGATTTGAATCAAGGGTGGTAAATGCATTGCACATGTGCTGAGAGGCCCAAGGAAGCATGAGCATTGCATGCTTATCTCACATGTTGCAAATTATGCAAATGGACACAAAACTCATGACTCACTCGTGCATTTCACATCATTCTTTCAACATTGCTTTATGACCTCATACAAAGGCTGCTAGGGTTTCATCAAGCCTCAGATCTCTCTCATTCTCTATTTCACAAACTTCATCCAACTTTGCATTTTCTTCCATTTCTCTTCACACAAGCAAGCAAACTCAAAACAAATTGTGGATCTGTAATCAGGAAGAGCTAAGGATCATTAAACACTCATTCATTCAAGCTCTCCTTCAAGTTCGGCTAGCTTGCCATTTCAGGGCAGGTGTGGGTAAACCTCCAGATCCAGCTTGTTTCAAGACCTTAGATGCATTTATTTTGCATATAGGGAGTAAGTGGATTGATTTGCACGCATTATTTGGATTTCTACTTCACTGAATCAGGATCTACACTTCAGGTATGGCTCAAAATCTCATGATCTAAAAATGAAATTAATGATGCATTTTGTAATCCTTGATCTTCACTGATGATTCTGCAATTGTTGGTTTTGAAATTGATGCATTGTAGCCTAAGTTATGTGCATTTCAAGTTTCATGGTCAATTATGTTTTGGTTCGATCCCTTAGATCCATTAGGTTTTAGCAAGTTTTGAGCTCATATTTGGATTCAGAGATGTTGAATTAGTGTATCTGGAGATTTTTACTCATTTATTTTGAGGTTTGTATGACTGTCATGAATTCCGGTTCCGGAGCCCTAGCTCCGGCCACCGGAAACTACTTGTGTTTCTGTTAGGGTTTGTATGAAGAAGATGAAGTCGTAACCCTTGGATCTGCTCATCCAGCGTCCCAGATCCTACCACCTAGCCCTAACTCCCCTCCCTCTCACGTTTTAATTTATGTTTTCATTTTAATACAAGGTGTTACGCACACACCACAACAAATGTGTTCCAGCCACACATAAGAAAGCTTCCTGCCACCTCATTTAATGAGGTCCTCACCCACACGCGTTGGATGCATCTCACGCTCCCTGATTTTCCCAGCCTTTTCTTATTATTTTCCACAAATACCACCATAATCCAGTGGACCAGCGCAGCTAATGGGCCTCACCAGTGATATTCGCACCCCCTCCAATCTCAGCCCAATTCATCTTCAATGCAAAACCTTACTACATACACCTCCCATCTCCATTTCTTTTATTTCTTTTTCTTTTTAATTTTCTTTTATTCAGTTTAGCTTTTATTTTTTATAAAATACTTCCCTTCATTAAAAAAATCCCAAACAAATCATGAGTCATATTTAAAGTCTCTTTTATTTTCTCACATTTTTATTTTAATTTTTTTCTATTTCCACGTGTCATATTTAAATCATTGTTTCACTTAACTTCTTTTTAAGTTCTTTTTGACCACACTTCCTTGTCCAATTTCCACACACTTCAATATTTTGAATTTTGATCCCATTCTTTTTGATCTGGATTCTTAAGACATTGTACTTATCATGTGATTTTTCTCTTGATTTTTAGAATTTTATTTCTTGAGTCTTGATCCCTTGACTTATGATGGAAGTTTGTAACCCTAGCTTGTGTTCTAGCCTCCATTTGACCTATTTTGCTTCTGAATTCTTTCCAATCCTTTTGGCCCATTGACATATCATGTTTGAAGATCATTTTACTTGAGTTGTGGAATTTTTAGATGCTTGGTTGATTTAATGTGGATTTTATCTTGAACCTTGTCCCATTTTGCTTCTTTTGGTCCATTAAGTCTCTCATAAGCTTAGAAGGGAACTTGTTCCAACTTCTTCTTCTCATTTGGGTTTCTTTTGGGGTATGGTTACCTCCATGGTCCTAGTTTAGGGTTTAAGTCTTAGGAATTTTTGTGTCTTGCTTCTTTTTGAGTCATTTATTTCCTTAAGTGCTTTCACTTCATCTCATTGCTTCTTTCACTCCCATTTGGTAATTGTTTGGTCTTGTACCTCTTTTCTCTTCATCTTGTTGGCTTCTTAAGCCCTTCTTTATCTTGTTTTGGTTCTGATTGTGAGCTTTGAGTCCATGTTTATGCATTGTAGCTTTGTATCTTTCATAAGTGTGCATAAGTCTTTATATGTGTTTCATGTTACATCCTTTGCTTATAAGTTTCATGTCTCATCCCTTTGAGTTTCATTTGAATTGTGCACTTGTTCATATCATTTCACTTCTGGTTGTTTGATGTTAGTATTTTATCTTGCTCATTGTGCTTCATTTGTGTTCACTTTACTAACCTTGCAGGAGCTATGGTAAGTGTGAGGTGTGGGAATTGAGTTCCACATCTCCAATTCTCATCTTCTCCTCTTATGTTTATGTGCACTAAACCTTTGTTGTTGGGCTTAGGCCTTTCTCATCTCATCTCTTCTTCTTTTTCTCTTCTTCTTCCTTCTTCATTAGGATAGAAACCTCACTAACCCTTAGGACATCCATGCATGTTAACACTTAGGATTATTTAGTTCCCCTTTAGAATTTTTCCTTTGTAATCCTTTTGGTTCTTCTTCTCTTCTCATCTCATAACCATAAAAAGCAGCCTAATAATGTTTGAAGTGATGTCTTGATCCATAGCCTTATCCCATGAGGTATGCTTGTAGTCTTCCCATCTTGGGATAGTACAAGTTTACCTTGTGATGCACAAGTCTGATCAAGGTATCTTCTTCATCAAGAAAAGCATAAAAAAAACACTTCTTCATCTATAAATACCAAAAACACTTAATAATTCAACAAGTTAGTGAGCTTAGGCCCTAATCTTTGGTTTCAAGTTTTGGGGATCTTCTCCTTACTTGAGTGTGCTTGTTCTATTATTCCATCTTGGAATGTAGTGACAAGTGCACATTCCATGGAAAAGAGCTTGAGTTCACTTCCTTGTGATACACTCATAAAAGCTTCTAAAAAACATAAACAAACAATAAGCGTCTTTCCTTCGGGAATTCTTTTCTCATCTCATTCACTCCTTACGCGAACTTGCTTCTACTTGTCACTTTGCAAGACGGTTACGCACTCGTCGTCCGAGTCTGCAACACCTGAGCAATGACATAGGCAGTTCAAGCCTTAATTCACAAGAAATTTCCTTGTTACCCCTAGTTAGGGGAACTACAGCGTCTCTGATCCTCATTATCCTGATGAGATACGTAGGCAGCGGGGTAGGGCCCGTTCGAGCACAATCTTTATTTTCCCTACATTTTTCTCTTTGTTTCTTATTTCAGTTCTTTACCAGTTTCTTTTCATTTCTTTGCAGCAGCTTTCATACCCTCACCCTTTGAAATATTTTTCTTTTGCAAGCGTGGATCCCGTCGGGTATGGCAGACGATCTGGGTGCTAATACCTTCCCAGGTCGTAACCGACTCCCGAACTCAGTCTCTTTGGTTCGTAGAACCTGTGTCCTTCCTCTTCTTTCTTCTGGTTTGTGCAGCATTACCATTCCCTTTCTTCGGGATAAAAATGCCTGGCTGGCGACTCTATTCTTTTTCCGTGCCACTTTCGCATTTGTACCAGGATGGAAATCCGGGGAGCGACAACTGGCGACTCTGCTGGGGACTGCACACCAGTGATCTCTAGTTCCCATGTGAGTCTCTCCTAGTGCTTGTTTGTTTCTGTTTCATTGGGTGATGTTTGTGGTGTGTTGTATTTTATTATTGTTTATTTACAGCTTTATTTACAGTTTTTCAGTATTTATTTTCTGCATCATGTATATATACTGGACTGTCTGGACTGGTTTTCTGTTTGGTGGGATGGGTGTTACTTGTTCTTGAGAGATGAGCTCATTACCAAGAGTCGAGTGCACCTTTAGGACTTAGAGTGGTTCCACTTTGGCCTCATGAGATCTTGTCATGGGGGTAGTAGTGAGTTCCACACCCAGGTTGCGATTGTCTTGGAAATGTCTTAATTTGGGGATCTTTCTCTCTCATTACATAACCTTGACAGTTATGTGCAGCTGGGGACCGATAATTGAGAACCTTGTGGAAACATCCCTCTTTAGTGATGACAATGGCAGCCCACATTTTGTGGCAAACCCATTCGCATCCGAGGGCCCACCTGGGGATCACATAGGATGACCTTGTGTCCTGGACTCAGCTAAGGCCTCCCTGCGTAGTATATAATACCAAACCGATTCCCTGATTTGGTCATGAGCCATTTCTCGGAGATGGTGACAGTATTATTGCTATTCAGCTTTGAGAGTCCGCGATGTCTGACCCGGAGCCTATCACCAGTGAGATTGGGAAGGGGTTTACAGGTGTGCAGGAACCCATGGCCTCAACATATACTCATTTATTCAGTGGTCCTTGTTATGATCTGTGGTCCTATGATTAGGATCTTTGGTCCTATGGTTCTATGGTTCTGGAGTTCTGGTTTTCTTGTTCTGGTATTCTTGGTACTGTGGTTCTGAGATCTTCTATCAGAGAGTTGTGATTATCAGAGAGTGTGACTCAGAGGACTTTTGGTTTGTCAGTGATCAGAGGGGCCCTTGTCAGTGATCCAATTCAGATGGTCCTAATTGATCATGTGCCTGCATTGCATTGCATTTGCATCATTCTTTGCATTAACTGTTTATGTTTCCCATTTTTTAGGTCATTGCTCATAATCTGCTCCTAGTTCTGGTAATCTTATCTCCATGGCAGAAATCAGAAGAGTTACAAAGAAAAAGAATGTACACTATACCTTTCTTCAGCCTGAAGTTAGAAGTGTTCAGAAGTTAGCAGGTCTGATGAATAACCAAGTATTGGGCAATTTCAAGAAAAGATACGGTCAAATACTGAAGTTTGTGGACAAGCCCATTGCAGACCAGAAAGACAGTTTGCATACCTTGTTGCAATTTTATGATCCTCTGCTGCGTTGCTTTGTTTTTCCAGGTTACATCTTAGCTCCAACATTGGAAGAGATCTCCAGCATGCTGAATGTGCCAGTCAGAGAGACCTTACCATTCTATGGTTCTGAAGTTGTGCTTAAAGATGAGGATATAGCCAAGGTTTGTAGGTTTCCAGTTGCTACAGTCAAGAGGGCTCTGAAGGAGAGTGAAGGCAAAGGACTCCCTTGGAGTGTGCTCATCCCAGAGGCAGAGAGATATGCTACAGAGGCTAAGTGGAATGACTTTGGTGCTTTGCTTACATTAATGGTGTATGGGTCCAGCTTGTTCCCTGGAGAGAAGGAATTTGTCAGCTTAGAGGTGATCTCAATCTTTGCAAAAGGCAATCCAGTGCCTACTTTAGTGGGGATATGCCAGAGATCTGCTAGGTAAAGAGTTGTTGGTTAGTTGCGGAAGATTTGCTGGAGTACCTTTGCTGGGAAGGAAAGGTGTCATCAGTTATTATCCAACATTAGCCAGGAAACAGTTTGGTTATCCTTTGAAAGATCCCCCTCAGATGGAAGAGTTTGTTGAATCTTTGTACTTTCCTGTTGAGGAAATAAGGAGTTAGTTCAACAAGCAGTCCAAGCCTGGGCTCACAGGATAAGGAAGGGTAAGAAAGACTTCAGCAGAGTTGATCCCAAGACATATCCACCATATGCTGCATGGTTGCAAAGACATGTAGAAGCAGTTCTCATGCCTTTCTCAGTTGAGGCTCCACTTTATCCCAGAGAAGTGCCTAGTCAGAGTAGTACTGTCTCCCTTGAAGAGTACAAGAAGCTGAAAGCTCAGCTGCATGAAGTTAGAGTGGAGAATACTGAGATGGTAACCCTGTACCATCAAGCCAACAGGGCCAAGAATGAAGCCGAAGACAAGTTGCAGAAGCTCCAAGCCTCTCTGGAAGCCAAAGAGAAGGACTTTGCTGGCAGAGAAGCTCACTTCCACAGATTGGGTCTAATGGAGGCTAAAAGAGAAGCTGAACGCAAAAAGACTTTAAAAACTCTCAAGGATGCTCGACAATCCATTGTTTGGTTGCAAGGCCAAAGGGAGGAAGAGCAGAAGAAATTCAGAGAGAAGGAAGAGTTCTTTGAAGTTCAGATGGCCTTCAAGAAGGAAGAAGTGGAGCAAGTCCATACCATCCGGAGGGAAAAGACCCAACAGCTAGCACAAAGTCAGTTAGCTCTGGAGGAAGCAAGGAGAGAGATTGAAGAGCTCAAGCTGAGAGCGGGTGTCAAGAAGAGCAGAGCAGAGGTGGCAGAGCCTGGGTCCTTAGCTTAGTTTATTTTTCAGACTACCTACAGACTTGTTGTAGGAGTCCTGCTTTAATTTGCTTTTGTCTTGTATTTATGTAATGGCTTGTAACCCTTCGGGGAATATTTCTGTTTGTATTCTGACTTTTAGCCGGCAGTGGTTTGCCCATATCCAGTATTAATGTGCAAGTTATCATTTCTGAATGTGCAAGAATCGTTTGTATGATTACTGCTAATGGCTGAACACTTGTCAAAGAGAAAGTTTGAAAGTTAATCCTCAAAGTGATTGTCTGAGAATAGATGCCAGAACTGGGGCATGCAAATGCTTAAAATTGGGAACGTGAACAGTTACATTGTGTCATACCCCAAATTCGTCCTACCTTCTCAACTTCGCATGATGTTTGGTAAATTGGTGAAAATGTTGCTATGAATCATCATTTGGCTTCCAACCATGATTTTCAAATCATGAAATTCTTGTTCGTGTTAAGGTAAAATGCGAATGGTGTAAAAAGTTGGTCATTTGGTTTCAAGATAATTCCCAAACTTTTACTCAGTTCTCAAGCTTCAAATTAAATGGTATCGTAAGCAGAGGATGTATCAAAACACATTTTAATCATGCTATGCGTTCAAATGGTCAAGTTTTTATTCTAGAAGTTGTGAATAGTCTGAATTCGGGAATCAATTTGCACTATGGATATGACTAGGAGCTCGAGTTATAATCACTCATTTGTTAAAACTTCATTCATTTGCAAGTAATGTTGTGAGTTGGTTTCTAGCTATCATTTCCATTTGGTTTAATCCTTGGGATCAAATTAGCCAAGTCTTAGGTTTCCATAATCAATAATATTTAATTGCAAGTCATGGGTGTAAACACCCCAAATTTGCCCTCACCCATTCACACCATGGCTTGTGATCTTCTCATATGCATAAACACAATCATACCATCTCATATCACAATTTTGATTCACTGCATAGTTTCTGAGTCATCTGCATCTAGGGTTTGTGATCTGAGCAATCCAAGAGCTTCTTGAGCCACTCCAAAGGCCACCAATCACTTCAAAGGGATCCATGTGTGTTCTTATATCATATTACATTCTCTCAAAGTCAAAAATTCCAAAGAATCACAAGAACTGGGTTTGGTATGGATGCAGAGCCAAGTTTGACTGCACAGTTGACCCAAAATTAGGGTTTTGGTTTCAGAGGCCATAACTCCAATTTTTTTGGTCATTCTTGTTTCCCTTGATCTCTATATGGTATAGGGAGTATGCATATCAATTTTCATGAAGAAATTCCATGGGGAAGTCATCTGATCAAGAGTTGACTTTTCAGACAAGTCAGTGCAAAATCAGGGCATCTGAGGCCCCCAATGACCCAACCAATGGGTGATCTTCATTATTTTGAGTGTATATGATCTTTATTTGATCATGGAAGAAAGTTGAAGTCCACAAAAATCAAGAATTTGGAGTTTTTGCAAATGTTGACTTTTTGGGCATAGTTGACTTTTCAAGAGTGCTCCATTTTAGGTCATTTTTTAAGCCTTGATTCTTGATCCAAAAATGCTTCAAATGGAAAAACTTTGGTCATGAAAGTTGTAGAACACATTTTTCCCTTTTCAAAAAGTACAAGAACATGATCAAATTCTTCTTGGATCAAAAGTTATGGTGTGACAAAGTTGGCTAAAATCATTGATTTTCAAGGCATGCTTCAAATGTGAATTTTGCAAAATCATGAACCAATGCCATTTGTAACTTCTAATTCACTTCAAACCATTACACAAACATTCTATGAGCCTTAAAAATCATAATTGGACCAAGGTTTCACATGGTTATGGTTTGTGTAACAAGACTTTTCCATGAAGTTTCAAAAGTGTGCCAACTTGCAAAACCATCATTATGCTTCTCACCACTTGCTGCATTGGCCTTTGAACCAGCCATAGTCTCTCACCACACCATGCTGCGCCAGCCCTAGCCCTTGTACCAAGCTAGAACCAAGCCCATGCCTCTCTTACAAATAAGTTGACATTTTGCAAAAGTGGACATCCCAATCACAGCAGGCCAGGTCACATCACCTGACCAATGGGAGTTCTTTATGCAAGGAAAATGCTGGCCATAACACTCAAGAAGCAAGGCTGAAACAACACACAACATCACATTCACAAAAACACTCTCTCAAGCAAAAGCCTTCGAATCATCTTCCACAAGACACAAACACACAAACCATTTCCATAGATCAAATCACCTTGCTTCACTGAGCCTAAACCAACAAGACTTGGGCCTGAATCAAGCAAGAACACCACCTCTCCATTTTCACCTCCAAGAGCAAAACCATTCGAATCTCTTTGCTCAACTCACAAACATCCAAACAAGTTTCACCAATCAACTCACCTTGCTTCATGGACCAGAAACCAACCTTTGTTTTGGCCTAAGACCCTCCATATCACAAATACGATTTTCACACTCCCTTGGTCAGAGCTTCTGCAAACTCACTCAGGAGGCTGTTTAAACTCCAACCAAGCATCCAAAGCTTCAAAGGGGGATCATTGGGACCTGTTTGAGCCAAAGAACTAACCAGAAAGTGCCAGAGATCAAAGCTCCAGTTCAGGTGAGCTTCATGAACTTTTTTTCCAGGAACTCATTTTTAAGTTCTTAATTGGTTCTCTATGTTCCACTGGTCATGATGATATGTTTGGTTTCGAAAATCATTGAGTTTTGAGCATGTATGGTGTTTCTGAAATTTTGTGACCTAAACCCCTTTTGCTTCGATTCAGCTTTGTTATGTAAAATAAATTTGTTTTGGCTGTGGATTCTTGTTCTATGATGTATGGGGATGATTTCTGGGCAAGAAAACTAGGTTTTAGAGAGCTAGGGTGAGAGTTGGCATTTTTCAGGGAGGATGCTGGCCGGAGAAGACGACCGGAAGTCTTCTCCGGCAGCCTGAAAGTCATTAACTGCTAATTAGGGTTAGGGCACCAGGTTTGAATGTGAGCCACTGGATCTTGTTTCCCGCGCGTGTTTGTAAGGCTGAGATCATGTCATTAGTTTTAATTAGGTTTAATTTATTTAATTAAATCAGATTAACCAAGTTTGAATATGGGCCTTTGATCTGCGCGCGCAGTCAACCCATTCTTTGCCAGACTCAATCTCAACCCTCCATTGTGCATACTTCCATTTAAATTCATTTAAATTCATTTTCTTTTCATTTATTTTGCATAATTTATTTAAAATAGTAAAAAATGTCTAAAAATTATGAAACTTTTTCTCATGAGTTTTATTAATTTTTAAGACCCAAAAATATTTTTATTTTTATTTTTATCATTAAAAAAGGTATTTTTAAATATTTAAAAGATTATTTTTAGTTGATTAATGGAAATTAATTCATTAAAAATACTTTTAGGTATTTAAAAATCACCAAAAAATTCATGAAATGTTCTAAGACATTTAGAAACATTGTCCAACCTTCAAACCAAATTTCTTTTTGGATCTTGATGTACTTTGAGAATTTTTCTTTGAATTAAAATCATTTTTGTGCATTATTTTGATCCTAAGTTCAAAAAATCATTTCTGCCTATCTATGAAGAGTTGGACATTGATTCTTCTTGCATTGCATTGTGTTTAGCATGTAGTTTCTAGGATTAAATGGCCATGATTTTATTCCTCATTTTCAATTTGTTTGGCATTTCTTTTGTTTAGGAACCCTAAAAACCCTAATAACTTGTAAAAATCATAACTTGAGATTGGTTAAGAGTTGAGACCTCCCCTTTGGACATTGGTTTAGTATAAGATTAGGGGCCTTTTGAGTGGCATTTTCCATTTTGTATCTTAGGGTTTGCTTCTGTTTTTGGTTTTTTGTTTGATGTTTGGTTCATAAACCCTAATTTGGGCTTTCATTTGCATACCTCTTGCATTCTCTTGCATAACATGACTTGTCATGACATTTAAAGCATCCATTTGTTTCATTTGACATCATAAGACATATTGAAAGCATGTTTGATCATTGCATCATGTATTTGCCATGTTGTATGCCATGTGCACTTCATAACTTTTCATGTATGTTCATGCTTCTTAACTTGCACCATTTGCATCCATGAACTTGTATGACCATTTCCATGTGCTGCCTCATGTGTGTAGCATCTCATAACATCATTTGCATCATGTGTATGCTTCTGGTTTTGTTTCTCATCATGTCATTTCATCTCATCTTGCATTGCATTGCATCTTTCTCACTAACTTTTCAGGTGGTAAGTGATGCTGAGAAGTGAATTTGCCTTCACTTATCATGACTTTTCTTTTCATCTCTCTTGCATCCATGCTACATTTTTATATGTGTTTGAGTTTGAGCTTGCTCATTCTTCTTCTTCCCACCTTCTTTCTTCAAGTGACTTGACTTCTTGAATGAAGCAAGTTACTTTGCTTCTCTTGATCCTTTCATCTGCTTCCTGGTGGTTCCATTGAAGATTTCTCTTGAAAACCTGACAAACCTTAGGAACAACCAAGCATGACAATGATTAGGGTTTTGATTAGTCTCCCCTCTTAGTTTTACCTTTGTGTCTCTTTTGAGTCTTCTCTTCTCACCTCATAATCAGGGACTAAACCCTAAAGGCTTTAAGGCTTTGTGATTAAGTTTATGCCTGCATCCTTATCTTAGGATGGAGTGTATAACTTTAATCCTAAGTGTTAAACCCTTAATGTGTTTAACTCATTTAATCAATCCATCTAATAATAATCAAGACATCACACTTGTAACTTGGGCCTTGCATTAGGGTTCTAATTCTTCCTTAATTGGTTAAGAAGGACTAACCCTAGTGTTAATGGACAAGTCCCCCTCAAGTTGTCTTACAAATCATAAAATCCACTTCATCATCATACCATTAAATAAATCCACTTAATAAAGGTTTGTTTTGTCATGAGTTTAATCCCTAATCATGGATTAAGCTGAGGAGCTTTCCTCAGCTTAAACACCCTCATCTATTATCCTTCTATTAGGATGGTGTAATGAGTCTGTTTAATCCTTGATTATGGCTTAACCTCATTACTTAACACTAAACAAAAACACCAAAAACATCTAAATAATCACAAGTAGGTTAATGATCTTGATTCTATATCAAAGGTGATTAAGTGTGAGAAGCTGACTTCACACTTAAGGTATTCCCATTACCCCTAATCAGAGGGAAGATGTGATGAGTTTACTAATCCATTGGTTTAGGCTTAAGCTCATTAACTTATGACAAACTTTCAAAAGCAATAAAAGATTGAAAACACAAAAACAAACAATAAACGTCTCCTCCGGGATTCTTTTCTCATCATCTTCACTCATAAACGAGAACTTGCTTCTTCCGTCTAATGCAAGACAGTTTGCACCTGAGCCAGACAGGTCATACACTAGAGCATAGGCAAGAAAGCAGTTCATCAGTCAATTTATCTTTCAGTATCTTTGGGTCGAACTACGGTGTTCTGACTTCCTCATTGCACGAGAGGATACGTAGGCATAACTTAACAGTTATCGAACAAAAGTCTCTGTATATTCCCCCTCCTTCCAGCTTTATTCTTATAGCCTCATTGTCATGAGCATTTCACTCCTGTTCCTGCACTGACACTGTATATATTACACTTTACACTTCTTTTACACTGACACCTGTACATCCTTTTCCAGCTCTTTTATACACAGATTGCACTGACACTACCCCTTTAAAACACAAATCTTTTGAGCGTGGATCCCGTCGAGTACGACGGACAATCTGGGTGCTAATACCTTCCCAGGTTGTAACCAACCCCCTTTCTCAGTCTCTCTGGTTCGCAACCGTCTTATCCATCTTTTTCTAGGTCTATGCAGCATTACCTTTCCTTCGGGATAAAAATGCCTAGCTGGCGACTCTATTCATTCTCCAGTGAGTTCACGGCTGTGTGTTCTCATTGTCCCTCTCGCCGACCGTTCGCGTCTGTACCTTTATTTGACCCTAGCTTCATTTATCGGGAGCGACAGCTTGGCGACTCTGCTGGGGACCCTTATATTGCAACCAGGGCTTCTGGTTCTTTTTGTGGGTTCCTCCTAGCGCTTGTTTGATTTGTGTTTACTGGGGTGTTATGTGCTTATTTGTGTTTGTATTTTTGTATTTTTTTTTGCTTTATGTACAGTTGCTTTACTGCTTTCTTTATTGCTTTTGTATATATCATACTGTCATGCTGCTGGCTGGATCTGGTCTTTGTTTTGGTGGGTGGGTGATTCATTGAGAGTTAAGGTCCTATACCTGGGACCTGAGTGACACCTAGGCTAGAGTGAATCATATTCTTTCCCATTCCATCTCGGTCTGGTGCGGGAATATGAAACACGGTTCAGATATGGGTTTCCTCTTGAGAACTCTGTGTTGCAGATTTCCTGCAATGCTAGGGCTATCTGGGAAGCCTGCTAAGTCTGGATGACCTTTAGTATTGACCTTCAGAAACTGAGGTGAATTAGAGGAGGAACTTTTATGGTTATTGTAAACACTGTACCTCCGGGTTATAAGTGTTTACACTTCTCATAACTGATCCGAGTCTGAGGATCCTTGTTCTAGAACACCACCTGTGAGGGGGTTGGGCTGTTTACAGGATTGCAGGTACCTTGACCTCAGAATACCCTGTTACTTTGACTTGATTAAGAATACTCCATGTTGGGACAGTTCTTGTGATTCTAAAACCCTGGACATGTGACTCTTTATTTGAGTCCCCATACCTTGGTTACTGGATTTGTAGACCTCCATCTGGAATTCTTGAACATGTTTGGGCCTATATCGGGGCATTTGATCAGATCCAGTTCAGTCACAGACCCTTGCATTTCATTTGCATACATAATCATTGCATCATATTGACATTTGCTTATTTGTTTCAGGGTATCCATCTTCATTTGGTTTTGGTTTTGACCCCATCTTCAGTACTGACCTATCTTCACCAGCATCTGCTTCAGTTATCACCAGCATCAGCTAATCAGTGGCTCATTACTTCAGCATTATCATCAGCACCTGTCTCTACTCAGTCTTCAGCATCATGGCTCCTAAAAAGAGCAACATCACCTATCACTTCTTCCAGCCAGAGCTATCAGATATCAGGAGGATTCAGACCCTGATCACTCCAGATCACATACCTTTGTTCAGGGAACATTATGGAGATATACTTGACATGGTTATGGATCTGGACCCATCACAGAGGAGCCTCATTCACACTTGCATTCAGTTCTATGATCCCCCACTGAGATGTTTCACCTTTCAAGACTTTCAGTTGGGCCCCTTATTGGAAGAGTACTCTTCATTAGTTGGTATGCCTATCAGGGGTGGAATCCCTTTCAACCCTGAGATGGTCTTTCCTGCTAATGGAGAAGTAGCAAAAGCTTTGCATCTGGAACCTGTTTTGATTGAGCAGCATATGACCTCTAAAGCTGGAATCCCTGGTTTTCATCTGGATTTCTTGATCTCTCAAGCTACCCTGAAAGCTTCTTTAGGGGAGTGGAAGGCTGTCTGTGCCTTGTTGGCTTTGAGCATATATGGAATTGTATTGTTTGCAGACGAGCCTCGATTCATTAGCAAGAATGCAATCCATCTGTTCATCCTGAAGAACCCAGTGCCCACTTTATTGGGGGATCTTTACTATTCAGTGCATCAGAGGAATGAAAAGCAGAGGGGAAGATTAGTGAGGTGTTGTGCTCCATTGTTCCACACTTGGCTTCTCAGGCATTTTCCCAGGACAGATGCATTTCTGAACCCTCATCAGCAGAGCAACTGGGCTAAGAGACTCACTGCTCTAACTTCAGCAGATATCAGATGGTGCACTCAAAGCACCAAGGGCAGGGATATCATCACCAGCTGTGGGCATTTTCCCAATGTGCCCCTAATAGGAGTTAAGGGTAGTATTAATTACAACCCTCTGCTGTTCAGAAGGCAACTGGGCTATGCACTGGTCCACACTCCTAAGGCACAGGACTTGGTGGAGACTCTTTATTGTGAGAACAAGATTAATTTGACTGTTGTTAGGCAGGCTGCTTGGGCCTGGGATAATGTTCAAACCAAGGGAGTGACCATTCTGGGGAAGTGCAATAATGTGGCATCAGCACAATATTATGAGTGGTCCCGTGCCAGGGCCCAATTCTCTGGGATGCCCTTTACCATAGAAGACATGCCTGAGTCATCTTCAGCACCACCCCCTGCCACTATCAGTTTGGAAGAGTTTGAGAGCTTGAAGGAAAGGAATGAGAAGCTAACCCAGGCCTTGCAGAAGACCCTCCGGGAGAGGAGTGAGGGTATGAGGGAGACTGAGAGGTTGGAGAAGATGAGAGTAGAGCATCTGACTAAGATTGAGAAGTCTGGGGATTATATCAAAAAGTCTAAGGCTGGAGAACAAATTCTGAAGAATGCTTGCAAGGAAGCCCAGTTCCAGAGAGCAAGGACAGACTTGTATTTAAAGGAGAGTCAAGCCCGGTGGGTCAGGATCACCGAGGCTCGTACTCTAGAGGACAAGAGAGTTCAAGACAAGATGGAGAAACTGGAAGCTAGTGCAAAAGAACAGCAAGAAGCCCTGGCAGCAGCCCAGAGGGAGATATCAGAGCTGAAGATCAAAGCAGGGGTGAAGAGGTCCAAAGAACAAACTCAGCACAAGAAGCTAACAGCAGCTGTTACCACCCGGAATCTCCTCATCAGGAATCTCACGGAGCGTCCGGCTGATCCTGTGACCGAAGCACTTCTCAAGGAAGTTCGTGAGGATGAGTTTGGTCTTGGTGTTTGACCATTTGTTTGTTGTTGCTTTCATTCCATGTACTTTTATTTTTCTTTCTTGTGATGTATTTTGACCCCTCAGCGGGCTTGTATTTGTAAACGAACTATGTACCATTTGTCTTTTGCAATATATGTATTAGTTTGTTCCACTTCGAAAGCAACATCAACAACATCTTCAAGGGTCTGGAAGGGTCAAAACTGAATGCCAAACCGGATGCCTTGAGAACAAATAAGCATAACTGCATTGCATGCTAACCCTTTGTTTGTTTTGTAGGTTTTTGTTTTATTGTTGCTAACTCTGTTGTGAATCTCAGGAACTATTGCTAGGCGCCGGGTATTTCCCCTCAATCGTCCGCACCGTTATCCGACCCGTAACAATCTTCCGGGCATTCAAATGGATCAGATGCAGCAGGACCTTACTGAGGTCAGAAATCAAATGGCAAACGAAAGGCTAGAAATGAGGAATCAAATGACGCAGTTTATGGAAATAATGAACAATATGGCTCAGAGCCAGGAAAGATTGAGGGCCATGGTGGAAAGGCAGAATCAAGAAGATCCACATATAGGGACTGCCAGCACCAGCAACAATGAAAGGGTCCAACCTCATGTAAATCCCCCTGTATTTGGACCACATCTCCATCCTGAGGTTAACATCCCTGCAAATGTTCAAGGGACTGCCGCTGCAGCCAGGGTACTACAAGAAGATCCTCAGGAGGACCAATTCACAGTAATGGGTGCTGGGGAAGAGGCTTATGATAGAAGGTTGGATGAAATAGCTGAGAAGTTAAGATCCTTAGAGTCTCAAAATTCTTTGGGTTTCGATGTCATGGACATGGGCTTGGTAGACGGGGTCAGGATTCCCCATAAGTTCAAGCCTCCTTGTTTTGAAAAATACAACGGGACTTCATGCCCCCGGACCCATTTACAATCATTTATGGGGAGGCTGGAGGCTTATACTATGGATGAGAAGCTCTGGATGTTCTATTTCGAAGACAGCTTGACTGGAGCGTCAAGAGAATGGTACTCTCACTTGACAAGGGCAACTATCAGGTGCTGGAAGGATTTGGCAGAAGCCTTTATCAGACAGTATCAGTACAACTTAGACATGGCACCCAACAGGACCCTCCTAATGGGAATGTCACAGTCTTCAAGGGAAAGTTTCCGAGAATATGCCCAGAGATGGAGGCAATTGGCTGCTGCTGTTCAGCCACCTATGTCCGAAAGGGAAATGGCAGACATGTTTATGAACACCCTTCAGGGGACATACATTGACAGGCTGGCTGCTTTCTCTTCCACTAGCTTTGCAGATGTTGTCATAGCTGGGGAGAGAATTGAAAGCCTATTGAAGATGGGTAAGATTTCCGACAATGGTGCCAGCTCGTCCAGTAGTGCAAGAAAGCCTTTTGCAGGCCCAAGGAGAACTGGCGAGACCAATGCCATCCACACCAACAGGGGCAGGCCCCAATATGTTCACAGGTCAATAGCAGCAGTCACCATTCCTGCTCCAGCACATCCTCAGCCGGTTTATCAACCTCCGCAGCAAAACTACCAGCAACAACCTCAGTACCACCAGCAATCTCAGTATCCTCCAAGGAATTATAACAACAGCAACACCAACAACAACAGTCAATAAAGGCCATTCCAACAGAGGCCATCCCAAGCCAACAGAGTGATCGACCCGATCCCCATGCCATATGCTACCCTGCTGCCACAACTCCTGAAACTCAACCTAGTTGAGCTAAGGACGCTGGCACCTCCAGATCCCAACAGTCTACCCAGGAATTATGACTCCAACGCTAGGTGTGCCTTCCATTCAAACGCACCTGGCCACAGTACAGAGAAGTGCAGAGCTCTGCATATGAAGGTACAAGACCTGGTAGACTCAAAAGCTCTGAATTTCGCACCACCACCCAATGTCAATAAGAACCCGATGCCGAACCACGGTGGTCCTAGAATTAACGCTATTGAAGAAGACAAGCCGTCTTATTTAATAGCCAGTGTGGGTCAGATCAGGACACCGTTGGTGGAAATCAAAGCTCAGCTCTTGGAATGTCAAATGTTCCCGGGGTGTGAGTTAGGCTGTGCTTACTGCAATATTTCAGTAAATGGGTGCGATAATTTGAGGAATGGCATAGATGGCCTTATTCAGGGTGGCCAACTTCAGATCACCACATCATTTCCAACAAATCCAACAATCTCATCAGCAACGGTTTCAGAACCTCCTACAACTGCAACAACCATTGTTCCTGACAATTCTTCAGCTTCATCAACAAGTACTTCATCTATTATCTCAACTGATCAGTTTTCAACAAATTTTCCTGCTACAATTTCAGCTTCACTCCATTTTGAACCTCCTACAACAACAACATCCATTCTTCCAACAATATCTCCTACAACACCAGCAACAAATCATGAAGATGTCTCAACTGTCACCATATTCTACGATCCTGAAAACAACTCCGCCTACAACTCAGAAAGTGCTGCTCCCATCAGGGCACCAGTGACAATTTATTATGATCCACAGACTATCACAGTTCCTTCAACAGCTGCAGTCAGTACAGTCACCGTCACGGTGCCTGGACCCGTACCTTATGAAAGCAGTAATGCCATCCCCTGGCATTACGGCTCTGACTTGTACTGTGAAGGACAAAGAATCACTTTTGAATCATCAACCCCTGCACTACAAGTAGACAATGTGGGCGGAGGCGGAGGCTTCACTCGAAGCGGACGTCTTTTCGCTCCACAAATTCAGAGACCCACAGCCGAAGCAGAAGCTGCTGCCAAGGCAAAAGGGAAGAGCCCTGTGCAGGAAGATCAAGCTGTTAAGGAAGCTTTGAAGACACCATTCGATCAAGAGGTTGATGAGTTCATGCGAATCATCAAAAAGAGTGATTATAAAATAGTGGATCAGCTTCATCAGACGCCTTCCAAGATCTCAATCCTATCATTGCTTATGTGCTCCGAAGCCCATCGGAATGCACTACTCAAAGTCCTGCACGCAGCTTACGTGCCTGAAGAGATCACTGTCAATCAGCTGGAAGCAGTAGAGGGAAATGTTAATGCTAGTCACGGACTAGGGTTCACCAATACTGATTTGACAACGGAAGGCCGCAGCCATAACAAAGCCTTGCACATAACCATGGAATGCAAAGGTGCTGTCCTTTCCCATGTGCTGGTAGACACGGGGTCATCCCTCAATGTCTTACCCAAAAAGGCCCTGGTGAAGTTAGAATATGACGGATTGGCGTTGAGACCCAGCAACCTGGTGGTAAGAGCCTTTGATGGTTCAAAGAGATCGGTTCTGGGAGAAATTGAGTTACCCGTAACAATTGGCCCGCATACCTTTACAACTATCTTCTACGTGATGGATATACAGCCCGCCTACAGCTGTTTATTGGGTAGGCCATGGATCCACGCTGCTGGCGCCGTGACCTCTACCCTTCACCAGAAGTTAAAATATGAGTGGGAGGGTCAGATCGTTACAATCTGTGGAGAGGAGGACATTTTTGTTAGCCACCTGGCAACCTATAAGTACATTGAAATGGACGGGGAGATCCATGAAACAATGAGCCAGGGGTTCGAAGCCTTGAACATCAATGAGACATCTGCTGTACCTGGTACTTCAATATCGTCATACCAACAAGCCCGGAAGGTTGTTGAGGAAGGAACTGCCCAAGGATGGGGCAAGCTACTACCGGTGGAGAAGAAAGAAGACAGATTTGGGTTGGGTTACAAACCAACTCAACAAGATCAAGCAGCGGCTGCGAAAGAGCCCAATTTTGTGAGTGGGGGGATGCTTACCCCTGATGCTATCAACTGTCTGGAAGACGAGCTGGAAGAGGAACGCAACCTGGAAAGCTGGATTCGTCCAAAGATCCCGGGGAGCAGTGTCTCGAACTGGTCTTCCCAGGAAATTATAAGAGTTACTCATGCAGAGTAATTATTATTTCCTGTATTTTTATAAGCATGCATCAAAGTATTGCATCTTGCCCAAGATGACAAGACTCATTTTGTAATCGGGCCATCTGTACTTTTTGTGCAAACAAGATCAATTAATGAAATATCAGACATCTTTTTGCAAACGAGTCTTTTTCTTTTCCGTTCACTGTTTTTCTATTTTTCTTTTTGTATAAAAAATAAATGGCGGTGTTTTCAAAATGACAACTTTTATTTCACTTTTCTAAAGCAAGATTAAAATCATATCACTAAAATGAACAAACTTAACCCTTGCAGAGAATGCCTTCCAGACAGCACCGACAACAGCACGGCTGTGACTTCGTATGACTTTGACAATCCAATCAATCAAGCTGATGAAGGGGTTGAAGAAGAATATGAGCTTCCTGAAGAGCTAGCCAGGTTGTTAAGACAAGAGGAAAAGGTTATTACTCCTCACCAGGAGGAGGTTGAAGTGATCAATCTTGGTACAGATGAAGACGTGAAAGAAGTTAAAATCGGGGCCTGCCTGCAAGACTCAGTGAAGAGACAACTGGTTGACCTGCTTCAAGAATATGTGGACGTGTTCGCTTGGTCTTATCAAGACATGCCAGGGTTGGATACCGACATTGTTGTGCACAAGCTGCCTTTGAGAGAAGAATGCCCGCCGGTTAAACAGAGACTGCGCCGTACTCGTCCAGACATGGCTATGAAAATCAAAGAAGAGGTACAAAAGCAATGGGACGCCGGGTTCCTTGCCGTGACTAGCTATCCGCCGTGGGTGGCTAATATAGTACCTGTGCCTAAAAAGGACGGCAAAGTAAGAATGTGTGTTGATTACCGGGATCTGAACAGAGCAAGCCCGAAAGATGATTTCCCATTACCTCATATTGATGTATTGGTGGATAACACGGCTCAGTTCTCGGTATTCTCCTTCATGGATGGATTTTCAGGATACAATCAGATCAAAATGTCACCTGAAGACATGGAGAAGACAACATTCATCACACCCTAGGGCACATTCTGCTACAAAGTGATGCCATTCGGACTGAAGAATGCTGGTGCCACATATCAACGGGCTATGGTGACACTATTCCACGATATGATCCATAAAGAAATAGAATGTTATGTGGATGACATGATCGCCAAGTCCCTTACTGAAGAAGATCACCTGGTGAATCTGCTAAAGTTGTTCAAACGTCTGAGGAAGTACCAACTGAAGCTGAACCCCAACAAATGCACATTCGGGGTGAGATCTGGTAAGCTACTGGGCTTCATTGTAAGCGAGAAGGGGATTGAAGTTGACCCTGACAAAGTCAAAGCCATCCAAGAGATGCCTGCACCGAAGACAGAGAAAGAAGTTCGAGGGTTCTTAGGTCGATTGAACTACATTTCCCGGTTCATATCTCACCTAACTGCGACCTGTGAACCTTTGTTTAAGCTGTTAAGAAAGGAACAGACGGTCAGGTGGAACGAAGACTGCCAAAGGGCTTTTGACAAGATCAAAGAGTACTTACAAGAACCTCCAATCCTCATGCCTCCAGTTGAAGGAAGACCTCTGATAATGTACTTGACAGTATTAGAAGAGTCAATGGGGTGTGTGCTGGGCCAGCATGACGAGTCCGGTCGAAAAGAGTATGCAATATACTACCTGAGCAAAAAGTTTACCGACTGTGAACAACGTTATTCACTACTCGAGAAAACTTGCTGTGCTTTAGCGTGGGCTGCTCGCCGACTGAGACAGTATATGTTGACCCACACTACTTTATTGATATCCAAGATGGACCCAGTTAAGTACATTTTCGAGAAGCCAGCTCTTACCGGACGGGTTGCAAGATGGCAGATGATTCTCACAGAATACGACATACAGTACACATCTCAGAAAGCCATCAAGGGCAGTGTACTATCTGAATATCTTGCTGAGCAACCCATTGATGACTACCAGCCTATGAGATTTGACTTCCCTGATGAAGACATCATGTTCATAAAAGCGAAAGATCATGAAGAGCCTGTTCACACTGAAGGGCCTGACCCGGAAGAAGAATGGACTATGATGTTTGACGGGGCTGTTAATATGAATGGTCGTGGTGTTGGTGCAGTACTCATTACACCCAAAGGAGTTCACATGCCATTCTCGGCGAAACTCACTTTCAACTGCACTAACAACGAAGCTGAATACGAAGCTTGCATTATGGGTCTTGAGGAAGCCATTGACCTCAGGATCAAGACTTTGACCGTATTCGGAGATTCAGCTTTGGTAATCAATCAAACCAACGGCAAATGGTACACCCACCAGGATCATCTGATACCTTACAGGGATTATACAAGGAGGTTATTGACTTTCTTCACAACGGTCAAACTTGAGTATATCCCTCGGGACGAGAATCAGTTTGCAGATGCCTTGGCTACCATTTCGTCCATGATCAAAGTTCAAGCTGCCAACTTTGTACCTCAGATCTCAGTGTCCAGACTTGACAGGCCAGCATATGTGTTCGCAACAGACATTATTAAAGAGGATAAGCCTTGGTTCCATGACATTAAGTGCTTCTTTGAGGATCAAACATACCCACCTGGGGCATCTTCCAATGATAAGAAGACTTTGAGAAGGCTTGCTGGTAGTTTCTTCTTAAACACTGATGGCTCCCTATACAAAAGGAACTTTGATATGGTACTCCTCAGATGTGTTGACAAGACGGAAGCAGATTTGTTGATGCATGAAGTGCACGAAGGATCTTTTGGTACCCATGCAGGAGGGCATGCCATGGCTAAGAAATTGTTAAGATCAGGGTATTACTGGATTACAATGGATGCAGACTGTTGTGCCTATGCCAGAAAATGCCTGACCGGAAGATAGCAAGTGTACTATTTTTACCGATGTAGTAATAGAAGGGATTAACCCCAAATATCGATCACAAGGACTGCGTATTAAAATAAGTTCTTCGTGATTAATTTCAATTGGACAAAACTCATGGTTTGAGATTAAATTAAAGAAATTGAACAGAATAAAAAGTAAATTTAAAACAAATAATTTCACTTATATAAAAGTAATGCCAGGTATGGTGTATGATTAGCAATGAAATGACTCATAAGTTCCTTAATTTTAGAAGTGTGCTTTAGACGTGTCTTTCCTAAGCCTATAATGTTTTTCCCAAAATTCCTTTAAAGAAAAACCTTTGGTATTCTTCATAGACCGCGATTCCTCAAAGGTCATAGAAGAATATCAAGCAATAATTCTGACATAAAAAGGTTCTCATAAAAATACCCCAATTCCTCAGTAATATTTTTCACGATAAAATTATGCAACAAGGTTAGAATGGTTGGTCAGACCAAATTCTAACCACGATCAGTTATCTTATTTTCCAATACCGATAAAGCATTAAGGACGTTGCGATAAAATAAAGAAACGAAACTAAAACATAATTCCAAATTGAAGAATTCAACAAGTCATTACAAAATGCAAATCAGGGACACCCCCTGGCATTGGGGGGTTTAGCCACTCATGTTCAAACTGAAAATAAAAACAGAGTAAGCAAATTTAGACATTACAATCAACGTTGGATCAGTCGGATCGTCAATTGCTTCTGCTCTTGATCAATCTTTCTTCTCCCGTGTTCGTTCTCTCCAAAAATCCCCAATTCCAAAAAAAAGTCCCTCTTCACAGTCATCATGGGCAAATATAAATCAGTCTTCAAACAGCACCGCGAAATGTCCGGAATACCCTCGAAGCAGCAAAACACAAAATTGTCTCTGGTCTTCACAACACGGGCCGTGTTGTGCAACACGGGTGGCCGTGTTGTGACTCTGGATCACTACCAAAACATTCTTTCCCAGCTGCCATGACACGGGCCGTGTTGTGCAACACGGGTGCCCGTGTCACACCCCTGACTTCTTATTTTCTGAACTGAATTTGTGTTTCTTCTGGTCTCTACAACACGGGCCGTGTTGTGCAACACTGGCACCCGTGTTGTGTCTCTGAACTCTCATTTCCCATCAGTTTTTAAAAGCTTGGACCATCTTTCGGACACCTCGAACGACCGATTACATATTTACCTAAAACACCACAAAGAAACAACCATATAACCCATTCCACTGATAAAAACAAAGTAAAAACGATAAACACCGACTTGCACGCAATAATGAGAAAACTAAAACAAAACATGAACGAGACACTACAAACAAAATAAAACTAGACTCAAAAGACGCTGAAAACCGGCTTGAATATTACCACTAAATATCACTGATCAAACTCCCCCAAACTTGAATTCTTGCTTGCCCTCAAGCAAAAATCCTGCATCCACATCTTCAAAACTAGCAATATGAATTATGATACTCATACGTGGATCCTTCATTCCAATTCACCCAATGAGTTCTTTTTGTACTTTTCTCTCAGTATAGATATCACACAAACACTGCACCGTGGAAAACCACGGATCCGAATCTCCCTTTTCGGTAACCTCTCCGACTATGCTTCGTGCTTAGGTCTTATTTTTTTTCGATTTTCAACCCTTTTCATTCGGACAATCACTTTTAAGGCTTTTAATGATTTTCATTATGTGTGCAAGATTGATTCCTCTTTTTATCGTTGGCACCGATTTTTCTGTCCCTTCGGGAAACATTCATGTTCAACCGCCGTTAGGTTGAATAACCTTGTGAGAGTTACCCAACTTAGAAGGATCGATCGTTCTAATGTTTTTATTCATTTTTTTTTCGGTGCCTTGAAGCTTTTTTTTTCTTTTGGATCATCTTTGCACACATAATTATTATAGATAAAGCCAGATATATCAATATAAACTACTTCGGGTTTACTTCTCAAATCAAAGCACCATGGCACGAATCTACATGCCGAACTCGTTCCTAATTCCGAAAACTCAGTGTGCTTATGTAGTACCTATACATCAAAATTTTCCATATTTTCTCATCGGGATTCTTTTTCACTCGCATCCTATATACTTTCTCATAATTCACATGTAACACACAGCAGGTTAACTTAGGGGTGTTTTTACAGATAACATAAAGCTATAATCTTCAAGCCGACACTACGATACTATTAAAATAAACAAAGATTAACATAAAATAAACGAAAACATAAAAACTAAACCCCCCACACTTGAACTCAACAGTGTCCTCACTGTTTAAGAACCAATGTCGGAGGGGACTCACAATTATCACTGTTCGGGAGGAAATCCATGAAGCTTCATCTGCTGCATCCATGCATGCAGCTCATCGATTAAGTCCCCTTGCCGGGTCTGCTCTCTAATCATTTCGTCCCACTGGTCCTTGGAAACATTCCACTGACCGGTTGCTTGGTTAGATGAACCACCAGCAGTTTGCACCGGGACCTCTTCAGGTTGGTTCCCTGCATCCTCCTCATCTGAAAAATACTCATCAAACTGATCGGAACCTCCCAGCATGGGGTCCTCATACAGCCAGTTAGCTCTATTATCTATAGTAATCATATTAGGTGCAGGCAACGAAATCAAATGCTTGTTACGAGACATCACAGCATAATAATTATGAGCAGTTTTAATCATACCTTGGTTGACCAATGTTTCAAGATCAATTTTTGTCTTACCTGCCACTGCAGGCACTTCAAGCAGCCTCTCATTATACCCCAGATGCTGAGCAATCTGTGTAATCATCCCTCCAACAGAAATCTCACCCGAGGCAGCATTGGCTACCCGCTTCAGGTGGTCTGCTGCGAAGGCCGCAACATTAATCAGCTCATTGTTTGCCATTCCATACAGGAAGTATAACTCTCGCAGAGTTGCGACTCCTGTGCTATCGCCTCGGCAGAACAGGGTGTAAGCTAACCCTTTTTGAGCGTACCGGAAGGACGGATTATGGATGCATGAGGCTTTTGCAGCAGACGCGGCATACTCGGTGTTGCCGGTGATGTCCTTCCAGAATGATCCTGCGTCGAATGTACTCGGCGGTGCACCAGGCCCAAAAACTGGGAGATCTAAAATCTTCCCCAGATCAGCCACCGACATCACATGATCATTGTCAAAAAGGCGGAACTTCAGAGTACCGAAATACTCGGTGTCAGATCCGGTCCAGGTATGCTTGAGCTGAAACTGTAAAGAACTCAAAAATTCCAAGGTTATGCGCTCAAAAGTTGGCGCTTCATATTGCATGAAATTTAACATCCCGATACTGTGAAACATTCTATGGACTTCAAATTTGAGTCCTAGATTTTCAAGAGTTTCGTTGCACATGTACCGGGCCGGTATCAACTTACGCCTTACCAACTTTGCATACTTTGCTTGATGCTCCGGGTCCTCGAATAAAATGCCATGAGCATTCGGCATCCGGTGTGCTCTCTTGCGAGGACGAGAAGATTCAGCAACATTTTTACCGGTATCCCTTCTAGGAGGCATTTTTCAAACCTGCACAAATGAAGCACACGAAAAAATTTGAAAGATTAGAGGAAACGGTCACCGTAGAAGTGACAAGAAAGTGATGGGGAACAAATTTCGTGAATGGAGAAGTGGGTTTTGGTGAGTGGGTGCTTGAGAAAATGGAGGTTTTGAGAGGTATAACAATGGTGTTAGGGTTTTTAGAGAGAAATGAGGTTGGAGAAGATGAAAGAAAAGTGATAAATGGTAGGTTAATGAGCCTTTAATTGAAAATTATGAAATTAAACACGTGGGGCCCACAGGACAAAATTGGGAAACTAAAAAAAAATTTGAATTTTAGGATTCCCGCATGAGCAACACGGGCCGTGTTGCACAACACGGGCACCCGTGTTGCCTCCCTGGATGCTTCAATTTCTCTGGCTCAAAAATTCATGTTAAACAACACTTGCAACACGGGCCGTATTGCACAACACGGGCCGTATTGCACAACACGGTCACCCGTGTTGCACCCCTGGAATCTCTTCTAAAAATGTCTTGAATCAAACAATCTCCAGACATTGCAACACGGGTCGTGTTGCACAACACGGGTGGCCGTGTTGCATCCCTGGAATCCATCCAAACTCCACAAAAACACCCATCTGTCTGCATCATGCAACACGGGCCGTGTTGCCCAACACGAGCACCCGTGTTGCACCTCTGGTTTTCCGTTTTCTGGCTTTTCTGATCTTCCTACTATGACTTCAAACCTCGTTCATTCCTTCTTAAAATCAGTGATAAACAAAACCTACAAAACAGAAACACACAAAAGTCAGACTGAAAAACTCGTGGGTTGCCTCCCACGAAGCGCTGCGTTTAACGTCGCATGGCTCGACGGTCCGTCGTACTACTGGGTAAGACGAGTGACATGCACATCACCAGTGGGCTGGCCTTTGAAATAATGCTTTAACCTCTTCCCGTTCACTTTGAAAATATCTCCGTTGGTCTGATTTTTAATCTCGACAGCTCCGTGAGGAAATACCTTGTGAACAACAAAAGGTCCCGACCATTTTGACCTCAATTTGCCTGGGAACAGCTTCAGCCTTGAATTGTACAGAAGGACCAGTTGTCCTTCCCAAAACTCTTTTCTTTGAATCCTTGTATCATGCCATTTTTTCGTTTGCTCTTTGTATACTTTGGCATTCTCATACGCCCGATTCCTGAATTCTTCTAACTCATGAAGTTGAAGAATCCTCGAACTTCCAGCTTTTGATAAATCCATATTAAGATACTTAGATGCCCAAAAGGCTTTATGCTCAAGTTCCAAAGGTAAGTGACATGCCTTTCCGTAAACCAGTTGATATGGTGACATACCGATAGGCGTTTTGAAAGCCGTCCGGTATGCCCATAAAGCGTCATCTAGCTTAAGAGACCAATCCTTCCTGGATGAATTCACTGTCTTTTCCAAGATTTGTTTCAGTTGTCTATTGGATACCTCGACTTGACCGCTCGTTTGGGGGTGGTAAGGAGTAGCTATTCGGTGTTTCACATTGTACTTTTGCAGCAGCTTCTCCATAAGGTGATTCAAGAAATGTGTCCCTTCGTCGCTTATCAACGCCCTCGGGACACCGAACCTAGCGAAGATGTTTTCTTTTAGGAATCTTACCACTACCTTAGCATCATTGGTGGGTAATGCCACAGCTTCTACCCATTTGGACACATAATCCACAGCCACCAAAATATAGTTTTTTCCGAACGATGGTGGAAATGGCCCCATAAAGTCTATCCCCCATACATCAAACAACTCAACCTCGAGCATAGAATTTTGGGGCATCTGATTTCTTTTTGATATATTCCCAGTCCTCTGACATCTGTCACACTCTTTCACTACCTCTTGCGCATCCTTAAATAAAGATGGCCAATAAAGTCCTGATTGCAGGACTTTAGCCGCTGTTCGATCACCACTGAAATGTCCCCCATACTCAGAGTCGTGACATGCTTTCAGCACATCTTTTTGTTCTTCTTCAGGTACACATCTTCTCACCAGGCCGTCCACCCCTCTTTTGTAGAGGAACGAATCATCCCATAAATAAAACCTGCAATCATGAACAAACTTTTTTTTCTTGTTAGAATCAAAATCGTCGGGTATAACGCCACCAACGAGATAGTTTGCATAATCTGCAAACCAAGGCACCCCTATAACAGCTAGGATGTGTTCGTCAGCGAACTCATCCTTTATAGGGCGTTGCTCTTCCGTCTCCTCAATTGGTGACATTCGAGAAAGATGATCTGCAACAGTGTTTTCACACCCTTTCTTGTCACGAATCTCCACATCAAATTCCTGAAGGAGTAAAATCCACCTCAACAACCTGGGCTTGGAATCCTGCTTAGCAAAAAGATATTTCAAAGCAGCATGGTCAGTATAAACAATCACTTTTGAACCCAACAGATATTGCCTGAATTTATCGAAGGCATACACAACTGCTAACAACTCTTTCTCGGTAGTTGCATAGTTTATCTGTGCAGGGTTCAGAACATGACTAGCATAGTAAATCACATGAAGCAATTTTCCTCTCCGCTGTCCAAGAACAGCCCCCACCGCAATGTCACTAGCATCGCACATAATCTCAAAGGGTAGGGACCAATCAGGGGCTATAACAATAGGTGCAGACACTAATTCTTTTTTTAGTGTTTCAAAAGCGTCACTGCATTCCTTATTGAAAACGAAAGCCTTATCTTTAACCAACAGAGTAGTTAAAGGTTTGGCTATCTTTGAGAAATCTCTTATGAACCTGCGGTAAAATCCCGCATGTCCCAAAAAACTTCTTATGCCCTTTTCGTTGATTGGCGGAGGTAACTTAGAGATCACTTCCACTTTGGCTTGATCCACTTCGATCCCTTTTTGTGAGATCTTGTGACCAAGAACAATGCCTTCTTTCACCATGAAATGGCATTTTTCCCAGTTCAATATTAAGTTGCTTTCTTGACATCACTGCAAAACAAGTGAAAGGTTAGATAAACAATGATCAAATGAGGATCCGAACACGGAAAAATCGTCCATGAACACCTCCATGTGTTTTTCCAGCATATCCGCAAAAATGGAAGTCATGCATCTTTGGAATGTAGCGGGGGAATTACATAGCCCAAATGGCATCCTTCTGTAAGCAAAAATGCCATAAGGGCATGTAAACGCCGTTTTCTCTTGGTCTTCCGGTGCAACAGCGATTTGATTGTACCCGGAGTATCCATCAAGAAAACAATAGTACTCATGTCCCGCTAGTCTTTCCAGCATTTGGTCAATGAATGGCAACAGAAAATGGTCCTTTCTCGTAGCCAAATTCAATCTTCTATAATCGATGCACACTCTCCACCCAGTAACGGTTCTAGTAGGAATCAACTCATTCTTTTCATTTGTTATCACAGTTGTTCCCCCCTTTTTGGGCACCACATGAACCGGACTCACCCAAGCACTATCGGATATGGGGTAAATCAATCCCGCATCCAATAGCTTAACAACTTCTTTTCGCACAACTTCCTTCATCACCGGATTCAATCTCCTTTGAGGTTGTACAACCGGTTTGTGATCTTCTTCCATCAGAATTTTATGCATACACACTGTGGGACTTATACCCTTTAGGTCTTCAATCTTCCACCCAATAGCTCCCTTGAATTTTTTTAGGACTTCAATTAACTTGCCTTCTTGCATGTCTTTCAAATTAGCGCTAATAATAGCGGGACATTTTTCTTCAGTGTCAAGAAAGACATATTTGAGATTCTCGGGAAGTTGCTTCAATTCAGGTATTTTTGGTCTCTCTTTGCCTTCATCAACTGTCGTAGGCTGTCGCAACTCTTCCCACCGGTGCATTCCACTTCTTTTGAAGATAGGTTGATCTTTAAGCATAGCAACCACTTCCATATCCTTATCTCCAACTTCCTTATCACCTTCAAAAATGGACATACTCAACACCTTCTCTAGAGGTAACTTGGACACACTTTCTAAATGCTCACTAGCTTCCATTTGGTCTAACACCTGTATGTTGCTACTAGTGCCCATATCATCTTTGTACTTTAAAGTGTTCCTAACATCAATTTTTAACTCTTCATCATACACCTTCATTGTTAGCGTTCCACCTTCCATGTCTATCATAACTCTCCCGGTTTCTAGAAAAGGTCTTCCCAAAATCAAGGGAATTTCTTCATCTTCTGGCATTTCCAGGATCACAAAGTCAACCGGGAACACAAATTTGTCCACTCTAACCAATACATCATGGACAACTCCATAAGGTCGCTTCACCGAATGGTCCGCGAATTGGAGAGTCATCCTAGTGTCTTGTACAGCACCAATACCTAACTTTTTGTAGATAGATAACGGCATTAAACTGATGCTCGCTCCCAAGTCGATGAGAGCTCTTTTGAACGATCGGTCACCAATAGTGCAAGGAATGGTGACAACTCCTCTATCTTTTTTCTTCACCGGAATCTTTAATCCCTGCAAAATAGCACTACAAGTTTCGGTTAGAATAATAGGTTCAGCTCCCATAGTCCTCTTTTTAGCAATTATATCTTTCATGAACTTGGCATAAGTGGGCATTTGTTCAAGAGCTTCAAGCAATGGGATATTCAATTCCAGCTTTTTGAACAAGTCAAGAAATTTTTCAAAATTCTTCTCTTGCTGCCCTTTTTTCGTGTTTCTTGTAGGATACGGAAGTTTGACCACCGGTTTAGGATCAACCGCTTTTTCTTTGATGACCGGTGTTTGGGTAACTTCTTTGTCGTTGTCAACTTCTTCATTTTCTTTGATTTCAAGCTCAACTTCAATCAATTGACTTTCAACTTCAGAATTTTCTTGAACCTCTTCACTAACTTTACCTCTTCGCGTTGTGACTGCATTTACTTTATGATTATCTCTAGGATTTGTTACAGTAGCACTAGGAAGAGTCCCAGGAGCGTTAGGGATAGCAAG
The DNA here is from genome assembly GCA_963966055.1 of Lathyrus aphaca. NCBI lineage: Eukaryota > Viridiplantae > Streptophyta > Magnoliopsida > Fabales > Fabaceae > Lathyrus > Lathyrus aphaca. The sequence goes on along the minus strand of OZ014525.1, from coordinate 257,985,919 downwards.
GTGTTGAGCAATTTGGCTCATTTGCACCTCAAGATTCTTTATAGATGCTCCAGTGTTCTTGAAATTACTTCTGGTTTCTTCTTGAAATTGACAGTTGTGAGCTGCCATCTTTTCAATGGCAATCTCCCAATCAGCTTTTCTTGACACTGGAGGCTGATAAGGTTGTTGTTGGGGCTGGTACTGTTGTTGGCCTTGAACCGGTTTCTGGATGTTCCCTTGATGATCTTTCCAAGAGAAATTTGGGTGATTTTTCCACCCCGGATTATATGTGTTGGCATAAGGATTGTTTTGCCTCAACATATTAATCTGTTCAACCTGCTCTTGAGTTGCCAAACAGTGCATGGCAAAGTGTGGACCACAACATATCTCGCAAATCACCGCTTGAACGGGTTCAACCTGAGCAACTGTGTGAGTTCCCAGATTCATCTTCTTTAACCTTCTTTCAACTTCTGCGGCAATTTGATCTTCCATTTTTACAACCTGTTCTGTTAGCTTAAGATCGATTTTCCCGTCTGGTTGACTCACGGTGCGATCATATAACTCAAGGTGTTCATTGGCAGCAATAGCTTCTATGATTCTTTTAATACCTGTGGCTGTTGAGAAGTTTGTTGAGCCACCTGCAGCAGTATCAATCAGTTGCTTTGTCTTGAGTCTCAACCCATTCACAAAGTTTTGCATTTGCTCTGTTGCGTCCATGTTATGGGTAGGACACGAAGTCAAACACCTTTTGAATCTTTTATAAGCATCTCCGAGTGATTCACCCTCTTTTTGTTTAAAATTGACTATATCATATCTTTTCCGGATGAACACTGAAGCAGGAAAGTATTCGTTAAGGAAGGCTGTTTCCATCTCTTGCCATGTTGTGATACTTGCTGCGGGAAGAGAATAGAACCACTCTTCAGCATCGTCAGTAAGAGTGAATGGAAACATCACCAGTCGTTTTGCCTCCTCTGAATGACCTTCGATCTTCAAAGAAGTTGTAGTAGTAAGAAATCTCTGAAGATGCTTATTTGCATCCTCATTAATTCTCCCGGAGAAAGGCTTGCTCTCTAACTGGCGGATAGTAGATGGATGTAACTGGAAGTGTGCTACATTCACCGGTTGATTAACAATCGTCATCCTGTTAGGTTGAGCATTTGCCCCTCCGTAATCACCTAAGAGCCTCTCTGGAGCAGGTTGATTTCCTGCCATGTCGTTGAATTCAGGGTCAGTTTCTCTGTTTGAATCAGAGTCACTGTGCTCCGAGTGAACTGAAATATAGTCCTCAGTTTCCTGATACGGGACACTTGAACAAGTCTTAGCCAGACTATCAATTCTTGCCTTGCGGCGTCTCTCGTGCAAAGCACTTTCTGGTTCTGTGTCAAAATAAAATTTAGCTGAGGCCTGACCTCGCATAAACAGTTAGACACGAGTTAGAAAACAAAATTTCAATAACAGTAAAATGATATACAGAGAGTAAAGTAAAATTTTAGTCGCAGAGCAACAAAATTCCAATTGATATAACACAAACAACTTAATTCTTTGGCAGTCCCCGACAACGGCGCCAAAAACTTGACCGGAAGATAGCAAGTGTACTATTTTTACCGATGTAGTAATAGAAGGGATTAACCCCAAATATCGATCACAAGGACTGCGTATTAAAATAAGTTCTTCGTGATTAATTTCAATTGGACAAAACTCATGGTTTGAGATTAAATTAAAGAAATTGAACAGAATAAAAAGTAAATTTAAAACAAATAATTTCACTTATATAAAAGTAATGCCAGGTATGGTGTATGATTAGCAATGAAATGACTCATAAGTTCCTTAATTTTAGAAGTGTGCTTTAGACGTGTCTTTCCTAAGCCTATAATGTTTTTCCCAAAATTCCTTTAAAGAAAAACCTTTGGTATTCTTCATAGACCGCGATTCCTCAAAGGTCATAGAAGAATATCAAGCAATAATTCTGACATAAAAAGGTTCTCATAAAAATACCCCAATTCCTCAGTAATATTTCTCACGATAAAATTATGCAACAAGGTTAGAATGGTTGGTCAGACCAAATTCTAACCACGATCAGTTATCTTATTTTCCAATACCGATAAAGCATTAAGGACGTTGCGATAAAATAAAGAAACGAAACTAAAACATAATTCCAAATTGAAGAATTCAACAAGTCATTACAAAATGCAAATCAGGGACACCCCCCTGGCATTGGGGGGTTTAGCCACTCATGTTCAAACTGAAAATAAAAACAGAGTAAGCAAATTTAGACATTACAATCAACGTTGGATCAGTCGGATCGTCAATTGCTTCTGCTCTTGATCAATCTTTCTTCTCCCGTGTTCGTTCTCTCCAAAAATCCCCAATTCCAAAAAAAAGTCCCTCTTCACAGTCATCATGGGCAAATATAAATCAGTCTTCAAACAGCACCGCGAAATGTCCGGAATACCCTCAAAGCAGCAAAACACAAAATTGTCTCTGGTCTTCACAACACGGGCCGTGTTGTGCAACACGGGTGGCCGTGTTGTGACTCTGGATCACTACCAAAACATTCTTTCCCAGCTGCCATGACACGGGCCGTGTTGTGCAACACGGGTGCCCGTGTCACACCCCTGACTTCTTATTTTCTGAACTGAATTTGTGTTTCTTCTGGTCTCTACAACACGGGCCGTGTTGTGCAACACTGGCACCCGTGTTGTGTCTCTGAACTCTCATTTCCCATCAGTTTTTAAAAGCTTGGACCATCTTTCGGACACCTCGAACGACCGATTACATATTTACCTGAAACACCACAAAGAAACAACCACATAACCCATTCCACTGATAAAAACAAAGTAAAAACGATAAACACCGACTTGCACGCAATAATGAGAAAACTAAAACAAAACATGAACGAGACACTACAAACAAAATAAAACTAGACTCAAAAGACGCTGAAAACCGGCTTGAATATTACCACTAAATATCACTGATCAATGCCACAAATGCCAGATCTATGCAGATAAAGTGCATGTACCTCCCAATCCTTTGAACATCATGTCGTCACCATGGCCCTTTGCTATGTGGGGCATTGACATGATTGGTAAGATTGAGCCAACTGCTTCGAACGGCCACAGATTCATCCTGGTCGCCATTGACTATTTCACCAAGTGGGTCGAAGCAGTCTCCTATGCAAATGTTACAAGGCAAGTGGTAGCCCGATTCCTGAAGAGAGATATCATCTGTCGATACGGAGTTCCCGAGCGAATCATTACTGATAATGATTCCAACTTGAACAACAAAATGATGGCTGAGTTATGCCGGGACTTCAAGATCCAACATCACAATTCTTCTCCTTACAGGCCAAAGATGAATGGCGCTGTTGAGGCTGCAAATAAGAATATCAAGAAGATTGTGCAGAAGATGGTAGTCACTTACAAAGACTGGCATGAAATGCTACCATTTGCCTTGCATGGGTACCGCACGTCAATCAGAACATCCACTGGGGCAACACCGTATCAGCTTGTGTATGGTATGGAAGCAGTCCTACCTGTTGAAGTTGAATTACCCTCCCTACGGGTACTAATGGATGTTAAGCTGAACGAAGCAGAATGGGTCCGGTCCCGATATGAACAGCTGAGTCTGATTGAAGAGAAAAGATTGGCTGCAATCTGTCATGGGCAGTTGTATCAGAAGAGAATGAAGAAAGCCTTCGATCAGAAAGTCAGGCACCGAGAGTACCAAGTAGGAGATCTTGTGCTGAAAAGGATCCTCCCTCCTCATACAGACCACAGGGGCAAGTGGACTCCAAACTATGAAGGACCATTTGTGGTAAAGAAAGTGTTCTCTGGTGGGGCACTGATGCTCAGTACCATGGATGGTGAAGATTTCCCGTCCCCTGTGAATTCAGATGCAGTTAAAAAATACTTCGCATAAAATGACCCGCTGGACACAAAAACAGAATGTAAGTCCAGGCAAAAAGAGGGCATCCCGGCGAGTCAAAAACAGAATAAAAGACTCGGGCAAAAATAAGGGAAAATGAATATAAAAAAATGTACACCCGCTGAGCTGAAAAGCCACATTGGACAGCTCAGGCAAAAATGGGTATCCCGATGGATTGAAAACCCGAAAGGGCGATCCATGCAAAATAAGGGAATAAGCGAACAACTGCATTCTGAATTCGTCTGTATCACCTACAACTCGGTAAGCTTCGAAAGGATCAAGCTTCAATCAGAATCAACGTTCCTCAGAAAGCCAGATGAGAAGAACGTCAAAGGTCATACGAGTCATAGTGAAGAGGAAGCTCCTTAAAGCGTCATCAACACTGCCAGCATTTTGTTTTCTCAATTTGTAACAATCTCCTCATTTCAGGAGATATGTTTCTTTGACTGTATCTTGCCAATTCAGGGCACATGAACTAATAAAATCAGATTTTCAGTCATGTCTCGTTTTGTACATTTTTATTTTTTGCAAAAAGGTCTGATATTTTAAAGAAACACCGATTGCATAAGGATACAGATGTTTATCTTCAAATAAACACATGCTTGCAGGGAATATACTTACTCTCGAAAGTATTCTAAACTCCTATGACGGAATCCAGTAAGGGATACCTCGGGATTATCTTGTGCGTTTCTATGTCTTTTTCAGGATTGCAGGTATCCAGAGCGCAACTTGGGGCATGTAAGCTTCATCCCAGCAAGCTAGCAAATCAACACTCAATTTTAGCACCCGAAGTACTCTCTCCCCGGCTGAGTTGCCTCTCATGGCTTCCCCAGTTGAGTTTGCCACTTGTTGCTTGCCCCATCAGAGTTACCAAGCATCACAGAGGACACCTGTATCCCCGGCTAAGTCAAGGATCTTTTTCAACAGAATCCCTAGGGGGGTCTCTCAATGATCTCTTTCTCCCCAGTCAAGTTGCCATCTCGCCCTCAGCCGAGTACAATAGCCAGGGAACCATCTCCCCCACAGAGCTCCAGCCTCTATTCAGAAGAGCAACGCATGGAGGAGTCACAACAGAATACGGAAGACTTCTACAAACCCCAGCTGGGTCTCATATTACAAGGATATGTCAATCAGTGACCTATATCCCCAAGCAGATACATCTCTCCAGGTCTATCAATGGTCTCATCCCCAGCTGGGATGTCCATTTCAAGCAGATCGGCCGAAGATCTTCGCGGCAACGGGATCCAAATCCCGGTTTGTTATCTTTGCACAATCATGGCATTTGCATCATATTCACCCACAAAGCGTAGCATTCCGTCTAGTACGGAGCGTTGCGGCAAAAATCAAACGCATGGCATAATCATAAGCTATATTGTGAATCGAACACTTGTGAATAATAACCGCTCATCATTAATATACATAAAAATCCCCCAGAGTCCCCAGCAAAAGCAGTTGCCTCAAATCACAAACACCAGTATATACACCTTTCGACACCCGTCCGTGTCATCACTCCCCAGTAAGTCGCCTGAACACTCTTTACAAACAAGATCACCCGTATTACAGATACTTTCTGGCACCCGTCCGTGTCATAACTCCCAGCAGAAAGCCAAAGACGTCATTTTTGCGCTCACATATACTTGTATATACACCTTCTCGACACCCGTCCGTGTCACATCCCCAGCGTAGTCGCTACACTTTTACAACCAATATACTTGTTAATACTGTACTCCTCTCCTTTCGACACTCGTCCGTGTCACCATCCCCAGCAGATAAACACCCATCTATACACCACTCATACTTATTTTACTTATACAGATACTCGTCCGTATCTTGTATACACCATTTATGTCCCCACGGATCCGGCATTGGTTCATGTTCTTTGTTAACCAGTTGGTGCTCGTCCGTACCATCATCTCAGAATATGCGTCAAGCGCTTGTTTCTACGTGATACTCGTCCGTATCATAGTCTTAAGGATGCTCGTCCGCATCTTTAATCCATACACGGTGTCAAATACTTATGTCCTCTTGAATATAGATACTCGTCTGTGTCTATTATTCCCCAGAAGAGCCCCTTTCAGATTCAACACTCGTCCGTGTTCCTTGTTAACCAGTTGATACTCGTCCGTATCATCATCTCTGAACACGTGTCAGTTTGTTTCTACCCGATGCTCGTCCGTATCGTAGTCTTAAGGATGCTCGTCCGCATCTTTAATCTCTACACAATACCAAACACTTATACCCTCTGTTTCTTGGATATAAACACTCGTCCGTGTTTACTACTCCCCAGTAGGTCGCCAACAAAGCAATTTTCTTTTATCTGACACTCGTCCTGTGTTACGATAAACTTTGAGAGCAGCCGTACCCTGCTAGGTGGTCGTCCTCCACCTCTTGATGGTCGTCCTCCGTCATGATCATCCGATGGCCGTCCCCATCGTTGATTTTTAGCAGCCGTCCCCTGCTAGGTGGTCGTCCTCCACCTCTTGATGATCGTCCTTCATCACCTTATCCAATGGCCGTCCCCATTGTTGATTTTGGTTATCTGACATTCGTCCTATGTCATGATAAACCCTGAGAGCAACCGTCCCCTGCTAGGTGGTCGTCCTCCACCTCTTGATGGTCGTCCTCCATCATGCTCGTCCGATGGCCGTCCCCATCGTTGACCTTTTATCCGATGGCCGTCCCCATCGTTGATATTTTCGGCAGCCGTACCCTGCCAGGTGGTCGTCCTCCACCTTTGATGGTCGTCCCCATCATAATTCCTTTATTCCCCAACAGAGCAGCCGTCCCCTGCTAGGTGATCGTCTTTCACCTTTGATGGCCGTACCCCATCATCTGTTTATTTCATTTATTCTTTAACCCGATGGCCGTCCCCGTCGTGGTCCGTTTTCTTTTTAACCCGATGGCCGTCCCCGTCGTGGTCCTTTTTCTCTTTAGCCCGATGGCCGTCCCCATCGTTGGTTACTTTGCTTTGTGAACTTGATGGCCGTCCCCGTCATGTTTCATTAATTCCCAGAGAATCTTACTTTATCTTGATGGCCGTCCCCATCATAATTTTATTTCCTCCAGCTAGTCGGCCGTCCCCGTCTTAGCTTTACCTTTTATCCCCGTCATCGCTTTACTTCACACACTTTTCCCAGCATGTCGGCCGTCCCCGTCATTGCTCTTTACCCAGCAATCGTCCTCTGCTCGACGGTCGTCCTCCGTCGCCCACACTTTACAATATACTTTATTTTCCTTTACAATCTATATCCCTTTTCTTCTTCATTTCTGTGAGTGCAAATTTTGGACTGTCTTTGGTATTCAACCACAAGTTATCTTGTTTGTCTGTTAAGCCGTTGCTTACATCCTGCACAGCTAACTCATGTTTGAATAGGGGCAGCTGTAAACACCCCAAATTTTCCCTCACCCATTCACACCATGGCTTGTGATCTTCTCATATGCATAAACACAATCATACCATCTCATATCACAATTTTGATTCACTGCATAGTTTCTGAGTCATCTGCATCTAGGGTTTGTGATCTGAGCAATCCAAGAGCTTCTTGAGCCACTCCAAAGGCCACCAATCACTTCAAAGGGATCCATGTGTGTTCTTATATCATATTACATTCTCTCAAAGTCAAAAATTCCAAAGAATCACAAGAACTGGGTTTGGTATGGATGCAGAGCCAAGTTTGACTGCACAGTTGACCCAAAATTAGGGTTTTGGTTTCAGAGGCCATAACTCCAATTTTTTTGGTCATTCTTGTTTCCCTTGATCTCTATATGGTATAGGGAGTATGCATATCAATTTTCATGAAGAAATTCCATGGGGAAGTCATCTGATCAAGAGTTGACTTTTCAGACAAGTCAGTGCAAAATCAGGGCATCTGAGGCCCCCAATGACCCAACCAATGGGTGATCTTCATTATTTTGAGTGTATATGATCTTTATTTGATCATGGAAGAAAGTTGAAGTCCACAAAAATCAAGAATTTGGATTTTTTGCAAATGTTGACTTTTTGGGCATAGTTGACTTTTCAAGAGTGCTCCATTTTAGGTCATTTTTTAAGCCTTGATTCTTGATCCAAAAATGCTTCAAATGGAAAAACTTTGGTCATGAAAGTTGTAGAACACATTTTTCCCTTTTCAAAAAGTACAAGAACATGATCAAATTCTTCTTGGATCAAAAGTTATGGTGTGACAAAGTTGGCTAAAATCATTGATTTTCAAGGCATGCTTCAAATGTGAATTTTGCAAAATCATGAACCAATGCCATTTGTAACTTCTAATTCACTTCAAACCATTACACAAACATTCTATGAGCCTTAAAAATCAGAATTGGACCAAGGTTTCACATGGTTATGGTTTGTGTAACAAGACTTTTCCATGAAGTTTCAAAAGTGTGCCAACTTGCAAAACCATCATTATGCTTCTCACCACTTGCTGCATTGGCCTTTGAACCAGCCATAGTCTCTCACCACACCATGCTGCGCCAACCCTAGCCCTTGTACCAAGCTAGAACCAAGCCCATGCCTCTCTTACAAATAAGTTGACATTTTGCAAAAGTGGACATCCCAATCACAGCAGGCCAGGTCACATCACCTGACCAATGGGAGTTCTTTATGCAAGGAAAATGCTGGCCATAACACTCAAGAAGCAAGGCTGAAACAACACACAACATCACATTCACAAAAACACTCTCTCAAGCAAAAGCCTTCGAATCATCTTCCACAAGACACAAACACACAAACCATTTCCATAGATCAAATCACCTTGCTTCACTGAGCCTAAACCAACAAGACTTGGGCCTGAATCAAGCAAGAACACCACCTCTCCATTTTCACCTCCAAGAGCAAAACCATTCGAATCTCTCTGCTCAACTCACAAACATCCAAACAAGTTTCACCAATCAACTCACCTTGCTTCATGGACCAGAAACCAACCTTTGTTTTGGCCTAAGACCCTCCATATCACAAATACGATTTTCACACTCCCTTGGTCAGAGCTTCTGCAAACTCACTCAGGAGGCTGTTTAAACTCCAACCAAGCATCCAAAGCTTCAAAGGGGGATCATTGGGACCTGTTTGAGCCAAAGAACTAACCAGAAAGTGCCAGAGATCAAAGCTCCAGTTCAGGTGAGCTTCATGAACTTTTTTTCCAGGAACTCATTTTTAAGTTCTTAATTGGTTCTCTATGTTCCACTGGTCATGATGATATGTTTGGTTTCGAAAATCATTGAGTTTTGAGCATGTATGGTGTTTCTGAAATTTTGTGACCTAAACCCCTTTTGCTTCGATTCAGCTTTGTTATGTAAAATAAATTTGTTTTGGCTGTGGATTCTTGTTCTATGATGTGTGGGGATGATTTCTGGGCAAGAAAACTAGGTTTTAGAGAGCTAGGGTGAGAGTTGGCATTTTTCAGGGAGGATGCTGGCCGGAGAAGACGACCGAAAGTCTTCTCCGGCAGCCTGAAAGTCATTAACTGCTAATTAGGGTTAGGGCACCAGGTTTGAATGTGAGCCACTGGATCTTGTTTCCCGCGCGTGTTTGTAAGGCTGAGATCATGTCATTAGTTTTAATTAGGTTTAATTTATTTAATTAAATCAGATTAACCAAGTTTGAATATGGGCCTTTGATCTGCGCGCGCAGTCAACCCATTCTTTGCCAGACTCAATCTCAACCCTCCATTGTGCATACTTCCATTTAAATTCATTTAAATTCATTTTCTTTTCATTTATTTTGCATAATTTATTTAAAATAGTAAAAAATGTCTAAAAATTATGAAACTTTTTCTCATGAGTTTTATTAATTTTTAAGACCCAAAAATATTTTTATTTTTATTTTTATCATTAAAAAAGGTATTTTTAAATATTTAAAAGATTATTTTTAGTTGATTAATGGAAATTAATTCATTAAAAATACTTTTAGGTATTTAAAAATCACCAAAAAATTCATGAAATGTTCTAAGACATTTAGAAACATTGTCCAACCTTCAAACCAAATTTCTTTTTGGATCTTGATGTACTTTGAGAATTTTTCTTTGAATTAAAATCATTTTTGTGCATTATTTTGATCCTAAGTTCAAAAAATCATTTCTGCCTATCTATGAAGAGTTGGACATTGATTCTTCTTGCATTGCATTGTGTTTAGCATGTAGTTTCTAGGATTAAATGGCCATGATTTTATTCCTCATTTTCAATTTGTTTGGCATTTCTTTTGTTTAGGAACCCTAAAAACCCTAATAACTTGTAAAAATCATAACTTGAGATTGGTTAAGAGTTGAGACCTCCCCTTTGGACATTGGTTTAGTATAAGATTAGGGGCCTTTTGAGTGGCATTTTCCATTTTGTATCTTAGGGTTTGCTTCTGTTTTTGGTTTTTTGTTTGATGTTTGGTTCATAAACCCTAATTTGGGCTTTCATTTGCATACCTCTTGCATTCTCTTGCATAACATGACTTGTCATGACATTTAAAGCATCCATTTGTTTCATTTGACATCATAAGACATATTGAAAGCATGTTTGATCATTGCATCATGTATTTGCCATGTTGTATGCCATGTGCACTTCATAACTTTTCATGTATGTTCATGCTTCTTAACTTGCACCATTTGCATCCATGAACTTGTATGACCATTTCCATGTGTTGCCTCATGTGTGTAGCATCTCATAACATCATTTGCATCATGTGTATGCTTCTGGTTTTGTTTCTCATCATGTCATTTCATCTCATCTTGCATTGCATTGCATCTTTCTCACTAACTTTTCAGGTGGTAAGTGATGCTGAGAAGTGAATTTGCCTTCACTTATCATGACTTTTCTTTTCATCTCTCTTGCATCCATGCTACATTTTTATATGTGTTTGAGTTTGAGCTTGCTCATTCTTCTTCTTCCCACCTTCTTTCTTCAAGTGACTTGACTTCTTGAATGAAGCAAGTTACTTTGCTTCTCTTGATCCTTTCATCTGCTTCCTGGTGGTTCCATTGAAGATTTCTCTTGAAAACCTGACAAACCTTAGGAACAACCAAGCATGACAATGATTAGGGTTTTGATTAGTCTCCCCTCTTAGTTTTACCTTTGTGTCTCTTTTGAGTCTTCTCTTCTCACCTCATAATCAGGGACTAAACCCTAAAGGCTTTAAGGCTTTGTGATTAAGTTTATGCCTGCATCCTTATCTTAGGATGGAGTGTATAACTTTAATCCTAAGTGTTAAACCCTTAATGTGTTTAACTCATTTAATCAATCCATCTAATAATAATCAAGACATCACACTTGTAACTTGGGCCTTGCATTAGGGTTCTAATTCTTCCTTAATTGGTTAAGAAGGACTAACCCTAGTGTTAATGGACAAGTCCCCCTCAAGTTGTCTTACAAATCATAAAATCCACTTCATCATCATACCATTAAATAAATCCACTTAATAAAGGTTTGTTTTGTCATGAGTTTAATCCCTAATCATGGATTAAGCTGAGGAGCTTTCCTCAGCTTAAACACCCTCATCTATTATCCTTCTATTAGGATGGTGTAATGAGTCTGTTTAATCCTTGATTATGGCTTAACCTCATTACTTAACACTAAACAAAAACACCAAAAACATCTAAATAATCACAAGTAGGTTAATGATCTTGATTCTATATCAAAGGTGATTAAGTGTGAGAAGCTGACTTCACACTTAAGGTATTCCCATTACCCCTAATCAGAGGGAAGATGTGATGAGTTTACTAATCCATTGGTTTAGGCTTAAGCTCATTAACTTATGACAAACTTTCAAAAGCAATAAAAGATTGAAAACACAAAAACAAACAATAAACGTCTCCTCCGGGATTCTTTTCTCATCATCTTCACTCATAAACGAGAACTTGCTTCTTCCGTCTAATGCAAGACAGTTTGCACCTGAGCCAGACAGGTCATACACTAGAGCATAGGCAAGAAAGCAGTTCATCAGTCAATTTATCTTTCAGTATCTTTGGGTCGAACTACGGTGTTCTGACTTCCTCATTGCACGAGAGGATACGTAGGCATAACTTAACAGTTATCGAACAAAAGTCTCTGTATATTCCCCCTCCTTCCAGCTTTATTCTTATAGCCTCATTGTCATGAGCATTTCACTCCTGTTCCTGCACTGACACTGTATATATTACACTTTACACTTCTTTTACACTGACACCTGTACATCCTTTTCCAGCTCTTTTATACACAGATTGCACTGACACTACCCCTTTAAAACACAAATCTTTTGAGCGTGGATCCCGTCGAGTACGACGGACAATCTGGGTGCTAATACCTTCCCAGGTTGTAACCAACCCCCTTTCTCAGTCTCTCTGGTTCGCAACCGTCTTATCCATCTTTTTCTAGGTCTATGCAGCATTACCTTTCCTTCGGGATAAAAATGCCTAGCTGGCGACTCTATTCATTCTCCAGTGAGTTCACGGCTGTGTGTTCTCATTGTCCCTCTCGCCGACCGTTCGCGTCTGTACCTTTATTTGACCCTAGCTTCATTTATCGGGAGCGACAGCTTGGCGACTCTGCTGGGGACCCTTATATTGCAACCAGGGCTTCTGGTTCTTTTTGTGGGTTCCTCCTAGCGCTTGTTTGATTTGTGTTTACTGGGGTGTTATGTGCTTATTTGTGTTTGTATTTTTGTATTTTTTTTTGCTTTATGTACAGTTGCTTTACTGCTTTCTTTATTGCTTTTGTATATATCATACTGTCATGCTGCTGGCTGGATCTGGTCTTTGTTTTGGTGGGTGGGTGATTCATTGAGAGTTAAGGTCCTATACCTGGGACCTGAGTGACACCTAGGCTAGAGTGAATCATATTCTTTCCCATTCCATCTCGGTCTGGTGCGGGAATATGAAACACGGTTCAGATATGGGTTTCCTCTTGAGAACTCTGTGTTGCAGATTTCCTGCAATGCTAGGGCTATCTGGGAAGCCTGCTAAGTCTGGATGACCTTTAGTATTGACCTTCAGAAACTGAGGTGAATTAGAGGAGGAACTTTTATGGTTATTGTAAACACTGTACCTCCGGGTTATAAGTGTTTACACTTCTCATAACTGATCCGAGTCTGAGGATCCTTGTTCTAGAACACCACCTGTGAGGGGGTTGGGCTGTTTACAGGATTGCAGGTACCTTGACCTCAGAATACCCTGTTACTTTGACTTGATTAAGAATACTCCATGTTGGGACAGTTCTTGTGATTCTAAAACCCTGGACATGTGACTCTTTATTTGAGTCCCCCTACCTTGGTTACTGGATTTGTAGACCTCCATCTGGAATTCTTGAACATGTTTGGGCCTATATCGGGGCATTTGATCAGATCCAGTTCAGTCACAGACCCTTGCATTTCATTTGCATACATAATCATTGCATCATATTGACATTTGCTTATTTGTTTCAGGGTATCCATCTTCATTTGGTTTTGGTTTTGACCCCATCTTCAGTACTGACCTATCTTCACCAGCATCTGCTTCAGTTATCACCAGCATCAGCTAATCAGTGGCTCATTACTTCAGCATTATCATCAGCACCTGTCTCTACTCAGTCTTCAGCATCATGGCTCCTAAAAAGAGCAACATCACCTATCACTTCTTCCAGCCAGAGCTATCAGATATCAGGAGGATTCAGACCCTGATCACTCCAGATCACATACCTTTGTTCAGGGAACATTATGGAGATATACTTGACATGGTTATGGATCTGGACCCATCACAGAGGAGCCTCATTCACACTTGCATTCAGTTCTATGATCCCCCACTGAGATGTTTCACCTTTCAAGACTTTCAGTTGGGCCCCTTATTGGAAGAGTACTCTTCATTAGTTGGTATGCCTATCAGGGGTGGAATCCCTTTCAACCCTGAGATGGTCTTTCCTGCTAATGGAGAAGTAGCAAAAGCTTTGCATCTGGAACCTGTTTTGATTGAGCAGCATATGACCTCTAAAGCTGGAATCCCTGGTTTTCATCTGGATTTCTTGATCTCTCAAGCTACCCTGAAAGCTTCTTTAGGGGAGTGGAAGGCTGTCTGTGCCTTGTTGGCTTTGAGCATATATGGAATTGTATTGTTTGCAGACGAGCCTCGATTCATTAGCAAGAATGCAATCCATCTGTTCATCCTGAAGAACCCAGTGCCCACTTTATTGGGGGATCTTTACTATTCAGTGCATCAGAGGAATGAAAAGCAGAGGGGAAGATTAGTGAGGTGTTGTGCTCCATTGTTCCACACTTGGCTTCTCAGGCATTTTCCCAGGACAGATGCATTTCTGAACCCTCATCAGCAGAGCAACTGGGCTAAGAGACTCACTGCTCTAACTTCAGCAGATATCAGATGGTGCACTCAAAGCACCAAGGGCAGGGATATCATCACCAGCTGTGGGCATTTTCCCAATGTGCCCCTAATAGGAGTTAAGGGTAGTATTAATTACAACCCTCTGCTGTTCAGAAGGCAACTGGGCTATGCACTGGTCCACACTCCTAAGGCACAGGACTTGGTGGAGACTCTTTATTGTGAGAACAAGATTAATTTGACTGTTGTTAGGCAGGCTGCTTGGGCCTGGGATAATGTTCAAACCAAGGGAGTGACCATTCTGGGGAAGTGCAATAATGTGGCATCAGCACAATATTATGAGTGGTCCCGTGCCAGGGCCCAATTCTCTGGGATGCCCTTTACCATAGAAGACATGCCTGAGTCATCTTCAGCACCACCCCCTGCCACTATCAGTTTGGAAGAGTTTGAGAGCTTGAAGGAAAGGAATGAGAAGCTAACCCAGGCCTTGCAGAAGACCCTCCGGGAGAGGAGTGAGGGTATGAGGGAGACTGAGAGGTTGGAGAAGATGAGAGTAGAGCATCTGACTAAGATTGAGAAGTCTGGGGATTATATCAAAAAGTCTAAGGCTGGAGAACAAATTCTGAAGAATGCTTGCAAGGAAGCCCAGTTCCAGAGAGCAAGGACAGACTTGTATTTAAAGGAGAGTCAAGCCCGGTGGGTCAGGATCACCGAGGCTCGTACTCTAGAGGACAAGAGAGTTCAAGACAAGATGGAGAAACTGGAAGCTAGTGCAAAAGAACAGCAAGAAGCCCTGGCAGCAGCCCAGAGGGAGATATCAGAGCTGAAGATCAAAGCAGGGGTGAAGAGGTCCAAAGAACAAACTCAGCACAAGAAGCTAACAGCAGCTGTTACCACCCGGAATCTCCTCATCAGGAATCTCACGGAGCGTCCGGCTGATCCTGTGACCGAAGCACTTCTCAAGGAAGTTCGTGAGGATGAGTTTGGTCTTGGTGTTTGACCATTTGTTTGTTGTTGCTTTCATTCCATGTACTTTTATTTTTCTTTCTTGTGATGTATTTTGACCCCTCAGCGGGCTTGTATTTGTAAACGAACTATGTACC
This sequence comes from Lathyrus aphaca, assembly GCA_963966055.1. Classification (NCBI taxonomy): domain Eukaryota; kingdom Viridiplantae; phylum Streptophyta; class Magnoliopsida; order Fabales; family Fabaceae; genus Lathyrus; species Lathyrus aphaca. The sequence goes on along the minus strand of OZ014525.1, from coordinate 257,970,651 downwards.
ATTTGTCTTTTGCAATATATGTATTAGTTTGTTCCACTTCGAAAGCAACATCAACAACATCTTCAAGGGTCTGGAAGGGTCAAAACTGAATGCCAAACCGGATGCCTTGAGAACAAATAAGCATAACTGCATTGCATGCTAACCCTTTGTTTGTTTTGTAGGTTTTTGTTTTATTGTTGCTAACTCTGTTGTGAATCTCAGGAACTATTGCTAGGCGCCGGGTATTTCCCCTCAATCGTCCGCACCGTTATCCGACCCGTAACAATCTTCCGGGCATTCAAATGGATCAGATGCAGCAGGACCTTACTGAGGTCAGAAATCAAATGGCAAACGAAAGGCTAGAAATGAGGAATCAAATGACGCAGTTTATGGAAATAATGAATAATATGGCTCAGAGCCAGGAAAGATTGAGGGCCATGGTGGAAAGGCAGAATCAAGAAGATCCACATATAGGGACTGCCAGCACCAGCAACAATGAAAGGGTCCAACCTCATGTAAATCCCCCTGTATTTGGACCACATCTCCATCCTGAGGTTAACATCCCTGCAAATGTTCAAGGGACTGCCGCTGCAGCCAGGGTACTACAAGAAGATCCTCAGGAGGACCAATTCACAGTAATGGGTGCTGGGGAAGAGGCTTATGATAGAAGGTTGGATGAAATAGCTGAGAAGTTAAGATCCTTAGAGTCTCAAAATTCTTTGGGTTTCGATGTCATGGACATGGGCTTGGTAGACGGGGTCAGGATTCCCCATAAGTTCAAGCCTCCTTGTTTTGAAAAATACAACGGGACTTCATGCCCCCGGACCCATTTACAATCATTTATGGGGAGGCTGGAGGCTTATACTATGGATGAGAAGCTCTGGATGTTCTATTTCGAAGACAGCTTGACTGGAGCGTCAAGAGAATGGTACTCTCACTTGACAAGGGCAACTATCAGGTGCTGGAAGGATTTGGCAGAAGCCTTTATCAGACAGTATCAGTACAACTTAGACATGGCACCCAACAGGACCCTCCTAATGGGAATGTCACAGTCTTCAAGGGAAAGTTTCCGAGAATATGCCCAGAGATGGAGGCAATTGGCTGCTGCTGTTCAGCCACCTATGTCCGAAAGGGAAATGGCAGACATGTTTATGAACACCCTTCAGGGGACATACATTGACAGGCTGGCTGCTTTCTCTTCCACTAGCTTTGCAGATGTTGTCATAGCTGGGGAGAGAATTGAAAGCCTATTGAAGATGGGTAAGATTTCCGACAATGGTGCCAGCTCGTCCAGTAGTGCAAGAAAGCCTTTTGCAGGCCCAAGGAGAACTGGCGAGACCAATGCCATCCACACCAACAGGGGCAGGCCCCAATATGTTCACAGGTCAATAGCAGCAGTCACCATTCCTGCTCCAGCACATCCTCAGCCGGTTTATCAACCTCCGCAGCAAAACTACCAGCAACAACCTCAGTACCACCAGCAATCTCAGTATCCTCCAAGGAATTATAACAACAGCAACACCAACAACAACAGTCAACAAAGGCCATTCCAACAGAGGCCATCCCAAGCCAACAGAGTGATCGACCCGATCCCCATGCCATATGCTACCCTGCTGCCACAACTCCTGAAACTCAACCTAGTTGAGCTAAGGACGCTGGCACCTCCAGATCCCAACAGTCTACCCAGGAATTATGACTCCAACGCTAGGTGTGCCTTCCATTCAAACGCACCTGGCCACAGTACAGAGAAGTGCAGAGCTCTGCATATGAAGGTACAAGACCTGGTAGACTCAAAAGCTCTGAATTTCGCACCACCACCCAATGTCAATAAGAACCCGATGCCGAACCACGGTGGTCCTAGAATTAACGCTATTGAAGAAGACAAGCCGTCTTATTTAATAGCCAGTGTGGGTCAGATCAGGACACCGTTGGTGGAAATCAAAGCTCAGCTCTTGGAATGTCAAATGTTCCCGGGGTGTGAGTTAGGCTGTGCTTACTGCAATATTTCAGTAAATGGGTGCGATAATTTGAGGAATGGCATAGATGGCCTTATTCAGGGTGGCCAACTTCAGATCACCACATCATTTCCAACAAATCCAACAATCTCATCAGCAACGGTTTCAGAACCTCCTACAACTGCAACAACCATTGTTCCTGACAATTCTTCAGCTTCATCAACAAGTACTTCATCTATTATCTCAACTGATCAGTTTTCAACAAATTTTCCTGCTACAATTTCAGCTTCACTCCATTTTGAACCTCCTACAACAACAACATCCATTCTTCCAACAATATCTCCTACAACACCAGCAACAAATCATGAAGATGTCTCAACTGTCACCATATTCTACGATCCTGAAAACAACTCCGCCTACAACTCAGAAAGTGCTGCTCCCATCAGGGCACCAGTGACAATTTATTATGATCCACAGACTATCACAGTTCCTTCAACAGCTGCAGTCAGTACAGTCACCGTCACGGTGCCTGGACCCGTACCTTATGAAAGCAGTAATGCCATCCCCTGGCATTACGGCTCTGACTTGTACTGTGAAGGACAAAGAATCACTTTTGAATCATCAACCCCTGCACTACAAGTAGACAATGTGGGCGGAGGCGGAGGCTTCACTCGAAGCGGACGTCTTTTCGCTCCACAAATTCAGAGACCCACAGCCGAAGCAGAAGCTGCTGCCAAGGCAAAAGGGAAGAGCCCTGTGCAGGAAGATCAAGCTGTTAAGGAAGCTTTGAAGACACCATTCGATCAAGAGGTTGATGAGTTCATGCGAATCATCAAAAAGAGTGATTATAAAATAGTGGATCAGCTTCATCAGACGCCTTCCAAGATCTCAATCCTATCATTGCTTATGTGCTCCGAAGCCCATCGGAATGCACTACTCAAAGTCCTGCACGCAGCTTACGTGCCTGAAGAGATCACTGTCAATCAGCTGGAAGCAGTAGAGGGAAATGTTAATGCTAGTCACGGACTAGGGTTCACCAATACTGATTTGACAACGGAAGGCCGCAGCCATAACAAAGCCTTGCACATAACCATGGAATGCAAAGGTGCTGTCCTTTCCCATGTGCTGGTAGACACGGGGTCATCCCTCAATGTCTTACCCAAAAAGGCCCTGGTGAAGTTAGAATATGACGGATTGGCGTTGAGACCCAGCAACCTGGTGGTAAGAGCCTTTGATGGTTCAAAGAGATCGGTTCTGGGAGAAATTGAGTTACCCGTAACAATTGGCCCGCATACCTTTACAACTATCTTCTACGTGATGGATATACAGCCCGCCTACAGCTGTTTATTGGGTAGGCCATGGATCCACGCTGCTGGCGCCGTGACCTCTACCCTTCACCAGAAGTTAAAATATGAGTGGGAGGGTCAGATCGTTACAATCTGTGGAGAGGAGGACATTTTTGTTAGCCACCTGGCAACCTATAAGTACATTGAAATGGACGGGGAGATCCATGAAACAATGAGCCAGGGGTTCGAAGCCTTGAACATCAATGAGACATCTGCTGTACCTGGTACTTCAATATCGTCATACCAACAAGCCCGGAAGGTTGTTGAGGAAGGAACTGCCCAAGGATGGGGCAAGCTACTACCGGTGGAGAAGAAAGAAGACAGATTTGGGTTGGGTTACAAACCAACTCAACAAGATCAAGCAGCGGCTGCGAAAGAGCCCAATTTTGTGAGTGGGGGGATGCTTACCCCTGATGCTATCAACTGTCTGGAAGACGAGCTGGAAGAGGAACGCAACCTGGAAAGCTGGATTCGTCCAAAGATCCCGGGGAGCAGTGTCTCGAACTGGTCTTCCCAGGAAATTATAAGAGTTACTCATGCAGAGTAATTATTATTTCCTGTATTTTTATAAGCATGCATCAAAGTATTGCATCTTGCCCAAGATGACAAGACTCATTTTGTAATCGGGCCATCTGTACTTTTTGTGCAAACAAGATCAATTAATGAAATATCAGACATCTTTTTGCAAACGAGTCTTTTTCTTTTCCGTTCACTGTTTTTCTATTTTTCTTTTTGTATAAAAAATAAATGGCGGTGTTTTCAAAATGACAACTTTTATTTCACTTTTCTAAAGCAAGATTAAAATCATATCACTAAAATGAACAAACTTAACCCTTGCAGAGAATGCCTTCCAGACAGCACCGACAACAGCACGGCTGTGACTTCGTATGACTTTGACAATCCAATCAATCAAGCTGATGAAGGGGTTGAAGAAGAATATGAGCTTCCTGAAGAGCTAGCCAGGTTGTTAAGACAAGAGGAAAAGGTTATTACTCCTCACCAGGAGGAGGTTGAAGTGATCAATCTTGGTACAGATGAAGACGTGAAAGAAGTTAAAATCGGGGCCTGCCTGCAAGACTCAGTGAAGAGACAACTGGTTGACCTGCTTCAAGAATATGTGGACATGTTCGCTTGGTCTTATCAAGACATGCCAGGGTTGGATACCGACATTGTTGTGCACAAGCTGCCTTTGAGAGAAGAATGCCCGCCGGTTAAACAGAAACTGCGCCGTACTCGTCCAGACATGGCTATGAAAATCAAAGAAGAGGTACAAAAGCAATGGGACGCCGGGTTCCTTGCCGTGACTAGCTATCCGCCGTGGGTGGCTAATATAGTACCTGTGCCTAAAAAGGACGGCAAAGTAAGAATGTGTGTTGATTACCGGGATCTGAACAGAGCAAGCCCGAAAGATGATTTCCCATTACCTCATATTGATGTATTGGTGGATAACACGGCTCAGTTCTCGGTATTCTCCTTCATGGATGGATTTTCAGGATACAATCAGATCAAAATGTCACCTGAAGACATGGAGAAGACAACATTCATCACACCCTAGGGCACATTCTGCTACAAAGTGATGCCATTCGGACTGAAGAATGCTGGTGCCACATATCAACGGGCTATGGTGACACTATTCCACGATATGATCCATAAAGAAATAGAATGTTATGTGGATGACATGATCGCCAAGTCCCTTACTGAAGAAGATCACCTGGTGAATCTGCTAAAGTTGTTCAAACGTCTGAGGAAGTACCAACTGAAGCTGAACCCCAACAAATGCACATTCGGGGTGAGATCTGGTAAGCTACTGGGCTTCATTGTAAGCGAGAAGGGGATTGAAGTTGACCCTGACAAAGTCAAAGCCATCCAAGAGATGCCTGCACCGAAGACAGAGAAAGAAGTTCGAGGGTTCTTAGGTCGATTGAACTACATTTCCCGGTTCATATCTCACCTAACTGCGACCTGTGAACCTTTGTTTAAGCTGTTAAGAAAGGAACAGACGGTCAGGTGGAACGAAGACTGCCAAAGGGCTTTTGACAAGATCAAAGAGTACTTACAAGAACCTCCAATCCTCATGCCTCCAGTTGAAGGAAGACCTCTGATAATGTACTTGACAGTATTAGAAGAGTCAATGGGGTGTGTGCTGGGCCAGCATGACGAGTCCGGTCGAAAAGAGTATGCAATATACTACCTGAGCAAAAAGTTTACCGACTGTGAACAACGTTATTCACTACTCGAGAAAACTTGCTGTGCTTTAGCGTGGGCTGCTCGCCGACTGAGACAGTATATGTTGACCCACACTACTTTATTGATATCCAAGATGGACCCAGTTAAGTACATTTTCGAGAAGCCAGCTCTTACCGGACGGGTTGCAAGATGGCAGATGATTCTCACAGAATACGACATACAGTACACATCTCAGAAAGCCATCAAGGGCAGTGTACTATCTGAATATCTTGCTGAGCAACCCATTGATGACTACCAGCCTATGAGATTTGACTTCCCTGATGAAGACATCATGTTCATAAAAGCGAAAGATCATGAAGAGCCTGTTCACACTGAAGGGCCTGACCCGGAAGAAGAATGGACTATGATGTTTGACGGGGCTGTTAATATGAATGGTCGTGGTGTTGGTGCAGTACTCATTACACCCAAAGGAGTTCACATGCCATTCTCGGCGAAACTCACTTTCAACTGCACTAACAACGAAGCTGAATACGAAGCTTGCATTATGGGTCTTGAGGAAGCCATTGACCTCAGGATCAAGACTTTGACCGTATTCGGAGATTCAGCTTTGGTAATCAATCAAACCAACGGCAAATGGTACACCCACCAGGATCATCTGATACCTTACAGGGATTATACAAGGAGGTTATTGACTTTCTTCACAACGGTCAAACTTGAGTATATCCCTCGGGACGAGAATCAGTTTGCAGATGCCTTGGCTACCATTTCGTCCATGATCAAAGTTCAAGCTGCCAACTTTGTACCTCAGATCTCAGTGTCCAGACTTGACAGGCCAGCATATGTGTTCGCAACAGACATTGTTAAAGAGGATAAGCCTTGGTTCCATGACATTAAGTGCTTCTTTGAGGATCAAACATACCCACCTGGGGCATCTTCCAATGATAAGAAGACTTTGAGAAGGCTTGCTGGTAGTTTCTTCTTAAACACTGATGGCTCCCTATACAAAAGGAACTTTGATATGGTACTCCTCAGATGTGTTGACAAGACGGAAGCAGATTTGTTGATGCATGAAGTGCACGAAGGATCTTTTGGTACCCATGCAGGAGGGCATGCCATGGCTAAGAAATTGTTAAGATCAGGGTATTACTGGATTACAATGGATGCAGACTGTTGTGCCTATGCCAGAAAATGCCTGACCGGAAGATAGCAAGTGTACTATTTTTACCGATGTAGTAATAGAAGGGATTAACCCCAAATATCGATCACAAGGACTGCGTATTAAAATAAGTTCTTCGTGATTAATTTCAATTGGACAAAACTCATGGTTTGAGATTAAATTAAAGAAATTGAACAGAATAAAAAGTAAATTTAAAACAAATAATTTCACTTATATAAAAGTAATGCCAGGTATGGTGTATGATTAGCAATGAAATGACTCATAAGTTCCTTAATTTTAGAAGTGTGCTTTAGACGTGTCTTTCCTAAGCCTATAATGTTTTTCCCAAAATTCCTTTAAAGAAAAACCTTTGGTATTCTTCATAGACCGCGATTCCTCAAAGGTCATAGAAGAATATCAAGCAATAATTCTGACATAAAAAGGTTCTCATAAAAATACCCCAATTCCTCAGTAATATTTTTCACGATAAAATTATGCAACAAGGTTAGAATGGTTGGTCAGACCAAATTCTAACCACGATCAGTTATCTTATTTTCCAATACCGATAAAGCATTAAGGACGTTGCGATAAAATAAAGAAACGAAACTAAAACATAATTCCAAATTGAAGAATTCAACAAGTCATTACAAAATGCAAATCAGGGACACCCCCTGGCATTGGGGGGTTTAGCCACTCATGTTCAAACTGAAAATAAAAACAGAGTAAGCAAATTTAGACATTACAATCAACGTTGGATCAGTCGGATCGTCAATTGCTTCTGCTCTTGATCAATCTTTCTTCTCCCGTGTTCGTTCTCTCCAAAAATCCCCAATTCCAAAAAAAAGTCCCTCTTCACAGTCATCATGGGCAAATATAAATCAGTCTTCAAACAGCACCGCGAAATGTCCGGAATACCCTCGAAGCAGCAAAACACAAAATTGTCTCTGGTCTTCACAACACGGGCCGTGTTGTGCAACACGGGTGGCCGTGTTGTGACTCTGGATCACTACCAAAACATTCTTTCCCAGCTGCCATGACACGGGCCGTGTTGTGCAACACGGGTGCCCGTGTCACACCCCTGACTTCTTATTTTCTGAACTGAATTTGTGTTTCTTCTGGTCTCTACAACACGGGCCGTGTTGTGCAACACTGGCACCCGTGTTGTGTCTCTGAACTCTCATTTCCCATCAGTTTTTAAAAGCTTGGACCATCTTTCGGACACCTCGAACGACCGATTACATATTTACCTAAAACACCACAAAGAAACAACCATATAACCCATTCCACTGATAAAAACAAAGTAAAAACGATAAACACCGACTTGCACGCAATAATGAGAAAACTAAAACAAAACATGAACGAGACACTACAAACAAAATAAAACTAGACTCAAAAGACGCTGAAAACCGGCTTGAATATTACCACTAAATATCACTGATCAAACTCCCCCAAACTTGAATTCTTGCTTGCCCTCAAGCAAAAATCCTGCATCCACATCTTCAAAACTAGCAATATGAATTATGATACTCATACGTGGATCCTTCATTCCAATTCACCCAATGAGTTCTTTTTGTACTTTTCTCTCAGTATAGATATCACACAAACACTGCACCGTGGAAAACCACGGATCCGAATCTCCCTTTTCGGTAACCTCTCCGACTATGCTTCGTGCTTAGGTCTTATTTTTTTTCGATTTTCAACCCTTTTCATTCGGACAATCACTTTTAAGGCTTTTAATGATTTTCATTATGTGTGCAAGATTGATTCCTCTTTTTATCGTTGGCACCGATTTTTCTGTCCCTTCGGGAAACATTCATGTTCAACCGCCGTTAGGTTGAATAACCTTGTGAGAGTTACCCAACTTAGAAGGATCGATCGTTCTAATGTTTTTATTCATTTTTTTTTTGGTGCCTTGAAGCTTTTTTTTTCTTTTGGATCATCTTTGCACACATAATTATTATAGATAAAGCCAGATATATCAATATAAACTACTTCGGGTTTACTTCTCAAATCAAAGCACCATGGCACGAATCTACATGCCGAACTCGTTCCTAATTCCGAAAACTCAGTGTGCTTATGTAGTACCTATACATCAAAATTTTCCATATTTTCTCATCGGGATTCTTTTTCACTCGCATCCTATATACTTTCTCATAATTCACATGTAACACACAGCAGGTTAACTTAGGGGTGTTTTTACAGATAACATAAAGCTATAATCTTCAAGCCGACACTACGATACTATTAAAATAAACAAAGATTAACATAAAATAAACGAAAACATAAAAACTAAACCCCCCACACTTGAACTCAACAGTGTCCTCACTGTTTAAGAACCAATGTCGGAGGGGACTCACAATTATCACTGTTCGGGAGGAAATCCATGAAGCTTCATCTGCTGCATCCATGCATGCAGCTCATCGATTAAGTCCCCTTGCCGGGTCTGCTCTCTAATCATTTCGTCCCACTGGTCCTTGGAAACATTCCACTGACCGGTTGCTTGGTTAGATGAACCACCAGCAGTTTGCACCGGGACCTCTTCAGGTTGGTTCCCTGCATCCTCCTCATCTGAAAAATACTCATCAAACTGATCGGAACCTCCCAGCATGGGGTCCTCATACAGCCAGTTAGCTCTATTATCTATAGTAATCATATTAGGTGCAGGCAACGAAATCAAATGCTTGTTACGAGACATCACAGCATAATAATTATGAGCAGTTTTAATCATACCTTGGTTGACCAATGTTTCAAGATCAATTTTTGTCTTACCTGCCACTGCAGGCACTTCAAGCAGCCTCTCATTATACCCCAGATGCTGAGCAATCTGTGTAATCATCCCTCCAACAGAAATCTCACCCGAGGCAGCATTGGCTACCCGCTTCAGGTGGTCTGCTGCGAAGGCCGCAACATTAATCAGCTCATTGTTTGCCATTCCATACAGGAAGTATAACTCTCGCAGAGTTGCGACTCCTGTGCTATCGCCTCGGCAGAACAGGGTGTAAGCTAACCCTTTTTGAGCGTACCGGAAGGACGGATTATGGATGCATGAGGCTTTTGCAGCAGACGCGGCATACTCGGTGTTGCCGGTGATGTCCTTCCAGAATGATCCTGCGTCGAATGTACTCGGCGGTGCACCAGGCCCAAAAACTGGGAGATCTAAAATCTTCCCCAGATCAGCCACCGACATCACATGATCATTGTCAAAAAGGCGGAACTTCAGAGTACCGAAATACTCGGTGTCAGATCCGGTCCAGGTATGCTTGAGCTGAAACTGTAAAGAACTAAAAAATTCCAAGGTTATGCGCTCAAAAGTTGGCGCTTCATATTGCATGAAATTTAACATCCCGATACTGTGAAACATTCTATGGACTTCAAATTTGAGTCCTAGATTTTCAAGAGTTTCGTTGCACATGTACCGGGCCGGTATCAACTTACGCCTTACCAACTTTGCATACTTTGCTTGATGCTCCGGGTCCTCGAATAAAATGCCATGAGCATTCGGCATCCGGTGTGCTCTCTTGCGAGGACGAGAAGATTCAGCAACATTTTTACCGGTATCCCTTCTAGGAGGCATTTTTCAAACCTGCACAAATGAAGCACACGAAAAAATTTGAAAGATTAGAGGAAACGGTCACCGTAGAAGTGACAAGAAAGTGATGGGGAACAAATTTCGTGAATGGAGAAGTGGGTTTTGGTGAGTGGGTGCTTGAGAAAATGGAGGTTTTGAGAGGTATAACAATGGTGTTAGGGTTTTTAGAGAGAAATGAGGTTGGAGAAGATGAAAGAAAAGTGATAAATGGTAGGTTAATGAGCCTTTAATTGAAAATTATGAAATTAAACACGTGGGGCCCACAGGACAAAATTGGGAAACTAAAAAAAAATTTGAATTTTAGGATTCCCGCATGAGCAACACGGGCCGTGTTGCACAACACGGGCACCCGTGTTGCCTCCCTGGATGCTTCAATTTCTCTGGCTCAAAAATTCATGTTAAACAGCACTTGCAACACGGGCCGTATTGCACAACACGGGCCGTATTGCACAACACGGTCACCCGTGTTGCACCCCTGGAATCTCTTCTAAAAATGTCTTGAATCAAACAATCTCCAGACATTGCAACACGGGTCGTGTTGCACAACACGGGTGGCCGTGTTGCATCCCTGGAATCCATCCAAACTCCACAAAAACACCCATCTGTCTGCATCATGCAACACGGGCCGTGTTGCCCAACACGAGCACCCGTGTTGCACCTCTGGTTTTCCGTTTTCTGGCTTTTCTGATCTTCCTACTATGACTTCAAACCTCGTTCATTCCTTCTTAAAATCAGTGATAAACAAAACCTACAAAACAGAAACACACAAAAGTCAGACTGAAAAACTCGTGGGTTGCCTCCCACGAAGCGCTGCGTTTAACGTCGCATGGCTCGACGGTCCGTCGTACTACTGGGTAAGACGAGTGACATGCACATCACCAGTGGGCTGGCCTTTGAAATAATGCTTTAACCTCTGCCCGTTCACTTTGAAAATATCTCCGTTGGTCTGATTTTTAATCTCGACAGCTCCGTGAGGAAATACCTTGTGAACAACAAAAGGTCCCGACCATTTTGACCTCAATTTGCCTGGGAACAGCTTCAGCCTTGAATTGTACAGAAGGACCAGTTGTCCTTCCCAAAACTCTTTTCTTTGAATCCTTGTATCATGCCATTTTTTCGTTTGCTCTTTGTATACTTTGGCATTCTCATACGCCCGATTCCTGAATTCTTCTAACTCATGAAGTTGAAGAATCCTCGAACTTCCAGCTTTTGATAAATCCATATTAAGATACTTAGATGCCCAAAAGGCTTTATGCTCAAGTTCCAAAGGTAAGTGACATGCCTTTCCGTAAACCAGTTGATATGGTGACATACCGATAGGCGTTTTGAAAGCCGTCCGGTATGCCCATAAAGCGTCATCTAGCTTAAGAGACCAATCCTTCCTGGATGAATTCACTGTCTTTTCCAAGATTTGTTTCAGTTGTCTATTGGATACCTCGACTTGACCGCTCGTTTGGGGGTGGTAAGGAGTAGCTATTCGGTGTTTCACATTGTACTTTTGCAGCAGCTTCTCCATAAGGTGATTCAAGAAATGTGTCCCTTCGTCGCTTATCAACGCCCTCGGGACACCGAACCTAGCGAAGATGTTTTCTTTTAGGAATCTTACCACTACCTTAGCATCATTGGTGGGTAATGCCACAGCTTCTACCCATTTGGACACATAATCCACAGCCACCAAAATATAGTTTTTTCCGAACGATGGTGGAAATGGCCCCATAAAGTCTATCCCCCATACATCAAACAACTCAACCTCGAGCATAGAATTTTGGGGCATCTGATTTCTTTTTGATATATTCCCAGTCCTCTGACATCTGTCACACTCTTTCACTACCTCTTGCGCATCCTTAAATAAAGATGGCCAATAAAGTCCTGATTGCAGGACTTTAGCCGCTGTTCGATCACCACTGAAATGTCCCCCATACTCAGAGTCGTGACATGCTTTCAGCACATCTTTTTGTTCTTCTTCAGGTACACATCTTCTCACCAGGCCGTCCACCCCTCTTTTGTAGAGGAACGAATCATCCCATAAATAAAACCTGCAATCATGAACAAACTTTTTTTTCTTGTTAGAATCAAAATCGTCGGGTATAACGCCGCCAACGAGATAGTTTGCATAATCTGCAAACCAAGGCACCCCTATAACAGCTAGGATGTGTTCGTCAGCGAACTCATCCTTTATAGGGCGTTGCTCTTCCGTCTCCTCAATTGGTGACATTCGAGAAAGATGATCTGCAACAGTGTTTTCACACCCTTTCTTGTCACGAATCTCCACATCAAATTCCTGAAGGAGTAAAATCCACCTCAACAACCTGGGCTTGGAATCCTGCTTAGCAAAAAGATATTTCAAAGCAGCATGGTCAGTATAAACAATCACTTTTGAACCCAACAGATATTGCCTGAATTTATCGAAGGCATACACAACTGCTAACAACTCCTTCTCGGTAGTTGCATAGTTTATCTGTGCAGGGTTCAGAACATGACTAGCATAGTAAATCACATGAATCAATTTTCCTCTCCGCTGTCCAAGAACAGCCCCCACCGCAATGTCACTAGCATCGCACATAATCTCAAAGGGTAGGGACCAATCAGGGGCTATAACAATAGGTGCAGACACTAATTCTTTTTTTAGTGTTTCAAAAGCGTCACTGCATTCCTTATTGAAAACGAAAGCCTTATCTTTAACCAACAGAGTAGTTAAAGGTTTGGCTATCTTTGAGAAATCTCTTATGAACCTGCGGTAAAATCTCGCATGTCCCAAAAAACTTCTTATGCCCTTTTCGTTGATTGGCGGAGGTAACTTAGAGATCACTTCCACTTTGGCTTGATCCACTTCGATCCCTTTTTGTGAGATCTTGTGACCAAGAACAATGCCTTCTTTCACCATGAAATGGCATTTTTCCCAGTTCAATATTAAGTTGCTTTCTTGACATCACTGCAAAACAAGTGAAAGGTTAGATAAACAATGATCAAATGAGGATCCGAACACGGAAAAATCGTCCATGAACACCTCCATGTGTTTTTCCAGCATATCCGCAAAAATGGAAGTCATGCATCTTTGGAATGTAGCGGGGGCATTACATAGCCCAAATGGCATCCTTCTGTAAGCAAAAATGCCATAAGGGCATGTAAACGCCGTTTTCTCTTGGTCTTCCGGTGCAACAGCGATTTGATTGTACCCGGAGTATCCATCAAGAAAACAATAGTACTCATGTCCCGCTAGTCTTTCCAGCATTTGGTCAATGAATGGCAACATAAAATGGTCCTTTCTCGTAGCCAAATTCAATCTTCTATAATCGATGCACACTCTCCACCCAGTAACGGTTCTAGTAGGAATCAACTCATTCTTTTCATTTGTTATCACAGTTGTTCCCCCCTTTTTGGGCACCACATGAACCGGACTCACCCAAGCACTATCGGATATGGGGTAAATCAATCCCGCATCCAATAGCTTAACAACTTCTTTTCGCACAACTTCCTTCATCACCGGATTCAATCTCCTTTGAGGTTGTACAACCGGTTTGTGATCTTCTTCCATCAGAATTTTATGCATACACACTGTGGGACTTATACCCTTTAGGTCTTCAATCTTCCACCCAATAGCTCCCTTGAATTTTTTTAGGACTTCAATTAACTTGCCTTCTTGCATGTCTTTCAAATTAGCGCTAATAATAGCGGGACATTTTTCTTCAGTGTCAAGAAAGACATATTTGAGATTCTCGGGAAGTTGCTTCAATTCAGGTATTTTTGGTCTCTCTTTGCCTTCATCAACTGTCGTAGGCTGTCGCAACTCTTCCCACCGGTGCATTCCACTTCTTTTGAAGATAGGTTGATCTTCAAGCATAGCAACCACTTCCATATCCTTATCTCCAACTTCCTTATCACCTTCAAAAATGGACATACTCAACACCTTCTCTAGAGGTAACTTGGACACACTTTCTAAATGCTCACTAGCTTCCATTTGGTCTAACACCTGTATGTTGCTACTAGTCCCCATATCATCTTTGTACTTTAAAGTGTTCCTAACATCAATTTTTAACTCTTCATCATACACCTTCATTGTTAGCGTTCCACCTTCCATGTCTATCATAACTCTCCCGGTTTCTAGAAAAGGTCTTCCCAAAATCAAGGGAATTTCTTCATCTTCTGGCATTTCCAGGATCACAAAGTCAACCGGGAACACAAATTTGTCCACTCTAACCAATACATCATGGACAACTCCATAAGGTCGCTTCACCGAATGGTCCGCGAATTGGAGAGTCATCCTAGTGTCTTGTACAGCACCAATACCTAACTTTTTGTAGATAGATAACGGCATTAAACTGATGCTCGCTCCCAAGTCGATGAGAGCTCTTTTGAACGATCGGTCACCAATAGTGCAAGGAATGGTGACAACTCCTCTATCTTTTTTCTTCACCGGAATCTTTAATCCCTGCAAAATAGCACTACAAGTTTCGGTTAGAATAATAGGTTCAGCTCCCATAGTCCTCTTTTTAGCAATTATATCTTTCATGAACTTGGCATAAGTGGGCATTTGTTCAAGAGCTTCAAGCAATGGGATATTCAATTCCAGCTTTTTGAACAAGTCAAGAAATTTTTCAAAATTCTTCTCTTGCTGCCCTTTTTTCGTGTTTCTTGTAGGATACGGAAGTTTGACCACCGGTTTAGGATCAACCGCTTTTTCTTTGATGACCGGTGTTTGGGTAACTTCTTTGTCGTTGTCAACTTCTTCATTTTCTTTGATTTCAAGCTCAACTTCAATCAATTGACTTTCAACTTCAGAATTTTCTTGAACCTCTTCACTAACTTTACCTCTTCGCGTTGTGACTGCATTTACTTTATGATTATCTCTAGGATTTGTTACAGTAGCACTAGGAAGAGTCCCAGGAGCGTTAGGGATAGCAAGGTGTTGAGCAATTTGGCTCATTTGCACCTCAAGATTCTTTATAGATGCTCCAGTGTTCTTGAAATTACTTCTGGTTTCTTCTTGAAATTGACAGTTGTGAGCTGCCATCTTTTCAATGGCAATCTCCCAATCAGCTTTTCTTGACACTGGAGGCTGATAAGGTTGTTGTTGGGGCTGGTACTGTTGTTGGCCTTGAACCGGTTTCTGGATGTTCCCTTGATGATCTTTCCAAGAGAAATTTGGGTGATTTTTCCACCCCGGATTATATGTGTTGGCATAAGGATTGTTTTGCCTCAACATATTAATCTGTTCAACCTGCTCTTGAGTTGCCAAACAGTGCATGGCAAAGTGTGGACCACAACATATCTCGCAAATCACCGCTTGAACGGGTTCAACCTGAGCAACTGTGTGAGTTCCCAGATTCATCTTCTTTAACCTTCTTTCAACTTCTGCGGCAATTTGATCTTCCATTTTTACAACCTGTTCTGTTAGCTTAAGATCGATTTTCCCGTCTGGTTGACTCACGGTGCGATCATATAACTCAAGGTGTTCATTGGCAGCAATAGCTTCTATGATTCTTTTAATACCTGTGGCTGTTGAGAAGTTTGTTGAGCCACCTGCAGCAGTATCAATCAGTTGCTTTGTCTTGAGTCTCAACCCATTCACAAAGTTTTGCATTTGCTCTGTTGCGTCCATGTTATGGGTAGGACACGAAGTCAAACACCTTTTGAATCTTTTATAAGCATCTCCGAGTGATTCACCCTCTTTTTGTTTAAAATTGACTATATCATATCTTTTCCGGATGAACACTGAAGCAGGAAAGTATTCGTTAAGGAAGGCTGTTTCCATCTCTTGCCATGTTGTGATACTTGCTGCGGGAAGAGAATAGAACCACTCTTCAGCATCGTCAGTAAGAGTGAATGGAAACATCACCAGTCGTTTTGCCTCCTCTGAATGACCTTCGATCTTCAAAGAAGTTGTAGTAGTAAGAAATCTCTGAAGATGCTTATTTGCATCCTCATTAATTCTCCCGGAGAAAGGCTTGCTCTCTAACTGGCGGATAGTAGATGGATGTAACTGGAAGTGTGCTACATTCACCGGTTGATTAACAATCGTCATCCTGTTAGGTTGAGCATTTGCCCCTCCGTAATCACCTAAGAGCCTCTCTGGAGCAGGTTGATTTCCTGCCATGTCGTTGAATTCAGGGTCAGTTTCTCTGTTTGAATCAGAGTCACTGTGCTCCGAGTGAACTGAAATATAGTCCTCAGTTTCCTGATACGGGACACTTGAACAAGTCTTAGCCAGACTATCAATTCTTGCCTTGCGGCGTCTCTCGTGCAAAGCTCTTTCTGGTTCTGTGTCAAAATAAAATTTAGCTGAGGCCTGACCTCGCATAAACAGTTAGACACGAGTTAGAAAACAAAATTTCAATAACAGTAAAATGATATACAGAGAGTAAAGTAAAATTTTAGTCGCAGAGCAACAAAATTCCAATTGATATAACACAAACAACTTAATTCTTTGGCAGTCCCCGACAACGGCGCCAAAAACTTGACCGGAAGATAGCAAGTGTACTATTTTTACCGATGTAGTAATAGAAGGGATTAACCCCAAATATCGATCACAAGGACTGCGTATTAAAATAAGTTCTTCGTGATTAATTTCAATTTGACAAAACTCATGGTTTGAGATTAAATTAAAGAAATTGAACAGAATAAAAAGTAAATTTAAAACAAATAATTTCACTTATATAAAAGTAATGCCAGGTATGGTGTATGATTAGCAATGAAATGACTCATAAGTTCCTTAATTTTAGAAGTGTGCTTTAGACGTGTCTTTCCTAAGCCTATAATGTTTTTCCCAAAATTCCTTTAAAGAAAAACCTTTGGTATTCTTCATAGACCGCGATTCCTCAAAGGTCATAGAAGAATATCAAGCAATAATTCTGACATAAAAAGGTTCTCATAAAAATACCCCAATTCCTCAGTAATATTTCTCACGATAAAATTATGCAACAAGGTTAGAATGGTTGGTCAGACCAAATTCTAACCACGATCAGTTATCTTATTTTCCAATACCGATAAAGCATTAAGGACGTTGCGATAAAATAAAGAAACGAAACTAAAACATAATTCCAAATTGAAGAATTCAACAAGTCATTACAAAATGCAAATCAGGGACACCCCCCTGGCATTGGGGGGTTTAGCCACTCATGTTCAAACTGAAAATAAAAACAGAGTAAGCAAATTTAGACATTACAATCAACGTTGGATCAGTCGGATCGTCAATTGCTTCTGCTCTTGATCAATCTTTCTTCTCCCGTGTTCGTTCTCTCCAAAAATCCCCAATTCCAAAAAAAAGTCCCTCTTCACAGTCATCATGGGCAAATATAAATCAGTCTTCAAACAGCACCGCGAAATGTCCGGAATACCCTCGAAGCAGCAAAACACAAAATTGTCTCTGGTCTTCACAACACGGGCCGTGTTGTGCAACACGGGTGGCCGTGTTGTGACTCTGGATCACTACCAAAACATTCTTTCCCAGCTGCCATGACACGGGCCGTGTTGTGCAACACGGGTGCCCGTGTCACACCCCTGACTTCTTATTTTCTGAACTGAATTTGTGTTTCTTCTGGTCTCTACAACACGGGCCGTGTTGTGCAACACTGGCACCCGTGTTGTGTCTCTGAACTCTCATTTCCCATCAGTTTTTAAAAGCTTGGACCATCTTTCGGACACCTCGAACGACCGATTACATATTTACCTAAAACACCACAAAGAAACAACCACATAACCCATTCCACTGATAAAAACAAAGTAAAAACGATAAACACCGACTTGCACGCAATAATGAGAAAACTAAAACAAAACATGAACGAGACACTACAAACAAAATAAAACTATACTCAAAAGACGCTGAAAACCGGCTTGAATATTACCACTAAATATCACTGATCAATGCCACAAATGCTAGATCTATGCAGATAAAGTGCATGTACCTCCCAATCCTTTGAACATCATGTCGTCACCATGGCCCTTTGCTATGTGGGGCATTGACATGATTGGTAAGATTGAGCCAACTGCTTCGAACGGCCACAGATTCATCCTGGTCGCCATTGACTATTTCACCAAGTGGGTCGAAGCAGCCTCCTATGCAAATGTTACAAGGCAAGTGGTAGCCCGATTCCTGAAGAGAGATATCATCTGTCGATACGGAGTTCCCGAGCGAATCATTACTGATAATGATTCCAACTTGAACAACAAAATGATGGCTGAGTTATGCCGGGACTTCAAGATCCAACATCACAATTCTTCTCCTTACAGGCCAAAGATGAATGGCGCTGTTGAGGCTGCAAATAAGAATATCAAGAAGATTGTGCAGAAGATGGTAGTCACTTACAAAGACTGGCATGAAATGCTACCATTTGCCTTGCATGGGTACCGCACGTCAATCAGAACATCCACTGGGGCAACACCGTATCAGCTTGTGTATGGTATGGAAGCAGTCCTACCTGTTGAAGTTGAATTACCCTCCCTACGGGTACTAATGGATGTTAAGCTGAACGAAGCAGAATGGGTCCGGTCCCGATATGAACAGCTGAGTCTGATTGAAGAGAAAAGATTGGCTGCAATCTGTCATGGGCAGTTGTATCAGAAGAGAATGAAGAAAGCCTTCGATCAGAAAGTCAGGCACCGAGAGTACCAAGTAGGAGATCTTGTGCTGAAAAGGATCCTCCCTCCTCATACAGACCACAGGGGCAAGTGGACTCCAAACTATGAAGGACCATTTGTGGTAAAGAAAGTGTTCTCTGGTGGGGCACTGATGCTCAGTACCATGGATGGTGAAGATTTCCCGTCCCCTGTGAATTCAGATGCAGTTAAAAAATACTTCGCATAAAATGACCCGCTGGACACAAAAACAGAATGTAAGTCCAGGCAAAAAGAGGGCATCCCGGCGAGTCAAAAACAGAATAAAAGACTCGGGCAAAAATAAGGGAAAATGAATAAAAAAAATGTACACCCGCTGAGCTGAAAAGCCACATTGGACAGCTCAGGCAAAAATGGGTATCCCGATGGATTGAAAACCCGAAAGGGCGATCCATGCAAAATAAGGGAATAAGCGAACAACTGCATTCTGAATTCGTCTGTATCACCTACAACTCGGTAAGCTTCGAAAGGATCAAGCTTCAATCAGAATCAACGTTCCTCAGAAAGCCAGATGAGAAGAACGTCAAAGGTCATACGAGTCATAGTGAAGAGGAAGCTCCTTAAAGCGTCATCAACACTGCCAGCATTTTGTTTTCTCAATTTGTAACAATCTCCTCATTTCAGGAGATATGTTTCTTTGACTGTATCTTGCCAATTCAGGGCACATGAACTAATAAAATCAGATTTTCAGTCATGTCTCGTTTTGTACATTTTTATTTTTTGCAAAAAGGTCTGATATTTTAAAGAAACACCGATTGCATAAGGATACAGATGTTTATCTTCAAATAAACACATGCTTGCAGGGAATATACTTACTCTCGAAAGTATTCTAAACTCCTATGACGGAATCCAGTAAGGGATACCTCGGGATTATCTTGTGCGTTTCTATGTCTTTTTCAGGATTGCAGGTATCCAGAGCGCAACTTGGGGCATGTAAGCTTCATCCCAGCAAGCTAGCAAATCAACACTCAATTTTAGCACCCGAAGTACTCTCTCCCCGGCTGAGTTGCCTCTCATGGCTTCCCCAGTTGAGTTTGCCACTTGTTGCTTGCCCCATCAGAGTTACCAAGCATCACAGAGGACACCTGTATCCCCGGCTAAGTCAAGGATCTTTTTCAACAGAATCCCTAGGGGGGTCTCTCAATGATCTCTTTCTCCCCAGTCAAGTTGCCATCTCGCCCTCAGCCGAGTACAATAGCCAGGGAACCATCTCCCCCACAGAGCTCCAGCCTCTATTCAGAAGAGCAACGCATGGAGGAGTCACAACAGAATACGGAAGACTTCTACAAACCCCAGCTGGGTCTCATATTACAAGGATATGTCAATCAGTGACCTATATCCCCAAGCAGATACATCTCTCCAGGTCTATCAATGGTCTCATCCCCAGCTGGGATGTCCATTTCAAGCAGATCGGCCGAAGATCTTCGCGGCAACGGGATCCAAATCCCGGTTTGTTATCTTTGCACAATCATGGCATTTGCATCATATTCACCCACAAAGCGTAGCATTCCGTCTAGTACGGAGCGTTGCGGCAAAAATCAAACGCATGGCATAATCATAAGCTATATTGTGAATCGAACACTTGTGAATAATAACCGCTCATCATTAATATACATAAAAATCCCCCAGAGTCCCCAGCAAAAGCAGTTGCCTCAAATCACAAACACCAGTATATACACCTTTCGACACCCGTCCGTGTCATCACTCCCCAGTAAGTCGCCTGAACACTCTTTACAAACAAGATCACCCGTATTACAGATACTTTCTGGCACCCGTCCGTGTCATAACTCCCAGCAGAAAGCCAAAGACGTCATTTTTGCGCTCACATATACTTGTATATACACCTTCTCGACACCCGTCCGTGTCACATCCCCAGCGTAGTCGCTACACTTTTACAACCAATATACTTGTTAATACTGTACTCCTCTCCTTTCGACACTCGTCCGTGTCACCATCCCCAGCAGATAAACACCCATCTATACACCACTCATACTTATTTTACTTATACAGATACTCGTCCGTATCTTGTATACACCATTTATGTCCCCACGGATCCGGCATTGGTTCATGTTCTTTGTTAACCAGTTGGTGCTCGTCCGTACCATCATCTCAGAATATGCGTCAAGCGCTTGTTTCTACGTGATACTCGTCCGTATCATAGTCTTAAGGATGCTCGTCCGCATCTTTAATCCATACACGGTGTCAAATACTTATGTCCTCTTGAATATAGATACTCGTCTGTGTCTATTATTCCCCAGAAGAGCCCCTTTCAGATTCAACACTCGTCCGTGTTCCTTGTTAACCAGTTGATACTCGTCCGTATCATCATCTCTGAACACGTGTCAGTTTGTTTCTACCCGATGCTCGTCCGTATCGTAGTCTTAAGGATGCTCGTCCGCATCTTTAATCTCTACACAATACCAAACACTTATACCCTCTGTTTCTTGGATATAAACACTCGTCCGTGTTTACTACTCCCCAGTAGGTCGCCAACAAAGCAATTTTCTTTTATCTGACACTCGTCCTGTGTTACGATAAACTTTGAGAGCAGCCGTACCCTGCTAGGTGGTCGTCCTCCACCTCTTGATGGTCGTCCTCCGTCATGATCATCCGATGGCCGTCCCCATCGTTGATTTTTAGCAGCCGTCCCCTGCTAGGTGGTCGTCCTCCACCTCTTGATGATCGTCCTTCATCACCTTATCCAATGGCCGTCCCCATTGTTGATTTTGGTTATCTGACATTCGTCCTATGTCATGATAAACCCTGAGAGCAACCGTCCCCTGCTAGGTGGTCGTCCTCCACCTCTTGATGGTCGTCCTCCATCATGCTCGTCCGATGGCCGTCCCCATCGTTGACCTTTTATCCGATGGCCGTCCCCATCGTTGATATTTTCGGCAGCCGTACCCTGCCAGGTGGTCGTCCTCCACCTTTGATGGTCGTCCCCATCATAATTCCTTTATTCCCCAACAGAGCAGCCGTCCCCTGCTAGGTGATCGTCTTTCACCTTTGATGGTCGTACCCCATCATCTGTTTATTTCATTTATTCTTTAACCCGATGGCCGTCCCCGTCGTGGTCCGTTTTCTTTTTAACCCGATGGCCGTCCCCGTCGTGGTCCTTTTTCTCTTTAGCCCGATGGCCGTCCCCATCGTTGGTTACTTTGCTTTGTGAACTTGATGGCCGTCCCCGTCATGTTTCATTAATTCCCAGAGAATCTTACTTTATCTTGATGGCCGTCCCCATCATAATTTTATTTCCTCCAGCTAGTCGGCCGTCCCCGTCTTAGCTTTACCTTTTATCCCCGTCATCGCTTTACTTCACACACTTTTCCCAGCATGTCGGCCGTCCCCGTCATTGCTCTTTACCCAGCAATCGTCCTCTGCTCGACGGTCGTCCTCCGTCGCCCACACTTTACAATATACTTTATTTTCCTTTACAATCTATATCCCTTTTCTTCTTCATTTCTGTGAGTGCAAATTTTGGACTGTCTTTGGTATTCAACCACAAGTTATCTTGTTTGTCTGTTAAGCCGTTGCTTACATCCTGCACAGCTAACTCATGTTTGAATAGGGGCAGCTGTAAACACCCCAAATTTGCCCTCACCCATTCACACCATGGCTTGTGATCTTCTCATATGCATAAACACAATCATACCATCTCATATCACAATTTTGATTCACTGCATAGTTTCTGAGTCATCTGCATCTAGGGTTTGTGATCTGAGCAATCCAAGAGCTTCTTGAGCCACTCCAAAGGCCACCAATCACTTCAAAGGGATCCATGTGTGTTCTTATATCATATTACATTCTCTCAAAGTCAAAAATTCCAAAGAATCACAAGAACTGGGTTTGGTATGGATGCAGAGCCAAGTTTGACTGCACAGTTGACCCAAAATTAGGGTTTTGGTTTCAGAGGCCATAACTCCAATTTTTTTGGTCATTCTTGTTTCCCTTGATCTCTATATGGTATAGGGAGTATGCATATCAATTTTCATGAAGAAATTCCATGGGGAAGTCATCTGATCAAGAGTTGACTTTTCAGACAAGTCAGTGCAAAATCAGGGCATCTGAGGCCCCCAATGACCCAACCAATGGGTGATCTTCATTATTTTGAGTGTATATGATCTTTATTTGATCATGGAAGAAAGTTGAAGTCCACAAAAATCAAGAATTTGGATTTTTTGCAAATGTTGACTTTTTGGGCATAGTTGACTTTTCAAGAGTGCTCCATTTTAGGTCATTTTTTAAGCCTTGATTCTTGATCCAAAAATGCTTCAAATGGAAAAACTTTGGTCATGAAAGTTGTAGAACACATTTTTCCCTTTTCAAAAAGTACAAGAACATGATCAAATTCTTCTTGGATCAAAAGTTATGGTGTGACAAAGTTGGCTAAAATCATTGATTTTCAAGGCATGCTTCAAATGTGAATTTTGCAAAATCATGAACCAATGCCATTTGTAACTTCTAATTCACTTCAAACCATTACACAAACATTCTATGAGCCTTAAAAATCAGAATTGGACCAAGGTTTCACATGGTTATGGTTTGTGTAACAAGACTTTTCCATGAAGTTTCAAAAGTGTGCCAACTTGCAAAACCATCATTATGCTTCTCACCACTTGCTGCATTGGCCTTTGAACCAGCCATAGTCTCTCACCACACCATGCTGCGCCAACCCTAGCCCTTGTACCAAGCTAGAACCAAGCCCATGCCTCTCTTACAAATAAGTTGACATTTTGCAAAAGTGGACATCCCAATCACAGCAGGCCAGGTCACATCACCTGACCAATGGGAGTTCTTTATGCAAGGAAAATGCTGGCCATAACACTCAAGAAGCAAGGCTGAAACAACACACAACATCACATTCACAAAAACACTCTCTCAAGCAAAAGCCTTCGAATCATCTTCCACAAGACACAAACACACAAACCATTTCCATAGATCAAATCACCTTGCTTCACTGAGCCTAAACCAACAAGACTTGGGCCTGAATCAAGCAAGAACACCACCTCTCCATTTTCACCTCCAAGAGCAAAACCATTCGAATCTCTCTGCTCAACTCACAAACATCCAAACAAGTTTCACCAATCAACTCACCTTGCTTCATGGACCAGAAACCAACCTTTGTTTTGGCCTAAGACCCTCCATATCACAAATACGATTTTCACACTCCCTTGGTCAGAGCTTCTGCAAACTCACTCAGGAGGCTGTTTAAACTCCAACCAAGCATCCAAAGCTTCAAAGGGGGATCATTGGGACCTGTTTGAGCCAAAGAACTAACCAGAAAGTGCCAGAGATCAAAGCTCCAGTTCAGGTGAGCTTCATGAACTTTTTTTCCAGGAACTCATTTTTAAGTTCTTAATTGGTTCTCTATGTTCCACTGGTCATGATGATATGTTTGGTTTCGAAAATCATTGAGTTTTGAGCATGTATGGTGTTTCTGAAATTTTGTGACCTAAACCCCTTTTGCTTCGATTCAGCTTTGTTATGTAAAATAAATTTGTTTTGGCTGTGGATTCTTGTTCTATGATGTGTGGGGATGATTTCTGGGCAAGAA
The DNA here is from genome assembly GCA_963966055.1 of Lathyrus aphaca. NCBI lineage: Eukaryota > Viridiplantae > Streptophyta > Magnoliopsida > Fabales > Fabaceae > Lathyrus > Lathyrus aphaca. The sequence goes on along the minus strand of OZ014525.1, from coordinate 257,946,275 downwards.
AACTAGGTTTTAGAGAGCTAGGGTGAGAGTTGGCATTTTTCAGGGAGGATGCTGGCCGGAGAAGACGACCGGAAGTCTTCTCCGGCAGCCTGAAAGTCATTAACTGCTAATTAGGGTTAGGGCACCAGGTTTGAATGTGAGCCACTGGATCTTGTTTCCCGCGCGTGTTTGTAAGGCTGAGATCATGTCATTAGTTTTAATTAGGTTTAATTTATTTAATTAAATCAGATTAACCAAGTTTGAATATGGGCCTTTGATCTGCGCGCGCAGTCAACCCATTCTTTGCCAGACTCAATCTCAACCCTCCATTGTGCATACTTCCATTTAAATTCATTTTCTTTTCATTTATTTTGCATAATTTATTTAAAATAGTAAAAAATGTCTAAAAATTATGAAACTTTTTCTCATGAGTTTTATTAATTTTTAAGACCCAAAAATATTTTTATTTTTATTTTTATCATTAAAAAAGGTATTTTTAAATATTTAAAAGATTATTTTTAGTTGATTAATGGAAATTAATTCATTAAAAATACTTTTAGGTATTTAAAAATCACCAAAAAATTCATGAAATGTTCTAAGACATTTAGAAACATTTTCCAACCTTCAAACCAAATTTCTTTTTGGATCTTGATGTACTTTGAGAATTTTTCTTTGAATTAAAATCATTTTTGTGCATTATTTTGATCCTAAGTTCAAAAAATCATTTCTGCCTATCTATGAAGAGTTGGACATTGATTCTTCTTGCATTGCATTGTGTTTAGCATGTAGTTTCTAGGATTAAATGGCCATGATTTTATTCCTCATTTTCAATTTGTTTGGCATTTCTTTTGTTTAGGAACCCTAAAAACCCTAATAACTTGTAAAAATCATAACTTGAGATTGGTTAAGAGTTGAGACCTCCCCTTTGGACATTGGTTTAGTATAAGATTAGGGGCCTTTTGAGTGGCATTTTCCATTTTGTATCTTAGGGTTTGCTTCTGTTTTTGGTTTTTTGTTTGATGTTTGGTTCATAAACCCTAATTTGGGCTTTCATTTGCATACCTCTTGCATTCTCTTGCATAACATGACTTGTCATGACATTTAAAGCATCCATTTGTTTCATTTGACATCATAAGACATATTGAAAGCATGTTTGATCATTGCATCATGTATTTGCCATGTTGTATGCCATGTGCACTTCATAACTTTTCATGTATGTTCATGCTTCTTAACTTGCACCATTTGCATCCATGAACTTGTATGACCATTTCCATGTGCTGCCTCATGTGTGTATCATCTCATAACATCATTTGCATCATGTGTATGCTTCTGGTTTTGTTTCTCATCATGTCATTTCATCTCATCTTGCATTGCATTGCATCTTTCTCACTAACTTTTCAGGTGGTAAGTGATGCTGAGAAGTGAATTTGCCTTCACTTATCATGACTTTTCTTTTCATCTCTCTTGCATCCATGCTACATTTTTATATGTGTTTGAGTTTGAGCTTGCTCATTCTTCTTCTTCCCACCTTCTTTCTTCAAGTGACTTGACTTCTTGAATGAAGCAAGTTACTTTGCTTCTCTTGATCCTTTCATCTGCTTCCTGGTGGTTCCATTGAAGATTTCTCTTGAAAACCTGACAAACCTTAGGAACAACCAAGCATGACAATGATTAGGGTTTTGATTAGTCTCCCCTCTTAGTTTTACCTTTGTGTCTCTTTTGAGTCTTCTCTTCTCACCTCATAATCAGGGACTAAACCCTAAAGGCTTTAAGGCTTTGTGATTAAGTTTATGCCTGCATCCTTATCTTAGGATGGAGTGTATAACTTTAATCCTAAGTGTTAAACCCTTAATGTGTTTAACTCATTTAATCAATCCATCTAATAATAATCAAGACATCACACTTGTAACTTGGGCCTTGCATTAGGGTTCTAATTCTTCCTTAATTGGTTAAGAAGGACTAACCCTAGTGTTAATGGACAAGTCCCCCTCAAGTTGTCTTACAAATCATAAAATCCACTTCATCATCATACCATTAAATAAATCCACTTAATAAAGGTTTGTTTTGTCATGAGTTTAATCCCTAATCATGGATTAAGCTGAGGAGCTTTCCTCAGCTTAAACACCCTCATCTATTATCCTTCTATTAGGATGGTGTAATGAGTCTGTTTAATCCTTGATTATGGCTTAACCTCATTACTTAACACTAAACAAAAACACCAAAAACATCTAAATAATCACAAGTAGGTTAATGATCTTGATTCTATATCAAAGGTGATTAAGTGTGAGAAGCTGACTTCACACTTAAGGTATTCCCATTACCCCTAATCAGAGGGAAGATGTGATGAGTTTACTAATCCATTGGTTTAGGCTTAAGCTCATTAACTTATGACAAACTTTCAAAAGCAATAAAAGATTGAAAACACAAAAACAAACAATAAACGTCTCCTCCGGGATTCTTTTCTCATCATCTTCACTCATAAACGAGAACTTGCTTCTTCCGTCTAATGCAAGACAGTTTGCACCTGAGCCAGACAGGTCATACACTAGAGCATAGGCAAGCAAGCAGTTCATCAGTCAATTTATCTTTCAGTCTCTTTGGGTCGAACTACGGTGTTCTGACTTCCTCATTGCACGAGAGGATACGTAGGCATAACTTAACAGTTATCGAACAAAAGTCTCTGTATATTCCCCCTCCTTCCAGCTTTATTCTTATAGCCTCATTGTCATGAGCATTTCACTCATGTTCCTGCACTGACACTGTATATATTACACTTTACACTTCTTTTACACTGACACCTGTACATCCTTTTCCAGCTTTTTTATACACAGATTGCACTGACACTACCCCTTTAAAACACAAATCTTTTGAGCGTGGATCCCGTCGAGTACGACGGACAATCTGGGTGCTAATACCTTCCCAGGTTGTAACCAACCCCCTTTCTCAGTCTCTCTGGTTCGCAACCGTCTTATCCATCTTTTTCTAGGTCTATGCAGCATTACCTTTCCTTCGGGATAAAAATGCCTAGCTGGCGACTCTATTCATTCTCCAGTGAGTTCACGGCTGTGTGTTCTCATTGTCCCTCTCGCCGACCGTTCGCGTCTGTACCTTTATTTGACCCTAGCTTCATTTATCGGGAGCGACAATGGGTAGAAATGTCAAAACCGCATTTAGATTGATTCAAGATGTGAAGGTGTGGACTTGGTTCCAATTTATTCATCACTTTATTATTGGAGCCTTGTTCATCTTTATACAAACCCATACAATGTCTAAAGACCAACCAACGTGTCAAGAAACACTATGCTTTGTTTTTCTATCATGGAAATATTGAAGATTAAAGAAATTAATGGATCATTTGATCTCAAAAGCCATCATATTCTTCAAATTAGCAAGGCAAGTTTCGGTTGCAGGAAATTGGCCTATGGGATGCCAAGAATATATTGTTCAGTTAAGTCCAACATCTACAAGTTTCAAAATTCAAATGAATTACAAATAATGAAAATTGTGGAATTCTAATTGTTGCAAGAATGTTACAAACGTCCTAATCCTACCACTTTAAAGAGAATGAACATCAATTATCTTTGCTACACTAAGCTTCGGCTTCTTCACTTCTCACAGGCTTCGAAATTTTCGGTCCAGCATTCCATAGACTATGTGACACTCCATGAATCTCCATTTTTACAAACAAGCAAAGCATCAACAGGTCGCAAACAAGGATGTCCACGGAATTTCCTTACGCCTGAACTTAAAGCATCATTTCTCCATCATCAAGTTGGAACAGTTTCGTCATGTTTCACTCAAGCTTCAAGATGATGTAAAGTTTCATTATTGGTTCTACCTATAAAAAAAAACAAAACAAAAGTTGCATAATTGCCGAATTATAACACAGAAACAATGCAGCCAGAATTTCGATCAACAGGGGGAGAATCCAAAGTGGAATTCTCAGTAAGAAAATATGATGATGATGATGATGAGAACAAATCATACCAAGACTTGTGAACTTCCAAAGTTACCATGTTCGTCAACAGTACAACTCCTACTTGTTGGAACTAATTCTTATCTGCAAGAACAAAATTTGTTGTATTGCACAATTAGTAACCATAGGATGACATTGTGATAATTACAAAAGAAACAATGTGCAGCTATCTATGAAAGACAACGAGAAAGGACATTCAAAGCAAGATCATATCATATTTCAAAAGCTCTACAATGATCCAGAGGCAGCTGCAGTATGATAGCAATGCATAAAGTTCACAACATGAAAAGCCTAGAATGCAAATTTCAATGGACATGTCAAGAAACCATACAATTCATGGTTGTACAAATGCCACAAGACTGTCATTTTGGTATTGTTACCTGATCATCAGGCCATCACTTTGGTGCTAAATCTTCCTGCCAAAACTTCTAAGCCTTGAGGCCTTTATGCCGGAGTTTCAAACTCGAGCGGTTTCTCATCATTTTGACATTATCCTAGTTTCCCTCATGCCAAGTCTCCTTCAAACCTTCAAAAATCCGTGCCATACTCCGAGAGTTACATGAAAAGGGAGAAGAGTAAGCATTATAAAGACACAAGCTCAAGACTCAAAGTTCAAAGTTCACATTGGTGTACTTAATGATTAACATGTCATCATGATAGAGTAGGCAATGCACAAAAAATATTTTCAAGGCAATTTTGAAATGTTGCAACAAGCAATACAAGTGAGTCGCAGGTCACAATATGATCAGAGCCAAAATAATACAAACGATACCCATCAGACTTACAGTTAAAGCAACACAATCAAGTCTCCATGGCTTGATTCATCTTTTCCATGCCAACTCGTAAGTCCCCACCAATTTACCGAAGTCCCTCATATCAAAGGTTGGATACATGAAAGGAAAGGAAAGAGTTGAACATTAACGAGAGGAAGAAGTTAGCAGGAATCAAATAAAAAACAATGCAGGGTCAAAAGAGAAGCACACATGAGCAAAAGGGATGTGTCGAGTTAACAAGAAAAAGTACAAGTACCTATCATTAAAATGTCAGTCAGGAGCAATCATTGATTTTGTCTGCGACAAATCGAATCACCGAACCAAATCCTTCTTCACTTGATACCTTGAGCGCAACTTCAGTGATGGCAGGCAACACTACAAGAAACCTGAGGGTACGTTCTGGGCGTGCTCTTGGGAAAGGATATAACACGGCTGCCAGGCTGAAAGGCTTTGGAGTTCTGCATGGTGAAAAATAGAGTGTTGCAGTTGATGTGTTGACAAATATATATGGTCCTGTTTCACCGAAAGCAACAAGCTCCTGCATAATTAGTTCAGTCATTTTTCTTTAAAAAAAACAAAAGACCAGGAAGTGTGTGAGGGCAAGGCATCTATACAAACCGTCACCACCTCCAACGCCAGAAATTGCTGATCATAAAACTTGTCCCGACGGGAGTTGCAGCGGAGTTAATCCTATTGATTGGACGGATGTGGAGAAGGCAGCCTTTTTTAATGCAGTACTATCCTATGGGAAAAAGTTCACGATGACCGCAGGGCGTATTAGAACTAGATCACAACATCAGTGCAAAGTTTCTAGCAAGACTCAGACTGGCGTGGATCAGCTTGCAGCTGATAAGAACATGTGTTATGATGAATCCAATCCCATAAAATCTAGCTACGTGTCGGCTGACCTAAATGAATTATAGGAAACAAAGTAAAGAGCAAACAATTGAAAGTCATAAACATGAATCAATGTGAATAAAGTTCAAGTGCCTATGAAGAAATATCACAAAGAAAACTAGAATCCTCACCAAGTTCAGCCCATCTCAGGTTTTCATATTGCCTCATGTTTTGTTTGTTTCCTTCGCATCAAGGTTGAGTTTTTGTTTTGCTCCCATAGTTCCAAGCTACAACTTAGTAACCACCACCATTCCAAACTAGTTGCCATCTTCACAATAATGACCTGCGGTAAACATCGAGTAAATTCAAGTCATCACGATTTGAAATTGTGCAGTCAGATTAATAGCAAGACTCGAAGAAAGAATGGGACCAATTGATGTTTCACCTTGCAGCATCCAGTTGGAACGAGAGCCGCAGTATGCGAAAGGGCTGCAGTTGCCTAATAGATCTCTCCACCACCTGGCGTTTGGCATAAACCATCAACCTGCTAGGAGATCCACATCAGTTCCGCCAAAGCGCTGATCATACGACTATACCGAGACCTGTCAAAAGTCACTGCAGCAAAGGAAACACAAGAATGAATAAGCAACAAATGCAGGATACTCGAATCAGGGATTAACTCCAAGCTTATTACAAGAATCTATTCATGCACCTGGTACCAAGCCGACATCGTCTCTCCTTATCTGAATTTTTCCTTATACCAGCTGCACAAACAAACTGTCATATGATCTCCATGAGAAGTCATGCCAATATTCGCCTATCCCAGTTATCACCCGTACACCCTCAGAAAAGCCACAAAGGAAACGCAACAAAAGTCAGCACAAAGGAAGAATATGATACCAAGCTGAATTCAAAAAGATAATATCACATGTGTTGAAATAAAAAACTAGAGACCGTAACTGACTAAGGGTTTAATGCATTACCTCTGAGGTATGATTCAGCAACGTACCCTAGCCGATGTTGTATCACGAGACGAAAACAAATCCTGCAAACAGAGAAGTCAAAATATGTTAAAGGAGGGCATTTTGCGGCAGATAATTGAGCTGGCTTGTTTAGTTGATTAAGTTCAAATGAGATGGCAAAAGTTGTAAAGGGCAAAGGCTAGCAACCGAAAAAGAATAGCGGTGAAATCATCTTTTCACAGTCAGTAACAACCAGGGAAACTCATATTGGGGACCACAAGCCCAAGGCAGAAAAGACAAAACGAAAATTTTCGTACATCAAAAATCCCACAAAATCAGTGTCATCCTAAAATTCCTAACGAATTCGTCACGCAGATTCACACTCTCGCGTACGAAATGGCAACCTCACACAAATTCCATTTTGCTCACACGTATCAGATTCTCAATATTCCTCTATAAAAAAGCCAATCATTGGCAATCCCTAGACAGAGAGAAACCCTAGCGACTAAGCAAAAAACGACAGTACCGAAATTCATCAAAACACCTAAATCACTCAGAAAAAACGGGCTCTCCTAAAAGTTGCTCAGAGTCTCTCATTGAAACTCTGAAGCAATTCGAGCTAAAGCCTCAACATCCAACACCAATAACAAAACACAGAAACAAGCAAAACAAACAAGTTTACGAAGAAACACACCATAATAACAACAAGGACGAAAAGAGAGGAGGAAAAACAAATACTCAGAAGGAGAAGAAGAGGATTAAGAGCTGAGAATCGAAAGACACTTACCGGAGTTTTTTGTTCGGTGTCGGAGAAGATGCTCGATAGACTAGCTCCGATCAGGTAGTTTCGTATGCCTTTCTCTTATTGATTTTGACCTCTTCGTATTCTTCGTGTGATGCTGCGTCAACCCCTTTGCGATCTTCTTTGAATGATGTGTATGTTGTGATACTTGACTAGATTTAGGGTTTTGTTAAATCTGAGTTTGGATTCGAAAAAAATAAGAGATTTGAGAAGGGGTTTGCGTTTTAGGTTTTATGGTTGATGTTTGTGAGTTACTGGAGATGACGGTTGCGCCGTCTGCAGTCGCTGTCTCTCTCCGGCGAATGTGAGTGAAGGGATGGACGAAAATGTTTGAAGGTTTTGTGAGAGAGAGACACGAAGGTTGGATATAAAATTTAGAATAAATTTGAACACTTCATTTCTATTTTTTCCTGAGTGACCATTACCGTGCTTTTGTGGTGGCCGGTTTGGGGCCGGACAAGTGTCCCTCACTGGACATTTGTCATTAAGCCAGGTGATCCCCCTGTTGATCCCATACGTGTCTTACCCGACGCTCTACCATACACACCTCCCTGTTTTCTGATTACAACACTAGCCCATTTGTTTTTTTTAGAACTTATTTTATTATGTTTTATTTTCTTTATACAAATCTAAAAAATCTAAAAAATATTTTTATCAATTAATTATATAATCTAATTAATTAATTTATTAATTAATTTTATTAAATAATTTAATTTAATTAATTAATTGTTTTCTCTTTTAAAATTTCAAAAAAAAACTAAAAAAACAAACATTTTCTCAACTATTCTTTCTTCTCAAATTTTAATTCTTTTCATCTTTGATTAATTTCTTTACTTTGAATATAAAAAAAATCAAAAAAACATTTTCGTTGTTTATTTTAATACATTCATTTAATTTGATTAATTAATATTTCTCCTTTGTTCGATTATGTGTGCGATGAATGTTTGCATATGCTCGATCCGCCTTGCTTGTGATATGATGATATGACTGCTTGTGTGATTACTTTTGCATTTTTGACGATAAATTGCTAAGTAAAATACGAACGCACATTATGACTAATCGTTTCAAAGATGAAACGAAATCTTTGGTCCAACGCCAAGTGAATATCCATACGCACTTCACTTCATACACACACGTAAGTCGATCATTCCTTGATCGCCATCTGCACGAATTTTGCATCCTACACCTTTGGCAACATTTTCCAACTTAACGAATCAACGCATTGCGCTTGTTTTCCATAGCTATTCTTTAGCTTAGTTCCTCAACTTTGCGAGTCGAGCACATTGTGCCTCGCTAACAAAACCAACAAATAAAACCTCCATTTGCATTCACCTTAAACTTCAAAAAAACCAAAATGTTACTTCTTAGAGCCAAACCCTTGATCCAACATCAAGCGGTCTTAGGAAACAAAACACTTCAATAAATACGAGGAAAATTGCACGCCACGAGCCTTAAGCGATAGAAAGGAGGATAACGAGCTCTCGTTACTCGCTCCGATTATTTCGGCGCAAGACATTCGTCTTATTGGACGAAATAAACTATCCATAGTCTTTAGTGCAAATGGACTCTTAAATCCTTTCATCGAAGAAAGGTAATAAAATCAACAACCAATACCCATATCAGGCCGAACTACGAAGCTCTGACTTTCCCATTGCACAAGGGAATACGTAGGCACGAGGATCTCAATCCTTGCCGAGCCCCTAGGATCAATAAACCCTTTAGTTCAACAAGTAATCATAATTATAGACATCCTTTCGCGCGTGACAATCTAGATGGTTCCCATCGAGTACGATGGATGTAGGAGGTGCTAATACCTTCCTCCTACATAACTGACTTCCGAACCCCGACAATGGTTTGCGATAACCTTGTTTTATCCCTTCTTGGTGGTTTTATCTATATTTTCCATTTCCCTCTTCGGGAATAAATAAAATTAGGTGGCGACTCTCAAGTTAGCCCAGCCGCGACCGCGTTCGTGAGGGATCGTATTTTTCGAGGTACGACAGCTGGCGACTCTGCTGGGGACTGGTTCACCTCTATGCAAGTCAAGTCTAGTCTAGGTCTCCACGTTTGTTTGGATGTTTGCTTATGTGTTACTTGTTTATCGCTTTCTTTATCGCTTTACATTTTACATCCTTATTGTGGATCTCTTGTACTGGATTGATACTTTGATCAAAACAACTTGAGGGAAAGGCTCTATACCCGGGTCTATGAGTGTAAACATAAGTTAGCGAGGTTGTGTAGTATGGGCTCCCGAGGGAACCTCTCTCGTGGGTTGTCGATACGAAAACCTCACTCGGAGTAGATTTTAATGGAAATACTGACAACCGTCTAGCTCTTGGCGTGTGTGCTCAGATTTTTTCATTAAAGTCGTCGACTCTGAGGACCTTTAGAACCCGTTGGTTAAAAAAACATCGGTTGATGGTTGCGTAGTATTGGGCATCAGGGTTCGCCCTCGCGTGGATCGATACGAAGACCTCACCTGGAATAGACTTACTCAACGAAGTTGATTGACCATCAAGAATATATGAAATTGACACGTGCATCAAACAGTTGAGAAAGTTCCATAACTCCAGGACTTTGTTTTAAACCTCGTGTCGATGATCACGTAGTATGGGGCACCAGGAGATTTCTCTCTTGTGCGGCTCGATACGAAGATCTCACCCAAACGAAATCCATATGGTGGAGTCAATCAACCGTCATGTTGATGGCGTGTGTGATGAACAACCATATGAATTATTAACTTTGGGATCCCTAAAACTGTAGAGGTCACCCAGTGAGATCCTCGTGAGGAGAATAATTAAAGTATCCTCCATTCCATAACTCTGGTCCTATGATCCTGGATCTTAAGTTTCATTTGCATACCATTTCATACGCATTGCATATCATTTTCCCAGAACCAAAGAACTCATCCATCCTTTGTCCATAATCCACAGTTTGATTTCTCGACATTTGTATCAGACTTAAAGTAGCTTTAAAGACCATGGATCCGTTGGAGCGAAGCCATGATAATTTAAGAGGAGATGTAGACTCAATGAAGAAACAGGTGGAGCAACTTATGAAGGCCATGATAGCTTTGGCAAAAAGAGAGGACAACATTCAACGAACGGCAGTTGGGGATTCTATTACACAAAAGTGTCACATTGTCAGGAATGAGAATTCTTCATCAGTTGACGCCATGGAGTATCATAGCTTTTCAATCTCCGCGCCTAATCCCAAAGGGTCAAACCTGGTATTGAATGATGAACAACCTCAAAACCCTGAGTTTGCTGAAAGATGTCGTGTGTTGGAAGAGAAACTTGAGGACTTAAAAGGACATGATGCTTTTGGTCTAAACGCTTCTGACTTATGTTTAGTGCCTGATGTGGTAATCCCTCTTAAATTCAAAATGCCAAAATTTGAGAAGTATGAAGGAGATAGTTGTCCAAAGAATCATTTGGTGATGTTCTGTAGAAAAATGACCACTCATATTAGGAACGATAAACTAATGATTCACTGTTTCCAAGACAGCTTGAGTAGAGCATCATTGAACTGGTACACACAGCTAAAGAGTAGCCACATCCAATCATGGTTGGACTTGTCCAGTGCTTTCATGAAGCAGTATGATTACAATTTTGACATGGCTCCAGACCGTATGCAACTGCAAGGGTTATCTCAAGAAAGCGATGAACCATTCAAAAAGTATGCTCAAAGATGGAGAGAGTTAGCTGCTTGTGTTCAACCACCAATTTTAGAGAAAGAGCTGGTTGGCTTATTTATGGATAGTTTGCAAAGTCCGTACATTGAAAGAATGATAGGCGGTTCTTTTCCCGGCTTTTCACAATTGGTTTCAGTTGGAGAACGAATCGAGATCCTACTCAAAAGTAGAAAAGTACAGGACACCTCAGATGTCCAGACTAGTGAAAGCGAATCAATTGTCAGTTCCCAAGAAACAGGGGAGGAAATTAATGCAGTTTGGGAAGCTCTACAAGCTCCACCTCCAGTGCCTTATCAACAACACCCAGGCAGAGGACCTCCTCAGTATCGACAACAGGTTGCACATCAAGAGCCAATGCAACAACAACGTACTCCACAACGGCGTCCTTACTACGCTAAAAGACCAAAAAGACATTTTGATCAATTGTCGATGCTTCACAGTCACATACTTCCATGTTTGATTAATAGTGGATTGGTAGAGCCAAGGAAGATAGATCCAATGCCTCTTCCGCATCGACCGAACTTTGATCCTAATGCTTATTGTGGCTTCCATGCCAACTCACCGGGACATTCAACTGATAATTGCCAACAATTCAAAAATAAAGTCCAGGATCTGATTGATTCCAAGGTAATTTCATTCACACCTCAGGGAATTCAAATCCACAATCAGGCGGGCTCATCAATCCATGTTATGGAAAAAGTTGCTGAGAGTACATGTGAAGATGGTTCTCAAACTGATTTTGAAGAGCAATTTTGAAGAGGCTTCTCAACAGTAAATCAAAGCCCAGTTCCTCAACACTGGCAATATTTAGCTCATATCATTACTTTGCATATGTAGTTTCTTTTCTATTAAGTGCTACTTGCTTTTAAGAACTTTTGTCTTTAATGGTAATATTAATCTAATGAACATGCATGTTTTGAACGAATCCATTCGTATTCAATCATATTGTCTCACTTATTACAACAACAACAAAAATCATCACAAGAAAAAATGCACTTTACCTCCTTTATCACATTGTTAGCAAATATTTGAGGGAGGATGACGAAAACGTAATACCCATAATTGCTGATAATATGCTTTCCGAAAGAATCTTGCTGATGATATAAAGGTGTAAACACCCCAAATTTGCCCTCACCCATTCACATCATGGCTTGTGATCATTTCATATGCATAAACACAATCATAGCATCTCATATCACATTTTTTGATTCACTGCATAGATTCAAAGTCATCTGCATCTAGGGTTTGTGATCTGAGCAATCCAAGAGCTTCTTGAGCCACTCCAAAGGTCATGAATCACTTCAAAGGGGTCTATGTGTGTTCAAGCATCATGTTATATCCTCTCAAAGTCAAGAATGTCAAAGAATCACAAGAATTGAGAATGGTATGGATACAGAGCCAGGTTTAACTGCACAGATGACCTAAAATTAGGGTTTTGGTTTCAGAGGCCATAACTCCAAATTTTTTGGTCATTCTTGTTTCTATTGGTCTCTATATGGTATAGGGAGTGTTCATATCAATTTTCATGAAGAAATTCCATGGGGAAGTCATCTGATCAAGAGTTGACTTTTCAAGCAAGTCAGTGCAAAATCAGGGCATCTGAGGCCCCCAATGACCCAACCAAAGGGTGTTCTTCATCATTTTGATTGTATATGATATTTATTTGATCATAGAAGAAGTTGGAAGTTCACAAAATTCAAGAATTTCAAGTCTTTTGCAAAGTTGACTTTTTGGGCAAGTTTGACTTTTAATGAAATTGTCATTTTAGGCAACTTTTTCAACCCTTACTTTTTGATCCAAAAATGCTTCAAATGGAAAAACTTTGGTCATGAAAGTTGTAGAATAGATCTTTCCCTTTTCAAAAAGTACAAGAACATGACCTAATTCATTTTGGATCAAAAGTTATGGCTTGTCAAAGTTGGCAAAAATCACTAAATTTCAAGTTATGCACCAAACAGGTAAAGTTGCAAATTCACTTCTCAAGGCAAATTGGGCTGTCAAATGCATTTCTAAACTTCACCATTTGATCATACAACACATAAAAATCAAAATGGGCCAAGAGATTATTCACTTTTGTGGCCTATGGAGCAAGACTTTTTCATGAAAAGCAAAGGCAAGGCAAGTTGCAAAAATCATCATAAGACACAACCCACTTGTTTGCTAGCCTGCTGAGCCACCCTAGGCCTCTCCCCTCATCATGCTGCGTAGGACACACTCCTTGTACTTGGCTAGAAAGTAGCCCATGCCTTCTTACACCAACTTTGACATTTTGGCAAAAGCACCCATACCAATCAATAAAGCACATGTCACTTCATCTGACCAATGGCATTTGTTTATACAAAGAAAATGCAAGCCAAACACAACAAGAAGCAAGCCTGAAGCCTCCCATAGCACAACATTCTCATTTTCACCCTCTTGGGCAAAAGCATTCGAAACTCATCACACATGCCACAAACACACAAACAAACTTCATAAACCAACTCAATACATCTTCCTGGTCACAAAGCACCCTTCAAAACAGCCTGAAACTCAAAGAATCAAAAACACGATTTCCTCACTTCACTGAACAGAACTTGCTCAATCTCACAAACCAGCCCTTTTAAACTCCAACCAAGCATTGCAAGCTTCTCAGGGGGTTCATTAGAGGCATTTTGGATCAAAGGGCCAGCCAGAAAGTGTCAGAAATCAAAGCTCCATTTCAGGTGAGCTCAAGAACATTTTTTCCAGAAACATGTTTTTAAGTTCTTAAATGATTCTCTATGTTCCACTGATCATGCTGATATGTTTTGTTTCAAAAATGATTGAGTATTGAGTATGTATGTTGTTCCTGAAACTTTTTGACCTAAACCCCTTTTGATTCGATTCATCCTGGATACGAAAAATAAATGCGTTTTGTTTGTAGATTCGTGTTGTATGATGTTTGGGGATGGATTCTGGGCAGAAAGATTTTGTTTTAGATGCCTAGGGAGTGAGATTGAGATTCTCAGGGGAGAGTGTGGCCGGAGAAGATGACCGGAGGTCATTTCCGGCCACCTGAAAGTGATTAGTGAATTAATGAGGATTAGGGCTAGGTTTGAATTCTGAGCGTAGGATGGGTTGACTGGCATTGACTCCCGCGTGAATGAACGCACCAGATTTCACATTAAAACCCTAATCATAATTATTTAATTTAATTAAGTCAGATTAGGTTAATTGGGGAAGTTTGAATCTCAGCCCTAGGATCACGCGCAAAGTCTTTCCCTCCTTCTCCAGTTTGAATGCAGGCCATTGGATGCGCTGACTTTTCTTTTAATTCATTTTTATTCTCATTTTATTTCATTTAATTTGTACATTTATTTTAAAATAGCAAAAATTATTCAAAAATTCTGAAAATTTTTATACAAACTTTTATTAATTTTCAGAAACCAAAAATATTTTTATTTTTATTTTTTGCATTAAAAAATATTTTTAAATCATTTAAAAGTTTATTTTTAATTAATTAATGAGAATTAATTAATTAAAAATACTTTTAGGTATTTAAAAATCACCAAAAAATTCATGAAACCTTCATAATCATTTAGAAACATTGTCCAACCCTCAAACCAAATTTCTTTTTTGATCTTGATGTCTTTTGAGAATTTTTCATGGAATTAAAATCATTTCAAGGCATTATTTTGATCCAAACTTCAAAAAATCATTTCTTCCTAACCATTGAGAGTTGGACTTTGATTCTTTTTGCATTGCATTTTGTTTAGCATGTAGTTTGTGAGATTCAATTGGCATGATTTGATCTTTCATTTTCAATTTGTTTGGCATTTTTCTTGCTAAGGTACCCTAAAACCCTAAAAATCTTAGGAAATTCATAACTTGAACTAGGTTAAGAATTGGATCCCCTCCTTTGGGCAGTGAGTTTGTATAGGTTTAGGGTTACCTTTGATGCATTTTCAATTTTTTATCTTGATGTTTGCTTCTAGTTTTGGTTTTTGTTTGGTGCATTGATCATAAACCCTAATTTGGGCTTCCTTGTGCATTCATCTTGCATTTGCTTGCATACCATGACTTGCCATAGCATTTTGTGCATCCATTTGATTCATTAGACATCTTAAGACATGTTAGAAGCATGTTTGATCATTGCATTTTTCATTTTCCATGTTTTATGTCATTTGCATTTCATAACTTTTCATGTATGATCATGGTTCTAAACATGCCTCATTTGCATCCATATGTTCATATGATCATCCCCATGCCTTGTTTCATGTTTATAGCATCTCATAACATCATTATCATCACATACATGCTTCTGGTTTTGATTTGCATCATGCCATTTCATCTCATTTTGCATAGCATTGCATTCCTTTCACTAACTTTTCAGGTGGTAAGTTGCTTTGAGAAGTGAATTTGCCTTCACTTCTCACAATTTCTTTTCATCTCTTTCATGCATCCTTGCTGCATTTTGTTATGTGTTTTAGATTGAGCTTGCTCATTCTTCTTCTTCTAACTTTCTTTCTTCAAGTGACTTGACTTCTTAAATGAAGCAAGTTACTTTGCTTCTCCTGATCCTTTCATCTACTTCCTGGTGGTTCCATTGAAGATTTCTCTTGTTAACCTCACAAACCTTAGGAACAACCAAGCATGACAATGATTAGGGTTTTGATTAGTCCCCCCACTTAGTTTTACCTTTGTGTCTCTTTGAGTCATCTCTTCTCACCTCATAATCAGGGACTAAACCCTAAAGGCTTTAAGGCTTTGTGATTAAGCTTATGCCTGCATCCTTCTATTAGGATGGAGTGTATAAATTTAATCCTAAGTGTTAAACCCTTAATGTGTTTAACTCCTTTAATCAATTCACTTAATGATCATCAAGACATCAAACTTGTAACTTGGGCCTTGCATTAGGGTTCTAATTCTTCCTTAATTGGTTAAGAAGGACTAACCCTAGTGTTAATGGACAAGTCCCCCTCAAGTTGTCTTACAAACCCTAAAATTCACTTCATCATCTTACCATTAACTAAAATCCACTTAATAAAGGCTTTGTTTTGTCATGAGTTTAATCCCTAATCATGGATTAATTTGAGGAGCTTTCCTCAGCTTAAACATTCTCATCTATTATCCTTCTATTAGGATGGTGTAATGAGTCTGTTTGATCCCTGATTATGGCTTAATCTCATTACTTAACACTAAACAAAAACAACAAAAACATCTAAATAATCACAAGTAGGTTAATGATCTTAATCCTACATCAAAGGTGATTAAGTGTGAGATGCTGACTTCACACTTAAGGTATTCTCATTACCCCTAATCAGAGGGAAGATGTGATGAGTTTACTAACCCATTGGTTTAGGCTTAAGCTCATTAACTTATGACAAACCTTCAAAAGAAATAAAAGACTGAAAACACAAAAACAAACAATAATCGTCTCCTTCGGGATTCTTTTCTCATCATTTTCACTCACAAGCGGGAACTTGCTTCTTCCGTCTAATGCAAGACAGTTTGCACCTGAGCCAGACAGGTCATACACTTGAGCATAGACTAGTAAGCAGTTCACAAGTCAATTCATCTTTCAGTCTCTTTGGGTCGAACTATGGTGTTCTGACTTCCTCATTGCACGAGAGGATACGTAGGCATAACTTAACAGTTATCGAACAAAAGTCTCTGTGTATTCCCCCTCTTTCCAGCTTTATTCTTTTAGCTTCATGATCTTGAGCATTTCACTCATGTCCTTACACTGACACTGTATATATCACACTTCACTTCTTTTACACTGACACCTGTACATCCTTTTCCAGCCCTCTTTATACACAAATTGCACTGACACTACCCCTTTAAAACACAAATCTTTTAAGCGTGGATCCCGTCGAGTACGACGGACAATCTGGGTGCTAATACCTTCCCAGGTTGTAACCAACCCCCTTTCTCAGTCTCTCTGGTTCACAACCGTCTTATCCATATCTTTTCTAGGTCTATGCAGTATTAACTTTCCTCCGGGATAAAAATGCCTAGCTGGCGACTCTTTTCATTCCCTGTGAGTTCACTCCTGTGTGTTCTCGCATCATCCCTTCGCCGACCGTTCGCGTCTGTACCCCATTTGACCCGGCTTCATCTGGCGGGAGCGACAGCTTGGCGACTCTGCTGGGGACCCTTATACTGTAACCAGGGCTTCTGGTTCTTTTTGTGGGTTCCTCCTAGCGCTTGATTGATTTGTGTTTACTGGGGTGTTATGTGCCATTTGTGTTTGTATATTTCATTTATTGCTTTACATACAGTTGTTTTACTGCTTTCTTTATAGCTTCACATATATCATACTGTCATACTGTGCTGGCTGGATCTGTTTTGTTGCTTTGGTGGGTGGGTGTTCTACTGAGAGTTAAGGTCCTATACCTGGGACCTGAGTGACAGCTAGGCTAGAGTGGATCATGTTCTTTCCCATTCCATTTCGGTCTGGTGCGGGAATATGAAACACGGTTCAAATATGGGTTTCTTCTTGAGAACTCTGTGCTGCAGATTTCCTGTAGTGCTAGGGCTATCTGGGAAGCCTGCTAAGTCTGGATGACCTTCAGTATTGACCTTCAGAAACTGAGGTGAATTAGAGGAGGATTTTTTATGGTTATTGTAAACACTGTACCTCCGGGCTAGAAGTGTTTACACTTCTCATAACTGATCCAAGTCTGAGGATCCTTGTTTTAGAACACTACCTGTGAGGGGGTTGGGCTGTTTACAGGTTTGCAGGAACCCTTGACCTCAGCATACCCTGTTACTTTGTTTTGATTAAGAGTACTCCATTTTGGAACAGTTCTTGTGATTCTTAACCCTGGACATGTGACTCTTTATTTGAGTCCCCCACCTTGGTTACTGGACTTATGAACCTCCATCTGGATTTCTTGAACATACCTGGACTTATATCAGAGCACTTGATCAGATCCATCTCAGTCACAAACCCTTGCATATCATTTGCATACATCATCATTGCATCATTTTAACATTTGCTTATTTGTTTTTCAGGGTATCCATACTTTATTTTGGCTTGGTTTTGACCCCATCATCAGCATAGACCTATCTTCATCAGTATCTATCAGCTACCTGCTTCAGTCACCAACACCAGCCGGTCAGTGGTCCATCTTCAGTGTTATTCTCAGCATCTGTTTCAGCTCTTCTTCAGCAACATGGCACCCAAGAAGAGTAATATCTCCTATCATTTCTTTCAGCCTGAGCTAGCTGACATCAGGAAGATTCAGACCCTGATTACTCCAGACCATATACCACTATTTAGAGAACACTATGGAGGCATACTTGATGTGGTTATGGATTTGGACCCTTCACAGAGGAGCCTGATTCATACTTGCCTGCAGTTCTATGATACCCCTCTGAGGTGTTTCACTTTTCAGGATTTTCAGTTGGGACCTTTATTAGAGGAGTATTCATCATTGGTTGGTGTACCTATCAGGGGTGGAGTCCCCTTCAACCCTGAGATGGCTTTTCCCGGTAATGAAGAGATAGCAAAGGCATTACATCTGGAACCAGTTCTGATTGGGCAGAATATGACTACCAAGGCTGGAATCTCTGGTCTACATTTGGATTTCTTGACCTCTCAGGCTATTCTGAAGGCCTCCTTGGGAGAGTGGAAGGGAGTCTGTGCTTTATTGGCCCTTAGCATATATGGGGTCATTTTATTTGCAGATGAGCCTAAGTTTATTAGCAAGAATGCAATCCACCTTTTCATTCTGAGGAACCCAGTGCCCACCTTACTGGGAGATTTCTACTACTCTGTCCACCAAAGGAATGAAAAGCAAAGAGGAAGATTGGTGAGGTGTTGTGCTCCCCTGTTTCATACCTGGTTGCTCAGACATTTGCCTAAGACTGATGCATTTTTGAATCCTCACCAGCCAAAGAATTGGGCTAGAAGACTCACTGCTTTAACTTCAGCTGATATCAGGTGGTGCACTCAAAGCACAAAAGGCAGGGACATCATCACCAGTTGTGGGCAGTTTCCCAATGTACCCCTGATAGGAGTAAAGGGTTGCATCAATTACAACCCTATGCTATTCAAAAGACAATTGGGCTATGCATTGGTCCACACTCCTAAGGCACAAGACTTGGCTGAGACTCTTTACTGTGAGATTAAGCCTAATCTGGCTATTGTCAGGCAAGCATCCTGGGCCTGGGACAATGTCCAGACTAAAGGAGCAACCATTCTTGGGAAATGCAACAATGTGGCCTCAGCACAGTACTATGAGTGGTCCCATGCCAGGGCTCAATTTTCTGGGATGCCCTTCACCATGGAAGATATACCTGGACCATCCTCTGCACCACTTCCTGCCACTGTCAGCTTAGAGGAGTTTGAGAATTTGAAAGAGAGAAATGAGAAGTTGACTCAAGCTCTACAGAAGACCCTCTGGGAGAGGAGTGATGGTCGCTTGGACATTGAAAGGTTAGAAAAGCTGAAGGTGGAGCATCTGGCCAGAATTGAGAAGTCAGAGGATTACATTAAGAAGTCAAGGGCTGGAGAACAAATCTTGAAGAATGCCTGCAAGGAGGCTCAGTTCCAGAAGGCCAGGACTGATTTATATCTGAAAGAGAGTCAAGCCAGGTGGGTCAGGATCACCGAAGCTCGTACTCTGGAAGATAAGAGGACTCAGGACAAGATTAAGCAGTTGGAGGCTAGTGCAAAGGAGCAGCAGGAAGCCCTGCTAGCAGCCCAGAGAGAGATCTCAGAGTTGAAGATTAGAGCTGGTGTGAAGAGGTCAAAGGACCAGAGTCAACACAAGAAGCTAACTGCAGCTGTTACTACCAGGAATCTCCTTATCAGGAATCTCACAGAGCGTCCAGCTGATCCTGTGACTGAAGCACTTCTCAAGGAAGTTCAGGAGGATGAGTTTGGTCTTGGAGTCTGACTTTTGCTTGTTGTTGCTTTCATTTTATGTACTTTTACCTTTTATGTTGTATTTTTGACCCCTCAGAGGGCATGATTTGTAAGAAACAAACTATGTATCATTTACTTTTTGTAATATATGTATCAGATTATTCGATCAGAGTTTCTTTCAAGCAACATCACAAGCATTTTCCTCAAAGGTCTGGAAAGGTCAAAACCAAGTGCCAAGCCGGATACCTTGGAAACAAATAAGCATACTGCATTGCATGCTAACCTTTATTTGTTTTGTAGGTTTGTTTTGTTTTTGTTACTAACTCTGTTGTCAGTTCAGGAACTATTGCTCGACGTCGGGTGTTCCCACTCAACCGTCCACACAGATATCCAACCCGCAACAACCTTCCGGGTATACAAATGGACCAGGTACAACAGGACCTTACAGAGGTCAGGAACCAAATGGCCAACGAGAGGTTGGAAATGAGGAATCAGATGACACAATTTATGGAGGTGATGAATGGTTTAGCACAGAGCCAAGAAAGATTGAGAGCAATGGTAGAGAGGCAGAATCAGGAAGATCCCCATCTAGGGACTGGTGGGACAAGCAACAATGAGAGGGTTCAACCTCATATCAACCCACCTGTATTTGGACCCCACCTTCATCCGGAAATCAACATCCCTGCTAATGTACAAGGGAATGCTACCACAGGCAGAGTGCTGCAAGAAGACCCCCAGGAAGATCAGTTCACAGTGATGGGAGCCGGGGATGAGGCCTATGACAGAAGTCTGGATGAAATTGATGAAAAATTAAGGTCCTTGGAGTCTCAAAATTCCTTGGGTTTTGATGTTATGGACATGGGCTTAGTGGACGGGGTCAGGATTCCCCACAAATTTAAACCACCGTGCTTTGAGAAGTACAACGGGACTTCCTGCCCACGGACCCACTTACAATCCTTTCTGGGGAGGTTGAAGGCATATACCATGGACGAAAAGCTATGGATGTTTTATTTTGAGGATAGCTTAACAGGAGCTTCAAGGGAATGGTACTCTCATCTGACCAGAGCAACCATCAGATGTTGGAAAGACTTGGCTGAGGCCTTCATTAGACAATACCAGTATAATTTGGATATGGCACCCAACAGGACCCTCCTGATGGGGATGTCACAGTCATCCAGGGAAAGCTTCCGGGAGTACGCCCAGAGGTGGAGACAGCTAGCTGCTGCTGTCCAGCCACCCATGTCAGAGAGGGAGATGGCTGATATGTTTATGAACACCCTCCAAGGGACATACATTGATAGGCTAGCTGCCTTTTCTTCTACCAGCTTTGCGGATGTCGTTATAGCCGGAGAAAGAATTGAGAGCCTATTAAAGATGGGCAAAATTTCTGACAACGGTGCCAGCTCATCCAGCAACACAAGGAAGCCTTTTGTGGGCCCAAGAAGAACTGGAGAGACCAATGCTATCCATACCAGCAGGGGAAGACCCCAATATGTTCATAGGTCTGTGGCAGCAGTCACCATTCCCGCTCCAGTTCATCCACAACCAGCTTATCAACCACAGCAACAAAATTATCAGCAACACACTCAGTATCCTCCTCAGAGAAACTACAACAACACCAGCAACAACAATCAGCAAAGACCGTTCCAACAGAGACCGTCTCAGGCCAATAGGGTGATCGATCCGATCCCTATGCCCTATGCCACATTATTGCCACAACTCCTAAAACTCAACCTAGTTGAGCTAAGTGTAAACACCCCAAATTTGCCCTCACCCATTCACACCATGGCTTGTGATCATCCTCATATGCATAAACACAAACATATCATCTCATATCTCACTTTTGATCCACTGGATAGTTTCTAAGTCATCTGCATCTAGGGTTTGCGATCTGAGCAATCCAAAAGCATCTTGAGCCATTCCAAAGGCCACCAATCATTTCAAAGGGGTCCATGTGTGTCCTTATATCATATTCCATCTCCTCAAAGTCAAAAATGCAAAGGAATCACAAGAACTAGGGTTTGAGTGGGTGCAGAGCCAGGCTGAACTGCACAGTTGACCTAAAATTAGGGTTTTGGTTTCAGAGGCCATAACTCCAATTTTTTTGGTCATTCTTGTTTCCATTGGTCTTTATATGGTATAGGGAGTATGCATATCAATTTTCATGAAGAAATTCCATGGGGAAGTCATCTGATCAAAGGTTGACTTTTCACACAAGTCAGTGCAAAATCAGGGCATCTGAGGCCCCCAATGACCCAACCAATGGGTGATCTTCATCATTTTGGGTGTATATGATCTTTATTTGATCATGGAAGAAGGTTGAAGTTCATAGAAATCAAGAATTTAGGGTTTTTGCAAATGTTGACTTTTTGGGCATAGTTGACTTTTCAAGAATGCATCATTTTAGGCCATTTTTCAAGCCATGATTCTTGATCCAAAGATGCTTCAAATGGAAAAACTTTGGTCATGAAAGTTGTAGATCTCATCTTTCCCTTTTCAAAAAGTACAAGAACATGATCAAACTCTTCTTGGATCAAAAGTTATGGCAATGCAAAGTTGGCAAAAATCACTTATTTTCAAGATATGCACCAAGTATGAAAATTGCAAAATCATGTGCTAAGTCAAATTGCAACTTCTAATTGGTATCAAACCAGCACATAAACATTCTCTAAGGCCCAAAATCAGATTTGAACCAAAGATCACATGTGTTTAGTTCATGTAACAAGGCATTTTTCATGAGATTTCAAAAAGGCCACAAGTTGCAAAACTCATGATCACATCTCACCAACTTGAGGCATTGGCTGCTGAACCAAGCTAGCTTCATACACACACCATGCTGCGCAGCCCCTAGGCTTTGTACCAAGCTAGCACTTCACCATACCTCTCTTACACAATTTTTGACTTTTTGCAAAAGGCAACTTACCAATCAATAAAGCACATGTCCAATCAACTGACCAATGAGAGAGAGTTATGTGGACAATTTGCAAGCCATTTCATGTACTAAGCCAGCCTGAAACATCCTCATTCAACACATTCACAAAAACACTCCCAATTGCAAGTTGCTTCGAATCTGCCTACACAGCTTGCAAACATTCAAACCCTCTTCACCATTCAACTCACCTTGCTCCATAGACCACCCAGCACCAAGAACACAAGCCTGAAACAGCCTGAACATCTCACTGCCATTTCTCACTTCATTTTGCAGTTTCAATCGAATCTCCTTCCACAAACCACAAACACACCAACAAACACTCCAGACCTTCTCCATTCATCCTCAGGATCACAAACCATCATTCACAATGGCCTGAAACCTCCAGAAACACCATTGCCATTTCTGACCAAGCTTGAGCAGAAGCTTTCGAATCTCACTATCCAGCCAGCTTAAACTCTCTTTGAGCATTCAAACATCTTCTGGGGACCAAGTGGAGTGGATTGCACAAAGAGAAGTGGCCAGAAAGTCCTCAAACTGAAAGCTCCAAATCTCAGGTAGCTCGAAAATTATTTTTCCAGAAATCATTTTTTTTGTTACAAACTTGTTCTTTGTGTTGTCCTGGTCATGAATATGTCTTTGGTTTTTGAAATGGTGGTGAAATAAGCATTTAATTTGTCTCTGAAACTGGTTTGCCCTAAAACTTGTTCTCTTCGATTCAGCTTGTTTAGGAAGAATAAATTTGTTTTGAGAGAGGGGTTTGATTCGTGAGAGGTTGGAGATCATTTCCCAATTCATAGATTTTGTTTTTGTTACGTTTTGAGGGAGTTGGTGAGTTTCCCGGTGAGGTGCTGGCCGGAGAAGACGACCGGAAGTCTTCTCCGGCCACCTGAGTCATTAAACCCTAATCTCAGGTCATTAACTCTAGTTTGAATTTGAGCCATGGTTGTGCGTTGACCTGTTGACTTCCCTCTCTTTTGAATGGCCCAGATCATTTTGTTTGCCCTAATCTCTCTCATTAGCTTTAATTAATTCGTAATTAAATTAATTAATCCAGATGCAATCCACACCCTTCATTCACGCGCCAGTCAACGTTTTCAAACTCAGAATCAATCTCATCCGTCCATCCTGATTACTTCCTATTTTATTTGATTTTAATTCATTATTATTTCAATTAACTTGCATAATTATTTTAAAATAGCAAAAAATACATAAAAATTATGAAACTTTTTCCTCTGAGTTTTAATAATTTTTATGACACAAAAATATTTTTATTTTATTTTTCATCATTAAAAAAGTATTTTTAAATATTTAAAAGATTATTTTTAATTGATTAATGGGAATTAATTAATTAAAAATACTTTTAGGTATTTAAAAATTACAAAAAAATTCATGAAATGTTCTAAGACATTTAGAAACATTGTCCAACCTTCAAACCAAATTTATTTTTTTGATCTTGATGCATTTTAAGAATTTTTCATTGAATTAAATCATTTTTTATGCATTATTTTGATCATGGATCCAAAAATTCGTTTCTGCCTATTGGAGAAGGTTTGGACATTGATTCTTTTTGCTTTGTTTTATGTTTAGCATGTAGTTTCTAGGGTAAAATGGCCATGATTTGATCTTGCATTTTCTAATTGTTTGGCATTTCTTTTGTTAAGAACCCTAAAAAACCCTAATAACTTAGAAAATTCATATCTTGAGTTTGGTTGAGAGTTGAGAGCTCCCCTTTGGGCAGTGGTTCATTATAGGTTTAGGGTTTCTTTGGGTAGCATTTTCCATTTTTTATCTTAGGGTTTGCTTCTGTTTTGGGTTTTTGTTTGATGTTTGATCCATAAACCCTAATTAGGGCTTTCTCTTGCATCCTTCTTGCATACTCTTGCATAACATGACTTGTCTTTGCATTTTGTGCATGCCTATGATTCATTTGACATCTCAAGACATATAGAAAACATGTTTGATCATTGCATTACATGTTTGCCATGTCATTTGTCTTGTATGCTTCATAACATTTCATGTTCATTCATGCTCCTTAACTTGCATCATTTGCATTCATAATCTTGTATGAACATCCCCATGCCTTGCCTCATGTTTGCAGCATCTCATAGCATCATTATTATCATCAACATGCTTCTGGTTTAGTCTAGCATCATGTCATTTCATTTCATTTAGCATTGCATTGCATTTCTTTCTAACATTTCAGGTGGTAAGTAAACTTGAGAGGTGAATTTGCCTTCACTTCTCATAACTTTTCTTTTCATCTCTCTTGCATCCATTGCTGCATTTCTATTTGTGTTTGAGTTTGAGCTTGCTCATTCTTCTTCTTACCACTTTCTTTCTTCAAGTGACTTGACTTCTTGAATGAAGCAAGTCACTTTGCTTCTCTTGATCTTATTCATCTGCTTCCTGGTGGCTCCTCTGAAGATTTGTTCTTGCAAACCTCACAAACCTTAGGATCAACCAAGCATGACAATGAATTAGGGTTTTGATTAGTCTCCCCTCATAGTTTTACCTTTGTGTCTCTCTTTGAGTCTTCTCTTCTCACCTCATAATCAGAGACTAAACCCTAAAGGCTTTAAGACTTTGTGATTAAGCTTATGCCCGCATCCTTCTCTTAGGATGGAGTGTATAACTTTAATCCTAAGTCTTGAACCCTTAATGTGTTTAAATCTCTTAATCAATTCACATAATAATCATCAAGACATCACACTTGTAACTTGGGCCTTGCATTAGGGTTCTAATTCTTCCTTAAGTGGTTAAGAAGGACTAACCCTAGTGTTAATGGACAAGTCCCCCTCAAGTTGTCTTACAAATCATAAAAATCACTTCATCACCATGTCATTAAATAAAATTCACTTAATCAAAGGCTTGTTTTGTCATGGGTTTAATCCCTAATCATGGATTAAGTTGAGGAGTTTCCCTCAGCTTAAACATTCTCATCTATTATCCTTCTTTTAGGATGGTGTAATGAGTCTGTTTAATCCCTGATTATGGCTTAACCTCATTACTTAACACTAAACAAAAACACCAAAAACATCTAATTAATCACAAGTAGGTTAATGATCTTAATCCTACATCAAAGGTGATTAAGTGTGAGAATCTGACTTCACACTTAAGGTATTCTCATTACCCCTAATCAGAGGGAAGATGTGATGAGTTTACTAACCCTTTGGTTTAGGCTTAAGCTCATTATCTTATGACAAACTCCAAAAAGCAATAAAAGACTGAAAACACAAAAAACAAACAATAATCGTCTCCTCCGGGATTCTTTTCTCATCACACTCACTCACAATCGAGAACTTGCTTCTTCCGTCTAATGCAAGACAGTTAGCACCTGAGCCAGACAGGTCATACACTTGAGCATAGATAAGTAAGCAGTTCACAAGTCAATTCATCTTTCAGTCTCTTTGGGTCGAACTACGGTGTTCTGACTTCCTCATTGCACGAGAGGATACGTAGGCATAACTTAACAGTTATCGAACAAAAGTTTCTGTATATTCCCCTTCTTTCCAGCTTCATTCTTAGCCTCATGATCTTGAGCATCTTATTCTTGTTCTTGCACTGACACTGTATATCCCACACTTCACATTTATTTTTACACTGACACCTGTACATCCTTTTCCAGCTATTTTATACACAGATTGCACTGACACTACCCCTCTAAAACACAAATCTTTCAAGCGTGGATCCCGTCGAGTACGGCGGACAATCTGGGTGCTAATACCTTCCCAGGTTGTAACCAACCCCCTTTCTCAGTCTCTCTGGTTCGCAAACCGTCTTATCCATCTTTTTCTAGGTCTATGCAGCATTACCTTTCCTCCGGGATAAAAATGCCTAGCTGGCGACTCTATTCATCTCCGGTGAGTTCACGGCTGTGTGTTCTCATTGTCCCTCTCGCCGACCGTTCGCGTCTGTACCTTCATCTGACCTGGTGTCACTTGTCGGGAGCGACACTAAGGATGTTGGCACCTCCAGATCCTGCCAGTTTACCCAGAAATTATGACGCCAGCGCCAGATGTGCTTTTCATTCGAATGCACCTGGCCATAGTACAGAGAAGTGCAGAGATTTGCACATGAAGGTACATGACTTGGTAGATTCTAAGGCTCTAAACTTTGCACCACCACCGAATGTTAACAAGAACCCTATGCCAAACCATGGTGGCCCCAGAATCAATGCTATTGAAGAAGACAAGCAGTCTTACTTGATAACCAGTGTGGGTCAGATCCGGACACCCTTGGTAGAGATCAAAGCTCAACTCCTTGAATGTCAAATGTTCCCTGGATGCGATCTAGGGTGTGCTTATTGCAACATTTCAGTGAATGGTTGTGATAACTTGAGAGATGGCATAGATGGTCTCATCCAGAGTGGCCTGCTTCAAATCATAACATCAATACCTACCAATCCAGCAATCTCCTTAACAACAGTTCCCGAGTCTTCTACAACTGCAACAACCATTGTTCCAAATAACTCTTCAATCTCATCAACAAATGTTTCATCTGTTGCTTCAACGGACCAAATATCAGCAAACATCCCTTCTACAACTTCAGCACCCCTTCATTCAGAATCTCCTACAACAACAACACCCATCCAGTCAACAATGTCTCCTACAACATCAACAGCAAACAATGAAAGCGTCTTAACAGTTACAATTTATTATGATCCTGAAAATGATTCTGCCTACAACTCACAAAATGCCACTTCTATCAGAGCACCGGTTACAATATACTATGATCCACAGACTATCATGGTCCCTTCTGCAGCTGCAATCAGTCCAGTCACTATCACAATGCCTGGGCCAGTACCTTATGAAAGCAGTAATGCCATCCCTTGGCATTACGGCTCTGATCTATACTGCGAAGGACAGAAAATCACTCTCGAATCATCAACTTCTTCACCACAAATAGACAATGTGGGAGGAGGCGGAGGCTTCACTCGAAGTGGACGTCTCTTTGCCCCGCAAATTCAAAGACCCCCTGCTGAAGCAGAAGCTGCCGCCAAGGCAAAAGGGAAGAGCATGGTGCAAGAAGATCAAATTGTTAAAGAAGCTTTGAAAACACCTTTCGATCAAGAGGTTGATGAATTCATGAGAATCATCAAGAAAAGTGATTACAAAATAGTGGACCAGCTTCACCAGACGCCTTCTAAGATCTCCATTCTATCATTGTTAATGTGCTCCGAGGCTCACCGGAACGCACTACTAAAAGTCTTGCACGCAGCTTATGTGCCAGAAGAGATCACCGTCAATCAGTTGGAAGCCGTGGTTGGGAATGTTAATGCTAGTAATGGACTAGGATTTACCAACACTGATTTGACTACGGAAGGCCGCAACCATAACAAGGCTTTGCACATTACCATGGAGTGTAAGGGTGCAGTTCTTTCCCATGTGCTGGTAGACACAGGGTCATCCCTCAATGTCTTGCCTAAACAAGCCCTTGTGAAGATAGAGTATGAAGGATTGGCATTACGCCCCAGTAACTTGGTAGTGAGAGCCTTTGACGGTTCTAAGAGATCAGTTCTGGGAGAAATTGAGTTGCCGATAACGATTGGCCCACAAACTTTCAAAACGACCTTCTACGTGATGGACATTCAGCCTGCCTGCAGCTGTTTGTTGGGTAGACCATGGATTCATGCCGCTGGCGCAGTTACGTCTACCCTTCACCAGAAGTTAAAATTCGAGTGGGAGGGCCAAGTCGTTACTATTTGTGGAGAGGAAGATATTTTTGTTAGCCATCTGGCTACATACAAATACATTGAGATGGATGGGGAGATCCATGAAACTATGAGTCAAGGGTTTGAGGCCTTGAACATAAATGAAACATCTGCTGTACCTGGAACCTCAATGACATCTTACCAATAAGCCCGGAAGGTTGTTGAAGAAGGAACTACCCAAGGCTGGGGCAAGCTATTACCTGTGGAGAAGAAAGAGGATAGATTTGGGTTGGGTTACAAACCAACTCAACAAGATCAAGCAGAGGCTGCTGAGAAGCCCAACTTTGTTAGTGGGGGGATGCTCACCCCTGATGCTGTCAACAATTTGGAAGACGAGGATGAAAGCGACTGCAACCTGGAAAGTTGGATACGTCCAAAGATCCCGGGGAGCAGTATCTCAAACTGGTCTTCCCAGGAAATTATAAGAGTTACTCCTGCAGAGTAATTATTATTTCCTGTATTTTATAGCATGCATCAAGTCTTGCATCTTGCCCAAGATGACAAGACTCATTTTGTAATCGGGCCATCTGTAATTTTTGTGCAACAAGATTAATCAATGAAATATCAGACATCTTTTGCAAATGAGTCTTTTTTCTTTTCCGCTCACTGTTTTTTCATTTTTCTTTTTGTACAAAAAATAAATGGCAATGTTTTCAAAATGATAAATTTATTTCACTTTTCTAAACAAGATTAAAATCAATCACTAAAATGAACAAACTGAACCCTTGCAGAGAGTGGCTTCCAGACTGCACTGAGAACAGCACGGCTATGACTTCGTATGACTTTGACAATCCAATCAATCAAGCTGATGAAGGGGTTGAATAAGATTACGAGCTTCCTGAAGAGCTAGCCAGATTGTTGAGACAAGAGGAAAGGGTTATCACTCCTCATCAGGAGGAGGTAGAGACGATCAATCTTGGTACAGATGAAGACGTGAAAGAAGTTAAAATCGGGGCCTGCTTACAAGACTCAGTGAAGAGACAACTAGTTGACCTACTTCAAGAATATGTGGATGTGTTTGCTTGGTCTTATCAAGATATGCCAGGGTTGGACACCGACATTGTTGTGCACAAGCTGCCTTTAAAAAAGGACTGCCCACCGGTTAAACAGAAATTGCGTCGTACTCGCCCAGACATGGCAATGAAGATCAAAGAAGAGGTACAAAAGCAGTGGGACGCCGGGTTCCTTGCTGTAACTAGCTACCCGCCGTGGGTTGCTAATATAGTACCTGTGCCTAAGAAAGACGGCAAAGTAAGGATGTGTGTTGACTACCGGGATCTGAACAGAGCCAGCCCGAAAGATGATTTCCCATTACCTCACATTGATGTATTGGTGGATAATACAGTTCAGTTCTCGGTATTCTCCTTCATGGACGGATTTTCAGGATACAATCAGATCAAGATGTCACCTGAAGACATGGAGAAGACCACTTTCATCACACCTTGGGGCACGTTCTGTTACAAGGTAATGCCATTCGGATTGAAGAATGCTGGTGCAACATATCAACGGGCTATGGTGACATTATTCCACGATATGATCCATAAGGAAATCGAATGTTATGTGGATGACATGATTGCCAAGTACCTCACTGAAGAAGACCACCTGGTAAATCTGCTGAAGCTATTCAAGCGTCTGAGGAAGTACCAACTGAAGTTGAACCCCAACAAGTGCACATTCGGGGTGCGATCTGGTAAGCTGCTGGGTTTTATTATGAGCGAGAAAGGGATTGAAGTTGACCCTGATAAAGTCAAAGCCATCCAAGAAATGCCTGCACCTAAGTCTGAAAAAGAAGTTCGAGGGTTCTTAGGACGATTGAACTACATTTCACGGTTCATATCTCACCTTACCGCAACTTGCGAACCCTTGTTCAAACTGCTAAGGAAAGAACAAACGGTCAGGTGGAATGAAGACTGCCAGAAGGCTTTTGACAAGATCAAAGAGTACTTACAAGAGCCTCCAATCCTTATGCCTCCAGTTGAAGGAAGACCTCTAATTATGTACTTGACAGTATTAGAAGATTCAATGGGGTGTGTGTTGGGCTAGCATGACGAGTCTGGTCGAAAAGAGTATGCAATATACTACCTAAGCAAAAAGTTTACCGACTGTGAACAACGTTATTCACTGCTCGACAAAACTTGCTGTGCTTTAGCGTGGGCTGCTCGCCGACTGAGACAGTATATGTTGACCCACACTACTTTATTGATCTCAAAGATGGATCCAGTCAAGTATATTTTTGAGAAGCCAGCACTTACCGGACGGGTTGCGAGATGGCAAATGATCCTCACAGAATATGATATTCAATACACATCTCAGAAAGCCATCAAGGGCAGTGTATTGTATGAATATCTTGCTGAGCAACCTATTGATGATTACCAGCCTAGGAGATTTGACTTCCCTGATGAAGACATCATGTTCATAAAAGCAAAAGATCATGAAGAGCCTGTTCACACTGAAGGGCCTGACCCGGAAGAAGAATGGACTATGATGTTTGATGGGGCTGTTAATATGAATGGTCGTGGTGTTGGTGCAGTACTCATTACACCAAAGGGAGTTCACATGCCTTTCTCGGCAAAACTCACTTTCAACTGCACTAACAACGAAGCTGAATACGAAGCTTGCATTATGGGTCTTGAGGAAGCCATTGACCTCAGGATCAAGACATTGACTGTATTCGGAGATTCAGCTCTGGTAATCAATCAAACCAACGGCAAATGGTACACCCACCAGGATCATTTGATACCTTACAGGGATTATACAAGGAGGTTATTGACTTTCTTTACAACAGTCAAGCTCGAGTATATCCCTCGGGACGAGAATCAGTTTGCAGATGCTCTGGCTACCATTTCATCCATGATCAAAGTGCAAGCTGCCAACTTTGTACCTCAAATCTCAGTGTCCAGACTTGACAGACCAGCATATGTATTCGCAGTAGATGTTGTCAAGGATGATAAGCCTTGGTTCCATGACATTAAGTGCTTCTTGGAGGATCAAACATACCCACCTGGGGCATATTCCAATGATAAGAAGACATTAAGAAGGCTTGCTGGTAGTTTCTTCCTGAATACAGATGGTTCCCTGTACAAGAGAAACTTTGATATGGTGCTCCTCAGATGTGTTGATAGAACAGAAACAGACTTGTTGATGCATGAAGTGCACGAAGGATCCTTTGGTACCCATGCAGGAGGGCATGCCATGGCTAAAAAGTTGCTAAGATCAGGTTATTACTGGATCACAATGGATGCCGACTGTTGTGCCTATGCCAGAAAATGCCATAAATGCCAAATTTATGCGGATAAGGTGCATGTGCCTCCCAATCCTTTGAATGTGATGTCTTCACCTTGGCCCTTTGCTATGTGGGGCATTGACATGATTGGCAAGATTGAGCCAACTACTTCCAATGGCCTCAGATTCATCCTGGTCGCCATTGACTATTTCACCAAGTGGGTCGAAGCAGCTTCCTATGCAAATGTTACCAGGCAAGTGGTAGCCCGATTTCTGAAGAGAGATATCATCTGTCGATACGGGGTTCCCGAGCGAATCATTACTGACAATGGTTCCAACTTGAATAACAAAATGATGGCAGAGCTATGCCAGGACTTCAAGATCCAACACCACAATTCTTCTCCTTACCGGCCAAAGATGAACGACGCGGTTGAGGCAGCTAATAAGAATATCAAGAAGATTGTGCAGAAGATGGTAATCACCTACAAAGACTGGCATGAAATGCTACCATTTGCCTTGCATGGGTACCGCACGTCAATCAGAACATCCACTGGGGAAACCCCGTATCATCTTGTGTATGGTATGGAAGCAGTCCTACCTATTGAAGTTGAATTACCCTCCCTACGAGTATTGATGGATGTTAAGATGAACGAAGCCGAATGGGTCCGGTCCCGATACGAACAACTGAGTCTGATTGAAGAGAAGAGATTGGCTGCAATTTTTCATGGGCAGTTGTATCAGAAAAGAATGAAGAGAGCCTTCGATCAGAAAGTCAGGCACCGAGAGTACCAAGTAGGGGATCTTGTGTTGAAAAGAATCCTCCCTCCTCATACAGACCACAGGGGCAAGTGGACTCCGAATTATGAAGGACCATTTGTAGTAAAGAAAGTTTTCTCCGGTGGGGCACTCATGCTCAGTACTATGGATGGTGAAGACTTCCCGTCCCCTGTGAATTCAGATGCAGTTAAAAAATACTTCGCATAAAATGACCCGCTGGACACAAAAACAGAATGTAAGTCCAGGCAAAAATAGGGCATCCCGGCGAGTCAAAAACAGAATAAAAGACTCGGGCAAAAATAAGGGAAAAAAACAAAAAAAATGTACACCCGCTGAGTTGAAAAGCCACATTGGACAACTCAGGCAAAAATGGGTATCCCGATGGATTGAAAACCCGAAAGGGCGATCCATGCAAAATAAGGGAATAAGCGAACAACTGCATTCTGAATTCGTCTGTATCACCTACAACTTGGTAAGCTTTGAAAGGATCAAGCTTCTGTCAGAAACAACCTTCTTCAGAAAGCAAGACGAGAAGAATGTCAAATGTCATACGAGTCATAGCAGAAGGGAAGCTTCTTGGAGCGTCGACAACATTGCCAGCCTTTTGTTTCGCAATTTGTAACAATATCCTCATTTCAGGGGATTTGTTCCTTTGACTGTATCTCGCCAATTCAGGGCACATGAATTAATAAAATCAGATTTGCAGTCATGTTTTCGTCTTGTACATTTTATTTTCAAAAATGTCTGATGTCTTAAGAAAAACTGATTGCATGAATACAGATGCTTATCTTCAAAAATAATAATACATGCTTGCAGGGAATATATTTACTCCCGGGAGTGTCTGAACTCTCATAATGGGATCCAGTAAAAGATATCTCGGGATTACTTGTGCGTTTCCCTATCTTTGCAGCGCAACACAGGGCATGTAAGCTTCACCCCAGCAAGCTGACAAGTCAACACTCAGTCTTAGCACCCAAAGTGTTTTCTCCCCAGCCGAGTTTCCACTTGCTACTTCTCCCCAGCTGAGGTGCCAACCATTCTTCCTCCTCAGCTAAGTACAAAAGTCAGGGAACCATTTCCCCACAGAGTTTCAGCCTCTATCCAGAAGAGCAACGCATGAAGGAATCACAACAGAGTAAAAAAAAAAGGGCTTCTACAAACCCCAGCTGGGTCCCTCATTATCAGGATAGGTCTATCAGTGACCTATTCCCCCAAGCAGATACATCTCATCAGATCTACCAATGATCTCATCCCCAGCCGGGATGTCCATTTCAAACAGATCGGCCAGAGATCTTCAGAGCAACGGGATCCGAATCCCGGTTTGGTATCTTTGCATAATCATGGCATTCGCATCATATTCACCCACAAAGCGTAGCATTCCGTCTAATACAGAGCATTACGGCAAAAATCCAACATATTGCATAATCATGAGCCATGTTCTGAATCAAACACTTGTGAATAATGACAATTCATCAACATACAGAAAACTCCCCCCAAAATCCCCAGCGGAGGTTCCCCAGCAAACGCAGTTGCCTTGCATTCCCAAACATCAGTATATACTCCTTGTGGCACCCTTCCGTGTCATATCCCCAGCAGAAAACCAAAGACATCCTCTTTGCACTCTCATATACACAATTCTTTGACATCCGTCCATGTCATTTTCTCCAGCACAGCAACATAAACACTTTGTATATCAGATACTTGTTTATACCATACTCTTCACCTTTTGACACTCGTCCGTGTCACTCTCCCCAGCAGTTAAATACTCATCTATACACCGCTCATACTCATACGGATACTCGTCCGTATCTTGTATATACCACTTATATCCCCGCAGATTCAACACTAGTCCGTGTTCTTTGTTAACCAGTTGGTACTCGTCTGTACCATCATCTCAGAACACGTGTCAGTTTTTGTTTCTACATGATACTCGTCCGCATCATAGTCTTAAGGATGCTCGTCCGCATCTTTAATCCATACACTGTGTCAAACACTTTTGCCTTCTTAAATTTAGACACTCGTCTATGTCTATCATTCCCCAGAAGAGTCCCCTCAGATTCAACACTCGTCCGTGTTCCTTGTTAACCAGTTGATACTCGTCCGTATCATCATTTCTGAACATGCGTCAAGTATTTGTTTCTACCCGATACTCGTCCGTATCGTAGTTTTAGGGATGCTCGTCCGCATCTTTAGTCTATACACAAACATCTAAACACTTATACCTTTTGTTTCTTGGATGTAAACACTCGTCCGTGTTTACTATTCCCCAGTAAATCGCCAGCAAAGCAATTTCTTTTTATCTGACATTCGTCCTGTGTCATGATAAACCCTGAGAGCAGCCGTACCCTGCTAGGTGGTCGTCCTCCACCTCTTGATGATCGTCCTTCATCATGCTCATCCGATGGCCGTCCCCATCGTTGATCTTCTATCCGGCATTCGTCCTATGTCGTGATATTTAGCAGCCATCCCCTACTAGGTGGTCTTCCTCCACCTTTTGATGATCGTCCTTCATCATTTTATCCAATGGCCGTCCCCATTATTGATTTTGGTTATCTGGCATTCGTCCTATGTCATGATAAACCATGAGAGCAGCCGTCCCCTGCTAGGTGGTCGTCCTCCACCTCTTGATGGTCGTCCTCCATCATGCTCATCCGATGGCTGTCCCCATCGTTGACCTTTTATCCGGCATTCGTCCTATGTCGCGATATTTTCGGCAGCCGTACCCTGCCAGGTGGTCGTCCTCCACCTTAGATGACCGTCCCTCATCTTATCCCCAGCAGAGCAGCCGTGCCCTGCTAGGTGATCGTCCTTCACCTTTGATGACCGTCCCTCATCATCTGTTTATTTCATTTATTCTTTAACCCGATGGCCGTCCCCGTCGTGGTCCCTTTTTCCTTTTCCTGATGATCGTCCTTCGTCAGTTTAGCCCGATGGCCGTCCCCATCGTTGGTTACTGTGCTTTATGAACTTGATGGCCGTCCCCGTCATGTTTCATTAATCCCCAGAGAACTTTACAGCTTTATCTTGATGGCCGTCCCCATCATAATTCTTTTATCCCCAGCATGTCGGCCGTCCCCGTCATTGCTTCATTTTCCGCACTTTTCCCAGCATGTCGGCCGTCCCCGTCATTGCTCTTTACCCAGCAGTCATCCTCTGCTCGACGGTCGTCCTCTGTTGCTCATACTTTACAATATATTTTATTTTCTTTTACAATCTATATCCCTTTTCTTCTTCATCCTGTGAGTGCAAATTTTGGACTGTCTTTGGTATTCAACCACAAGTTATCTTGTTTGCCTGCTAAGCCGTTGCTTACATCCTACACAGCTAACTCATGTTTGAATAGGGGCAGCTGTAAACACCCCAAATTTTCCCTCACCCATTCACATCATGGCTTGTGATCATTTCATATGCATAAACACAATCATAGCATCTCATATCACATTTTTTGATTCACTGCATAGATTCAAAGTCATCTGCATCTAGGGTTTGTGATCTGAGCAATCCAAGAGCTTCTTGAGCCACTCCAAAGGTCATGAATCACTTCAAAGGGGTCTATGTGTGTTCAAGCATCATGTTATATCCTCTCAAAGTCAAGAATGTCAAAGAATCACAAGAACTGAGAATGGTATGGATACAGAGCCAGGTTTAACTGCACAGATGACCTAAAATTAGGGTTTTGGTTTCAGAGGCCATAACTCCAAATTTTTTGGTCATTCTTGTTTCTATTGGTCTCTATATGGTATAGGGAGTGTGCATATCAATTTTCATGAAGAAATTCCATGGGGAAGTCATCTGATCAAGAGTTGACTTTTCAAGCAAGTCAGTGCAAAATCAGGGCATCTGAGGCCCCCAATGACCCAACCAAAGGGTGTTCTTCATCATTTTGATTGTATATGATCTTTATTTGATCATATAAGAAGTTGGAAGTTCACAAAATTCAAGAATTTCAAGTCTTTTGCAAAGTTGACTTTTTGGGAAAGTTTGACTTTTAATGAAATTGCCATTTTAGGCAACTTTTTCAACCCTTACTTTTTGATCCAAAAATGCTTCAAATGGAAAAACTTTGGTCATGAAAGTTGTAGAATAGATATTTCACTTTTCAAAAAGTACAAGAACATGACCTAATTCATTTTGGATCAAAAGTTATGGCTTGTCAAAGTTGGCAAAAATCACTAAATTTCAAGTTATGCACCAAAGAGGCAAAGTTGCAAATTCACTTCTCAAGGCAAATTGGGCTGTCAAATGCATTTCTAAACTCCACCATATGATCATACAACACATAAAAATCAGAATGGGCCAAGAGATCATTCACTTTTGTGGCCTATGGAGCAAGACTTTTTCATGAAAAGCAAAGGCAAGGCAAGTTGCAAAAATCATCATAAGACACAACCCACTTGTTTGCTAGCCTGCTGAGCCACCCTAGGCCTCTCCCCTCATCATGCTGCGCAGGACACACTCCTTGTACTTGGCTAGAAAGTAGCCCATGCCTTCTTACACCAACTTTGACATTTTGGCAAAATCACCCATACCAATCAATAAAGCACATGTCACTTCATCTGACCAATGACATTTGTTTATACAAAGAAAATGCAAGCCAAACACAACAAGAAGCAAGCCTGAAGCCTCCCATAGCACAGCATTCTCATTTTCACCCTCTTGGGAAAAAGCATTCGAAACTCATCACACAGGCCACAAACACACAAACAAACTTCATAAACCAACTCAATACATCTTCCTGGTCACAAAGCACCCTTCAAAACAGCCTGAAACTCAAAGAATAAAAAACACGATTTCCTCACTTCACTGAACAGAACTTGCTCAATCTCACAAACCAGCCCTTTTAAACTCCAACCAAGCATTGCAAGCTTCTCAGGGGGTTCATTAGAGGCATTTTGGATCAAAGGGCCAGCCAGAAAGTGTCAGAAATCAAAGCTCCATTTCAGGTGAGCTCAAGAACATTTTTTCCAGAAACATGTTTTTAAGTTCTTAAATGATTCTCTATGTTCCACTGATCATGCTGATATGTTTTGTTTCGAAAATGATTGAGTATTGAGTATGTATGTTGTTCCTGAAACTTTTTTACCTAAACCCCTTTTGATTCGATTCAGCCTGGATACGAAAAATAAATGCGTTTTGTTTGTTGATTCGTGTTGTATGATGTTTGGGGATGGATTCTGGGCAGAAAGATTTTGTTTTAGATGCCTAGGGAGGGAGATTGAGATTCTCAGGGGAGAGTGTGGCCGGAGAAGATGACCGGAGGTCATTTCCGGCCACCTGAAAGTGATTAGTGCATTAATGAGGATTAGGGCTAGGTTTGAATTCTGAGCGTAGGATGGGTTGACTGGCATTGACTCCCGCGTGAATGAACGCACCAGATTTCACATTAAAACCCTAATCATAATTATTTAATTTAATTAAGTCAGATTAGGTTAATTGGGGAAGTTTGAATCTCAGCCCTAGGATCACGCGCAAAGTCTTTCCCTCCTTCTCCAGTTTGAATGCAGGCCATTGGATGCGCTGACTTTTCTTTTAATTCATTTTTATTCTCATTTTATTTCATTTAATTTGTACATTTATTTTAAAATAGCAAAAATTATTCAAAAATTCTGAAAATTTTTATACAAACTTTTATTAATTTCAGAAACCAAAAATATTTTTATTTTTATTTTTTGCATTAAAAAATATTTTTAAATCATTTAAAAGTTTATTTTTAATTAATTAATGAGAATTAATTAATTAAAAATACTTTTAGGTATTTAAAAATCACCAAAAAATTCATGAAACCTTCATAATCATTTAGAAACATTGTCCAACCCTCAAACCAAATTTCTTTTTTGATCTTGATGTCTTTTGAGAATTTTTCATGGAATTAAAATCATTTCAAGGCATTATTTTGATCCAAACTTCAAAAAATCATTTCTGCCTAACCATTGAGAGTTGGACTTTGATTCTTTTTGCATTGCATTTTGTTTAGCATGTAGTTTGTGAGATTCAATTGGCATGATTTGATCTTTCATTTTCAATTTGTTTGGCATTTTTCTTGCTAAGGTACCCTAAAACCCTAGAAATCTTAGGAAATTCATAACTTGAACTAGGTTAAGAATTGGATCCCCTCCTTTGGGCAGTGAGTTTGTATAGGTTTAGGGTTCCCTTTGATGCATTTTCAATTTTTTATCTTGATGTTTGCTTCTAGTTTTGGTTTTTGTTTGGTGCATTGATCATAAACCCTAATTTGGGCTTCCTTGTGCATTCATCTTGCATTTGCTTGCATACCATGACTTGCCATAGCATTTTGTGCATCCATTTGATTCATTAGACATCTTAAGACATGTTAGAAGCATGTTTGATCATTGCATTTTTCATTTGCCATGTTGTATGTCATTTGCATTTCATAACTTTTCATGTATGATCATGGTTCTAAACATGCCTCATTTGCATCCATATGTTCATATGATCATCCCCATGACTTGTTTCATGTTTATAGCATCTCATAACATCATTATCATCACATACATGCTTATGGTTTTGATTTGCATCATGCCATTTCATCTCATTTTGCATAGCATTGCATTCCTTTCACTAACTTTTCAGGTGGTAAGTTGCTTTGAGAAGTGAATTTGCCTTCACTTCTCACAATTTCTTTTCATCTCTTTCATGCATCCTTGCTGCATTTTGTTATGTGTTTGAGATTGAGCTTTCTCATTCTTCTTCTTCTCACTTTCTTTCTTCAAGTGACTTGACTTCTTAAATGAAGCAAGTTACTTTGCTTCTCCTGATCCTTTCATCTGCTTCCTGGTGGTTCCATTGAATATTTCTCTTGTTAACCTCACAAACCTTAGGAACAACCAAGCATGACAATGATTAGGGTTTTGATTAGTCCCCCCACTTAGTTTTACCTTTGTGTCTCTTTGAGTCATCTCTTCTCACCTCATAATCAGGGACTAAACCCTAAAGGCTTTAAGGCTTTGTGATTAAGCTTATGTCTGCATCCTTCTATTAGGATGGAGTGTATAAATTTAATCCTAAGTGTTAAACCCTTAATGTGTTTAACTCCTTTAATCAATTCACTTAATGATCATCAAGACATCAAACTTGTAACTTGGGCCTTGCATTAGGGTTCTAATTCTTCCTTAATTGGTTAAGAAGGACTAATCCTAGTGTTAATGGACAAGTGCCCCTCAAGTTGTCTTACAAACCCTAAAATTCACTTCATCATCTTACCATTAACTAAAATCCACTTAATAAAGGCTTTGTTTTGTCATGAGTTTAATCCCTAATCATGGATTAAGTTGAGGAGCTTTCCTCAGCTTAAACATTCTCATCTATTATCCTTCTATTAGGATGGTGTAATGAGTCTGTTTGATCCCTGATTATGGCTTAATCTCATTACTTAACACTAAACAAAAACAACAAAAACATCTAAATAATCACAAGTAGGTTAATGATCTTAATCCTACATCAAAGGTGATTAAGTGTGAGATGCTGACTTCACACTTAAGGTATTCTCATTACCCCTAATCAGAGGGAAGATGTGATGAGTTTACTAACCCATTGGTTTAGGCTTAAGCTCATTAACTTATGACAAACCTTCAAAAGCAATAAAAGACTGAAAACACAAAAACAAACAATAATCGTCTCCTTCGGGATTCTTTTCTCATCATTTTCACTCACAAGTGGGAACTTGCTTCTTCCATCTAATGCAAGACAGTTTGCACCTGAGCCAGACAGGTCATACACTTGTGCATAGACTAGTAAGCAGTTCACAAGTCAATTCATCTTTCAGTCTCTTTGGGTCGAACTACGGTGTTCTGACTTCCTCATTGCACGAGAGGATACGTAGGTATAACTTAACAGTTATCGAACAAAAGTCTCTGTATATTCCCCCTCTTTCCAGCTTTATTCTTTTAGCCTCATGATCTTGAGCATTTCACCCATGTTCTTACACTGACACTGTATATATCACACTTCACTTCTTTTACACTGACACCTGTACATCCTTTTCCAGCCCTCTTTATACACAAATTGCACTAACACTACCCCTTTAAAACACAAATCTTTTAAGCGTGGATCCCGTCGAGTACGACGGACAATCTGGGTGCTAATACCTTCCCAGGTTGTAACCAACCCCCTTTCTCAGTCTCTCTGGTTCGCA
Source organism: Lathyrus aphaca (assembly GCA_963966055.1). Lineage (NCBI taxonomy): Eukaryota > Viridiplantae > Streptophyta > Magnoliopsida > Fabales > Fabaceae > Lathyrus > Lathyrus aphaca. Next base: position 257,905,623 of record OZ014525.1, on the reverse strand, counting down.
ACCGTCTTATCCATATCTTTTCTAGGTCTATGCAGTATTACCTTTCCTCCGGGATAAAAATGCCTAGCTGGCGACTCTTTTCATTCCCTATGAGTTCACTCCTGTGTGTTCTCGCATCATCCCTTCGCCGACCGTTCGCGTCTGTACCCCATTTGACCCGACTTCATCTGGTGGGAGCGACAACAGGCATTATTTCAAATTCCCAAACACTGGAGAGATAAGGAATTAATCCCTAGACAACCACTTCGAGCCTAGAAGTAGGAGTTTTTTGTCGGATATTCAAAACCCTTACGCTTAACCCGGGGCAGGGTAGTGTTCAGTTAACCTGACTGTACATCTAAACTACAAGGTGAAACATTCCAATCTGGAGATCCATCCATGACCAATGACTTGGCAGTCGTAATCCTTCAACAAAGAAAAAATCAGAAAAAATAGAAGAGCCCGCTAAGTTAAACGTCCTAATAGGAGACTTAGGCAAAAGTTAGGGCGATCCCGATGGACTAAAGACTTCAAAAAAAATAACGGTCCATGCAAAAATTAGGGATCAAAAGAAAAACAATAGAAAGAGGTTATCAAAATCCTCAGCAAAAACAAAATAAGTCGCAGTGAGCATCTTATCCAAAACCAAAAGGGTCACTAACATCCCAGAAAAACGAATAAGGTGACTGCCATTGTAATAAAGTCTGGAACAATCATCTTCAACCATTACACCTTCAAGCTCTCATAGGAGACAAATATGTGTGTCATTTAACTGAACGTGGGACTGGAGAACATCACGAAGATGGGTGGGTACAAAAATATTTGAGCCTATATCCTTTGTTTCATAACCGTGAACCAGGCCACGATACAACCCTCAAAAGACCTAATTGAAGCAGGGTTTATTTTGAAATCATATTTCAGCAAAGTTGCATAAACTAACTCCTAAAAGATTTGCTAATATTCTCCTTGTTGTATCACAAATCACTAGCTAAATCAACACAACATTTGGACAATCGATCCATTCGTCACACACTATCACATCATTCAAATAAATGATTTTTTTTCAAAACTCGCATGAATATTGCATTAAAATTACCATTTTTGTACAAATAACTTTTAATTGCAAGTCAGTACTTAGCATCTAAAGAAATTGCAAACAAGGAAAAGTCAAAGAAGGAGCTTGAGAATTTAGTGGTGTTGACTCGAATCAAAATCACTCCTAATCAGGGGCATGACTTTCAATGACTGTATGGACATGAGAATTGGTTGGTCGAAAATCAAGTCTCCAAGCATTAGAACTAGACTATCCCAATTAGTAGCCTATCTGGGGCAAATAATTCATGATCACCTAATTCGGGGCAAGTCCTTCCAAAGACTCAGACAGGGGCAACTCTCCGTGAGAACCAGATACTGAGGCAACGTGTAACATGTCAAAATAGGGTACAATCATTCTCGAGGCTTCTATCTGAAGAAGATTCCTTCAAAGTCCCTACAAACTGGGGCAAGGCAGTTATAAAAGGATGCCTTAGGGCTAAACCAAAGCATAATCGATATGCATTGATTATGTCGCTACGCTCATTTTAAAGTCATCATGACATCAGTCAAAGAAGTTGAAATTCCGTCAGCAGCATACCACTTCAACAATAGATCAAACTTGGGGACACCACAAATGGTCGCATCCATCCTCCGATTAGAGCATCGTCGGATACCAAGTGTCGAGAAGTCAATATCTTTCACCACAATTCCTAAAAAGTCCACTATGGTGGCAACTACTAGAAAGCCAAAAGTCCAACTATGTTTGGCACATCTTAAAAGTCCAACAGTGTTTGGCACAACGCAAAGGTCCAAGTCCTCTTGGCATTTCTCACAATCCAATCTTATTCAACCCTGTGTTGATATCTTTGCCTTTTCAACCCCGTGTTGATATCTTTTGCTTTTCAACTCTGTGTTGATATCTTTGCCTTTTCAACCCCGTGTTGATATCTTTACCTTTGCAACTCTGTGTTGATATCTTTTCCTTTCCAACCCTGTGTTGATACCTTGATACCTTTTCAACTCTATGTTGATATTTTTACCCTCTTCAACTCTGTGTTGATATTGCTACCTTTTCAACTCTGTGTTGATATCTTTACCTTTTCAACTCCGTGTTGATACCTTTATCTTTTCAACCCCGTGTTGATACCTTTGCTTTCTCAACCCTGAGTTGATAACTAGTGAGTCTTTTCACCCTTGCTTTCAAAATCACTAAAACCCAAAAGTCCATCCGTGGAGTGGCATCTTTCCAAAGTCCAATTTCGTTGGCAACTACCAAAGAACTAGTCCAACATATCCAATCATTTGCATTGTCACATGCATGACATGCATCATTCCTGCCCGAAAGCAGGAATGTCATCAAACACAATCATATTAATCATACAAAATCATTTACATCAAAATTTCAACAATCGCATCATATGAATCACTGTGCATCATGCAATGCATAGTATTCATGTATAACATAACATAGAAGGATCCAGGACATGCATCCCGGACAATCGTCTTTCAAAGTCGGGAGTATTCCTCTTAAAAGAGTTGATACTCCGCATGTGCTCGCGGATTTATTCCCCCCAGCGAATCATTCTTCAAACTTTATAGTTGATAATGATGTCATCCACCATCTTCGTTGCTCTCCAAGCAGAGAGTATCCTGAAAGTTTGAACGAAATACTGCTTTAGAATCCTCCGAAGAACCTCGATCAGAAGGTACTGCTTCGCAAGATCTGAAGAATCTCATGTTATGGTAGAGATACTATTCTAAGTATCACTGAAGATCCTTGAACATAAGGAACTGCTTCACATGTCTAGAAAGTCTTATACCATGGGAGAGAGATACTGCTCTAAATATCCCCAAAGAGCCTTTATTGTAAAGGTACTGCTTTGCCTGGATTAGAGAATCTCGTTGGATCAAAATACTGCTTTAGGATCCTCTGAAGAACCTCGATCAGAAGGTACTGCTTCGCAAGATCTGAAGAGTCTCATGTTTGGTAAAGATATTGTTCTAGTATCATTGAAGATCCTTGAATATAAGGAACTGCTTCACATGATCGGGAAAATCTTACACCATTTTATTCGGGATACTGCCCTAAATATTCCCAAAGAGCCTTTATGGTAAGGTACTTCTTTGATGAGACAGGAAACCTCATTGTTCGAGATACTGCTTTGGCATTCTCCGAAGAACCTTAATTGAAAAGGTAATGCTTCGCCAGACCCGAAGAATCTCATGTTTGTTAAGACACTGTTTAGTATCACCGAAGAGCCTTGACCAAAAGGAACTGCTTCGCATGATCTAGAAAATATCGTGTCATTATTCGAGATGTTGCTCTAAGTATCAACGGAGAGCCTTGAGTATGAGGAACTGCTTTGTTGGACTAGAGAACATCATTGTTTAAGATATCAATTTGGGCATTCTCCGAAGAGCCTTTATTGTTAAGGAACTGCTTCACAAGAGACAAAGAATCTTTTATTTGGTAAAGATATTGTTCTAGTATCACCGAAGAGCCTTGACTAAAAGGAGCTGCTTCGCATGATCTAGGAAATATTATACCATTATTCAGGATACTGCTTTGGCATTCTCCGAAGAACCTTAATCAAAGAGTTACTGCTTCGCATGACACAAAGAATCACATTTTTGTTAGGTTCTTGTCCCTGGAGATCCGTAATTCATGAGGGACTGTTTCATACGACTTGAAGAAATTTATTCATCAAGTTGGGATACTGCTTTGTTAGTACGAAGAATCTCATACATTTTGTACAATTTTCCAATCTTATCTTCATACCTCTTTCAGTGGTGTCGCATTTTCTCTCTTGTCGGACAAATTTCGGGGTCTTTTTATATCTAATTGACTTCTACCCTAAAAAGATTGAACTCCATGCAGCAGTTCACTCCTTCGGGCTCAAGGCAATTAGATAGGGGCATCTGTCATACCCCAAATTCGTCCTACCTTCTCAACTTCGCATGATGTTTGGTAAATTGGTGAAAATGTTGCTATGAATCATCATTTGGCTTCCGACCATGATTTTCAAATCATGAAATTCTTGTTTGTGTTAAAGTAAAATGCGAATGGTGTAAAAAGTTGGTCATTTGGTTTCAAGATAATTCCCAAACTTTTACTCAATTCTCAAGCTTCAAATTAAATGGTATCATAAGCAGAGGATGTATCAAAACACATTTTAATCATGCTATGCGTTCAAATGGTCAAGTTTTTTATTCTAGAAGTTGTGAATAGTCTGAATTCGGGAATCAATTTGCACTATGGATATGACTAGGAGCTCGAGTTATAATCACTCATTTGTTAAAACTTCATTCATTTGCAAGTAATGTTGTGAGTTGGTTTCTAGCTATCATTTCCATTTGGTTTAATCCTTGGGATCAAATTAGCCAAGTCTTGGGTTTCCATAATCAATAATATTTAATTGCAAGTCATGGGTAGAAATGTCAAAACTGCATTTAGATTGATTCAAGATGTGAAGGTGTGGACTTGGTTCCAATTTATTCATCACTTTATTATTGGAGCCTTGTTCATCTTTATACAAACCCATACAATGTCTAAAGACCAACCAACGTGTCAAGAAACACTATGCTTTGTTTTTCTATCATGGAAATATTGAAGATTAAAGAAATTAATGGATCATTTGATCTCAAAAGCCATCATATTCTTCAAATTAGCAAGGAAAGTTTCGGTTGCAGGAAATTGGCCTATGGGATGCCAAGAATATATTGTTCAGTTAAGTCCAACATCTACAAGTTTCAAAATTCAAATGAATTACAAATAATGAAAATTGTGGAATTCTAATTGTTGCAAGAATGTTACAAACGTCCTAATCCTACCACTTTAAAGAGAATGAACATCAATTATCTTTGCTACACTAAGCTTCGGCTTCTTCACTTCTCACAAGCTTCGAAATTTTCGGTTCAGCTTTCCATAGACTATGTGACACTCCATGAATCTCCATTTTTACAAACAAGCAAAGCATCAACAGGTCGCAAACAAGGATGTCCACGGAATTTCCTTACGCCTGAACTTAAAGCATCATTTCTCCATCATCAAGTTGGAACAGTTTCGTCATGTTTCACTCAAGCTTCAAGATGATGTAAAGTTTCATTATTGGTTCTACCTATAAAAAAAAAAGTTGCATAATTGCCGAATTATAACACAGAAACAATGCAGCCAGAATTTCGATCAACAGGGGGAGAATCCAAAGTGGAATTCTCAGTAAGAAAATATGATGATGATGATGATGATGAGAACAAATCATACCAAGACTTGTGAACTTCCAAAGTTGCCATGTTCGTCAACAGTACAACTCCTACATGTTGGAACTAATTCTTATCTGCAAGAACAAAATTTGTTGTATTGCACAATTAGTAACCATAGGATGACATTGTGATAATTACAAAAGAAACAATGTGCAGCTATCTATGAAAGACAACGAGAAAGGACATTCAAAGCAAGATCATATCATATTTCAAAAGCTCTACAATGATCCAGAGGCAGCTGCAGTATGATAGCAATGCATAAAGTTCACAACATGAAAAGCCTAGAATGCAAATTTCAATGGACATGTCAAGAAACCATACAATTCATGGTTGTACAAATGCCACAAGCCTGTCATTTTGGTATTGTTACCTGATCATCAGGCCATCACTTTGGTGCTAAATCTTCCTGCCAAAACTTCTAAGCCTTGAGGCCTTTATGCCGGAGTTTCAAACTCGAGCGGTTTCTCATCATTTTGACATTATCCTAGTTTCCCTCATGCCAAGTCTCCTTCAAACCTTCAAAAATCCGTGCCATACTCCGAGAGTTACATGAAAAGGGAGAAGAGTACGCATTAGAAAGACACAAGCTCAAGACTCAAAGTTCAAAGTTCACACTGGTGTACTTAATGATTAACATGTCATCATGATAGAGTGGGCAATGCACAAAAAATATTTTCAAGGCAATTTTGAAATGTTGCAACAAGCAATACAAGTGAGTCGCAGGTCACAATACAATCAGAGCCAAAATAATACAAACGGTACCCATCAGACTTACAGTTAAAGCAACACAATCAAGTCTCCATGGCTTGATTCATCTTTTCCATGCCAACTCGTAAGTCCCCACCAATTTACCGAAGTCCCTCATATCAAAGGTTGGATACATGAAAGGAAAGGAAAGAGTTGAACATTAACCAGAGGAAGAAGTTAGCAGGAATCAAATAAAAAACAATGCAGGGTCAAAAGAGAAGCACACATGAGCAAAAGGGATGTGTCGAGTTAACAAGCAAAAGTACAAGTACCTATCATTAAAATGTCAGTCAGGAGCAATCATTGATTTTGTCTGCGACAAATCGAATCACCGTACCAAATCCTTCTTCACTTGATACCTTGAGCGCAACTTCAGTGATGGCAGGCAACACTACAAGAAACCTGAGGGTACGTTCTGGGCGTGCTCTTGGGAAAGGATATAACACGGCTGCCAGGCTGAAAGGCTTTGGAGTTCTGCATGGTGAAAAATAGAGTGTTGCAGTTGATGTGTTGACAAATATATATGGTCCTGTTTCACCGAAAGCAACAAGCTCCTGCATAATTAGTTCAGTCATTTTTCTTTAAAAAAAACAAAAGACCAGGAAGTGTGTGAGGGCAAGGAATCTATACAAACCGTCACCACCTCCAACGCCAGAAATTGCTGATCATAAAACTTGTCCCGACGGGAGTTGCAGCGGAGTTAATCCTATTGATTGGACGGATACGGAGAAGGCAGCCTTTCTTAATGCAGTACTATCCTATGGGAAGAAGTTCACGATGACCGCAGGGCGTATTAGAACTAGATCACAACATCAGTGCAAAGTTTCTAGCAAGACTCAGACTGGGGTAGATCAGCTTGCAGCTGATAAGAACATGTGTTATGATGAATCCAATCCCATAAAAGCTAGCTACGTGTCGGCTGACCTAAATGAATTATAGGAAACAAAGTAAAGAACAAACAATTGAAAGTCATAAACATGAATCAATGTGAATAAAGTTCAAGTGCCTATGAAGAAATATCACAAAGAAAACTAGAATCCTCACCAAGTTCAGCCCATCTCAGGTTTTCATATTGCCTCATATTTTGTTTGTTTCCTTCGCATCAAGGTTGAGTTTTTGTTTTGCTCCCATAGTGCCAAGCTACAACTTAGTAACCACCACCATTCCAAACTAGTTGCCATCTTCACAATAATGACCTGCGGTAAACATCGAGTAAATTCAAGTCATCACGATTTGAAATTGTGCAGTCAGATTAATAGCAAGACTCGAAGAAAGAATGGGACCAATTGATGTTTCACCTTACAGCATCCAGTTGGAACGAGAGCCGTAGTATGCGAAAGGGCTGCAGTTGCCTAATAGATCTCTCCACCACCTGGCGTTTGGCATAAACCATCAACCTGCTAGGAGATCCACATCAGTTCCGCCAAAGCGATGATCATACGACTATACCGAGACCTGTCAAAAGTCACTGCAGCAAAGGAAACACAAGAATGAATAAGCAACAAATGCAGGATACTCGAGTCGGGGATTAACTCCCAGCTTATTACAAGAATCTATTCATGCACCTGGTACCAAGCCGACATCGTCTCTCCTTATCTGAATTTTTCCTTATACCAGCTGCACAAACAAACTGTCATATGATCTCCATGAGAAGTCATGCCAATATTCTCCTATCCCAGTTATCACCCGTACACCCTCAGAAAAGCCACAAAGGAAACGCAACAAAAGTCAGCACAAAGGAAGAATATGATACCAAGCTGAATTCAAAAAGATAATATCACATGTGTTGAAATAAAAAACTAGAGACCGTAACTGACTAAGGGTTTAATGCATTACCTCTGAGGTATGATTCAACAAGGTACCCTAGCCGATGTTGTATCACGAGACGAAAACAAATCCTGCAAACAGAAAAGTCAAAATATGTTAAAGGAGGGCATTTTGCGGCAGATAATTGAGCTGGCTTGTTTAGTTGATTAAGTTCAAATGAGATGGAAAAAGTTGTAAAGGGCAAAGGCTAGCAACCGAAAAAGAATAGCGGTGAAATCATCTTTTCACAGTCAGTAACAACCAGGGAAACTCATATTGGGGACCACAAGCCCAAGGCAGAAAAGACAAAACGAAAATTTTCGTACATCAAAAATCCCACAAAATCAGTGTCATCCTAAAATTCCTAACGGATTCGTCACGCAGATTCACACTCTCGCGTACGAAATGGCAACCTCACACAAATTCCATTTTGCTCACACGTATCAGATTCTCAATATTCCTCTATAAAAAAGCCAATCATTGGCTATCCCTAGACAGAGAGAAACCCTAGCGACTAAGCAAAAAACGGCAGAACCGAAATTCATCAAAACACCTAAATCACTCAGAAAAAACGGGCTCTCCTAAAAGTTGCTCAGAGTCTCTCATTGAAACTCTGAAGCAATTCGAGCTAAAGCCTCAGCATCCAACACCAATAATAAAACACAGAAACAAGCAAAACAAACAAGTTTACGAAGAAACACACCATAATAACAACAAGGACGAAAAGAGAGGAGGAAAAACAAATACTCAGAAGGAGAAGAAGAGGATTAAGAGCTGAGAATCGAAAGACACTTACCGGAGTTTTTTGTTCGGTGTCGGAGAAGATGCTCGATAGACTAGCTCCAATCAGGTAGTTTCGTATGCCTTTCTCTTATTGATTTTGACCTCTTCGTATTCTTCGTGTGATGTTGCGTCAACCCCTTTGCGATCTTCTTTGAATGATGTGTATGTTGTGATACTTGACTAGATTTAGGGTTTTGTTAAATCTGAGTTTGGATTCGAAAAAAAGAAGAGATTTGAGAAGGGGTTTGTGTTTTAGGTTTTATGGTTGATGTTTGTGAGTTACTGGAGATGACGGTTGCGCCGTCTGCGGTCGCTGTCTCTCTCCGGCGAATGTGAGTGAAGGGATGGACGAAAATGTTTGAAGGTTTTGTGAGAGAGAGACACGAAGGTTGGATATAAAATTTAGAATAAATTTGAACACTTCATTTCTATTTTTTCCTGAGTGACCATTACCGTGCTTTTGTGGTGGCCGGTTTGGGGCCGGACAAGTGTCCCTCACTGGACATTTGTCATTAAGCCAGGTGATCCCCCTGTTGATCCCATGCGTGTCTTACCTGACGCTCTACCATACACACCTCCCTGTTTTCTGATTACAACACTAGCCCATTTGTCTTTTTTTAGAACTTATTTTATTATGTTTTATTTTCTTTATACAAATCTAAAAAATCTAAAAAATATTTTTATCAATTAATTATATAATCTATTTAATTAATTTATTAATTAATTTTATTAAATAATTTAATTTAATTAATTAATTGTTTTCTCTTTTAAAATTTCAAAAAAAAAACTAAAAAAACAAACATTTTCTCAACTATTCTTTCTTCTCAAATTTTAATTCTTTTAATCTTTGATTAATTTCTTTACTTTGAATATAAAAAAAATCAAAAAAACATTTTCGTTGTTTATTTTAATAGATTCATTTAATTTGATTAATTAATTTTTCTCCTTTGTTCGATTATGTGTGCGATGAATGTTTGCATATGCTCGATCCTCCTTGCTTGTGATATGATGATATGACTGCTTGTGTGATTACGTTTGCATTTTTGACGATAAATTGCTAAGTAAAATACGAATGCACATTATGACTAATCGTTTCAAAGATAAAACGAAATCTTTGGTCCAACGCCAAGTGAATATCCATACGCACTTCACTTCATACACACACGTAAGTCGATCATTCCTTGATCGCCATCTGCACGAATTTTGAATCCTACACCTTTGGCAACATTTTCCAACTTAACGAATCAACGCATTGCGCTTGTTTTCCATAGCTAGTCTTTAGCTTAGTTCCTCAACTTTGCGAGTCGAGCACATTGTGCCTCGCTAACAAAACCAACAAATAAAACTTCCATTTGCATTCACCTTAAACTTCAAAAAAACCAAAATGTTACTTCTTAGAGCCAAACCCTTGATCCAACCTCAAGCGGTCTTAGGAAACAAAACACTTCAATAAATACGAGGAAAATTGCACGCCACGAGCCTTAAGCGATAGAAAGGAGGATAACAAGCTCTCGTTACTCGCTCCGATTATTTCGGCGCAAGACATTCGTCTTATTGGACGAAATAAACTATCCATAGTCTTTAGTGCAAATGGACTCTTAAATCCTTTCATCGAAGAAAGGTAATAAAATCAACAACCAATACCCATATCAGGCCGAACTACGAAGCTCTGACTTTCCCATTGCACAAGGGAATACGTAGGCACGAGGATCTCAATCCTTGCCGAGCCCCTAGGATCAATAAACCCTTTAGTTCAACAAGTAATCATAAGTATAGACATCCTTTCGCGCGTGACAATCTAGATGGTTCCCATCGAGTACGATGGATGTAGGAGGTGCTAATACCTTCCTCCTACATAACCGACTTCCGAACCCCGACAATGGTTTGCGATAACCTTGTTTTATCCCTTCTTGGTGGTTTTATCTATATTTTCCATTTCCCTCTTCGGGAATAAATAAAATTAGGTGGCGACTCTCAAGTCAGCCCAGCCGCGACCGCGTTCGCGAGGGATCGTATTTTTCGAGGTACGACACATTGCATTGCATATAACCTGTTTGTTTGTTTTGCAGGTAGTGTCTCAGTTGCTAACGTGTTATGTGTTTCAGGCACTATAGCTCCCCGGAAAATTCGAAAATAACCAGTAGCACATAGATATACAACAAAGATTAACAGAGAGAGAATCATGGACCAGATGCAAGCTGACTTAGCTGACCTGAGGCTGAGAATGGATAACTTTATGACATTGATGGCAGGCATGGGTCAAAACCAAGAGCGTCTGCGGGAGATGATAGAAAATGGTCAACCCAGGAATAACACTGCTGCTGCTGATAATCGTACCGGTGCGGGCGCACGTTAGGTTGAAGCTCCTATAACACAGCCAGGGGTGACTATAATCAATGATGGGTTGAATAATGTGCAAATGGATAACCAGGACGAACAGTTCACTCTGCTTGACGAAGCTGAGGGTCAGGGGGCTGAGATGAACAAGAGGTTTGAAGAAATGGCAGAACAAATCAAAGCTATTCAATCCCAGAGCTCTTTGGGATTCGACATAACAGACTTGGGCTTGGTTCCTAGGGTCAGGATCCCATACAAGTTTAAGGTTCCAACCTTTGAGAAATATAATGGCACTGCATACCCGAAGACCCATCTTCAATCCTTCGTAGGAAGGATCGCTGCTCATACCGATGATGAAAAACTCTGGATGTACTATTTGCAAGACAGCTTGGTTGGAGCTTCTCTGGAATGGTATATGAAGCTTAGCAGAGTCAATATCAAGAGCTGGAAAGACCTAGCAGAAGCTTTTGTGAGACAATATCAATATAATTTGGACATGGCTCCAAATCGCACGCAATTGCAGCACATGGCTCAGACTGCTAAGGAAGGTTTCAAAGAATATGCTCAGAGGTGGCGCCAGCTCGCTGCCAGAGTGCAACCACCGCTGCTAGAGAACGAAATGGCGGACATGTTTATGGGTACTTTGCAGGGTGTGTTTCTTGAAAGATTGGCGTCCAGTTCGGCCACCAAATTCAATGATATTGTTATAGCTGGAGAGAGGGTTGAGACCTTGTTGAAGATGGGGAAGATCCAGGATCCAAGTGCTAGTAGCTCAAATGGAGCGAGGAAAGCTTTCAGTGGACCTCCTAGGAGAAGAAAGGGTGAGACAAATGCTGTATTTGGCTTAGGCCGGGGCCGTGGTTATAAAACACCGTATGAGCATGTGGCAGCAGTCACAATTCCTTCTGCTCCAGTGCAACAGATGCAACCTCCACAACAACAACAACCCAGAAACAATTATCAGCAGAGACCGTATCAGCCAAGGCAAACTCGCCCAGCTAATAGGGTGATTGAGGCCATCCCTATGACTTATGCTGCTTTGCTTCCAAGACTGCTAGACTTGAATCTAATCCAATTGAGAACTTTGGCACCACCACCTCCTGGAGAGCTTCCAGTGGGTTATGATGTCAATACACGATGCGCTTTCCACTCTGGAGCACCCGGGCACTCGACTGAGAAGTGCAGGGCACTCCATCACAAGGTTCAAGATCTTATAGACTATAAAGCCATCAACTTTGCGCCGCCGCCGAATGTTAATTCGAACCCTATTCCGAATCACGGAGGGGAAAGAATCAATGTTGTTGAGGGGGGTACAAAGTTAAGTCTTGTGCTGAGTATTGAGGAAGTGAAGACTCCTTTGAGGGTAGTGAAAGATAGATTGCTAAATGGTCAAGTGTTTCCTGGCTGTAGTGCTGATTGTGAAGAATGCTTGAATGCTGTGAATGGATGTGAGAAGTTGAAGAGAGGATTGCAGAGTTTAATTGATGATGGATCCTTACAGTTCAACAAAGTTGGTAATAATGAAGCTGATGATGTGTCAACAATTACCATTTTCTATGATGGAGCTGACATGCCTGTCAGAAGATAGCCTATAACAATCTACGCTCCTGAAATTAGTCCCGTGACTATCACTGTGCATGGGCCTGTTCCTTACACAGACGATAAAGCCATTCCATGGCATTATGGCTCAGATGTTTATGTGGCTGGTCAGAAGATTGAGAGCAAGTCTGCTGCTGTTGACCCGACTGTAGAGAATGTCAGAGGAGTTGGAGGTTTCACCAGAAGTGGTCGGTTATGAAATTCTGTGATCAGGTACGAGATGTCGAATGAGATGTTTAAACACTTGAAGACTTAACTAAAACTTAAAGTGCAGGAAAATTAAACAACACAAGAATTTGTTAACCCAGTTCAGTGTATAACCACACTTACATCTGGAGGCTACCAAGCCAGGAGGAAATCCAATATAAGTAATATTAATTCTAGACTTAAACCACTCAGTTTAATCTTTCACTTAATATCTACCCAATGCAATTTCTGCCTAAGACACAACTTAGATATGAGTACCAACTCACTCCCCCTCAATCACACAGTGATCTGTTTACAAGTTTAATAAAATTGAAGTCATACTTCAAACAAAACAGCTTGATCTTACTTCACAGTTTCAATCAAGACACAAATACACTTTTGCTTAAAAGCTCATAAAGTGGTACAATTAAACAACCTGCTGTTAAAACACAAAACACCCTATTTGGTCTTCTTAAATTCGTACTCTATTCTGAGAGTTTCTGTTGCTTAAATAGGTGTTTGGATTTTGGGCTTTCTGTAGGTTTATCCAATCCTGATACGCATGTTGTCATCACCTTGAATTAGGGTTTGTTACTTCCTAGATTCTAGGTGATTCAGTTCTTCTGATTATGCTGAAGTCACATAACAAAACTCCCTACAGATGCGCCTTATTCTGTTTCATTCATCCATAATTAATTCCAGATAACTTCCCTTAATTTACTCAGTTCTGTTAGTCATTAATTAATTCTGGTAGCAGGTTTGAGATGTCACAACATCTGGTGTGACATCCTGAAAAACTGAACTTACTTCATTTACTGATACAATGTCACAACATCTGATGTGACATCCTGTAAACTGAACTTACTTCATTAACTGATACAATGTTCCAACATCTGGTGTCACATCCTGAATTAAGTTCATTTACTTATTCTCTGTTTGATAATGTCACAACATCTGGTGTGACATCCTGAACTAAATTCATAACTTCTTGTTGGTCAAAAATTCTGCCAATTCTAAACATATACAAACTCCCCCTTTGGCTAATTTTTGGCTAACATACTTTTCTGGTTATCAGAGTGCAGCAGTTCTTTTCTGTTGAGTCATGTGTGAGTTTACTCCCCCTCAAACGTACATGTATTCAGTCTTGTTGCAACATAAATTTTCATTAAAATCACACCTTTAGTTCAGAAGCAAACAGAAGTTTTTCATTAATCAGTAATTAGCATCATACATTGTTGTTGTGTTGTTCAGTTCTCCCCCTTGTTAGACATAAATTGAGGCCAAAGTTACTAATTCAAAATTACAATGCAGAAGCAGTCATTACATATTCCTCACATACAATTTTCACTCAGACTCCTCATATTCAGTGTCTTCCTCTTCCTCAGTCTCCTCATCAGAAGCAGCAGCTTTCTGAGCACTCTCTTCAATCTCCAGCCTTCGGATAATCTCCTCAAGCTTCTGCTTCCTTGCATCCAGTTCTTTGCATGTGTTCTTCAGCTCAACAATCAAGGCAGCTTTGGAGATTGGAGACTTTGCCTTTGAAGGACCAGCAGATGTCCCAGAGGGAGCTTCAACATCAGCTGCATGATGACTCAAGAACAGCTTGTAGTGGAAGGCCAGAGGACTTTCTCTTTTGCAAATGGAGTCCTTCTCAGTGAGGATACCTGGATATTGATTAAGCATAATTCCACACAGCAAGGAAGGGAAGGCAATTGGCAGCTTAGTTGCAGATGATCCAGCATGCTTCAATGTCTGATCAAATATATAAGCCCCATAATCCAGCTTTGTTTGGGTGCCCACAACATATATAAACCTGCCCAATCCAGTTGCTATTAAGGAGGTGTGGTTGGTAGGAACCCAGTTTGCAGGGCCAATCCTATGCAACATTGCATACTTTCTTGTTAGCAAACTCACAGACAGTTTCCCTTTAACTGACCAAGTCTTTACCTGATTTGCAGTGATGACCTTGCAAACCTGGTTATCAGTCTTCCCTAACTCATTTGGACCATCAGATTCTCTTCCTAGATAGTGGTTGATCACCCTAGAATAGAATTCCACACATCTCCCTCTTACATATACCTTTCTGAAGTCAGCAGACTAACCATCAGCACAATCTTCTTGGAGGTTTACAATGAATTCCTTGACTAGCAGCTCATAGCAAGGAGAGAAGTTGGATATAGTTTTGGATAGGCCAGCAGAAGAGATGAGATCAATTACCTCTGTGCACTCAAGTGCATTACTGCTCAGCTCTCTTTCAAGTGCTACCCTTCTTTGATAGACAAACTTCCATCTGTTCACACTTGAAACATGATGGAAAGAGATGTTGTCCAGAGGAGCTTCTGGAACAACAGTTGATGACCTTGAGGGTGCTGGTTTCTTCTTTGGTGGGGATGTTGGGACATCCTCTTCAACATCTGAATCTGGAGGGGTGACATCTTTCCTCTTCTGTGTTTGCACCTTGCTCCATTGTTTTGTAGGACCAAAAACAACTTTAGCTTTGTCCTTCTTTGGTGTAGATTGCTTCTTCTCAGGAGTTGCATGTCCTGCATTTTTCTTTTCCTTCCTAGTTCTAAGCCTTTTGTCTATGCTAGGGTTTACAGAAGTAATGATTTTGGTATCAGAATCATGCTCTATGTTTACCATAGGAGGAGGTTGAGCAGTCTCCTCTTCAGCAGGTGGATCAACAGAGGCTTGATCTTCAGTGGAGGCCTTGTGCTGGTTGTAAACACCCCAAATTTGCCCTCACCCATTCACACCATGGCTTGTGATCTTTTCATGTGCATAAATTCAACCATAGCATCTCATATTACATTTTTGATTCACTGCATTGATTCAAAGTCATCTGCATCTAGGGTTTGTGATCTGAGCAATCCAAGAGCCATTTGAGCCACTCCAAAGGTCATTAATCACTTCAAAGGGGTCCATGTATGTTCAAGCATCATATTACATCCTCACAAGGTCAAAGAAGTCAAAAAATCACAAGAACTGAAAAAAGGCATGGAAGCAGAGCCAGGTTTAACTACACAGATGACCTAAAATTAGGGTTTTGGTTTCAGAGGCCATAACTCCAAATTTTTTGGTCATTCTTGTTTCTATTGGTCTCTATATGTTATGATGATCATGCATATCAATTTTCATGAAGAAATTCCATGGGGAAGGCATCTGATCAAGAGTTGACTTCTTGGGCAAGGCAGTGCAAAATCAGGGCATCTGAGTCCCCTAATGACCCAACCTAAGGGTGTTCATCATCATTTTGATTGTGTATGATCTTTCTTTGATCATAGAAGGTGTTGGAAGTTCACAAAATTGGAGAATTTCAAACCATTTGCAAAATTGCCTTTTTGGGAAAGTGACTTGTAATGAAAACTTGCCATTTTGGGAAAGTTTTTCAACCCTTTCTTTTTGATTCAAAAATGCTTCAAATGAAGAAACTTTGGTCATGAAAGTTGTAGAATGGATCATTCCCTTTTCAAAAAGTACAAGAACTCATTCTAATTCATTTTGGATCAAAAGTTATGGCTTGTCAAAGTTGGGAAAAATCACATAATTTCATGTTTTACACCAAAGAGGCATTTTGCTAAATGGTATGATAAATCATTCTAAAGACTTCAAATGTGCACAAACTCTTCTCAACATGCTCATATGACTTCTAAAAATCAGAATTGGCCCAAGAATTATGCATTTTGATGCCTTGAACTTCATGAATTTCCAAAGGGGCCAAACTTTGGGAAAATTGCAAAACATCACATAAGCTTTGATCCACTTGCTAAATTGTCTCAAAACCAATTCCATGGACATCCTTAATCTCAGCTGAGCCAGGACAAGCCAATGAGCCAGCTACACCATTGCCCATACCTCAAGTACAATACTTTTGACTTTTTGGCAAAAACACCCATACCAATCACAACAGTCCACCACCCACTCTCTGCCCAATCCAGACCTTACAAGCATACTCCAAGGGTTCATTTTCATAAGACACACAAGCCTGAAACATCTGATAAGTCAGCATACACAAAAATCCCTCCCTTTGCCTTTTCTATCGAAACTCTCAACTCAGCAACTCAAACTTGAAACTTCTTCCACCATTCATCTTAGAATGCATCACTGATCACAAACCACCCCTCACTTTGCCTTAAAAGCCATCATACACCAAATACGATTTTTTCCCCTCTTGAACTGAACTGGATCAATCTCCCAAACCAGCCACTTTAAACTCCAACCAAGCCTCAAAGCATCTTCAGGAGGTCCATTGGAGAAGCTTTGAAGCAATGAGGCTGCATGAAAGCTCCAAACTGAAAGCTTCACTTCAGGTAGCATCAAAAATTATTTTTTCCAGAAACCTTGTTTTAAGTTACTAAAATGATCTACATGCTCCCCTGAATGTAATAAGCTTTGAATTTTTGAAAATGATGAAGAAATGAGGATGTATGGTCTGTCTGAAACTTTGCCCGTGAAATTGATTTTTGCTTGTTCTTCGTGATTCATGAAAAATAAATAGGTTTTGTTGTTGGATTCTTGTTTAGGATGTTTGGTTGAGTGAATCTGGAGATTTTGGCACGTTTTAGTGAGGTTTCGAGAGAGATAGGTTGAAGGTCTCGCCGGAGAAGACGACCAGAAGTCTTCTCCGGCCACCCGAGGGTCATTAAACCCTAATCTGAGTAATTAATCAACTTTGAATTTGGACCGTGGATTCTGTTGACCTCCATTGACTCCCGCGCGTTTGGATGACCAGGATCAGTCATTAAACCCTAACCCTTAATTAATTAACTTAATTTGAATTAATTAGTCAGAACGCATCTGGACCACTCCTTTACGCGCCAGTCAACGCCCTCCACCCAACTTTGAATCTCAGCCTTTGGATTGTCATACTTTTCATACTTTTCATTTTAATTTCATTTTCTTTTCATTTTATTTATACGAATTATTTAAAATAGCAAAAATCATTTAAAAATTATGAAATTTTTTTTCAAAGATTTCATTAATTTTTAAAACCCAAAAATATTTTTATTTTTATTTTTTGCATAAAAAATTATTTTTAAATCATTTAAATGTTTATTTTTAATTAGTTAATGAAAATTAATTAATTAAAAATGCATTTAAGTATTTAAAAATCACCAAAAAAATTCACATTGCATTTAGAAATATTTAGAAACATTATCAAACCCTCAAAAAAAATTTATTTTTTTTTCTTGATGTCTTTTGATCATTTTCATTGGAATTAATTTCATTTTAAGGCAATATTTTGGTTTAACCTTTGAAAAATCCTTTCTGCCCAACCATTGAGAGTTTGATGATGGTTCTTCTTGCATTGCATTCTTCATGGCATGTAGTTTATAGGATAAAATTGGTTTGATTTGATCTTGCATTTTCAATTTGTTTTGCATTTTTCTTGATAAGGTATCCCAAAACCCTAGCCAACTTAGGAAATTCATAACTTTCACTAGGTTAAGAGTTGGATCCCCTCCTTTGGGCAGTGAGCTTGTATAGGTTTAGGGTATCTTTGCTTGCTTTTTCAATTTTTTATCATGTCATTTGCTTATGGTTTTGGATTTTTTGCATTGAATGATTCATGTAACCCTAATTTGTGTTTTCCTTTGCATCCATCTTCCATTTGCTTGCATACCATGACTTTCCATGACATTTTGTGCATCCACATGATTCATAATACATCTTAGGACATATTAGAATCATGTTTGATCATTTCATCTTTCATTTGTCATGTAATATGTCCTTTTCATTTCATAACTTTTCATGTACATTCATGGTTCAAAGCATGCTTCATCTGCATCCATGTCCTTGTATGATCATTCTCATGTCTTGCCTTATGTTTGTATCATCTCATAGCATCATTAACATCATGTGAATGCTTCTGACTTTGGTTTGCATCATGACATTTCATCTCATTTGCATTGCATTTCATTTCTTTAGGCTAACTTTTCAGGTGGTAAGTGGTTTTGAGAAGTGAATTTGCCTTCACTTCTCACAATCTCTTCTCATCTCTCTTGCATCTTTGCTGCATTTTGTATTTGTATTAGAATGAGCTTGCTCATTCATGTTCATCTCTTACTTTCTTTCTTCAAGCAACTTGTCTTCTTAAGTGAAGCAAGTTGTTTTGCTTCTCTTTGCTTCTTGCTCCTTCCATCTGCTTCCTTCCTGGTGGTTTCTCTGAAGATCTCTTGCAAAGCCTCATAAACCCTAGGAATACCCAAGCATGATAACAATTAGGGTTTTGATTAGTCCCCCATTAGTTTTACCTTTGTGTCTTTCTTTGAGTCTTCTCTTCTCATCTCATAATCAGGGACTAAACCCTAAAGGCTTTAAGGCTTTGTGATTAAGCTTGTGCCTGCATCCTTCTATTAGGATGGAGTGTATAACTTTAATCCTAAGTGTTAAACCCTTAATGTGTTTAACTCCCTTAATTAATCCATCTAATAATCACTAAGACATCAAGCTTGTAACTTGGGCCTTGCATTAGGGTTCTAATTCTTCCTTAACTGGTTAAGAAGGACTAACCTTAGTGTTAATGGACAAGTCCCCCTCAAGTTGTCTTACAAACCATAAAACTCCCTTCTTAATCTTATCATTAACTAAAATCCACTTAATAAAGGTTTTGTTTTGTCATGAGGTTAATCCCTAATCATGGATTAAGTTGAGGAGTCTTTCTCAGCTTAAATGTTCTCATCTATTATCCTTCTATTAGGATGGTGTAATGGGTCTATTAAATCTTTGATTATGGCTTAAACTCATTACTTAACACTAAACAAAAACAACAAAAACATCTAATTAATTGCAAGTAGGTTAATGATCTTAATCCTACATCATGGTGAATAAGTGTGAGGTGCTTACTTCATGCTTAAGGCATTCTCATTACCCCTAATCAGAGGGAAGATGTGATGAGTTTACTAACCCATTGGTTTAGGCTTAAGCTCATTAACTTATGACAAATCCAAAAGCAATAAAAGATTGAAAACACAAAAACAAACAACAATCGTCTCCTCCGGGATTCTTTTCTCATCTCATTCACTCACAAACGAGAACTCGCTTCTGTAAACACCCCAAATTTGCCCTCACCCATTTCACCATGGCTTGTGATCATATCATATGCATAAACACAATCATATCATCTCACATCTCATTTTTGATTCACTGCATAGATTCTAAGTCATCTGCACCTAGGGTTTGTGATCTGAGCAATCTCAGGGCATCTTGAGCCACTCCAAAGGCAACCAATCAATTCAAAGGGGTCTACATGTGTTCAAGCATCATAGTACATCCTCTCAAAGTCAAAAATTCCAATGAATCACAAGAACTAGGGTTTGAGTGGATGCAGAGCCAAGTTTGACTGCACAGTTGACCTAAAAATTAGGGTTTTGGTTTCAGAGGCCATAACCCCAAATTTTTTGATCATTCTTGTTTCCATTGGTCTCTATATGGTATAGGGAGTATGCATATCAATTTTCATGAAGAAATTCCATGGGGAAGTCATCTGATCAAGAGTTGACTTTTCAGGCAAGTCAGTGTAAAATCAGGGCATCTGAGGCCCCCAATGACCCAACCAATGGGTGATCTTCATCATTTTGAGTGTATATGATCTTTATTTGGTCATGGAAGAAGGTTGAAGTTCATAAAAATCAAGAATTTAGGGTTTTTGCAAATGTTGACTTTTTGGGCATAGTTGACTTTTCAAGAATGCATCATTTTAGGTCATTTTTCAAGCCTTGATTTTTGATCCAAAAATGCTTCAAATGGAAAAACTTTGGTCATGAAAGTTGTAGATCTCATCTTTCCCTTTTCAAAAAGTACAAGAACATGATCAAACTCTTCTTGGATCAAAAGTTATGGTGTGACAAAGTTAGCAAAAATCATTGATTTTCAAGGCATGCCTCAAATGAGAATTTTGCAAAATCATGAACCAAAGTCAATTGTGACCTCTAATTCACTTCAAACCAGTATGCAAACATTCTATATGTCCCAAAAATCAGAATTGGACCAAGGGTTACATGTTTATGGTTTGTGTAACAAGGCATTTTTCACAAAGTTTCAAAAAGCCACAAGTTGCAAAACTCATGATCACATCTCACCAACTTGCAGCATTGGCCCTTGAACCAAGCTAGCCCTCTCACATCATCTTGCTGCACCAGAACCAGCCCATGTACTAGCTATAGATCAAGCCATACTTGCCTTACACAAAATTTGACTTTTTGCAAAAGGTGACTTACCAATCAATAAAGCACATGTCCAATCATCTGACCAATGAGAGAGGTTTATGTGGACAAAGAGCAAGCCATTCCATACATCAAGCAAGGCTGAAACATTTCATAACAAGACATTCACAAAAACACTTCATTTTGCATATTCCTTCGAACCTGCCTCCACAGCATACAAACACAAAAACCATCTTCACCAATCATCTTGCCATGCTTCATTAAGTAGAAACCACAAAAGTTCAAGCCTGAAACCAGCCTGACCCGAGCTTCACCATTCCTCCCCTTCCAAACCAGAACTCTTCGGATCCCTTCATCCAGCCATCAAACACTTCATTTTTCTTCACCAACAAGCCAAGCATACCACAAGGAGTCAAAACCACCCTTCACTTTGATCTGAAGCTGCCTGTACACAGATCCCCATTTCTGCTACACCAGAGTTGGATCTTTCAAGCCAGCCACTCTCCAAGCATTTTGAGCCTCATTTTGTCCTCAGGAGGTTCAAGGAAGCAAGCCTGTGCAAAAGAAAAGTCCAGAGAGCTCATAAACAGAGAAGCTTCATCTCAGGTGAGCTTCATGAACATTTTTCCCAGAAACTAGTTTTTTAGTTCTTTTATGATGCCCTATGTTCCCCTGATCATGAATGTATGCTTGCTCTTGAAAATAGTGTAGAAACCAGCATGTATGAAGCTTTTGAACATTTGCCCGTGTTTTACTTTTTGTTTCGATTCAGGCTCATGAGAGAAAATAAATGGAATTAGGGTGAGGGTTATGGTTTAGATGGATGAGAGAGTCATTTTGGTGGAAGAGATTTGTTGTTTGGTGACTTGTAGAGGAACCTAGGGTTTTGGCTCGCCGGAGAAGACGACCGGAAGTCTTCTCCGGCAGCCTGAATGTGATTAGGGCTAAACCTCATTAATTAACGAACTTTGAATTCTGGCCATTGATTTGCTTCTCCCGCGCGTGTTTGGACGGCCTGGATGGGTCATTAAACCCTAATCTTGCTTAATTAAATTAATCATAATTAATTAAATCAGCTTTGAACCACAGCCATTAGATCACGCGCGTTTTAAAACTTTGAATCTGGGCCTTGGATTGTGCATACCCCCAGTCTTGTTGACTTGCACGCAGGGCCTTTGGATCTTTCAACTTTCAATCACAGCCACTCACACTGCATACTTTGTATTTTTATTTTATTTTCTTTTCATTTTATTTGCATAATTTATTAAAAATAGCAAAAATGTCTTAAAAATTATGAAACTTTTTCTTAAAAGTTTTATTAATTTTTAAGACACAAAAATATTTTTATTTTATTTTTTATCATTAAAAAAGTATTTTTAAATATTTAAAAGATTATTTTTAATTGATTAATGGAAATTAATTGATTAAAAATACGTTTAGGTATTTAAAAATCACCAAAAAATTCATGAAATGTTCTAAGACATTCAGAAACATTGTCCAACCTTTAAACCAAATTTCTTTTTGGATATTGATGCATTTTGAGAATTTTCCATTGAATTAAATCATGTTTTGTGCATTATTTTGATCATAAGTTCAAAAAATCATTTCTGCCTATCTAGGAAGAGTTGGACATTGATTCTTCTTGCATTGCATTGTGTTTAGCATGTAGTTTTTGAGATTAAATGGCCATGATTTGTTCCCTCATTTTCAATTTGTTTGGTATTTCTTTTGTTTAAGAGCCCTAAAAACCCTAATAACTTAGAAAATTCATAACTTGAGATGGGTTAAGAGTTGAGACCTCCCCTTTGGACCTTGGCTTAGTATAGGGTTAGGGTTTCTTTGAGTGGCATTTTCCATTTTTTATCTTAGGGTTTGCTTCTGTTTTGGGTTTTTGTTTGTTGTTTGATTCATAAACCCTAATTTGGGCTTTCATTTGCATCCCTCTTGCATTCTCTTGCACAACATGACTTGTCTTAGCATTTCAAGCATTCTTGTGATTCATTTGACATCTTAAGACACATAGGAAGCATGTTAGATCATTGCATCACATATTTGCTATGTCATTTGCCTTGTATGCTTCATAACTTTCCATGCTTGTTCATGCTCCTTAACTTGCATCATTTGCATCCATGATCTTGTATGAACATCTCCATGCCTTGCCTTATGTTTGCAGCATCTCATAACAACATTTTCATCATCAACATGCTTCTGGTTTTGTTTAGCATCATACCATTTCATTTCATTTGGCATTGCATTGCATTTCTTTCAAACATTTCAGGTGGTAAGTAAACTTGAGAAGTGAATTTGCCTTCATTTCTCATAACTTTTCTTTTCATCTCTCTTGCATCCATTGCTGCATTTCTATATGTGTTTGAGATTGAGCTTGCTCATTCTTGTTCTTCCCACTTTCTTTCTCCAAGTGACTTGACTTCTTAAATGAAGCAAGTTACTTTGCTTCTCTTGGTCCTGTTCATCTGCTTCCTGGTGGTTCCATTGAAGATCTTCTTGGTGAAACCTCACAAACCTTAGGAACAACCAAGCATGACAATGATTAGGGTTTTGATTAGTCCCCCCTTCTTAGTTTTACCTTTGTGTCTCTTTTGAGTCTTCTCCTCTCATCTCATAATCAGGGACTAAACCCTAAAGGCTTTAAGGCTTTGTGATTAAGCTTATGCCTGCATCCTTCTCTTAGGATGGAGTGTATAACTTTAATCCTAAGTGTTAAACCCTTAATGTGTTTAAATCCTTTAATCAACTCACTTAATAATCATCAAGACATTACACTTGTAACTTGGACCTTGCATTAGGGTTCTAATTCTTCCTTAATTGGTTAAGAAGGACTAACCCTAGTGTTAATGGACAAGTCCCCCTCAAGTTGTCTTACAAACCCTAAAAATCACTTCTTCATCATATCATTAAATAAAATCCACTTAATCAAAGGCTTGTTTTGTCATGGGTTTAATCCCTAATCATGGATTAAGTTGAGGAGCTTTCCTCAGCTTAAACACCCTCATCTATTATCCTTCTATTAGGATGGTGTAATGAGTCTGTTTAATCCCTGATTATGGCTTAATCTCATTACTCAACACTAAACAAAAACACCAAAAACATCTAAATAATCACAAGTAGGTTAATGATCTTAATCCTACACCAAAGGTGATTAAGTGTGAGAATCTGACTTCACACTTAAGGTATTCTCATTACCCCTAATCAGAGGGAAGATGTGATGAGTTTGCTAACCCATTGGTTTAGGCTTAAGCTCATTAACTTATGACAAACTTTCAAAAGCAATAAAAGATTGAAAACTCAAAAACAAACAATAACCGTCTCCTCCGGGATTCTTTTCTCACCTCATTCACTCACAAACGAGAGCTCGCTTCTTCCGTCTAATGCAAGACAGTTTGCACCTGAGCCAGACAGGTCATACACTTAAGCATAGACAAGTAAGCAGTTCACAAGTAAATTCACCTTTCAGTCTCTTTGGGTCGAACTACGGTGTTCTGACTTCCTCATTGCACGAGAGGATACGTAGGCATAACTTAACGGTTATCGAACAAAAGTCTCTGTATATTCCCCCTCTTTCCAGCTTCATTCTTTAAGCCTCATGATCTTGAGCAATTCATTCTCATTCCTACACTGACACTGTATATATTACACTTCACACTTCTCTTACACTGACACCTGTACATCCTTTTCCAGCTCTTTTATACACAGATTGCACTGACACTACCCCTTTAAAACACAAATCTTTCAAGCGTGGATCCCGTCGAGTACGACGGACAATCTGGGTGCTAATACCTTCCCAGGTTGTAACCAACCCCCTTTCTCAGTCTCTCTGGTTCGCAACCGTCTTATCCATCTTTTTCTAGGTTTATGCAGCATTACCTTTCCTCCGGGATAAAAATGCCTAGCTGGCGACTCTATTCATCTCCAGTGAGTTCACGGCTGTGTGTTCTCATTGTCCCTCTCGCCGACCGTTCGCGTCTGTACCTTTATCTGGGCCCTAGTCCCACTTATCGGGAGCGACAGCTTGGCGACTCTGCTGGGGAATCTGATATTGCAACCAGGGCTTCTGGTTCTTTTTGTGGGTTCCTCCTAGAGCTTGATTGATTTGTGCTTACTGGGGTGTTATGTGCTTATTTGTGTTTGTATGTATTTTATTTTTGATTTATGTACAGTTTGCTTTACTGCTTTCTTTATTGCTTTTGCATTATACCATATTGTCATACTGTACTGCTGGCTGGATCTGGTTTTCCTTTGGTGGGTGGGGTTCTATTGAGAGTTAAGGTCCTATACCTGGGACCTGAGTGACACCTAGGCTAGAGTGAATCATATTCTTTCCCATTCCATTTCGGTCTGGTGCGGGAATATGAAACACGGTTCAGATATGGGTTTCTTCTTGAGAACTCTGTGTTGCAGATTTCCTGCAATGCTAGGGCTATCTGGGAAGCCTGCTAAGTCTGGATGACCTTTAGTATTGACCTTCAGAAACTGAGGTGAATTAGAGGAGGAATTGTTATGGTTATTGTAAACACTGTACCTCCGGGTTGGAAGTGTTTACACTTCTCATAACTGATCCAAGTCTGAGGACCCTTGTTCTAGAACATCACCTGTGAGGGGGTTGGGCTGTTTACAGGTTTGCAGGTACCTTGACCTCAGAATACCCTGTTACTTTGTTTGTTAAGAGTACTCCATGTTGGACAGTTCTTGTGATTCTAAAACCTTGGACATGTGGCTCTTTATTTGAGTCCCCCACCTTGGTTACTGGATTTATAGACCTCATCTGGAATTCTTGAGCACACTTGGACCTATATCAGAGCATTTTGATCAGATCCAGCTCAGTCACAGACCCTTGCATTTCATTTGCATACATAATCATTGCATCATATTGACATTTGCTTATTTGTTTCAGGGTATCCATCTTCATTTGGTTTTGGTTTTGACCCCATCTTCTGTATTAACCTATCTTCATCAGCACCTGCTTCAGTTATCACCTGCACCAGCCAGTCAGTGGCCCACTTCTTCAGTATTATCATCAGCACCTGTCTCTACTCAGTCTTCAACATCATGGCCCCTAAAAAGAGCAATGTCACCTATCACTTCTTCCAGCCAGAGCTATCAGACATCAGGAGGATTCAAACCCTGATCACTCCAGATCACATACCTTTGTTCAGGGAGAGTTATGGAGATATACTGGACATGGTTATGGATCTGGACCCTTCACAGAGAAGCCTCATCCACACCTGCATTCAGTTTTATGATCCTCCACTGAGATGTTTTACTTTTCAAGACTTTCAGTTGGGCCCCTTATTGGAAGAGTACTCCTCATTAGTTGGTATGCCTATCAGGAGAGAAATTCCTTTCAACCCTGAGATGGTCTTTCCTGCTAATGGAGAGGTAGCAAAGGCTTTGCATCTGGAACCTGTCCTAATTGAGCAGCATATGACCTCCAAAGCTGGAATCCCTGGCTTTCATCTGGACTTCTTAATTTCTCAAGCTACCCTGAAAGCTTCTTTAGGAGAGTGGAAGGCTGTCTGTGCCTTGTTGGCTTTGAGTGTATATGGAATTGTATTGTTTGCAGATGAGCCTCGATTCATTAGCAAGAATGCCATCCATCTGTTCATCCTGAAGAACCCAGTGCCAACTTTATTGGGGGACCTTTACTATTCAATGCATCAGAGGAATGAGAAGCAGAGGGGAAGGTTAGTAAGGTGTTGTGCTCCATTGTTTCACACTTGGCTTCTCAAGCATCTACCCAGGACAGATGCATTTTTAAACCCTCATCAGCAAAGCAACTGGGCTAAGAGACTCACTGTTCTAACTTCAGCAGATATCAGGTGGTGCACTCAGAGCACCAAGGGCAGAGATGTCATCACCAGCTGTGGGCATTTTCCTAATGTGCCCTTGATAGGAGTTAAGGGTAGTATCAATTACAACCCTCTGCTGTTTAGACGACAACTGGGCTATGCACTGGTCCACACTCCTAAGGCACAGGATTTGGTTGAGACTCTCTATTGTGAGAACAAGATTAGTTTGGCTGTTGTTAGGCAGGCTGCCTGGGCCTGGGATAATGTTCAAACCAAGGGAGTCACCATTCTGGGGAAGTGTAATAATGTGGCATCAGCACAATATTATGAGTGGTCCCGTGCCAGGGCCCGATTCTTTGGAATGCCCTTTACCATAGAAGACATGCCTGAGTCATCTTCAGCACCACCCCCTGCCACCATCAGTTTGGAGGAGTTTGAGAGCTTGAAGGAAAGAAATGAGAAGCTAACCCAGGCTTTGCAAAAGACCCTCCGGGAAAGGAGTGAGGGTATGAGGGAGATTGAGAGGTTGGAGAAGATGAGAGTGGAGCACCTGACTAAGATTGAGAAGTCTGGGGACTATATCAAAAAGTCTAAGGCTGGTGAACAAATTCTGAAGAATGCTTGCAAAGAAGCCCAGTTCCAGAGAGCAAGGACAGACTTGTATTTGAAGGAGAGTCAGGCCCGGTGGGTCAGGATCACCGAGGCTCGTACCCTGGAAGACAAGAGAGTTCAAGACAAGATGGAGCAACTTGAAGCTAATGCAAAAGAACAACAAGAAGCCCTGGCAGCAGCCCAGAGGGAGATATCAGAGCTAAAGATCAGAGCAGGGGTGAAGAGGTCCAAGGACCAAACTCAGCACAAAAAGCTAGCAGCAGCTGTTGCAACCCGGAACCTCCTTATCCGGAATCTCACGGAGCGTCCGGCTGATCCTGTGACCGAAGCACTTCTCAAGGAAGTTCGTGAGGATGAGTTTAGCCTTGGTGTTTGACCATTTGCTTGTTGTTGTTTCTATTCCATGTACTTTTACTTTTTTTTGATGTATTTTGACCCCTTAAGGGGCTTGTGTTGTAAAATGAACAAGTTGTATTATTTCACCTTATGTAATATATTCATGTTAGTTTACTTCGGAAGCAACATTCAACAGCATCTTCAAAGGGTCTGGAAGGGTCAAAACTGAAGACCAAACCGGATACCTTGAGAGCAAATAAGCATAACTGCATTGCATGCTAACCCTTTGTTTGTTTTGTAGGTTTTGTTGTTGCTAACCTCTGTTGTGATATCTCAGGAACTATTGCTAGGCGCCGAGTATTTCCCCTCAACCGTCCGCACCGTTATCCAACCCGAAGCAACCTTCCGGGAATTCAGATGGATCAGATGCAGCAGGACCTCACTGAGGTCAGAAATCAAATGGCAAATGAAAGGCTAGAAATGAGGAACCAAATGACTCAGTTTATGGAAGTTATGAACAACATGGCTCAGAGCCAGGAAAGACTGAGGGCCATAGTGGAGAGGCAAAATCAAGAGGATCCACACATAGGGACTGCCGGCACCAGTAATAATGAAAGGGTCCAACCTCATGTTAACCCTCCTGTGTTTGGTCCACATCTCCATCCTGAAATCAATATTCCTGCAAACGTTCAAGGAACCGCCACTGCAGCTAGGGTACTTCAAGAAGACCCCCAAGAGGACCAGTTTACAGTAATGGGTGCTGGGGAAGAAGCTTATGATAGGAGATTGGATGAGATAGCTGAGAAGTTGAGGTCCTTAGAATCTCAAAACTCTTTGGGCTTCGATGTCATGGACATGGGCTTGGTAGACGGGGTCAGGATCCCCCATAAGTTCAAGCCTCCTTGCTTTGAAAAATACAACGGGACTTCATGCCCCCGGACTCATTTACAATCATTTCTGGGGAGGCTGAAGGCCTATACAATGGATGAGAAGCTCTGGATGTTCTATTTCGAGGATAGCTTAACTGGAGCATCAAGAGAATGGTACTCTCACTTGACAAGGGCAACTATCAGATGCTGGAAGGACCTGGCAGAGGCCTTCATCAGACAGTATCAGTACAACTTAGATATGGCACCCAACAGGACTCTCCTAATGGGAATGTCACAGTCGTCAAGGGAAAGTTTCCGAGAATATGCCCAGAGATGGAGGCAATTGGCTGCTGCTGTTCAGCCACCTATGTCTGAACGGGAAATGGCAGATATGTTCATGAACACCCTTCAGGGAACATATATTGACAGGTTGGCTGCTTTCTCTTCCACTAGCTTTGCAGATGTTGTCATAGCCGGGGAGAGAATTGAAAGTTTGTTAAAAATGGGAAAGATCTCAGACAACGGTGCAAGCTCGTCCAGTAGTACAAGAAAGCCTTTTGCAGGCCCGAGAAGAACTGGCGAGACCAATGCCATCCATTCAAACAGGGGCAGGCCCCAGTATGTTCAGAGGTCAATAGCAGCAGTCACCATTCCTGCTCCAGCTCATCCTCAGCCAGTCTATCAACCTCCTCAGCAAAACTATCAGCCGCAACCTCAGTACCATCAGCAAAATCAGTATCCTCCAAGGAATTACAACAACAGCAACACCAACAACAACAGTCAACAGAGGCCATTTCAGCAGAGGCCTTCTCAAGCTAACAGAGTGATCGATCCGATCCCAATGCCATATGCTATATTGCTGCCACAGCTTCTGAAACTCAACCTGGTTGAGCTAAGAACGTTGGCACCTCCGGATCCCAACAGTCTACCAAGGAACTATGACTCCAACGCTAGGTGTGCCTTCCATTCAAACGCACCTGGCCACAGCACAGAAAAATGCAGGGCTCTGCATATGAAGGTACAAGACCTGGTAGACTCCAAGGCTCTGAATTTCGCACCACCACCCAATGTCAATAAGAACCCGATGCCAAACCATGGTGGTCCCCGGATTAACACTATTGAAGAAGACAAACCGTCTTATTTAATAACCAGTGTGGAACAGATCAGGACACCATTGGTAGAAATCAAGGCTCAGCTCTTGGAATGTCAGATGTTCCCAGGGTGTGAATTGGGTTGTGCTTACTGCAATATCTCGATAAATGGGTGCGATAATTTGAGGAATGGCATAGATGGCCTCATTCAGAGTGGCCAACTTCAGATCACCACATCATTTCCAACAAATCCAGCAATATCATCAGCAACGGTTTCAGAACCTCCTACAACTGCAGCAACTATTGTTCCTGACAATTCTTCGGTTTCATCAACAAGTACTTCATCCATCATCTCAACTGATCAGTTTAAAACAAATTTTCCTGCTACAACTTCAGCTTCACTCCATTTTGAATCTCCTACAACAACAACATCCGTACTTCCAACAATGTCTCCTACAACTCCAGCAATCAATCATGAAGATGTCTCTACTATCACCATATTTTATGATCCTGAGAACAACTCTGCCTACCATTCAGAAGGTGTTGCTCCCATAAGAGCACCAGTTACAATCTTTTATGATCCACAAACAATTACAGTCCCTTCAGCAGCAGCAATCAGTCCAGTCACTGTCACGGTGCCTGGACCAGTACCATATGAAAGCAATAGGGCCATCCCTTGGCACTATGGCTCTGACGTGTACTGCGAAGGAAAAAGAATCACTCTTGAAACATCAACACCTGCACCACAAGTAGATAATATGGGAGGAGGCGGAGGCTTCACTCGAAGCGGACGTCTCTTTGCTCCACCAATGCAAAGACCTACTGCCGAAGCAGAAGCTGCTGCCAAGGCAAAAGGAAAGAGCCCGGTGCAGGAAGATCAAGCTGTTAAGGAAGCCTTGAAGACGCCGTTCGATCAAGAAGTTGATGAGTTTATGAGAATCATCAAAAAGAGTGACTACAAAATTGTGGATCAACTTCACCAAACGCCATCCAAAATCTCTATTCTCTCACTGCTTATGTGCTCCGAAGCCCATCGGAATGCACTACTCAAAGTCTTGCACGCAGCTTACGTGCCTGAAGAGATTACTGTCAACCAGTTGGAGACCGTGGTTGGAAATGTTACTGCTAGCAATGGGCTAGGGTTCACCAATACTGACTTGACAGCGGACGGCCGCAACCACAACAAAGCCTTGCACATAACCATGGAATGCAAAGGAGCTGTCCTTTCTCATGTGCTGGTAGATACAGGTTCATCCCTGAATGTCTTACCAAAGAAGGCTCTGGTGAAGTTAGAATATGATGGATTGGCATTGAGACCCAGCAACCTGGTAGTAAGAGCCTTTGATGGTTCTAAGAGATCGGTTCTGGGAGAGATTGAGCTGCCTGTGACAATTGGCCCACAGACCTTTAAAACTATATTTTATGTGATGGACATTCAGCCCGCCTACAGCTGTTTGTTGGGTAGACCCTGGATTCACGCCGCCGGCGCAATAACGTCTACCCTTCACCAAAAGTTAAAATATGAGTGGGAAGGCCAAGTTGTCACAATCTGTGGAGAAGAGGACATTTTTGTCAGCCACCTGGCAACCTATAAGTACATTGAAATGGACGGGGAGATCCATGAAACAATGAGCCAGGGGTTTGAAGCCTTGAATGTGAATGAGACATCTGCTGTATCTGGTACTCCAATGTCATCTTACCAACAAGCCCGGAAGGTTGTTGAGGAAGGAACTGCCCTGGGCTGGGGCAAAGTTTTAGCTGTGGAGGAGAAGAAAGACAAATTTGGGTTGGGTTACAAACCAACTCAACATCAAGCAAAGGCTGCTGAGAAGCCCGGTTTTGTCAGTGGGGGGATGCTTACCCCCGATGCTATCAACTGTCTGGAAGACGAGCTGGAAGAGGAGCGCAACCTGGAAAGCTGGATTCGTCCAAAGATCCCGGGGAGCAGTATCTCGAACTGGTCTTCCCAGGAAATTATAAGAGTTACTCGATCAGAGTAATTATTATTTCCTGTATTTTTATAAGCATGCATCAAAGTCTTGCATCTTGCCCAAGATGACAAGACTCATTTTGTAATCGGGCCATCTGTACTTTTTGTGCAAACAAGATCAATTAATGAAATATCAGACATCTTTTTGCAAACACGTCTTTTTTCTTTTCACTCACTGTTTTTCCATTTTTTTTCTTTTTTTGTACAAAAAATAAATGGCAGTGTTTTCAAAATGACAATTTCATTTCACTTTTCTAAATAAGACTAAAATCAGATCACTAAAACGAACAACTTAACCCTTGCAGAGAGTGCCTTCCTGACAGCACCGACAACAGCACGGCTATGACGTCGTATGACTTTGACAATCCGATCAATCAAGCCGATGAAAGGGTTGAAGAAGAATATGAGCTTCCTGAAGAGCTAGCCAGGTTGTTAAGACAAGAGGAAAAGGTTATTACCCCTCACCAGGAGGAGGTTGAAGTGATTAATCTTGGTACAGAGGAAGACGTGAAAGAGGTTAAAATCGGGGCCTGCCTGCAAGACTCAGTGAAGAAGCAACTGGTTGATCTACTTCAAGAGTATGTGGATGTGTTCGCTTGGTCGTATCAAGACATGCCAGGGTTGGATACCGACATTGTTGTGCACAAGCTGCCTTTGAGAGAAGAATGCCCTCCAGTCAAACAGAAGCTACGCCGTACTCGTCCAGACATGGCTATGAAAATCAAGGAAGAGGTACAAAAGCAATGGGACGCCGGGTTCCTTGCTGTAACTAGATACCCGCCGTGGGTTGCTAATATAGTACCTGTGCCTAAGAAGGAAGGCAAAGTAAGAATGTGTGTTGATTACCGGGATCTGAACAGAGCCAGCCCGAAAGATGATTTCCCTTTACCTCACATTGATGTATTGGTAGATAATACGGCTCAGTTCTCGGTATTCTCCTTCATGGATGGATTTTCAGGATACAACCAGATCAAGATGTCACCTGAAGACATGGAGAAGACAACATTCATCACACCCTGGGGCACGTTCTGCTACAAAGTGATGCCATTTGGGCTCAAGAATGCCGGTGCAACATATCAACGGGCTATGGTGACATTATTCCACGATATGATCCATAAAGAAATAGAATGTTATGTGGATGATATGATTGCCAAGTCCCTTACTGAAGAAGATCATCTGGTGAATCTGCTCAAGTTGTTCAAGTGTCTGAGAAAGTATCAACTGAAGTTGAACCCCAACAAATGCACATTCGGGGTGCGATCCGGTAAGCTGCTGGGCTTTATTGTTAGCGAGAAAGGGATTGAAGTGGACCCTGATAAAGTCAAAGCTATTCAAGAGATGCCTGCACCGAAGACAGAGAAAGAAGTTCGAGGGTTCTTAGGTCGATTGAACTACATTTCAAGGTTCATCTCCCACCTTACAGCAACCTGTGAGCCCTTGTTTAAGCTGTTAAGAAAAGAACAGACGGTCAGGTGGAACGAAGACTGCCAGAAGGCTTTTGACAAGATCAAAGAGTACTTGCAAGAACCTCCAATCCTTATGACGCCAGTCGAAGGAAGACCTCTGATTATGTACTTAACAGTATTAGAAGAGTCAATGGGGTGTGTGTTGGGCCAGCATGACGAGTCTGGTCGAAAAGAGTATGCAATATACTACCTAAGCAAAAAGTTTACCGACTGTGAACAACGTTATTCACTGCTCGAGAAAACTTGTTGTGCTTTAGCGTGGGCTGCTCGCCGACTGAGACAGTATATGTTGACCCACACTACCTTGTTAATCTCGAAGATGGACCCAGTCAAGTACATATTTGAGAAGCCAGCGCTTACCGGACGGGTTGCAAGATGGCAAATGATCCTTACAGAGTATGACATCCAATACACATCTCAGAAAGCCATCAAAGGCAGTGTATTGTCTGAATATCTTGCTGAGCAACCCATCGATGATTACCAGCCTATGAGGTTTGACTTCCCTGATGAAGACATCATGTTCATTAAATCAAAAGATCATGAAGAGCCTATTCACACTGAAGGGCCTGACCCGGAGGAAGAATGGATTATGATGTTCGATGGGGCTGTTAACATGAATGGCCGTGGTGTTGGTGCAGTACTTATTACACCCAAAGGAGTTCACATGCCTTTCTCGGCAAAACTCACTTTCAACTGCACTAACAACGAAGCTGAATACGAAGCTTGCATTATGGGTCTTGAGGAAGCCATTGACCTCAGGATCAAGACATTGACCGTATTCGGAGATTCAGCTTTGGTAATCAATCAGACCAATGGGAAATGGTATACACACCAGGATCATCTGATACCTTACAGGGATTATACAAGAAGGTTATTGACTTTCTTCACAACAGTCAAACTTGAGTATATCCCTCGGGATGAGAATCAGTTTGCAGATGCCTTGGCTACCATTTCGTCCATGATCAAAGTTCAAGCTGCTAACTTTGTACCTCAGATTTCAGTATCGAGACTTGATAGACCAGCATATGTATTCGCAGCAGATGTTGTCAAAGATGATAAGCCTTGGTTCCATGATATTAAGTGCTTCTTGGAGGATCAAACATACCCACCTGGGGCATCTTCCAATGATAAGAAAACTTTGAGAAGGCTTGCTGGAAGTTTCTTTCTGAACACTGATGGGTCTTTATACAAAAGGAACTTTGATATGGTACTCCTCAGATGTGTTGACAAGACGGAAGCAGATTTGTTGATGCATGAAGTGCATGAAGGCTCTTTTGGTACCCATGCTGGAGGACATGCAATGGCTAAGAAGTTGTTAAGATCAGGCTATTATTGGATCACAATGGATGCAGACTGTTGTGCCTATGCCAGGAAATGCCACAAATGCCAGATCTACGTAGATAAAGTGCATGTGCCTCCCAACCCTTTGAACATTATGTCTTCACCATGGCCCTTTGCCATTTGGGGCATTGATATGATTGGCAAGATTGAGCCGACCGCTTCAAACGGCCACAGATTCATCCTGGTTGCCATTGACTATTTCACCAAGTGGGTTGAAGCAGCCTCATATGCAAACGTCACAAGACAAGTGGTAGCCAGATTTCTGAAGAGAGATATCATCTGTCGATATGGAGTTCCCGAGCGAATCATTACTGATAATGGTTCCAATCTCAACAACAAGATGATGGCTGAACTGTGCCGGGACTTCAAGATCCAACATCACAATTCTTCTCCTTACAGACCAAAGATGAATGGTGCTGTTGAGGCGGCAAATAAGAATATCAAGAAGATTGTGCAGAAGATGGTAGTCACCTACAAAGACTGGCATGAAATGCTACCATTTGCCTTGCATGGGTATCGCACATCAATCAGGACATCCACTGGGGCAACACCGTATCAGCTTGTGTATGGAATGGAAGCAGTCCTACCAGTTGAAGTTGAATTACCCTCCTTGCGAGTATTAATGGATGTTAAACTGAGTGAAGCAGAATGGGTTAGGTCCCGATACGAGCAACTGAGTCTGATTGAAGAGAAGAGATTGGATGCAATCTGTCATGGACAATTGTATCAGAAGAGAATGAAGAAAGCCTTCGATCAGAAAGTCAGGCACCGAGAGTACCAAGTGGGAGATCTTGTGCTGAAAAGAATCCTCCCTCCTCATACAGACCACAGGGGCAAGTGGACTCCGAATTATGAAGGACCATTCGTGGTAAAGAAAGTTTTCTCTGGTGGAGCACTGATGCTCAGCACCATGGATGGTGAAGACTTCCCGTCCCCTGTAAATTCAGATGCAGTTAAAAAATACTTCGCATAAAAATGACCCGCTGGACATAAAAACAGAATGTAAGTCCCGGCAAAAATAGGGCATCCCGGCGAGTCAAAAACAGAATAAAAGACTCGGGCAAAAATAAGGGAAATAAATGAAAAAATGTACACCCGCTGAGTTGAAAAGCCGCATTGGACAACTCAGGCAAAAATGGGTATCCCGATGGATTGAAAACTCGAAAGGGCGATCCATGCAAAATAAGGGAATAAGCGAACAACTGCATTTTGAATTCGTCTGTATTGTCAGCAACTTGGTTAAAACTCCAAAGGATCAAGCTTCAATCAGAATCAACTTTCTCCAGAAAGCAAGACGAGAAGAAAGTCAAAAGTCATACGAGTCATAGCGGAAGAGGAATCTCCTTTGAAAGCATCGTCAACACTGCCAGCACCTTGTTTCTCAATTTGTAACAGTCTCCTCATTTCAGGAGATATGTTTCTTTGACTGTATCTTGCCAATTCAGGGCACATGAATTAATAAAATCAGATTTTTCAGTCATGTTTCGTTTTGTATATTTTTATTTGCAAAGGATGTCTGGTGTCTCTAAAAAATCGATTGCATAAGTACAGATGCTTTTCTCCCAAAAATAATAATAATAAAACGCATGCTTACAGGGAATATGGTTACTCTCGAAAGTACTTAACTCCTATGACGGAATCCAGTAAAGGATACCTCGGGACCTTTTGTGCGTTTCCTTATCTTTGCAGGATCGCAGGTATACAAGACGCAACTTGGGGCATGTAAGCTTCATCTCAGCAAGCTGGCAAATCAACAAAAGATCTCAGCATCCGAAATGCTCTATCCCCGGCTGAGTTGCCTCTTGTTGCTCTCCCCAGCTGAGTTGCCTCTCATAATACCTCAGCCGAGTTGCCATTTCATCCTCAGCTGAGTACAGGAGTCAGGGAATCATCTCCCCACAGAATCTTCAGCCTCTATCCAGAAGAGCAGCGCATAGAAGATCACAACAGAGTGAAGAAAGCCTCTACAAACCCCAGCTGGGTCTCTCATATCAAAGGATATGTCAATCGGTGACCTATATCCCCAAGCAAATATCATCTTATTAGATCTACCAATGATCTCATCCCCAGCTGGGAGGTTCACCTCAAACAGATCAGCCAGAGATCTTCGCAGCAACGGGATCCGAATCCCGGTTTGATATCTTTGCATAATCATGGCATTTGCATCATAATATCCCCTCAGAGCGTAGCATTCCGTCTAATACGGAGCATTACGGCAAAAAAAGATCGAACGCATAGCATAATCATAAGCCATGTTCGGAGTCAACACTTGTGAATAATAACCGTTCATCATCATTGTACAGAAATCCTCACCAGAGTCCCAGCAAAAACAGTTGCCTCATATTCACAAAATACCAGCATATTTCCTTTTGATACCCGTCCGTATCATCACTCCCCAGTAAAGTCGTCTGAACACTCTTTATAACAAAATCACCCGTATTACAGATACTTCATGACACCCGTCCGTGTCATATTACCATCAGAAAGCCAAAGACATCCTCTTTGCACCCACACATACCTATATATACACTTTCCTGACACCCGTCCGTGTCATATCCCCAGCGCAGTCGCCTAGACTTTGTATAACAGATACTTGTTCATATTACACTTTTCTCTCTTGGCACCCGTCCGTGTCATTCTCCCCAGCAGTTAAAACACTCATCTATATATACTCACTACTCACGATACACTTATACAGATACTCGTCCGTATCTTGTATACACCATCACTTATCTCCCCACAGATTCGACAATAGTCCTTGTTCTTTGTTAACCAGTTGGTACTCGTTCGTATCATCATCTCAGAACATTGCGTCTAATGTTTGTTTCTACATGATACTCGTCCGTATCATAGTCTTAAGGATGCTCGTCCGCATCTTTAACCCATACACTGTGTCAAACATTTTTGTCTTCTTGAATATAGACACTCGTCCGTGTTTACTATTCCCCAGAAGAGTCCCTTCAGATTCAACACTCGTCCGTGTTCTTTGTTAACCCGTTGATACTCGTCCGTATCATCATCTCTGAACATGTGTCAGTTTGTTTCTACATGATACTCGTCCGTATCATAGTCTAAGGATGCTCGTCCGCATCTTTAATCTATACACAATACCAAACACTTATACTTTCCTTTCTTGGTTGTGAACGCTCGTCCGTGTTCACTATATCCCCAGTAGATCGCCAACAAAACAAATTTTCCTTCTTATCTAACACTCGTCCTGTGTTATGATAAACCCTGAGAGCAGCCGTCCCCTGCTGAGTGGTCGTCCTCCACTTCTTGATGGTCGTTCTCCATCATGCTCATCCGATGGTCGTCCCCATCGTTGTTTTTAGCAGCCGTCCCCTGCTAGGTGGTCGTCCTCCACCTTTTGATGATCGTCCTTCATCATTTTATCCAATGGCCGTCCCCATTGATGATTTTGGTTATCTGGCATTCGTCCTATGTCCCAATAAACCCTGAGAGCAGTCGTCCCCTGCTAGGTGGTCGTCCTCCACCTCTTGATGGTCGTCCTCCATCGTGCTCATCCGATGGCCGTCCCCATCGTTGATATTTTCGGCAGCCGTACCCTGCCAGGTGGTCGTCCTCCACCTTTGATGGCCGTCCCCATCATAATTCCTTTATTCCCCAACAGAGCAGCCGTCCCCTGCTAGGTGATCGTCCTTCACCTTTGATGGTCGTACCCCATCATCTGTTTATTTCATTTATTCTTTAGCCCGATGGCCGTCCCCATCGTTGGTTACTTTGCTTTATGAATTTGATGGCCGTCCCCGTCATGTTTCATTAATCCCCAGAGAATTTTACAACTTTACCTTGATGGCCGTCCCCATCATATAATCTTATTTTCCCAGCTAGTCGGCCGTCCCCGTCTTAGCTTTACCTTCTATCCCCAGCATGTCGGCCGTCCCCGTCATCGCTTTATTTTCGTATACTTTTCCCAGCATATCGGCCGTCCCCGTCATTGCTCTTTACCCAGCAGTCGTCCTCTGCTCGACGGTCGTCCTCCGTCGCTCACACTTTACAATATACTTTATTTTTCTTTTACAATCTATATCCCTTTTCTTCTTCATTTTGTGAGTGCAAATTTTGGACTGTCTTTGGTATTCAACCACAAGTTATCTTGTTTGCCTGATAAGCCATTGCTTACAACCTGCACAGCTAACTCATGTTTGAATAGGGGCAGCTGTAAACACCCCAAATTTGCCCTCACCCATTTCACCATGGCTTGTGATCATCTCATATGCATAAACACAATCATATCATCTCACATCTCATTTTTGATTCACTGCATAGATTCTAAGTCATCTGCACCTAGGGTTTGTGATCTGAGCAATCTCAGGGCATCTTGAGCCACTCCAAAGGCAACCAATCAATTCAAAGGGGTCTACATGTGTTCAAGCATCATAGTACATCCTCTCAAAGTCAAAAATTCCAATGAATCACAAGAACTAGGGTTTGAGTGGATGCAGAGCCAAGTTTGACTGCACAGTTGACCTAAAAATTAGGGTTTTGGTTTCAGAGGCCATAACCCCAAATTTTTTGATCATTCTTGTTTCCATTGGTCTCTATATGGTATAGGGAGTATTCATATCAATTTTCATGAAGAAATTCCATGGGGAAGTCATCTGATCAAGAGTTGACTTTTCAGGCAAGTCAGTGTAAAATCAGGGCATCTGAGGCCCCCAATGACCCAACCAATGGGTGATCTTCATCATTTTGAGTGTATATGATCTTTATTTGGTCATGGAAGAAGGTTGAAGTTCATAAAAATCAAGAATTTAGGGTTTTTGCAAATGTTGACTTTTTGGGCATAGTTGACTTTTCAAGAATGCATCATTTTAGGTCATTTTTCAAGCCTTGATTTTTGATCCAAAAATGCTTCAAATGGAAAAACTTTGGTCATGAAAGTTGTAGATCTCATCTTTCCCTTTTCAAAAAGTACAAGAAAATGATCAAACTCTTCTTGGATCAAAAGTTATGGTGTGACAAAGTTAGCAAAAATCATTGATTTTCAAGGCATGCCTCAAATGAGAATTTTGCAAAATCATGAACCAAAGTCAATTGTGACCTCTAATTCACTTCAAACCAGTATGCAAACATTCTATATGTCCCAAAAATCAGAATTGGACCAAGGGTTACATGTTTATGGTTTGTGTAACAAGGCATTTTTCACAAAGTTTCAAAAAGCCACAAGTTGCAAAACTCATGATCACATCTCACCAACTTGCAGCATTGGCCCTTGAACCAAGCTAGCCCTCTCACATCATCTTGCTGCACCAGAACCAGCCCATGTACTAGCTATAGATCAAGCCATACTTGCCTTACACAAAATTTGACTTTTTGCAAAAGGTGACTTACCAATCAATAAAGCACATGTCCAATCATCTGACCAATGAGAGAGGTTTATGTGGACAAAGAGCAAGCCATTCCATACATCAAGCAAGGCTGAAACATTTCATAACAAGACATTCACAAAAACACTTCATTTTGCATATTCCTTCGAACCTGCCTCCACAGCATACAAACACAAAAACCATCTTCACCAATCATCTTGCCATGCTTCATTAAGTAGAAACCACAAAAGTTCAAGCCTGAAACCAGCCTGACCCGAGCTTCACCATTCCTCCCCTTCCAAACCAGAACTCTTCGGATCCCTTCATCCAGCCATCAAACACTTCATTTTTCTTCACCAACAAGTCAAGCATACCACAAGGAGTCAAAACCACCCTTCACTTTGATCTGAAGCTGCCTGTACACAGATCCCCATTTCTGCTACACCAGAGTTGGATCTTTCAAGCCAGCCACTCTCCAAGCATTTTGAGCCTCATTTTGTCCTCAGGAGGTTCAAGGAAGCAAGCCTGTGCAAAAGAAAAGTCCAGAGAGCTCATAAACAGAGAAGCTTCATCTCAGGTGAGCTTCATGAACATTTTTCCCAGAAACTAGTTTTTTAGTTCTTTTATGATGCCCTATGTTCCCCTGATCATGAATGTATGCTTGCTTTTGAAAATAGTGTAGAAACCAGCATGTATGAAGCTTTTGAACATTTGCCCGTGTTTTACTTTTTGTTTCGATTCAGGCTCATGAGAGAAAATAAATGGAATTAGGGTGAGGGTTATGGTTTAGATGGATGAGAGAGTCATTTTGGTGGAAGAGATTTGTTGTTTGGTGACTTGTAGAGGAACCTAGGGTTTTGGCTCGCCGGAGAAGACGACCGGAAGTCTTCTCCGGCAGCCTGAATGTGATTAGGGCTAAACCTCATTAATTAACGAACTTTGAATTCTGGCCATTGATTTGCTTCTCCCGCGCGTGTTTGGACGGCCTGGATGGGTCATTAAACCCTAATCTTGCTTAATTAAATTAATCATAATTAATTAAATCAGCTTTGAACCACAGCCATTAGATCACGCGCGTTTTAAAACTTTGAATCTGGGCCTTGGATTGTGCATACCCCCAGTCTTGTTGACTTGCACGCAGGGCCTTTGGATCTTTCAACTTTCAATCACAGCCACTCACACTGCATACTTTGTATTTTTATTTTATTTTCTTTTCATTTTATTTGCATAATTTATTAAAAATAGCAAAAATGTCTTAAAAATTATGAAACTTTTTCTTAAAAGTTTTATTAATTTTTAAGACACAAAAATATTTTTATTTTATTTTTTATCATTAAAAAAGTATTTTTAAATATTTAAAAGATTATTTTTAATTGATTAATGGAAATTAATTGATTAAAAATACTTTTAGGTATTTAAAAATCACCAAAAAATTCATGAAATGTTCTAAGACATTTAGAAACATTGTCCAACCTTTAAACCAAATTTCTTTTTGGATCTTGATGCATTTTGAGAATTTTCCATTGAATTAAATCATGTTTTGTGCATTATTTTGATCATAAGTTCAAAAAATCATTTCTGCCTATCTAGGAAGAGTTGGACATTGATTCTTCTTGCATTGCATTGTGTTTAGCATGTAGTTTTTGAGATTAAATGGCCATGATTTGTTCCCTCATTTTCAATTTGTTTGGTATTTCTTTTGTTTAAGAGCCCTAAAAACCCTAATAACTTAGAAAATTCATAACTTGAGATGGGTTAAGAGTTGAGACCTCCCCTTTGGACCTTGGCTTAGTATAGGGTTAGGGTTTCTTTGAGTGGCATTTTCCATTTTTTATCTTAGGGTTTGCTTCTGTTTTGGGTTTTTGTTTGTTGTTTGATTCATAAACCCTAATTTGGGCTTTCATTTGCATCCCTCTTGCATTCTCTTGCACAACATGACTTGTCTTAGCATTTCAAGCATTCTTGTGATTCATTTGACATCTTAAGACACATAGGAAGCATGTTTGATCATTGCATCACATATTTTCTATGTCATTTGCCTTGTATGCTTCATAACTTTCCATGCTTGTTCATGCTCCTTAACTTGCATCATTTGCATCCATGATCTTGTATGAACATCTCCATGCCTTGCCTCATGTTTGCAGCATCTCATAACATCATTTTCATCATCAACATGCTTCTGGTTTTGTTTAGCATCATACCATTTCATTTCATTTGGCATTGCATTGCATTTCTTTCAAACATTTCAGGTGGTAAGTAAACTTGAGAAGTGAATTTGCCTTCATTTCTCATAACTTTTCTTTTCATCTCTCTTGCATCCATTGCTGCATTTCTATATGTGTTTGAGATTGAGCTTGCTCATTCTTGTTCTTCCCACTTTCTTTCTCCAAGTGACTTGACTTCTTAAATGAAGCAAGTTACTTTGCTTCTCTTGGTCCTGTTCATCTGCTTCCTGGTGGTTCCATTGAAGATCTTCTTGGTGAAACCTCACAAACCTTAGGAACAACCAAGCATGACAATGATTAGGGTTTTGATTAGTCCCCCCTTCTTAGTTTTACCTTTGTGTCTCTTTTGAGTCTTCTCCTCTCATCTCATAATCAGGGACTAAACCCTAAAGGCTTTAAGGCTTTGTGATTAAGCTTATGCCTGCATCCTTCT
The DNA here is from genome assembly GCA_963966055.1 of Lathyrus aphaca. Lineage (NCBI taxonomy): Eukaryota > Viridiplantae > Streptophyta > Magnoliopsida > Fabales > Fabaceae > Lathyrus > Lathyrus aphaca. The sequence continues at coordinate 257,863,226 of OZ014525.1, read as the reverse complement.
CTTAGGATGGAGTGTATAACTTTAATCCTAAGTGTTAAACCCTTAATGTGTTTAAATCCTTTAATCAAGTCACTTAATAATCATCAAGACATTACACTTGTAACTTGGGCCTTGCATTAGGGTTCTAATTCTTCCTTAATTGGTTAAGAAGGACTAACCCTAGTGTTAATGGACAAGTCCCCCTCAAGTTGTCTTACAAACCCTAAAAATCACTTCTTCATCATATCATTAAATAAAATCCACTTAATCAAAGGCTTGTTTTGTCATGGGTTTAATCCCTAATCATGGATTAAGTTGAGGAGCTTTCCTCAGCTTAAACACCCTCATCTATTATCCTTCTATTAGGATGGTGTAATGAGTCTGTTTAATCCCTGATTATGGCTTAATCTCATTACTCAACACTAAACAAAAACACCAAAAACATCTAAATAATCACAAGTAGGTTAATGATCTTAATCCTACACCAAAGGTGATTAAGTGTGAGAATCTGACTTCACACTTAAGGTATTCTCATTACCCCTAATCAGAGGGAAGATGTGATGAGTTTGCTAACCCATTGGTTTAGGCTTAAGCTCATTAACTTATGACAAACTTTCAAAAGCAATAAAAGATTGAAAACTCAAAAACAAACAATAACCGTCTCCTCCGGGATTCTTTTCTCACCTCATTCACTCACAAACGAGAGCTCGCTTCTTCCGTCTAATGCAAGACAGTTTGCACCTGAGCCAGACAGGTCATACACTTGAGCATAGACAAGTAAGCAGTTCACAAGTAAATTCACCTTTCAGTCTCTTTGGGTCGAACTACGGTGTTCTGACTTCCTCATTGCACGAGAGGATACGTAGGCATAACTTAACGGTTATCGAACAAAAGTCTCTGTATATTCCCCCTCTTTCCAGCTTCATTCTTTAAGCCTCATGATCTTGAGCAATTCATTCTCATTCCTACACTGACATTGTATATATTACACTTCACACTTCTCTTACACTGACACCTGTACATCCTTTTCCAGCTCTTTTATACACAGATTGCACTGACACTACCCCTTTAAAACACAAATCTTTCAAGTGTGGATCCCGTCGAGTACGACGGACAATCTGGGTGCTAATACCTTCCCAGGTTGTAACCAACCCCCTTTCTCAGTCTCTCTGGTTCGCAACCGTCTTATCCATCTTTTTCTAGGTTTATGCAGCATTACCTTTCCTCCGGGATAAAAATGCCTAGCTGGCGACTCTATTCATCTCCAGTGAGTTCACGGCTGTGTGTTCTCATTGTCCCTCTCGCCGACCGTTCGTGTCTGTACCTTTATCTGGGCCCTAGTCCCACTTATCGGGAGCGACAGCTTCTTCCGTCTAATGCAAGACAGTTTGCACCTGAGCCAGACAGGTCATACACTTGAGCATAGACAAGTAAGCAGTTCACAAGTCAATTTATCTTTCAGTCTCTTTGAGTCGAACTACGTTGTTCTGACTTCCTCATTGCACGAGAGGATACGTAGGCATAACTTAACAGTTATCGAACAACAGTCTCTGTATATTCCCCCTCCTTCCAATATCATTCTTTAAGCCTCATAGTCTTGAGCTCCTTCATTCTTGTTCTTACACTGACACTTCTCTTATACACTTCACACTTCTTTTACACTGACACTTGCATTCTTTTCCAGCTTTGATACAAAAATTGCACTGACACTACCCCTTTAAAACACAAATCTTTTAAGCGTGGATCCCGTCATGTACGACGGATAATCTGGGTGCTAATACCTTCCCAGGTTGTAACTAACCCCCTTTCTAAGTCTCTCTGGTTCGCAACCGTCTTATCCATTTTCTTTTCTTAGGTTTATGCAGCATTACCTTTCCTTCGGGATAAAAATGCCTAGCTGGCGACTCTTGTCTTTCTGAGTTCACCCCTATGTGTTCTCTCCTCTTTCGCCGACCGTTCGCGTCTGTACCCTTTCTGACCTGGGTGTCTTTTGGTGGGAGCGACAACTTGGCGACTCTGCTGGGGAGCCTTACACTGTAACCAGGGCTTCTGGTTCTTTTTGTGGGTTCCTCCTAGCACTTGTTTGATTTGTGTTTACTGGGGTGTTATGTGCTAATTGTGTTTATATAGTTGCTTTATTGCTTTCTGTACAGTTATTTATTGCTTTCTTTACAGCTTTTCATATTTCATACTGTCATTATCATTGCTGGATCTGTTCTTCTGTCTTGGTGGGTGGGGTTTCATTGAGAGTATAAGGTCCTATACCTGGGACCTGAGTGACACCTAGGCTAGAGTGGTTCATGTTCTTTCCCATTCCATTTCGGTCTGGTGCGGGAATATGAAACACGGTTCAGATGTGGGTTTCTTCTTGAGAACTCTGTGCTACAGATTTCCTGTAGTGCTAGGGCTATCTGGGAAGCCTGCTAAGTCTGGATGACCTTTATTATGACCTTCAGAAGCTGAGGTGAATTAGAGGAGGATCTTTTATGGTTATTGTAAACACTGTACCTCCGGGTTAGAAGTGTTTACACTTCTCATAACTGATCCAAGTCTGAGGATCTTTGTTTTAGAACACTACATGTGAGGGGGTTGGGCTATTTACAGGTTCGCAGGTACCATTAGCCACATCATACCCTGTTACTATTGTGTTTAAGAATGCTTCACTTTGGACAGTTCTTGTGATTTAACCCTGGACATGTGACTCTTTATTTGAGTCCCCCACCTTGGTTACTGGATTTCTGAACCTCCATCTGGACCTCTTGAACATACATGGACTTTATATCAAGACAGTAATCAGATCCAGCTTGATCACAAACCCTTGCATATCATTTGCATACATCTTCATTGCATCATTTAACATTTGTTTATTTGTTTTTCAGGGTATCCACATTATATTTTGGCTTGGTTTTGACCCCTTCATCTGCATAGACCTCTGTTTCATCAGCTATCTGCTTCAGCTATCTTCCTCAGTTGTCTGCTTCAGTCATCTTCATCATCACCAGCATCAGCCCATCAGTGGCTCATCTCCAGTACCAGTCTTGATCCTCATCAGCACTTGTCTTCAGTTCTTCATCAGCAGTCATGGCACCCAGGAAGAGCAACATATCATACCATTTCTTTGAGCCTGTGCTGACTGGCATCAGACAGGTCCAGTCACTTATTACTCCAGACCACATCCCATTATTCAGAGAGCATTATGGAGGTATCCTGGATATGGTTATGGACTTGGACCCTTCTTAGAGGAGTATGATTCACACTTGCCTACAGTTTTATGACCCTCCTTTGAGATGCTTCACTTTCCCAGACTTTCAGCTAGGACCTCTTTTGGAGGATTTTTCATCATTGATTGGGGTACCTGTCAGAGGTGGAGTCCCCTTCAACCCAGAGATGACTTTTTCCAGCAATGGAGAAGTGGCAAAAGCACTGTACCTGGAGCCTACTTTGATTGAGCAGAATATGACAACAAAGGCTGGGATCCCTGGTTTACACTTAGATTTCTTGGTTTCTCAGGCCATCCTGAAGGCCTCTTTGGGAGAGTGGAGGGAAGTTTGTGCATTGCTAGCTCTCAGCATATATGGGATTGTACTATTTGCAGATGAGCCCAAATTTATCAGCAAGAATGCCATTCATCTTTTCCTTCTGAGGAACCCAGTACCCACATTGCTGGGAGATTTCTATTATTCCATTCATCAGAGGAATGAGAAGCAAAAGGGGAAGTTAGTGAGATGTTGTGCTCCTTTGTTTCATACCTGGCTGCTCAGACACCTACCTAAGACAGATGCCTTCCTGAATCCCCACCAACAGAAGAATTGGGCTAAGAGACTTATTGCTTTGTCTTCAAGTGACATCAGATGGTGCACCCAGAGCACCAAAGGCAAAGACATAATTACCAGCTGTGGGTAATATCCAAATGTACCTTTGATAGGAGTAAAGGGTTGCATCAACTACAATCCTTTGCTTTTTAAAAGGCAACTGGGCTATGCTTTGGTTCACCCTCCTAGAGTGCAAGATTTGGCAGAGACCCTGTATTGTGAGATAAAGCCTAATCTGGCTGCTGTCAGACAAGCATCGTGGGCTTGGGACAACATCCAGACCAAAGGGATGGCTATTCTTGGAAGGCGCAATAATGTTGCCTCAGCTCAGTACTATGACTGGTCTCATGCTAGGGCTCAGATTACTGGGATGCCCTTTACCATTAAAGATATACCTGGACCATCCACAGCTCAGCCAGCAGCCACTGTCAGCCTGGAAGAGTTTGAGAAGTTGAAGGAAAGGAATGAGAATCTATCTCAAGCTCTGAAGAAGACCCTTTGGGAAAGGAGTGATGGTCGTCTGGACATTGAGAGGTTGGAGAAGCTTAAGGTGGAGCATCTGACCAAGATTGAGAAAGCAGAGGACTACATCAAGAAAGCAAGAGCTGGGGAGCAAATATTGAAGAATGCCTACAAAAAGGCCCAGTTTCAGAAAGCTAGGACTGATCTCTATTTACAAGAAAGTCAGGCTAGGTGGGTCAGGATCACTGAAGCCCGGACACAAGAAGATCAGAAAACTCAGGCCAGGATTGAACAGTTAGAGGCCAATGAAAAGAAGCAACATGAAGCTTTGCTGGCAGCCCAGAAAGAGATTTCAGAGTTAAAGCTCAGGGCTGGTTTGAAGAAGTCAAAGGACCAGGGCAGACACAAGAAGCTGACCACTGCCATTGCCACCAGAAACCTCCTCATCAGAAACATCACAGAGCATCCAGCTAGTCCAGTGACTGAGGCACTTTTGAAGGAGGTTAAGGAGGATGAGTTTGGACTTGATGTCTGACTTTTTGATTGTTGTTGTTTTCATTTGATGTACTTTTCTTTTGTTGTATTTTGACCCCTCAGGGGCACATGTTGTAAAAGCAAACTATGTATTGTTCAGTATGTGTAATATATTTTTAGTTTGTTTCAATTGAGGGGTTTTCTTTTTCCCAAAACAACATCAAAGCATCTTCCTCAGGGTCTGGAAAGGTCAAAACCAAGAACCAAGCCGGATACCTTGGAAAACAAATAAGCATACTGCATTGCATACTAACCCTTGTTTTGTTTTGTAGGTCTTTGTTTTTATTTGTTACTAACTCTGTTGTGGTTCAGGAATTATTGCTCGCCGCCGGGTGTTCCCTCTCAACTGTCCGCACCGGTATCCTACTCGCAACAACCTTCCTGGTATCCAAATGGATCAAGTACAGCAGGACCTGACAGAGGTCAAAACTCAGATGGCTAACGAAAGAGTGGAGATGAGGAACCAAATGGCCCAATTCATGACTGTAATGACTAACTTGGCCCAAAGTCAAGAGAGGTTAAGGGCATTGGTAGAAAGACAAAACCCCGAGGAACCTCATCCTGGGACTGGAGGAACTAGTAATAATGAGGGTGGTCAGCCTCATGTTAACCCACCAGTATTTGGACCTCATCTGGATCCGGAAGTCAACATCCCAAGGAATGTACCGGGCAACACTGCTGCAGGCAGGATCTTGCAAGAAGATCCTCAAGAGGAGCAGTTTACTGTAATGGGAGCTGGGGATGAAGTTTATGATAGAAGGTTTGATGAAATTGCTGAGAAGTTGAGGTCTCTGGAGTCTCAAAATTCCTTAGGCTTCGATGTTATGGATATGGGGTTAGTGGATGGGGTAAGGATTCCCCACAAGTTTAAACCCCCATGCTTCGAGAAGTACAATGGAACTTCCTGTCCACGAACTCACTTACAGTCCTTCCTGCGGAGACTTAAAGCATATACCATGGATGAAGAGCTGTGGATGTTCTATTTTGAAGACAGTTTGACTGGAGCTTCAAGAGAGTGGTATTCACACTTGACCAGAGCCACTATCAGATGCTGGAAGGACTTAGCTGAAGCTTTCATCAGGCAGTACCAATACAACCTGGACATGGCCCCTAACAGGACCCTTCTGATGGGAATGTCTCAATCCTCCAGGGAAAGCTTCAGGGAATATGCCCAAAGGTGGAGACAGCTTGCTGCTGCTGTCCAACCACCCATGTCGGAAAGAGAAATGGCCGACATGTTCATGAATACTCTGCAAGGAACATATATTGATAGGCTAGCTGCCTTTTCTTCCACCAGTTTCGCTGACGTAGTTATAGCTGGGGAAAGGATTGAAAGCCTTTTGAAGATGGGTAAGATTTCTGATAACGGTGCAAGTTCGTCCAGTAATCCCAGGAAGCCTTTTGTGGGACCTAGAAGAACCGGAGAGACAAATGCCATTCATACCAACAGGGGCAAATTTCAGTATGTTCATAGATCAGTGGCAGCTGTCACTATTCCAGCTCTGATCCCTCCGCAACCAGCATATCAACCACAGCAACAACCGCATTATCAACAACAAGTTCAGTATCCGCCACAAAGAGCCTACAACAACAACAACAACAATCAACAACAAAGACCTTTTCAGCAAAGACCGTCACAGGCAAATAGGGTGATTGACCCTATCCCTATGCCCTATGCTTCCTTATTGCCACAACTCCAGAAACTCAACTTGGTTGAGTTAAGGACGTTGGCACCACCAGATCCCTCCAATCTCCCAAGGAATTATGATGTCAACGCCAGATGTGCTTTCCACTCCAATGCACCTGGCCACAACACTGAGAAATGCAGGGATTTACAAATGAAAGTCCAAGATCTGGTGGATTCTAAAGCCCTCAACTTCGCACCCCCTCCAAATGTCAACAAGAATCCTATGCCCAATCATGGAGGGCCAAGAATTAATGCCATTGAGGAAGACAAGCCATCTTTCTTGATAACCAGTGTGGGACAGATTCGAACACCTCTGGTTGAAATTAAAGCTCAGCTTCTAGAGTGCCAGATGTTCCCCGGGTGTGAGCTCGGTTGTGGGTATTGCAACATTGCAGTCAATGGGTGTGGGCTCGGTTGTGGGTATTGCAACATTACAGCAACAATCATTCCGACCGATTTCTCAATATCATCAATAATGGCTCCCCCCATCACTTCAACAAATCAAATGTCATCAACCATTCCTTCTACAACATCAACATCCATTATGTCAGCAGAATATTCTACAACACCAGCAGAAATTAACGAAGGTATCTCAGCAGTCACCATCTACTATGACCCATCAAATGTTCCTCCAAACAACAACTTTCAACAACAAACAGTGGCACCTCCTACCAGGTCACCAGTCACCATTTACTACGATCCGCACACCATTTCAGTACCCTCCTCTGCTGCAGTCAGTCCGGTTACTATCACGGTGCCTAGACCAGTTCCATATGAAAGCAGTAATGCCATACCTTGGCATTATGGCTCTGACCTCTACTGCAACGGGGAGAAAATCACTTTGGATTCTTCAACCTCTTCTCCACAAATTGATAATGTTGGGGGAGGCGGAGGCTTCACCAGAAGCGGACGCCTTTTTGCCTCACAAACTCAAAGACCTAATGTCAAAGCAGAAGCTACTGCCAAAGCAAAGGGAAATAGTGTGGTATTTGAAGAGTCGGCTGCCAAAGAAACTCATAAGACATCTTTTGAACAAGATGTAGACGAGTTTATGAGAATCATAAAAAGAAGTGGTTACAAGGTGGTGGATCAGCTTCACCAAACTCCCTCAAAGATATCCATATTATCCCTGTTGATGTGTTCTGAAGCTCACAGGAATGTATTACTGAAAGTCCTGCACGCAGCATACGTGCCAGAGGAGATCACTGTTAATCAGTTAGAAACCGTGGTAGCAAATGTCAATACTAGTCATGGACTGGGCTTTACCAATGCTGACTTAACAACTGAGGGACGTAACCACAACAAGGCTTTACATATTACCCTGGAATGCAAGGGTGCTGTTTTATCTCATGTACTGGTGGACACTGGGTCGTCACTCAATGTTCTACCAAAGAAAGCCTTGGTGAAGCTGGAGTATGATGGCTTAGCATTGCGTCCGAGTAATTTGGTGGTGAGAGCATTTGATGGCTCTAAAAGATCAGTGCTTGGGGAGATTAATCTGCCTGTGATGATTGGCCCGCAGACCTTCAAAATTACCTTCTATGTGATAGACATTTAGCCGGCCTACAGCTGTTTGTTGGGTAGACCTTGGATCCATGCTGCTGGCGCTGTTACATCTACCCTTCACCAGAAGCTGAAATTCGAGTGGGAAGGCCAAATCATCACCATCTGTGGGGAAGAAGACATCTTTGTTAGCCATCTGGCTACGTACAAGTACATAGAAATGGATGGAGAAATCCATGAAACTATGAGCCATGGGTTTGAGGCCCTGAACATAAATGAAGCATCTGCTGTATTGGGAACTTCCATGACGTCTTATCAGCAAGCCAGGAAGGTTGTTGAAGAGGGTACTGCCCAAGGCTGGGGCAAGTTGCTACCCATGGAAAAGAAAGAAGACAGATTTGGGTTGGGTTACAAACCAACTCAACAAGATCAATCAGAGGCTGCCAAGGAGCCCAACTTTGTCAGCGGGGGAATGCTCACCCCGGATGCAGTAAACAACTTGGAAGACGAGGAAGAAAGCGACCGCAACCTGGAGAGCTGGATACGTCCAAGGATTCCGGGGAGCCAAGTCCTTAACTGGTCTTCCCAGGAAATTATAAGGGTTACTCCTGCAGAGTAATTATTATTTCCTGTATATTTTTAAGAATGCATCAAAGTCTTACATCTTGCCCAAGATGTCAAGACTCATTTTGTAATCGGGCCATCTTGTAATTTTGTGCAAACAGATCAATCAATGAATATCGGACATCTTTTGCAAATGAGTCTTTTCCTTTTCCGCTCACTGTTTTTCATTTTTCTTTTTGTACAAAAATAAAATGGAAATGTTTTCCAAAATGATAACTTCATTTCACTTTTTCTAAACAAGATTAAAATCGATCACTAAAATAAATAATCTAAACCCTTGCAGAGAGTGCCTTTCAGACTGCACCGACAACAACACGGCTATGACTTCGTATGACTTTGACAATCCAATCAATCAAGCCGATGAAGGGGTTGAAGAAGATTATGAGCTACCTGAAGAACTAGCCAGGTTGTTAAGGCAAGAGGAGAAGGTTATCACTCCTCATCAGGAGGAGGTCGAAACAGTTAATCTTGGTACGGAAGAAGATGTGAAAGAGGTTAAGATCGGGGCCTGCTTACAAGATTCAGTAAAAGAACAGCTAATTGATATGCTTCGAGAGTATGTGGATTTCTTTGCTTGGTCCTATCAGGATATGCCAGGGTTGGATACCGATATTGTCATGCACAAGCTGCCTTTGAAAGAAGACTGCCTGCCGGTAAAACAGAAGCTGCGTCGTACTCGCCCAGATATGGCAATGAAGATCAAAGAAGAGGTACAAAAGCAGTGGGACGCCGGGTTCCTTGCTGTAACTAGCTATCCACCGTGGGTTTCTAACATTGTACCGGTACCTAAGAAAGACGGAAAGGTGAGGATGTGTGTGGACTACCGGGATCTGAACAGATCCAGCCCGAAAGATGACTTCCCTTTACCTCACATTGATGTATTGGTTGATAATACGGCTCAGTTCTCGGTATTCTCCTTCATGGATGGATTCTCAGGATACAATCAGATCAAGATGTCACCTAAAGACATGGAGAAGACCACTTTCATCACACCCTGGGGCACGTTCTGTTACAAGGTGATGCCATTCGGACTGAAGAATGCTGGTGCTACTTATCAACGGGCTATGGTAACATTATTCCATGACATGATCCACAAAGAAATTGAATGTTATGTGGATGACATGATTGCCAAGTCCCTTACGGAAGAAGACCACCTGGTAAATCTGCTGAAGTTATTCAAGCGTCTGTGGAAATACCAACTGAAATTAAACCCCAACAAATGCACATTCGGGGTGCAATCCGGTAAGCTGCTGGGATTTATTGTAAGTGAGAAAGGGATTGAAGTTGACCCTGACAAAGTCAAAGCCATTCAAGAAATGCCTGCACCAAAAACTGAAAAGGAAGTTCGGAGGTTTTTAGGTAGATTGAACTACATTTCACGGTTCATATCTCACCTTACAGCAACCTGTGAGCCTTTGTTCAAGCTGTTAAGAAAAGAACAAACGGTCAGGTGGAACGAAGACTACCAGAGGGCTTTTGGCAAAATCAAGGAATACTTACCAGAGCCTCCGATCCTTATGCCTCCAGTTGAAGGAAGACCTCTAATCATGTACTTGACAGTATTAGAAGAGTCAATGGGGTGTGTGTTGGGCCAGCATGACGAGTCTGGTCGAAAAGAGTATGCAATATACTACCTAAGCAAAAAGTTTACCAACTGTGAACAACGTTATTCACTGCTCGAGAAAACTTGCTGTGCTTTATGTAAACACTCCAAATTTTCCCTCACCCATTCACACCATGGCTTGTGATCTTCTCATATGCATAATTTCAATCATAGCATCCCATATTGCATATTTGCTTCACTGCATTGTTTCAAAGTCATCTGCATCTAGGGTTTGTGATCTGAGCTATCCAAGAGCCATTTGAGCCACTCCAAAGGTCATCAATCACTTCAAAGGGGTCCATGTATGTTCAAGCATCATATTATATCCTCTCAAAGTCAAGGATGTCAAAAATCACAAGAACTGAGATTGGCATGGAAGCAGAGCCTGGTTTGACTGCACAGATGACCTAGAATTAGGGTTTTGGTTTCAAAGGCCATAACTCCAAATTTTTTGGTCATTCTTGTTTCTATTGGTCTCTATATGGTATAGGGATCATGCATATCAATTTTCATAAAGAAATTCCATGGGTAAGGCATCTAATCAAGAGTTGACTTCTTGAGCAAGTCAGTTCAAAATCAGGGCATCTGAGGCCCCCAATGACCCAACCAAAGGGTGTTCTTCATCATTTTGATTATGTATGATCTTTATTTGATCATAGAAGATGTTGGAAGTTCACAAAGTTAAAGAATTTCAAGCCATTTGCAAAGTTGACTTTTTGGGAAAATGACTTGTAATGGAAACTTGCCATTTTGGGAAACTTTTTCAACCCTTGCTTTTTGATTCAAAAATGCTTCAAATGGGAAAACTTTGGTCATGAAAGTTGTAGAATGGATCATTCCCTTTTCAAAAAGTACAAGAACTTGTCCTAATTCATTTTGGATCAAAAGTTATGGCTTGTCAAAGTTGGGAAAAATCACATAATTTCAAGTTTTCTACCAAAGAGGCAAAGTTGCAAAACCACTTGCCCAAGAAAATTGTGCTATCAAATGGACTTATAATCTTCATACAAACATAAACCAATGTCTAAAAATCAGTTTGGCCCAAAGAATTTTCCATTTCTATACCTTGATTGTCACATAACCATAAGTCATTTTTCATGAAAGTGCAAAGAGGGATTTCTTGCAAATTGATTCTCAAAGGTTTTGTTTGACCCCTAGCTGGTTTTAATACATTGTCATGACCTAATGAGGTATCCCACATCAGAAATTCAGCAAGACTTATCACACATACATAGCCAAAAACCATGAGATTTAACAAGTTGTCAAGTTGCAAATACCCTTCTAGCTCATGATCCAAATGCAGCAGCCTCTCATGAACCATCCAAGGGCCATCCTTGACTCAAGCTGAGGCAGGACAAGCCTCTAGACTGCCTCTGCCACAACCCATGTTGCAAGTACACAAAACTTGACTTTTTGGCCAATCATCCCATACCAATCCCACAGTGACACAACAACTCTCTGCCCAATCCAGACTTTACAAACACACTCCAAGGATTCATTTGCATCACACACACAAGCCTGAAACTCTCTCCAAGCCAGCATTCTCATTTTTCACCTCTTATGCAACTTCCTTCGAAACTCATCATACAAACATCAAACACAAAAACAAACTTCATAGAACATCTCAGCATGTTCCACTGATCACAAACCAACCATTGTTTTGGCCTGAAACCTCCCACATCACAAATACGATTTTCACACTCCCTTGGCCTGAGCTTCTGCCAACTCCCTCTAGAGGCCATATAAACTCCAGCTAAGTGTCAAAAGCTTCAAAGGAGGATCATTGGAGCTTGTTTGAACCAAAGAAGCAGCCAGAAAGTCCCTGTTTCGAAAGCTCAATCTCAGGTAGCATGATGAACAAATTTTCCAGAACTTTAATTTCTTGTTAGAATATTGTTCTATATGTTGCCCTGATCATGGGGATCTATTTATTTTTGAAAATGAGCCAGAAACAAGCATGTTATGATGATCTGAAAGTTTGCCCGTAAAAATGTTTTTGCTTGTTTCCTTTGATTCAGTGAAAATAAATGTTGTTTGATTTAGGGTTTATGCTTAGTGGTGTTCATAGATTGATTCTGGAGAGTTTTGTGAGGATTTGATGCGTATTGAGAGAGATTGAGGTTTTGGCTTGCCGGAGAAGATGACCGGAACACTGTTCCGGTCATCTGAAAGTAATTAGGGTTTTGGATTAGGGCTTAATCATAATTAGGCCAGTTTGAATTCTGGTCGTCCGATCGCGCGCCAAGTCAATTCCCGCCCCCCTGACTTTGAATCTGGACCTTTGGATGATTTGACTTTCCCTTTTTTTCATTTAAAATTCATTTTATTTTCATTTGTTTTGCACATTTATTTTAAAATAGCAAAAAATGTTTAAAAATTATGAAAATTTTTGTCAAGGTTTTCATTATTTTTCAGAACACAAAAATATTTTAATTTTTATTTTTTGCATTAAAAATTATTTTTAAATCATTTAAAAGATTATTTTTAATTAGTTAATGAAAATTAATTAATTAAAAATACTTTTAGGTATTTAAAAATCACAAAAAAATTCATGTTGCATTTAGGAACATTTAGAAACATTGTCCAACCCTCAAACCAAATTTATTTTTTGTTCTTGATGCCTTTTGATCATTTTCAATGGAATTAAATTCATTTTGAGGCAATATTTTTTGTCAAACTTCAAAAATTCATTTCTGGCTAACCTTTGAGAGTTGGATCATGATTCTTCTTGCATTGCATCTTGCATAACATGTAGTTTATAGGATAAAATTGGTATGAATTGATCTTGCATTTTCATTTTGTTTTGCATTTTTCTTGACAAGGTACCCTAAAACCCTAGGAACCTTAGAAAATTCATAACTTTCAATAGGTTAAGAGTTAGATCCCCTCCTTTGGGCAGTCAGTTTGTATAGGTTTAGGGTTCCTTTGATTGCATTTTCAAATTTTTATCATGTCATCTGCTTCTGGTTTTGGATTTTTCTTTGTGTGTTGATCATAAACCCTAATTTATGCCTTCCTTTGCATTCATCTTTCATTTGCTTGCATCCAATGACTTGCCATGCCATTTTGTGCATCCATTTGATTCATAACACATCTTAGGACATATTAGAATCATGTTTGATCATTGCATCTTTCATTTGCCATGTTATATGTCTTTTGCATTCCATAACTTTTCATGTATGTTCATGGTTCTAAGCATGTCTCTTTTGCATCTTTATGCTTGTTTGATCATTCTCTTGCCTTGCCTCATGTTTGCATCATCTCTTAGCATCATTAACATCATGTATTTGCTTCTGACTTTGTCTTGCATCATGCCATTTCATCTCATTTGCATTGCATTTCATTTCTTACTAACTTTTCAGGTGGTAAGATACTTTGAGAAGTGAATTTGCCTTCACTTCTCACATTCTCTTTTCATCTCTTTCATACTTCCCTTGCTGCATTTTGTATGTGTATTGGATTGAGCTTGCTCACTCTTGTTCATCTCACCTTCTTTCTTCAAGCAACTTGTCTTCTTAAGTGAAGCAAGTTGATTTGCTTCTCTTTGCTCCTCTCATCTGCTTCTCTCCTTGGTGGATCCTTGAAGATTTCCTTCTTAAACCCCAAAAACCCTAGGAATGACCAAGCATGATAACAATTAGGGTTTGATTAGTCCCCCCACTTAGCTTTTACCTTTGTGTCTCTTTGAGTCTTTTCTTCTCATCTCACAATCAGGGACTAAACCCTAAAGGCTTTAAGGCTTTGTGATTAAGCTTATGCCTGCATCCTTCTATTAGGATGGAGTGTATAACTTTAATCCTAAGTGTTAAACCCTTAATGTGTTTAAATCCTTTAAGAAAATCACTTAATAATCATCAAGACATCAAGCTTGTAACTTGGGCCTTGCATTAGGGTTCTAATTCTTCCTTAATTGGTTAAGAAGGACTAACCCTAGTGTTAATGGACAAGTCCCCCTCAAGTTGTCTTACAAACCACAAAATTCACTTCTTCATTTTATCATTAACTAAAATCCATCTAACAAAGGCTTTGTTTTGTCATGAGGTTAATCCCTAATCATGGATTAAGTTGAGGAGCTTTCCTCAGCTTAAACATTCTCATCTATTATCCTTCTATTAGGATGGTGTAATGAGTCTGTTTAATCCCTGATTATGGCTTAAGCTCATTACTTAACACTAAACAAGAACAACAAAAACATCTAAATAATCACAAGTAGGTTAATGATCTTAATCCTACATCATGGTGATTAAGTGTGAGATACTGACTTCACACTTAAGGTATTCTCATTACCCCTAATCAGAGGGAGGATGTGATGAGTTTACTAACACATTGGTTTAGGCTTAAGCTCATTAACTTATGACAAACTTCAAAAAAGCAATAAAAGACTGAAAACTCAAAAACAAACAATAATCGTCTCCTCCGGGATTCTTTTCTCATCATCTTCACTCACAAACGAGAACTTGCTTCTTCCGTCTAAAGCAAGACAGTTTGCACCTGAGCCAGACAGGTCATACACTTGAGCATAGACAAGTAAGCAGTTCACAAGTCAATTCATCTTTCAGTCTCTTTGGGTCGAACTACGGTGTTCTGACTTCCTCATTGCACGAGAGGATACGTAGGCATAACATAACAGTTATTGAACAAAAGTCTCTGTATATTCCCCCTCCTTCCAGCTTCATTCTTTAAGCCTCATAGTCTTGAGCATTTCATTCTTGTTCTCACACTGACACTTCATTTATACACTTCACACCTCTTTTACACTGACACTTGCATTCTTTCCAGCTTTGATACACAGATAGCACTGACACTACCCCTTTAAAACACAAATCTTTTAAGCGTGGATCCCGTCGAGTACGACGGACAATCTGGGTGCTAATACATTCCCAGGTTGTAACCAACCCCCTTTCTCAGTCTCTCTGGTTCGTAACCGTCTTATCCATATCTTCCTAGGTCTATGTAGCATTACCTTTCCTCCAGGATAAAAATGCCTAGATGGAGACTCTTGTCTTTTTGAGTTCACCCTTGTGTGCTCTCATCCGTTTTCGCCGACCGTTCGCGTCTGTACCCCTTCTGACCTAAGGTGTCATTTTGGTGGGAGCGACACTTTAGCGTGGGCTGCTCGCTGACTGAGACAGTATATGTTGACCCACACTACTTTATTGATCTCAAAGATGGATCCAGTTAAGTACATTTTTGAAAAGCCAGCACTTATCGGACGGGTTGCAAGATGGCAAATGATCCTCAAAGAATACGACATTCAGTACACATCTCAAAAAGCCATCAAAGGCAGTGTATTGTCTGATTATCTTGCTGAGCAACCTATTGATGATTACCAGCCTATGAGATTTGACTTCCCCGATGAAGACATCATGTTCATCAAAGCAAAAGATAATGAAGAGCTTGTTCACACTGAAGGGCCTGACCCAGAAGAAGAATGGACTATGATGTTTGACGGGGCTGTTAATATGAATGGTCGTGGTGTTGGTGCAGTACTCATTACGCCTAAAGGAGTTCACATGCCTTTCTCGGCAAAGCTCACCTTTAACTACACTAACAACGAAGCTGAATACGAAGCTTGCATTATGGGTCTTGAGGAAGCCATTGACCTCAGGATCAAGACTTTGACTGTATTCAGAGATTCAGCTCTGGTAATCAATCAGACTAACGACAAATGGTACACCCACCAAGATCATCTGATACCTTACAGGGATTATACAATAAGGTTATTGACTTTCTTCACAACGGTCAAGCTTGAGTATATCCCTCGGGATGAAAATCAGTTTGCAGACGCTCTGGCTACCATTTCATCCATGATCAAAGTTCAAGCTGCCAATTTTGTGCCTCGGATTTCAGTGTCCAGACTTGACAGACCAGCATATGTATTTGCAGCAGAAGTTGTTAAAGATGATAAGCCTTGGTTCCATGATATCAAGTGCTTCTTGGAGGATCAAACATACCCACCTGGGGCATCTTCCAATGATAAGAAGACTTTAAGAAGGCTAGCTGGTAGTTTCTTCTTGAATACTGATGGTTCCTTGTACAAGAGAAACTTCGATATGGTACTCCTCAGATGCGTTGATAGGACAGAAGCAGACTTGTTGATGCACGAGGTGCATGAGGGATCCTTTGGTACCCATGCAGGAGGGCATGCAATGGCTAAAACGTTGCTAAGATCAGGCTATTACTGGATCACAATGGATGCAGATTGATGTGCTTATGCCAGAAAATGCCATAAATGCCAGATTTATGCGGATAAAGTGCATGTGCCTCCAAATCCTCTGAATGTGATGTCTTCACCCTGGCCCTTTGCCATGTGGGGCATTGATATGATTGGCAAGATTGAACCGACTGCTTCAAACGGCCACAGATTCATCCTAGTTGCTATTGACTATTTTACCAAGTGGGTTGAAGCGGCTTCTTATGCAAATGTTACAAGGCAAGTGGTAGCCCGATTTCTGAAGAGAGACATCATCTGTTGGTATGGAGTACCCGAGCGAATCATTACTGATAATGGTTCCAACTTGAACAACAAAATGATGGCAGAACTATGCCGGGACTTCAAGATCCAACACCACAATTCTTCTTCTTACAGGCCAAAGATGAATGGCGCTGTTGAAGCGGCTAACAAGAATATCAAGAAGATTGTGCAGAAGATGGTAGTCACATACAAAGACTGGCATGAAATGCTACCGTTTGCCTTACATGGGTACCGTACGTCAATCCGAACATCCACCGGGGCAACACCGTATCAGCTTGTGTATGGTATGGAGGCAGTCCTACCTGTTGAAGTTGAATTACCCTCCTTGCGGGTACTGATGGATGTTAAATTGAACGAAGCAGAATGGGTCCGATCCCGATACGAGCAACTGAATCTGATTGAAGAGAAGAGATTAGCTGCAATCTGTCATGGGCAGTTATATCAGAAAAGAATGAAGAAAGCCTTCGATCAGAAAGTTAGGCTCCGAGAATACCAAGTGGGAGATCTTGTACTGAAAAGACTCCTCCCTCCTCATACAGACCACAGGGGCAAGTGGACTCCGAACTATGAAGGGCCATTCGTAGTAAAGAAAGTTTTCTCTGGCGGAGCACTCATGCTCAGTACTATGGATGGTGAAGACTTCCTGTCCCCTGTGAATTCAGATGCAGTTAAAAAATACTTCGCATAAAATGACCCGCTGGACATAAAAACAGAATGCAAGTCCAGGCAAAAATCGGGCATCCCGGCGAGTCAAAAACAGAATAAAAGACTCGGGCAAAAATAAGGGAAAATAAAAAATATACACCCGCTGAGTTGAAAAGCCGCATTGGACAACTCAGGCAAAAATGGGTATCCCGGTGGATTGAAAACCCGAAAGGGCGATCCACGCAAAATAAGGGAATAAGCGAACAACTGCATTCTGAATTCATCTGTACCACTTACAACCTGGCAAGCTCCGAAAGGCCCGAGCGTCGGTCAGAATCAGCCTTCTTCAGAAAGCAAGATGAGAAGAACGTCAATGTCATACGAGTCATAGCAAAGGGGAAGCTCCTTGAAGCGTCATCAACATTGCCAGCACCTTTTTGTTTCTCAATTTGTAACGATTTCCTCATTTCAGGGGATTTGTTTCTATGACTGTATTTACCAATTCAGGGCACACAAATTAATAAAATCAGATTTTCAGTCACGCACCGTCTCGTACTCTTTTATTTGCAAAAAATGTCTGATGTCATTAATTTGTTGATCGCATAAATACAGATGCGTCTTTCCTAAACTACATGCTTGCAGGAAATATACTTACTCCCGAGGGTGTCTAAACTCCTATGATGGAATCCAGCAAGGGATACCTCGGGGTACTTGTGCGTTTCTTTGTCTTTATTGGATTGCAGGTAATTCAAAGCACAACATGGGGCATGAAAGTTTCTCCCCAGTAGGCTGCCAAATCATTATTTCCCCAGTGAAGTCACCACCTTCCAAACAGCACCAGAAATGCTTTCTCCCCATCAGAGTTGCCAGGCATCCCTTCTTAGACATCGGCACCAGAAGGTGTTCACATCCCCAGCTGAATTGTCGAGTATCATCCTCAGCAGGATCTCTCACAGAAATCTCCAAGAAGGTCTTCCAGTGATCTCTCTTCTTCCCCAGCCAAGTACATAGACAGGGAACCCCCTCCCCACAGAGTTTCAACCTCTATCCAAAAAAACAATACCTGAAGATCTCACGACAGAGTAACAAAGGCTTATACAAACCCCAGCTGGGTCCCTCATTACCAAGATAGGTCTATCAGTGATCTATTTCCCCAGGCAAAGTCATAGCAGATCTACCAATGATCCCCATCCCCAGCTGGGACATCTACTTCAAGCAGATCAGCCAGAGATCTTCGCAGCAACGGGATCCGAATCCCGAATCGATATCTTTGCATAAACATAGCATTCACATCATTTTCCCCACAGAGTGTAGCATTCCGTCTAGTGTGGAGCATTACGGCAAAAATCAAACATGTTGCATAATCATAAGCCATGTGTAAACTCAAACACTTGTAAATTTTGACAATTCATCAACGATATACAGAAGACTTCCCAAATTCCCCTGCAGAGAGCCAAAGCATTTGCCTTACACTCACAAATACAAATGCACACTCCTTTTGGCACCCGTCCGTGTCACCACTCCCCAGTAAAGTCGTCCGAGTATTCTTTGCAAACAGACACTTATATATATTACATATACTCCTTTTGACACTCGTCTGTGCCATATCCCCAGCGGAAAACCAAAGCATCCCCTTTGCACTCACAACATCTGTGTACATATTTATACAATTCCATGACACCCGTGCGTGTCATCTTCCCCAGCATAGCTACCTAAACACTCTGGAAATCAAATACTTGTCAATAAAACACTTTTTCTGGCACCCGTCCGTGTCATGCTTTCCCCAGCAGTTTGAATACTCGTTTGTGTCTCATTCATACCTTTTTACTCATACAGATACTCGGCCGTATCTTGTATATACCACTTAAATCCTCTCAGATTCGACACTCGTCCGTGTTCCTTGTTAACTAGTTGGTACTCGTCCGTATCATCATCTCTGAACATGCTTCATGCGTTTGTTTCTACTGATACTCGTTCGTATCATGGTCTTAAGGATGCTCGTCCGCATCTTTAATCTATACACCGTGTCAAACACTTATGCCTTCTTGAATTTAGACACACGTCTGTGTCTACTGTTCCCCAGAAGAGTCCCAACAAATCCCAGTGAATTATTTCCCTTCTATCTGACATTCGTTATGATACCTTTCGGCAGCCGTACCCTGCCAGGTGATCGTCCTTCACCTTTTTGATGATCGTCCTTCATCATTCCCATTGGAGTCTCTATTCATTAGAACCCCTTTTCCATCCGACATTCGTCCTATGTCGTGATATTTTCAGCAGCCGTCCCCTGCTAGGTAACCGTCCTTCACCTCTTGATGATCGTCCTTCATCATTTTATCCAATGGTCGTCCCCATCGTTGATTTTGTTATCTGACATTCATCCTATGTCACGATACCCTCAGAGCAGCCGTACCCTGCTAGGTGATCGTCCTTCACCTCTTGATGATCGTCCTTCATCATGCTTATCCGATGGTCGTCCCCATCGACGACTCTTCCTATCCGGCATTCGTCCTATGTCGTGATACTTTCGGCAGCCGTACCCTGCCCGGTGATTGTCCTTCACCGTTAGATGACCGTCCCTCATCGTATCCCCAACAGAACAGCCGTCCCCTGCTAAGTGATCGTCCTTCACCTTTGATGACCGTACCTCATCATTTAGTTCATTTATGCCTTGAGCTTGATGGTCGTCCCCATCATTTACCTGTAATCCCCAGAAAGTCTTATAGATTTACCTGATGGCCATCCCCATCATAATCTCTTATATCCCCAGCTTGTCGACCGTCCCCGCCATTGCTTTATCCCCAGCAGTCGTTCTCTGCTCGACGGTCGTCCTCCGTCGCCTGCACTTTAAAATCATACTTTACTTCCTTTTACAATCTATATCCCTTTTTATCTTCATTCTGTGATTGCAAATTTTGGACTGTCTTTGGTATTCAACCACAAGTTATCTTGTTTGCCTGTTAAGCCGTCGCTTACATCCTGCACAGCAAACTCATGCTTGAATAGGGGCAGCTGTAAACACCCCAAATTTTCCCTCACCCATTCACACCATGGCTTGTGATCTTTTCATGTGCATAAATTCAACCATAGCATCTCATATTACATTTTTGATTCACTGCATTGATTCAAAGTCATCTGCATCTAGGGTTTGTGATCTGAGCAATCCAAGAGCCATTTGAGCCACTCCAAAGGTCATTAATCACTTCAAAGGGGTCCATGTATGTTTAAGCATCATATTACATCCTCACAATATCAAAGAAGTCAAAAAATCACAAGAACTGAAAAAAGGCATGGAAGCAGAGCCAGGTTTAACTACACAGATGACCTAAAATTAGGGTTTTGGTTTCAGAGGCCATAACTACAAATTTTTTGTTCATTCTTGTTTCTATTGGTCTCTATATGTTATGAGGATCATGAATATCAATTTTCATGAAGAAATTCCATGGGGAAGGCATCTGATCAAGAGTTGACTTCTTGGGCAAGGCAGTGCAAAATCAGGGCATCTGAGGCCCCAATGACCCAACCAAAGGGTGTTCATCATCATTTTGATTGTGTATGATCTTTATTTGATCATAGAAGGTGTTGGAAGTTCACAAAATTGGAGAATTTCAAGCCATTTGCAAAATTGCCTTTTTGGGAAAGTGACTTGTAATGAAAACTTGCCATTTTGGGAAAGTTTTTCAACCCTTTCTTTTTGATTCAAAAATGCTTCAAATGAAGAAACTTTGGTCATGAAAGTTGTAGAATGGATCATTCCCTTTTCAAAAAGTACAAGAACGCATTCTAATTCATTTTGGATCAAAAGTTATGGCTTGTCAAAGTTGGGAAAAATCACATAATTTCATGTTTTACACCAAAGAGGCATTTTGCAAAATGGTATGATAAAGCATTCTAAAGACTTCAAATGTGCACAAACTCTTCTCAACATGCTCATGTGACTTCTAAAAATCAGAATTGGCCCAAGAATTATGCATTTTGATGCCTTGAACTTCATGAATTTCCAAAGGGGCCAAACTTTGGGAAAATTGCAAAACATCACATAAGCTTTGATCCACTTGCTGAATTGTCTCAAAACCAATTCCATGGACATCCTTAATCTCAGCTGAGCCAGGACAAGCCAATGAGCCAGCTACACCATTGCCCATACCTCAAGTACAATACTTTTGACTTTTTGGCAAAAACACCCATACCAATCACAACAGTCCACCACCCACTCTCTGCCCAATCCAGACCTTACAAGCATACTCCAAGGGTTCATTTTCATAAGACACACAAGCCTGAAACATCTGATAAGTCAGCATACACAAAAATCCCTCCCTTTGCCTTTTCTATCGAATCTCTCAACTCAGCAACTCAAACTTGAAACTTCTTCCACCATTCATCTTAGAATGCATCACTGATCACAAACCACCCCTCACTTTGTCTTAAAAGCCATCATACACCAAATACGATTTTTCCCCTCTTGAACTGAACTGGATCAATCTCCCAAACCAGCCACTTTAAACTCCAACCAAGCCTCAAAGCATCTTCAGGAGGTCCATTGGAGAAGCTTTGAAGCAAGGAGGCAGCCTGAAAACTCCAAACTGAAAGCTTCACTTCAGGTAGCTTCAAAAATTATTTTTTCCAGAAACCTTGTTTTAAGTTACTAAAATGATCTACATGCTCCCCTGAATGTAATAAGCTTTGAATTTTTGAAAATGATGAAGAAATGAGGATGTATGGTCTGTCTGAAACTTTGCCCGTGAAATTGATTTTTGCTTGTTCTTCGTGATTCAAGAAAAATAAATAGGTTTTTTTGTTGGATTCTTGTTTAGGATGTTTGGTTGAGTGAATCTGGAGATTTTGGCACGTTTTAGTGAGGTTTTGAGAGAGATAGGTTGAAGGTCTCGCCAGAGAAGACGACCGAAAGTCTTCTCCGGCCACCTGAGGGTCATTAAACCCTAATCTGAGTAATTAATCAACTTTGAATTTGGACCTTGGATTCTGTTGACCTCCATTGACTCCCGCGCGTTTGGATGGCCAGGATCAGTCATTAAACCCTAACCCTTAATTAATTAACTTAATTTGAATTAATTAGTCAGAACGCATCTGGACCACTCCTTTAGGCGCCAGTCAACGCCCTCCACCCAACTTTGAATCTCAGCCTTTGGATTGTCATACTTTTCATTATTTTCATTTTCATTTCATTTTCTTTTCATTTTATTTATACGAATTATTTAAAATAGCAAAAATCATTTAAAAATTATGAAAATTTTTGTCAAAGATTTCATTAATTTTTAAAACCCAAAAATATTTTTATTTTTATTTTTTGCATAAAAAATTATTTTTAAATCATTTAAATGTTTATTTTTAATTAGTTAATGAAAATTAATTAATTAAAAACGCATTTAAGTATTTAAAAATCACCAAAAAAATTCACATTGCATTTAGAAACATTTAGAAACATTATCAAACCCTCAAACCAAATTTATTTTTTGTTCTTGATGTCTTTTGATCATTTTCATTGGAATTAATTTCATTTTAAGGCAATATTTTGGTTCAACCTTTGAAAAATCCTTTCTGCCCAACCATTGAGAGTTTGATGATGGTTCTTCTTGCATTGCACTCTTAATGGCATGTAGTTTATAGGATAAAATTGGTTTGATTTGATCTTGCATTTTCAATTTGTTTTGCATTTTTCTTGATAAGGTATCCCAAAACCCTAGCCAACTTAGGAAATTCATAACTTTCACTAGGTTAAGAGTTGGATCCCCTCCTTTGGGCAGTGAGCTTGTATAGGTTTAGGGTATCTTTTCTTGCATTTTCAATTTTTTATCATGTCATTTG
The DNA here is from genome assembly GCA_963966055.1 of Lathyrus aphaca. Lineage (NCBI taxonomy): Eukaryota > Viridiplantae > Streptophyta > Magnoliopsida > Fabales > Fabaceae > Lathyrus > Lathyrus aphaca. Next base: position 257,840,076 of record OZ014525.1, on the reverse strand, counting down.
CTTCTGGTTTTGGATTTTTTGCATTGAATGATGCATGTAACCCTAATTTGTGTTTTCCTTTGCATCCATCTTCCATTTGCTTGCATACCATGACTTGCCATGACATTTTGTGCATCCACATGATTCGTAATACATCTTAGGACATATTAGAATCATGTTTGATCATTGCATCTTTCATTTGTCATGTAATATGTCCATTGCATTTCATAACTTTTCATGTACATTCATGGTTCAAAGCATGCTTCATCTGCATCCATGTCCTTGTATGATCATTCTCATGTCTTGCCTTATGTTTGTATCATCTCATAGCATCATTAAAATCATGTAAATTCTTCTGACTTTGGTTTGCATCATGACATTTCATCTCATTTGCATTGCATTTCATTTCTTTAGGCTAACTTTTCAGGTGGTAAGTGGTTTTGAGAAGTGAATTTGCCTTCACTTCTCACAATCTCTTCTCATCTCTCTTGCATCTTTGCTGCATTTTGTATTTGTATTAGAATGAGCTTGCTCATTCATGTTCATCTCTTACTTTCTTTCTTCAAGCAACTTGTCTTCTTAAGTGAAGCAAGTTGTTTTGCTTCTCTTTGCTTCTTGCTCCTTCCATCTGCTTCCTTCCTGGTGGTTTCTCTGAAGATCTCTTGCAAAGCCTCATAAACCCTAGGAATACCCAAGCATGATAACAATTAGGGTTTTGATTAGTCCCCCATTAGTTTTACCTTTGTATCTTTCTTTAAGTCTTCTCTTCTCATCTCATAATCAGGGACTAAACCCTAAAGGCTTTAAGGCTTTGTGATTAAGCTTGTGCCTGCATCCTTCTATTAGGATGGAGTGTATAACTTTAATCCTAAGTGTTAAACCCTTAATGTGTTTAACTCCCTTAATTAATCCATCTAATAATCACTAAGACATCAAGCTTGTAACTTGGGCCTTGCATTAGGGTTCTAATTCTTCCTTAACTGGTTAAGAAGGACTAACCCTAGTGTTAATGGATAAGTCCCCCTCAAGTTGTATTACAAACCATAAAACTCACTTCTTAATCTTATAATTAACTAAAATCCACTTAATAAAGGTTTTGTTTTGTCATGAGGTTAATCCCTAATCATGGATTAAGTTGAGGAGTCTTTCTCAGCTTAAATTATCTCATCTATTATCCTTCTATTAGGATGGTGTAATGGGTCTATTAAATCTTTGATTATGGCTTAAAATCATTACTTAACACTAAACAAAAACAACAAAAACATCTAATTAATTGCAAGTAGGTTAATGATCTTAATCCTACATCATGGTGAATAAGTGTGAGGTGCTTACTTCATGCTTAAGGCATTCTCATTACCCCTAATCAGAGGGAAGATGTGATGAGTTTACTAACCCATTGGTTTAGGCTTAAGCTCATTAACTTATGACAAATCCAAAAGCAATAAAAGACTGAAAACACAAAAACAAACAATAATCGTCTCCTCCGGGATTCTTTTCTCATCTCATTCACTCACAAACGAGAACTCGCTTATTCCGTCTAATGCAAGACAGTTTGCACCTGAGCCAGACAGGTCATACACTTGAGCATAGACAAGTAAGCAGTTCACAAGTCAATTTATCTTTCAGTCTCTTTGAGTCGAACTACGGTGTTCTGACTTCCTCATTGCACGAGAGGATACGTAGGCATAACTTAACAGTTATCGAACAACAGTCTCTGTATATTCCCCCTCCTTCCAATATCATTCTTTAAGCCTCATAGTCTTGAGCTCCTTCATTCTTGTTCTTACACTGACACTTCTCTTATACACTTCACACTTCTTTTACACTGACACTTGCATTCTTTTCCCGCTTTGATACACAAATTGCACTGACACTACCCCTTTAAAACACAAATCTTTTAAGCGTGGATCCCTTCGAGTACGACGGACAATCTGGGTGCTAATACCTTCCCAGGTTGTAACCAACCCCCTTTCTCAGTCTCTCTGGTTCGCAACCGTCTTATCCATTTTCTTTTCTTAGGTTTATGCAGCATTACCTTTCCTTCGGGATAAAAATGCCTAGCTGGAGACTCTTGTCTTTCTGAGTTCACCATTGTGTGTTCTTTCCTCTTTCGCTGACCGTTCGCGTATGTACCCCTTCTGACCTGGGTGTCTTTTGGTGGGAGCGACACTGGTCCTCAGATGTTTCATCATCACTATTAGTGGATGCCTTTTGCTGGTTCTCATATGTTTCTTCAGCATCATCAGTGGAGGTCTTTTGTTGCTCCTCAGATGTTTCAACATCGATTGGGACATCCTGTTTAGCAGGAGTGTCCTCTTTAGCCTGATTTTGTTGTTCTTCCTGTGGAGCTGGCATGGTGTTCAGAGGGATAGAGATGCCACTCACAACTCTTTGCTCAGACAAGATCTTGTTCACCAGTTCCTTTATAGAATCATCAACATATTCTGAAGCTTTTGAAGTGGTGTTTGATGATGAAGGCATGCCTTTGGCTTTGCTGAATACAGGTTCTTTTGCCCTTCTTACAGTAGGAGTTCTTGGCTTTTGAGCAAGAGGAACATTTCCTCTGATTTCTTCCATTGGAGTTGAATCCATGGGTACCACAGAGATGGGGGTTGCATGCACCACATCTTCCTTGTTGAGGATTTCTTCAGAGATGTTAGGGTTTTGGTGTTGAGCCATTTTAGAATGTGGTGAAGAAAGAGATTAAGATTGGTTGAGTTTGATGATCTCTGAAAGTTAGCTATAGCAAGCAAGTTGTTGTGAGAGAATGATAAGAAGATGAATAGCTGAAAGTGAGCTGATATTCTTATAAGAGCCGTTACTTGGAGAATTTCTAGGAGTGGAATACACAAAGTGCTTGACCAGACTGGTGTTGCCATCTGGTGATCATGCCACACGATGTCATATGACATGTTGGCACATCTCTATAACTTCTAAACTTCACATAAGCAGATTCCCAATTTACCCCTTAGGTTTTCAAATTGGGTAGCATCTAAAGCTTTAGTAAATATATCAGCCAATTGCAGATTTGTAGTTACATGTTCCAATGAGATTACTTTCTCTTCCACAAGATCTCTGATGAAATGATGCCTGATATCAATATGCTTGGTCCTGCTATGTTGGATAGGATTCTTTGATATGTTAATAGCACTTAAGTTGTCACAGTACAATGTCATGACATCTTGTGGGACATTGTACTTAGTGAGCATTTGCTTCATCCAAACCAACTGTGAACAACTACTTCCAGCTGCAATATATTCAGCTTCAGCAGTAGATAAGGATACACAATTTTGTTTCTTACTGAACCAAGAAATCAAATTGTTTCCTAGGAAGAAGCATCCTCCTGAAGTGCTTTTTCTGTCATCAGCACTTCCAGCCCAATCAGCATCACAGAAGCCAGTGAGAATTGGTTTGCATCCATGAAAGTACATTATGCCATAGTCACAAGTACCATTAACATATTTCAGAATTCTCTTGACTTGGTTTAGATGACTAACTTTTGGATCAGCTTGATATCTTGCACATACACCTACTGCAAATGCTATGTCTGGTCTGCTAGCAGTCAGATATAATAAGCTTCCAATCATACTTCTATATAGGCTTTGGTCTACATTCTCACCCTTGTCATCTTTAGTCAGCTTTAAATGTGTGGGGGCAGGAGTTCTCTTATTAGTAGCATTGTCCATCCCAAATTTCTTGACAATGTTCTTAGCATACTTGCTTTGGGAAATGAACATGGAGTCCTCCATTTGCTTTATTTGCAGTCCAAGAAAGTAGGTTAATTCTCCTACTAGGCTCATTTCAAATTTAGATTCCATCTGAGTGACAAAATGTTTAACCATCCTGTCTGACATCCCACCAAAAACAATGTCATCTACATATATTTGAGCAATCATGACATTTCCTTCTTCATCTTTAACAAACAAGGTTTTGTCTATTCCACCTTTCCTGTACCCTTGCTTGATAAGAAAAGTAGTCATCCTTTCATACCATGCTCTTGGAGCTTGCTTCAGACCATAAAGAGCCTTCTTTAGTTTGTATACATGATTTGGACAGCTTGGATCAACAAATCCTTTAGGCTGTTCTACATATACCTCTTCATTAAGATATCCATTTAGAAAGGCACTTTTCACGTCCATTTGAAATAGCTTGAACTTCAAGATACAAGCAATTCCCAAAAGTAGTCTGATTGATTCAAGCCTTGCTACTGGTGCAAAGGTTTCATCAAAGTCTACTCCTTCAATTTGTGTGTATCCTTGAGCTACAAGTCTAGCTTTGTTCTTTGTAACAACTCCTTGCTCATTTGACTTGTTCTTATACACACATTTAGTTCCAATCACATTTATGTCATCAGGTCTAGGAACAAGGTTCCACACTTCATTCCTTGTGAATTGACCTAATTCATCTTGCATAGCACAAATCCAGTACTCATCAGTAAGAGCTTCCTTGATGTTTTTAGGTTCTATTTTTGAAACAAAACAAGAACCTGAAATCACCTCTCTTGATCTAGTGCTTACACCTCTGTTGGGATCCCCAATTATCAAATCTTTGGGATGATCCTTCTGGATTCTGATGGAGGGAGGTTTGCTGGATTGTTCTGTCCTTGCATCAGTTTGAATGAAGTCAGGATGATCACTCTTTTCTTCAGTTTCAGTTTGTTTGTCAGCAGATGTTCCAACATCTTCTGTAACATCTGCAGGAGCATCATCAATTATCACATTTATGGACTCCATGACAACCTTGGTTCTAGAGTTAAATACTCTATATGCTCTGCTGTTTATAGAGTATCCAAGAAAAATCCCTTCGTCACTTTTAGGATCTATTTTTCTTCTTTGCTCCCTATCAGCCAGAATATAACAATTACTTCCAAACACATGGAAGTACTTAACTGTGGGTTTTCTGCCCTTCCAGACTTCATATATTGTGGACAAGGTTCCTTTCCTTAGAGTGACTCTATTATGGATGTAACAAGCTGTGTTCATAGCTTCAGCCCAGAAGTACAAAGGTAACTTTTTAGCATGGATCATAGCTCTAGCTGATTTTTGGATAGTTCTATTCTTCCTCTCAACAATCCCATTCTGTTGAGGAGTGATTGGTGAAGAGTATTCATGATTTATTCCTTCTGAAGAACAGAAATCTAAGAATTTTTGATTCTCAAACTCCTTTCCATGGTCACTTCTTATTCTGATCACACAGCTGGCTTTTTCTCTTTGTATTCTTTGGCATAAGTCTTTGAATACATCAAATACATCAGACTTTTCTTTGATAAAATTTATCCATGTATACCTTGAAAAGTCATCAACCACCACATAGGCATACCTCTTACCACCAAGGCTCTCAACCTGCATAGGTCCCATAAGATCCATATGCAATAATTCCAAAACTTTGGAAGTTGTCAGATGTTGGAGCTTTGGATGGGACATCTTGGTTTGCTTGCCTATTTGACATTCACCACATATTTTTCCATCATCAACCTTCAGTTTAGGAATACCTCTCACAGCTTCCATAGATATGATTTTCTTTATGCCTCTGAAATGAAGATGACCTAGTCTTTGGTGCCATAGTTTCACTTCTTCTTCTTTGGCTAAAGAACAAGTTGAATTGAGACTGAAGTCTTGAGGTTCCCACATGTAATAGTTGTCTTTAGATCTGACTCCTCTCATGACAACCTTTTGTTCTTTATTAGACATTATGCATTCAGTTTTGGTAAAGTTTACACTGTACCCTTGATCACATAATTGACTTATGTTGATCAAGTTAGCAGTCAAACCTTTTACCAGCAGCACATCATCTAGTCTTGGTACATCTGGACAGTCCAAGGTCCCAACTCCCTTGATTTCTCCTTTAGCTTCATCTCCAAAGGTTACATATCTGGATGAATATGACTTTAAGTCTACTAGCAGATTCTTCAATCAAGTCATGTGTCTTGAACATCCACTGTCAAAGTACCAGTCTTCTTTAGCTGATACTCTTAGAGATGTATGAGCTATATATGCAACACCCTTCTTTGACCATTTGTATTGAGATTTCTTTTGATACCTCTGCCCTGTGCATTGTCCATCAGTAGAGCTCCAAGGTTGTTTGTTGATCTTGTTCTGGGGCATGTAGCTTTGATCAGCATGAAGACTAGCTTTTGGTACCCATACTTTCTTGATGACCTCTGTCTTCTGCTTAGGGGGTTGCTGATATCTTTGATGTTGATGTCTATGCAGCACTTTCTTGGTAACCTCTATCTTCTGCTTAGGAGGTTGCTGATACATCTGATTTGGATATCCATGCAACTTGTAGCAATGAGGTTTGATATGTCCAAACCTTCCACAATGATGACATATCCATCTTTGATACTTCTTCTTCATTATGTTCTTTTCATGATGTTGAGACATCTGTTGGAACATTATGTTTGACTTTGTGTTCTTTTCATGATGTTGAAGCATCTGTTGGGACATCTTGTTTGACTATATGGAATTTGAAGTAGTTTTGCTGGTGCTAGCTTCAACCTTATGAACTTTGTTAAATCCCAATCCACTTCTATCACTTGAATGCTTATTGTTGTTGAGAATAACATCCAGTGTGCTTGAGCTACTGTTCAGCATTCTAACAGATTTGGACATATGCTCCAACTTGGAGTTGAGAAGATCTACTTCACTTTTCAAGGTGTCAATGATCTCTAGATCACTTGTTTTTTCATCCTTTAGTGCCTCAATCTGCTTCTTTTGCTTTATACTCTCCATGCATATTTCAGTGCTCCTTTTAACCAGTTCTCTGTATGATTGCTCAAGCTCTTCAAAAGTAATCTCCCCATCACTGGATTCACTTTCAGATTCACATAATCCAGCTAGAGCAGTGATATGCTTAGCTGATTCTTCTTCTGAATCACATCCTGAGTCTTCATCAGACCAGATTATAGAGAGACCTTTCTTTTGTCTTTTTAAATAGGTAGGACATTCATTTCTGATGTGTCCATATCCTTCATATCCATGACATTTAATCCCTTTTTCTTGACTGGTCTTTTCATCATAATTTGACCTTCTATTTGCATCATAAGGTCTTTTGTTCTCAGAAGAGTTTGTGTATCTTCCACTTGGTCTGGACTTGTCTTTCATCTTTCTGAGAATCTTTTTGAATTGTCTTCCAAGCATAGCAATGTTTTCTGATAAATTTTCTTCAGGTTCTGATTCATTATCTTCTTCTTCTTTATCAGTATTTGACACCAAGGCTATGCTTTTGTTCTTCTTTACAACTGTGTCATTCATTCCCATCTCAAATGTTTTAAGGGAACCAATGAGCTCTTCAACTTTCATTGTGCATATGTCTTGAGCTTCTTCTATTGCTGTGACCTTCATGTCAAATCTTTTTGGCAAAGATCTGAGAATCTTTCTTACAAGCTTTTCATCAGTCATCTTTTCTCCCAAAGCTCCAGAAGTATTGGCTATTTCTAAGATGTTCATGTAGAACTCATGAATTGTCTCATCTTCCTTCATTCTCAAGTTTTCAAACTTGGTGGTGAGAAGTTGAAGTCTTGACATCTTTACCTTTGATGTTCCTTCATGAGTTGTTTTGAGAGTGTCCCAAACATCTTTGGCCAGCTCACAGTGATGCACAAGTCTAAAGATGTTCCTATCAATGCCATTGAATAAAGCATTTAAGGCCTTGGAGTTGCCAAGTGCTGAATCATCTTCCTCCTTACTCCATTCTTCTTCAGGTTTCAACACTTTTGCTCCATCTTTGGTGTCTTGGACAGGATGCTCCCATCCATTGTTGACTGCTTTCCAGGCCCTATTGTCAAGTGATCTTAAGAATGCTACCATTCTTGGCTTCCAGTAGTCATAATTAGATCCATCCAATATAGGTGGTCTGTTTACAGATCCTACATCTCTGTCCATGTTTCCAGAATTTGCAGTCCCTAGATCTCACCCAGTATAAACAGGCAGGGTGCCTGCTCTGATGCCAATTGAAATTCTGTGATCAGGTACGAGATGTCGAATGAGATGTTTAAACACTTGAAGACTTAACTAAAACTTAAAGTGCAGGAAAATTAAACAACACAAGAATTTGTTAACCCAGTTCAGTTTATAACCACACTTACATCTGGAGGCTACCAAGCCAGGAGGAAATCCAATATAAGTAATATTAATTCTAGACTTAAACCACTCAGTTTAATCTTTCACTTAATATCTACCCAATGCAATTTCTACCTAAGACACAACTTAGATATGAGTACCAACTCACTCGCCCTCAATCACACAGTGATCTGTTTACAAGTTTAATAAAATTGAAGTCATACTTCAAACAAAATAGCTTGATCTTACTTCACAGTTTCAATCAAGACACAAACACACTTTTGCTTAAAAGCTCATAAAGTGGTACAATTAAACAACCTGCTGTTAAAACACAAAACACCCTATTTGGTCTTCTTAAATTCGTACTCTATTCTGAGAGTTTCTGTTGCTTAAATAGGTGTTTGGATTTTGGGCTTTCTGTAGGTTTATCCAATCCTGATACGCATGCTGTCATCACCTTGAATTAGGGTTTGTTACTTCCTAGATTCTAGGTGATTCAGTTCTTCTGATTATGCTGAAGTCACATAACAAAACTCCCTACAGATGCGCCTTATTCTATTTCATTCATCCATAATTAATTCCAGATAACTTCCCTTAATTTACTCAGTTCTGTTAGTCATTAATTAATTCTGGTAGCAGGTTTGAGATGTCACAACATCTGGTGTGACATCCTGAAAAACTGAACTTACTTCATTTACTGATACAATGTCACAACATCTGATGTGACATCATGTAAACTGAACTTACTTCATTAACTGATACAATGTCCCAACATCTGGTGTGACATCCTAAATTAAGTTCATTTACTTATTCTCTGTTTGATAATGTCACAACATCTGGTGTGACATCCTGAACTAAATTCATAACTTCTTGTTGGTCAAAAATTTTGCCAATTTTAAACATCTACAGTTTATTTGCTCCTCCTGTGTTGAGAGGGGAACCTGAGGCTGAGGCTTCATCCAAAGCCAAAGGAAAGCAAGCTGTGACTGATGAATCAAATACTCCTGTGGCTGGGTAGGGTACATTTGAAAAAGAGGTCGAGGAATTCATGTGTATCATCAAAAAGAGTGACTATAAGGTGGTCGATCAACTGAACCAGACACCTTCCAAGATATCCATCCTTTCACTGCTGATGTGTTCTCCCGCACATAGAGAGGCCTTATTGAAAGTGCTGCAAATGGCCTATGTTCCTCAGGAAATCACTGTCAACCAACTTGAAGCTATTGTAGGAAGTGTTAATGCAAGCCATGGCCTAGGCTTTACAGACAGAGACCTCACGTCAGAGGGCAGAAACCACAACAAAGCACTACATATCACTATGGAGTGCAAGGGTGCTGTGTTGTCACACGTTCTTGTAGACACAGACTCTTCCCTTAATGTGCTTCCGAAGAAGGCATTGATGAAGCTCAATGTTGATGGGATAGTCCTGAGACCAAGTGATCTAATTGTCAAAGCTTTTGATGGTTCGAGAAGATCAGTTTTTGGAGAAGTTGAGTTGCCCGTCAAGATAGGTTCTCAAGTCTTTAAAAGTGTCTTCTACATCATGGACATCCAGCCTGCGTATAGTTGTTAGTTGGGGCGCCCATGGATACATGCTGCTGGAGCTGTTACTTCAACCTTGCATTTGAAGCTCAAATATGTGGTTGATGGCTAGGTCATCACAGTTTGTGGAGAGGAGGACATCTTCGTAAGTCACTTGTCAACATTCAAGTATGTAGAGATGGATGGAGAAATCCATGAGACCCTATGCCAAGCCTTTGAAGCAGTCAACATCAGCATCTTGACTCCTGTAGAGAAGAGCAGTGAGAAAGAGAGTACATCCATCCATTCTTATAAAGAAGCAAAATAGGTTGTTCAATCAGGAAGTGCCCAAGGCTGGGGAAAGCTGCTGGAGCTAGAAAAGAAAGACGATAAGTTTGGATTAGGGTATCAGCTTGGTGGATCTACTCCAAGTAGTAAAGCCATTACGTTTACGAGCGCTGGATTGCTCGACCGCAATCAGATTTGTGCAACAAGCCATGATGGGGACAGTGAAGGTGACTGGAACAACTGGATTCACCCGTGTGCGCCCGACGAGGAGCTAACAAACTGGTCTACTGAGGACATCATACAAGTTACCTGGCACTCAGAGTAATTATTTTGTTTCCTTTTATTAGCATGTTTTGTATGCATCTTTATTTTGCTATGAAATAAAAGGACATTTTCAGACAAACTGTGTTCTCTTTCTTTGTTTTTAACTTTTTCACCAAAAAAATATAAAAATGGCAATGTGTTTTCCTTTTTGTTTTTGTGTTAGCGTTTCTTTTTCAAAATAAGCAGATTCTGAATAAGCACATCATCTGTGCAGTGTTGATCATCCGGATTCCATTGATAATGTTCCTGCTATGACTACGCATGACTTTGACAATCCTGTCTACCAAGCTAATGAAGGGGTTGAGGAAGACTGTGACCTCCCTGAGGAATGGGTCAGATTGTTGAAACAAGAGGAACGGGTTATTCAGCCTCATCAAGAAGAAATTGAGATCATCAACATTGGTAGTGAAGATGTGAAGAAAGAGATCAAAATTGGGGCCAGTCTGCAGGCCGACGTCAAGAAAGAGCTGATCAGTATGCTGAAAGAGTATGTGGATATATTTGCTTGGTCATATCAAGATATGCCAGGGTTGGATACCGACATCGTTGTGATAAGCTACCTTTGAGAGAGGATTGTCCTCCTGTGAAACAGAAACTGAGAAGAACTTGTCCTGACATGGCGATGAAAATCAAAGAGGAGGTTCAGAATCAATGGGATGTCGGTTTCCTTGTTGTAACTAGTTACCCACCTTGGGTAGCTAACATCGTACCTGTACCTAAGAAGGACAGCAAGGTCCGAATGTGCGTTGACTACCCGGATTTGAATAGAGCGAGCTCAAAAGATGACTTTCCATTGCCACACATTGATGTGTTGGTAGACAATACTGCTCAATTCTCGGTATTTTCCTTCATGGATGGCTTCTTCGGTTATAATCAGATAAATATGGCGTCGGAAGACATGGAGAAGACAACGTTCATTACCCCGTGGGGTACATTCTGCTATAAGGTCATGCCCTTTGGTTTGAAGAACGCCGGGGCAACTTATCAGCGGTGTAAACACCCCAAATTTGCCCTCACTCATTTCACCATGGCTTGTGATTATCTTCATTTGCATAAATTCAATCATAGCATCTCATATTGCATTTTGCTTCACTGCATTGGTTTTAAGTCATCTACATCTAGGGTTTGTGATATGAGCAGTCCAAGGGCCATCTGAGCCACTCCAAAGGTCTTTAATCATATCAAGAGGGTCCATGTATGTTCAATCATCATATTATATCCTCCAAAGATCAAGGAAGTAAAAAAAATCACAAGAACTGAGGAAGGCATGGAAGCAGAGCCAGGCTTAACTGCACAGATGACCTAAAATTAGGGTTTTGGTTTCAAAGGCCATAACTCCAAAATTTTTGGTCATTTTTGTTTCTATTGGTCTCTATATGATATAAGGATCATGAATAACAATTTTCATGAATAAATTCAATGGGGAAGACATCTGACCAATAGATGACTTCTTAAGCAAGTCGGTGCAAAATCAGGGCATCTGAGGCCCCCAATCATCCAACCAAAGGGTATTCTCCATCATTTTGGGTGTATATGATCTTTATTTGATCTTAGAGGAAGTTAGAAGTTCACAAAATTGAAGAATTTCAAGCCATTTGCAAAGTTTCCATTTTGGGAAAGTGACTTGTAATGCAAACTTGCCATTTTGGGAAAGTTTTTCAACCCCCTCTTTTTGATTCAAAAATGCTTCAAATGAAAAATTCTTGGTCATGAAAGTTGTAGATTGGATCATTCCCTTTTCAAAAAGTACAAGAACTTGATCTAATTCATCATAGAACTCAAGTTATGGCTTGTCAAATTTGGGAAAAATCACATAAATTTCACTTTTACACCAAAGAGGGAAACTTGCAAATTCTTATGCCAAGCATTTTTGTGACCTCAAACACACTTTTACATGTCTTAACATCATAATGCATTGCCTAAGGATCAAAATTGTCCCAAGAATCATTTCATCCCATGCCTTGAACATCAAGAAATTCAAAAGGGGCCAAACTTCATTAAAATTGCAAAAGGGCACATAATCTTCCACAAGCTTGCTGAATCACCTCAATTTCGAATCTATGGCTCTCCTTGATCTATGCTGAGCCAGGACAAGCCAAAAGCCAGCTGCAAAACCAGCTCATACCTCAAGTACAAAACTTTTGACATTTTGGCAACTTGCCCATACCAATCACCATAGGCCACCACCCACTCTCTGACCTATCACAGCTTATTATGTGGATCAAAACCAAGCCAAAGCACACAACATTGCAGCCTAACACTTGAGAATCCTCAGCATACACCAAATCCCCCAAATCTGCAAAAGCCTTCGAAACTCATAGCTCAACCATCAAACCTCCAAGCTTTTTCCACCATTCAACTCCATAAACATCACTGATCATTTCCCACCCTTCATTTTGCTTTAAAACTCACCATATCAAAAATACGATTTTCACATTTCATGAACTGAACTTCTGCCAACTTCCTTTTGAGGCCATTTAAACTCCAACCAAGCATCACAAGCTCTTGAGGGGAGTCATTGGAGTGGATTTGAGGCAAAGAACTGGCCAGAAAGCTCCTATTTCGAAAGCTCAACTTCAGGTAGCCATGGAATTTATTTTTCCAGAACCTTCCTTTTATGTTATAGAATGATTCTATGTGTTCCCCTGATTGCCATGATATGTTTGGTTTCGAAAATAATTGAGAAATAAGCATTTCATAAGCTTCTGAAATTTTTGAGATGTTTTTCGTTTTGTTTTGATTCATGTCTTTGATGATGAATAAATGAATTTTGATGGATGATTCTAGTTGGGGTTCATGTGAGGATCATTTCTGGAGAGTTTTAGGGCTTGGGTTGCGTATTGAGTGAGATAGCTTGAGAGGCTAGCCGGAGAAGATGACCGGAACACTGTTCCGGTCACCTGAAAGTGTTTAGGGTTCAGATTAGGGCTTAATGATGTAATTAGTGAAGTTTGAATTCTGGCCATTCAGATGTGTGCGCTGGTCAATTCCCGCCCCCTAGGTTTAAATCCTGGCCCTCAGATTAGTTGACTTCCATTTTAATTTCATTTTTATTGAATTTCTTTCTACATTTTATTAAAATTAGCAAAACACTTTCAAAAAATTTCATCATTTGCATTTCTCTTTCAAATATTTTTCTCATTCTGAAAATAATTTTTATTTTATTTTTTGCATAAAATTCGTATTTTTAAAATATTTAAATGTTTATTTTAATTTATTGATGAGAATTAATTAATTAAAATACCATTTAAGTTTCTAAAAATCACAAAAAAAATCATATTGCATCTTGATACAATTAGAAACATTATCAAACCCTTCACACAAATTTATTTTTGGTTCTTGACATATTTTGACATTTTTCTTTGGATTTAGGGTTCTTAAAAGTCAATATTTTTGCCCTAACTTAGAAAAATCCTTTCTGCCTAACCATGAAGAGTTTGATGATGGTTATTTTTGCATTGCATTCCTCATGTCATGTAGTTTCTAGGATAAAATTGGTTTGAATTTATCTTTCATTTTCAATTTGTTTTGCATTTATCATTGAGAGGTACCTTAAAACCCTAGTAAACTTGAGAAAATCATAACTTCCATTAGGTTAAGATTTAGGTCTCCTCCTTTGGGAAGTGAACTTATATAGGGTTAGGGTTCCTTTGACTCCATTTTCATTTTTTTATCATGTCATTTGCTTCTGGTTTTGAATTTTGTATTGCATGTTATGTATAAACCCTAATCTTTGCCTTCATTTGCATTCATTCTTCAATATGCTTGCGCACACACATTTACCATGACATTTTATGCATTCACATGACTTCTAAGACATCTTAGGACACATTAGAATCATGTTTGATCATTGCATCATTCATTTTCCATGTTTTGTATCCATTACATGCCATATGTTTTCATGAACTTTCATGCTTCTTACTTGTCACATTTGTATTCCCATCTCTTGTATGATCATCCACACTTCATGACATGCTTTCATACCATCTCATAGCATCATTTGCATCATGATTGTGCTTCTGACTTTGGGCTTTCATCTTTGCATTTCATCTCATTTTCATTTCAATTCATTTCTTTTTGCTAACTTTTCAGGTGGTAAGTGTTTGAGAAGTGAATTTGCCTTCACTTCTCATAACCTCTTCTCATCTCTCTTATGCATCATTGCTGCATTTTACTTTTGTATTAGAGTGAGCTTGCTCATTCATGTTCCCTCCTCACTTTCTTTCTTCAAGCAACTTGTCTTCTTAAGTAAAGCAAGTTGTCTTGCTTCTCTCTGCTTCTCCTTCTTTTCATCCTTCTTCTTCCATGGTGGCTTTTCTCTTGAAGATCTTTTTCAAGCCTCATAAACCCTAGGAATAACCAATCATGATCACAATTATGGTTTGATTAGTTCCCCCCATTAGATTTACCTTTGTGTCATCTTTGTGTTTTCTCTTCTCATCTCATAATCAAGGACTAAACCTTAATGGTTTTAAGGCTTTGTGATTAGGGTTATGCCTGCATACTTCTATTAGGATGGAGTGTATAACTTTAATCCTAAGTGTTAAACCCTTAATGTGTTTAAATCCTTTAATCAATCCACATAATAATCATCAAGACATCAAACTTGTAACTTGGGCCTTGCATTAGGGTTCTAATTCTTCCTTAATTGGTTAAGAAGGACTAACCCTAGTGCTAATGGACAAGTCCCCTTCAAGTTGTCTCACAAACCATAAAATCCACTTCTTAATCTTGTCATTAACTAAAATCCACTTTAATAAAGGCTTTGTTTTGTCATGAGGTTAATCCCTAATCATGGATTAACTTGAGGAGCCTTCCTCAACTTAAATGTTCTCATTTATTATCCTTCTTTT
This sequence comes from Lathyrus aphaca, assembly GCA_963966055.1. Lineage (NCBI taxonomy): Eukaryota > Viridiplantae > Streptophyta > Magnoliopsida > Fabales > Fabaceae > Lathyrus > Lathyrus aphaca. Next base: position 257,825,051 of record OZ014525.1, on the reverse strand, counting down.
AGGATGGTGTAATGAGTCCATTAAATCTTTGATTATGGCTTAAATTCATTACTTAACACTAAACAAAAACAACAAAAACATCTAAATAATTACAAGTAGGTTAATGATCTTAATCCTACATCATGGTGATTAAGTGTGAGGTGCTTACTTCATACTTAAGGTATTCTCATTACCCCTAATCAGAAGGAGGATGTGATGAGTTTACTAACCCATTGGTTTAGGCTCAAGCTCATTAACTTATGACAAACTTCAAAAAGCAATAAAAGATTGAAAATACAAAAACAAACAATAATTGTCTCCTCCGGGATTCTTTTCTCACCTCATTCACTCACAAACGAGAACTTGCTTCTTCCGTCTAATGCAAGACACTTTGCACCTGAGCCAGACAGGTCATAAACTTGAGCATAGACAAGTAAGCAGTTCACAGGTCAATTTATCTTTCAGTCTCTTTGAGTCGAACTACGGCATTTTGACTTCCTCATTGCACGAGAGGATACGTAGGCATAACTTAACAGTTATCAAACAAAAGTCTCTGTATTTTCCCCCTCCTTCTAGCATTATTCTTTAAGCCTCATAGTCTTGAGCTTTGCATTTTTTCTTTACACTGACACTTCCTTGTTGCACTCCACATTTCTTTTACACTGACACTTGCATTCTTTTCCAGCTTTTGCACACAAAATAGCACTGACACTACCCCTTTAAACACAAACTTTCAAGCGTAGATCCTGTCGAGTACGACGGACAATCTGGGTGCTAATACCTTCCCAGGTTATAACCAACCCCCTTTCTCAGTATCTCTTGTTCGCAACCGTCTTATCCATCCTTTCTTAGGTTTATGCAGCATTACCTTTCCTTCGGGATAAAAATGCCTAGCTGGCGACTCTATTCATTTATTTCTCCTTCGCCGACCGTTCGCGTCTGTACCCCTCTTGACCAGGTGTCATTTGGTGGGAGCGACAGCTTGGCGACTCTGCTGGGGAACCTTATATTGCAACCAGGGCTTCTGGTTCTTTTTGTGGGTTCCTCCTAGCGCTTGTTTGATTTGTGTTTACTGGGGTGTTATGTGCTATGTGTGTTTATTCATTTTTGCTTTATTTATTGCTTTATGTACAACTTTATTTATTGCTTTCTTTACAGTTTTACATATTTCATACTGTCATTATCATTGCTGGATCTGGTTTCTATTTTGGTGGGTGGGGTTCCATTGAGAGTTTAAGGTCCTATACTTGGGACCTGAGTGACACCTAGGCTAGAGTGGTTCATGTTCTTTCCCATTCCATTTCGGTCTGGTGCGGGAATATGAAACACGGTTCAGATGTGGGTTTCTTCTTGAGAACTCTGTGCTACAGATTTCCTGTAGTGCTAGGGCTATCTGGGAAGCCTGCTAAGTCTGGATGACCTTTATTATGACCTTCAGAAACTGAGGTGAATTAGAGGAGGATCTTTTATGGTTATTGTAAACACTGTACCTCCGGGTTAGAAGTGTTTACACTTCTCATAACTGATCCAAGTCTGAGGATCCTTGTTTTAGAACATTACCTTGTTCGCTGTGATTTCTGGCGAACAACCTCTGGTTAACCAATTTCTCAGAAAACTGGGTTACTTGCAGGACCAACCAAACAAGTCCTGGGACACATGTGCAATTTGTTCTGTCGAATCTTTCTTAGTGTTTGTGATTGGTTTATGGTTTGTTTCGTCAATAATGTAAAAGTATTAAGAACTTTGAATTTGAAAGTAAAGTAAAACTTAAGTTTAGAAAACAAAATAAAGTTGAAGTTGTTAAACAAAAGTAAGAAATGTCGAAAGCTATAACTTGCAGAAAAGTAAATAAAGCTTGAATATGAAATAAACTTGATGAATAAACTGGTAAATTAAATAACTTTGAAAGTAAGATGGTGTTCAAACGTACATGGTTCCAAATATCAAACTCATTTTCTCTCACACTGGGTACTTAGAGTATTTACAGGAATTTTTGTATCAGTTTTCACACACCTATTCTAAACACAACTATTCTATTTATACACAAAATAAAGTAACTGCCTAGAACGGAAAAATCATAAACAAATGACAAGTGTCAGCCTGCATGTAACTTCTTCTCCTAAACCTTCCATGTGTCCAACTGTCAAAGGTTACAACGTTTTGAATTTGAATTCCCTTCTTTGGTGACGAAACCTTGCACCTCTTCAATCTGTCGAAGCCTCCAAAGAAGAAACAACCCTTTCAGCATCTGCCAAACATTGCTTTCGTCAAAACCCTTTTTTGTCGAAACGTCGAAAAACAACCTTATTCTGTCAAATACTTAGCCACAAACAACTTTCCAAACTTATCCTGCCAGAACACTATTTGCCCTTCTGTCGAAGCAATGGAACTTTTAACCTTGTCAGCAGTTCTTGAATTTCTTTTTTCTTTCATCCTTCTTCGACAGAAATGTCCTCAAGCTCTAAATTTCAACCTGTCGATGTGAGGGGGTTGGGCTGTTTACAGGTTTGCAGGTACCCTTGGCCACATCATACCCTATTACTATCTTGTTTAAGAGTACCTCATTTTGGACAGTTCTTGTGATTAAACCCTGGACATGTGACTCTTTATTTGAGTCCCCACCTTGGTTACTGGATTTCTAAGCCTTCATCTGGACCTTTGAACATACATGGGCTTATATCAAGACAGATAATCAGATCCAGCTTGATCACAAACCCTTGCATCTCATTTGCATATATCATCATTGCATCATTTAACATTTGTTTATTTGCTTTTCAGGGTATCCATATCATATCTGGTTTGGTTTTGACCCCTTCTTCTGCATAAACCTCTACTTCAACTGTTATCTGCTTCAGCTATCTCTATCCTCACCAGCATCAGCCTGTCAGTGGCTCATTTCCAGCACCAGTCTGTGATCTTCATCAGCACTTATCTTCAGTTTCTTCAACAGCACTCATGACTACTCCCAGGAAGAGCAACATATCCTACCATTTCTTTGAGCCTGTGTTGACTGGTATCAGGCAGGTCCAGTCACTTATCACACCAGACCACATCCCACTATTTAGAGAGCACCATGGAGATATCCTGGATATGGTTATGGACCTTGACCCTTCTCAGAGGAGCATGATCCACACATGCTTGCAGTTCTATGACCCTCCTTTGAGATGCTTCACATTTCCAGACTTCCAGCTAGGGCCTCTACTGGAAGAGTTTTCTTCATTGATTGGAGTACCTATCAAGGGTGGAATCCCTTTCAACCCAGAGATGCCTGCTCCCAGAAATGAAGAGTGGAGGGCAGTCTGTGCACTGTTAGCCCTCAGCATATATGGGGTTATATTGTTTGCAGATGAGCCTAAATTTGTCAGCAAGAATGCCATCCATCTGTTTCTTCTGAAGAATCCAGTGCCTACACTGTTGGGAGACTTTTACTATTCCATCCATCAGAGGAATGAGAAACAGAGGGGGAAGTTGGTAAGGTGTTGTGCTCCTTTGTTTTACACCTGGCTGCTCAGACACCTTCCTAAGTCAGATACTTTCTTGAATCCCCACCAATAGAAGAATTGGGCCAAGAGGCTCATTGCCTTGACTTCAGATGATATTAGATGGTGCACCCAGAGCACCAAAGGCAAGGACATTATCACCAGCTGTGGACAATACCCAAATGTACCTCTGATAGGAGTAAAGGGTTGCATCAACTACAACCCTTTGCTGTTTAAGAGACAAGTGGGCTATGCCTTGGTTCACCCTCCCAGAGGACAAGATTTAGCTGAGACCCTGTATTGTGAAGTAAAACCTAATTCAGCTGCTGTCAGACAAGCATCCTGGGCTTGGGACAACATACAAACAAAAGGGATGGCTATTTTTGGAAAGTGTAATAATGTTGCTTCAGCTCAGTACTATGACTGGTCCCGTACTAGAGCTCAAATTACCAGAATGCCTTTCATCTTGGAAGACATGCCTGGACCATCTACAGTACAGCCAGCAGCAACTGTCAGCCTAGAAGAATTTGAGAAGCTAAAGGAAAGGAATGGGAACTTATCTCAAGCCTTAAAGAAGACTCTCTGGGAAAGAAGTGATGGTCGTCTGGATATTGAGAGATTGGAGAAGCTTAGGGTGGAGCATCTTACCAAAATTGAGAAGATAGAGGACTACATCAGGAAAGCAAGAGCCGGGGAACAAATATTGAAGAATTCCTGTAAAGAGGCCAAAATTCAGAAGGCTAGGACTGAGCTCTATCTGCAAGAAAGTCAGGCCAGGTGGGTCAGAATCACTGAGGCCCGTACACAAGAAGACCAGAAGATTCAAGCCAAGATTGAACAGCTGGAGGCCAATGAGAAGAAGTAGCAGGAAGCTTTGTTGGCAGCCCAGAAGGAGATTTCAGAGTTGAAGCTCAGAGCAGGATTGAAGAGATCAAAGGACCAGAACAGGCATAAGAAGTTGACCACTACCATTGCTACCAGGAACCTCCTCATTAGGACCATTACAGAGCACCCAGCTGGTCCAGTGACTGAGGTACTCCTGAAGGAGGTCAAAGAGGATGAGTTTGGACTGGATGTCTGATTCTTTGTTTGTTGTTGTTTCCATTTGATGTACTTTTCCTTTTATTGTATTTTGACCCTCCATGGGCATGTGTTGAAAAACAAACTATGTATTGTTCACCATTTGTAATATATTTTAGTTTGTTTCCATTTTGGGGTTTTCTCTCAACAACATCAAGCATCTTCCTCGAGGTCTGGAAAGGTCAAAACCAAGAACCAAACCGGATACCTTGGAAAACAAATAAGCATACTGCATTGCATACTAACTTTTGTTTTGTTTTGTAGGTTTAATTATTATTATTGTTTCTAACTTTGTTGTGACTTCAGGAAACATTGCTCGTCGCCGAGTGTTCCCTGTCAACCGCGCGCACCGGTACCCGACTCGTAACAACCTTCCCGGTATTCAAATGGAACAAGTACAGCAGGATCTGACTGAGGTCAGAAATCAAATGGCTAATGAGAGAGTGGAGATGAGAAACCAGATGTCTCAATTCATGGCAGTGATGACTGGCTTAGCCTAGAGTCAAGAAAGGTTAAGATAGATGGTGGAAAGACAAACTCCCGAGGAGCCTCATCTTGGAACAGGATGAACTAGTAACAATGAACGGGGCCAGCCTCGTATTGACCCACCAGTATTTGGACCTCATCTGGATCCAGAAGTTAATATCCCGAGAAATGTGCAAGGTAATACTGCTGGGGGGAGAATCTTGCAAGAGGATCCCCAAGAAGAACAGTTTACTGTTATGGGGGCTGGAGATGAAGTATACGACAGGAGATTGGACGAAATTGCTGAAAAGTTAAGATCTTTGGAGTCTCAGAATTCTTTGGGCTTCGATGTGATGGATATGGGGCTAGTGGATGGGGTGAGAATTCCCCACAAATTCAAACACCCATGCTTTGAGAAGTACAATGGAACCTCCTGTCCACAAACTCACCTGAAGTCTTTCTTGGGAAGACTTAAAGCTTATACTATGGATGAAAAGCTGTGGATGTTCTACTTTGAAGACAGTCTGACTGGGGCTTCAAGAGAGTGGTATTCACACTTGTCTAGGGCCACCATAAGATGCTGGAAGGATTTGGCTGAGGCTTTCATCCGTCAATATCAATACAACCTGGACATGGCTCCCAATAGGACCCTCCTAATGGGAATGTCTCAATCTTCTAGAGAGAGCTTCAGGGAATATGCCCAAAGGTGGAGACAGCTTGCTGCTGCTGTCCAACCACCCATGTCAGAGAGGGAAATGGCTGACATGTTCATGAATACATTGCAAGGAACCTATATTGATAGATTGGATGCCTTCTCCTCTACCAGTTTTGCTGATGTGGTCATAGCTGGTGAGAGGATTTAAAGTCTCTTAAAAATGGGCAAAATTTCCTAAAGTGGTGCAAGTTCATCCAGCAATCCGAGAAAGCCTTTTGTGGGACCCCGAAGGGCTGGTGAAACAAATTCCATTCATGCAAGCAGGGGCCGGCCTCAGTATGTTCACCGGTCAGTAGCAGCAGTTACCATTCCAGCTCCGATTCCACAACAATTAGCATATCCTCAACAACAACAACCATAGTATCAACAACAAGTTCATTATCCGCAACAGAGAACCTACAACAACAGCAATAACAACCAACAACAGTGTCCTTTCCAACAAAGGCCATCACAGGCAAACAGGGTGATTGACCCAATCCCAATGCCGTATGCTGCACTCTTGCTACAGCTCCTGAAGCTCAACCTAGTTGAGTTAAGGATATTGGCACCTCCAGATCCCACCAATATGCCAAAGAACTACGATGCAAGTGCCCGGTGTGCGTTCCACTCAAACGCACCGGGGCATAACACTGAAAAATGCAGGGCCCTACAGATGAAAGTCCAGGATCTGGTGGACTCAAAAGCTCTCAACTTTGCACTTCCTCCAAATGTCACAAGAAATCCAATGCCTAGTCACAACGGGCCTAGGATTAATGCTATCGAGGAAGGCAAACCATCCACGTTGATTAGTAGTGTTGCACAGATCCGAACACCTCTGGTTGAAATCAAAGCCCGGCTGTTAGAATGCCAAGTATTCCCCGGATGTGAACTTGGTTGTGGATATTGCAATATTGCTGTCAATGGATGTGAGAGACTGAGGAACGACATAAATGGTCTTATTAAGGATGGCATCCTTCAGATTACAACAACAGCGACTGCAACTCCAACAATTCCTTCATCAACGATTACAGATACTCCTACAACGTCAGCAACCATTGTTCCAACAGACTCTACTACAACTCCAACAACTGCTCAATCAATCACATCAACGAATACAAGTTTAGTCACCATTCCCTCTACAACGACAACACCCATTATTCCATCAGTTCCTGCTACAATCCCAACACCTCCTACAACATCAGCAACAGTTATTGAAAGCGTCTCAACGGTTACAATATACTACGATCATGCAAATGTTCCTGCCAACAACTCACAATAAAATGCTACTCCTGTCAGAGCACCAGTTACCATATACTATGATCCACACACCATTGTAGTCCCCTCTGCAGCTGCTATCAGTCCGGTCACTATTACAGTACCTGGGCCAGTTCCTTACGAAAGCAATAATGCCATCCCTTGGCATTATGGCTCAGATCTATACTGCGAGGGGCAGAAAATCACTTTAGAATCATCAACTTCTTCACCTCAGATAGACAATGTGGGGGGAGGCGGAGGCTTCACTAGAAGCGGACGTCTCTTTGCCTCGCAAATTCTGAGACCCGTTGTTGAAGCTGAAGCTGCTGCTAAGGAAAAAGGGAAGAGCATGGTGCAAGAAGAACCAGTTTCTAGAGAAGCTTTGAAGACTCCTTTTGATCAAGAGGTTGATGAATTCATGAGAATCATAAAGAAAAGTGATTACAAGGTGGTAGACCAGCTTCACCAAACGCCTTCCAAAATCTCCATACTATCATTGCTAATGTGCTCCGAGGCTCATCGGAACGCACTATTAAAAGTCTTGCACGCAACTTATGTGCCGGAGGAGATTACTGTCAATCAATTAGAGGCCGTGGTTGGAAATGTCAACGCTAGTCATGGACTAGGATTTACCAACGCTGATCTGACAACGGAAGGTCACAATCACAACAAGGATTTGCACATTACCTTGGAGTGCAAGGGTGCAGTTCTTTCTCACGTATTGGTAGACACAGGGTCATCCCTCAACGTCCTGCCCAAGAAAGCCCTTGTAAAGATGGAATATGACGGATTGGCACTACGCCCGAGCAACTTGGTAGTGAGAGCCTTCGATGGTTTTAAAAGATCAGTTCTGGGAGAGATAGAGTTGCCAATAATGATTGGCCCACAGGTTTTCAAAACGACCTTCTTTGTGATGGATATACAGCCTGCCTACAGCTGTCTATTGGGTAGACCATGGATACACGCCGCTGGCGCCGTGACATCAACCCTTCACCAGAAGTTAAAATTCGAGTGGGAGGGCCAAGTCTTTACCATTTGTGGGGAAGAGGATATCTTTGTTAGCCAGCTGGCTACCTTCAAATACATTGAAATGGATGGGGAGATCCATGAAACCATGAGCCAAGGGTTTGAGGCCCTTAATATTAATGAAACATCTGTTGTGCTAGGGACTTCCATCACATCATATCAACAGGCCCGAAAGGTTGTTGAAGAGGGTACCGCCCAAGGCTGGGGCAAGCTGTTGCCCGTGGAGAAGAAAGAGGACCGATTCGGGTTGGGTTACAAACCAACTCGACAAGATCAACCAGAGGCTGCAAAGGAGCCCAAGTCTTTCAGCGGGGGGATGCTCACCCCGGATGCTATGAACAATTTGGAAGATGAGTCAGAAGACGAGCGCAACCTAGAAAGCTGGATACGTCCAAGGATCTCGGGGAACCAAGTGTAAACACCCCAAATTTTCCCTCACTTATTTCACCATGGCTTGTGATTCTTTTCATTTGCATAAGTTTAATCATATCATGTCACATTGTAATTTTGCTTCACTGCATTAGTTCAAAGTCATCTGCATCTAGGGTTTGTGATCAGAGCAATCCAAGAGCCATTTGAGCCACTCCAAAGGCCTTTAATCATCTCAAGAGGGTCCATGAATGTTCAAGCATCATATTGTATCATCCCAAGATCAAGAAAGTCAAAAAACACAAGAACTGAGGAAAGCATGGAAGCAGAGCCAAGCTTAACTGCACAGATGACCTAAAATTAGGGTTTTGGTTTCAGAGGCCATAACTCCAAATTTTTTGGTCATTCTTGTTTCTATTGGTCTCAATATGATATTAGGATCATGCATACCAATTTTCATGAAGAAATTCAATGGGGAAGGCATCTGATCAATAGATGACTTCTTGTGCAAGTCAGTGCAAAATCAGGGCATCTGAGGTCCCCAATCACCCAACCAAAGGGTATTCTCCATCATTTTGAATATGTATGATCTTTATTTGATCTTAGATTTTAGAAGTTCACAAAATTGAATAATTTCAAGCCATTTGCAAAGTTGCCATTTTGGGAAAGTGACTTGTAATGTAAATTTACCATTTTGGGAAAGTTTTTCAACCTCCTCTTTTTGATCCAAAATTGCTTCAAATGAAAAATCTTTGGTCATGAAAGTTGTAGATTGGATCCTCACATTTTCAAAAAGTACAAGAACTCATTCTAATTCATTTTAGAACAAAAGTTATGGCCTTGCAAAGTTGGACAAAATCACTTATTTTTCACTTTTGTTCCAAAGAGGAAACTTGCAAAAACACTTGCCAAAACCAAATGTGACTTCAAATCAACTTCTAATCATCACACAAACATAATTCATGGTCCATAATTCAGATTTGCCCAAAGAATTTCTTACTTTCATGCCTTGGATTCCAAGTGTCATAAGCCATTTTTCATAAAAGTCACAAAGAGGGAAGTCTTGCAAGAATGGTTCTTAGGGTTTTGTTTGGTCTCTAATCAATCTCAAAGTGTAATAACAACATTATATGGTACATTTTGCTGAATATTGCCCAAGGAATGAGACACATCCATGACCAAAACCTTCAAAATGCAACAAGTTGCAAAAAGGCAAAACATATGACATCTCACCCTCCACCCATTCCAGATCACATCAGAACATCCAATGGCCTTCCTTGAAGCTAGCTGAGGCAATCCAAGCACATAAATATCCTCTGCCCTGGCCCATACCTATAGTACACAATTTTTGACTTTTTGGCCAATCACCCCATACCATTCCCACAGTGCATACCTGCCCTCCTGAATTGTTGGGATTGCTTAGGGATTACCTCAAGGTCATAAAACAAGAAGAAAAAAGGCTCAGAGGACACACACAATCAGATTGCACAAAAACTGTCAAAAGCTTCATCTCTTCGAAACTCTGCCCACAGCCATCAAACCTCAAAAATTCCTTCACCAATGAGTCACATACCATCCATGGATCAATAATCAACCACCAAAACAGCCTGAATCACCACACACACAAACCTCCATTTCTGCTACACCAGAACCACACAGCATAAACCAGCCATCCTCAAAGCTTTCTAAGCTTCGTATCATCTTCAGGAGGTTCATAGGAGTGGGTTTGCAACAAGGGAGAGCCCAGAAATCCCAGAACCATGAGGTTTCATCTCAGGTATAGCTCAAGAACTTTTTTCTCATAACCTTGTTTTTAAGTTCTTAATCGAACCCTTATGATGTGCTGATGATTCTAATGTATTTACTTTTCAAAATGGTGGAATATTGAGTATGTATGGAGTGTCTGAAAGTTTCTGACCTAAATTTTTTTTGTTTCGATTTGCCTTGTTGATGAATGAAAAATGGTTTTTGTTTGGGGGTTTTGATTCAGTGATGTGTGGGGTTTGATTCTGGGCATAGAGATTTCATTTTAGATGCTTAGAGAGAGATAGGTTTTTGGGCTCGTCGGAGAAGACGACTGGAACACTGTTTCGGCCGTCTGAGAGTCATTAGCCCTAATTAGGGTTTAGGCCCAGTTTTGAATGAGGAGCGTTGGATGGTCTTTCCCGCGCGTGTACCAATGGCCCAGATGCATTGTTTAAGCCCTAATCAGGATTAGTTTTAATTAATTAAGTTTAAGAAATTCAAATTTCCAGCTTCAATCCCAGCCGTCCCTTCGCGCGCGGGTCAACTCCCTCCAAAAATCTTTGAATCCTGGCTCTTGGATCAGCCTACTTTTCCTTTATTTCAATTTTATTTTCTTTTTAATTCATTTGTTTTGCCCATTTTATTTAAAATGGCAAATTACTTCTAAAAAATCCCATTTTTTGCATCATACCGTAAAATATTTTTCCCTTTCTGAAAATAATTTTATTTTTATTTTTTGCATAATTTTCATATTTTAAAAATATTTAAATGTTTATTTTAATTAGTTAATGAGAATTAATTAATTAAAATAGCATTTAGGTTTCTAAAAATCACAAAAAAATTCACATTGCATTTTGATACATTTAGAAACATTGTCAAACTCTTCAAACAAATTTATTTTTGGTTCTTGACATATTTTGACATTTTTCTTTGGAATTAAAGTTCTTAAAAGGCAATATTTTGGTTCTAACTTGGAAAAATTCATTCTGCCTAACCATTAAGAGTTTGATGATGGTTCTTTTTGCATTGTATTCCTCATGTCATGTAGTTTCTAGGGTAAAATTGGTTTGAATTTATCTTTCATTTTCAATTTGTTGAGCATTTTCCCTTTTGAAGTGCCTTAAAACCCTAACCAACTTGAGAAAATCATAACCCCCATTAGGTTAAGATTTAGGTCCCCTCCTTTGGGCAGTGAACTTATGTAGGGTTAGGGTTCCTTTGATCCCATTTTCAATTTTTTATCTTGATATTTGCTTATGATTTTGGATTTTGCTTTGTGGCTTGTGCATAAACCCTAATTTTGGCTTTCATTTGCATTCATCTCTCATTTGTTTGTATACATGAACTTGCCATGACATTTTGTGCATTCACATGACTTCTAATACATCTTAGGACACATTAGAATCATGTTTGATCATTGCATCATCCATTTTCCATGTTATACTCCCACTACATTTCATAAACTTTCATGATCTTTCATGATTCAAAGCATGCTTAATTTGCATCCTTCATCCTTGTATGATCATCCACAACTCTTGACATGTGTTTGCATCATCTCTTAGCATCATTAACATCATGTTTATGCCTCTGACCTTGGTGTGCATCATTGCATTTCATCTCATTTTCATTTCATGTCTTTTCTTGTTACTAACTTTTCAGGTGGTAAGTCATTGAGAAGTGGATTTGCCTTCACTTCTCATAATCTCTTCCCATCTCTCTTATACATTCTTGCTGCATCTTCATTTGCTTTAGAATTATCTTGCTCATTCATGTCTCCTTCTCACTTTCTTTCTTCAAGCAAATTATCTTCTTCAGTGAAGTAAGTTGACTTGCTTCTTCTGCTTCCTCCTCCCTCCATCCTGCTTCTTCCTTGGTGGCTTTTTCTCCTGAAGATATTTTGCAAGCCTCATAAACCCTAGGAATACCTAAGCATGATAACAATTAGGGTTTTATTAGTACCCCATTAGTTTTACCTTTGTGTCATCTTTGTGTCTTCTCTTCTTATCTCTTAATCAAGGACTAAACCTTAAAGGTTTTAAGGCTTTGTGATTAGGGTTATGCCTGTATCCTTCTATTAGGATGGAGTGTATAAATTTAATCCTAAGTGTTAAACCCTTAATGTGTTTAAATCCTGTAATCAATCCATCTAATAATCACTAAGACATCAAGCTTGTAACTTGGGCCTTGAATTAAGGTTCTAATTCTTCCTTAATTGGTTAAGAAGGACTAACCCTAATGTTAATGGACAAGTCCCCCTCAAGTTGTCTTGCAAACCATAAAATCCACTTCTTAATCTTACCATTAACTAAAATCCACTTTAATAAAGGCTTTGTTATGTCATGAGGTTAATCCTTAATCATGGATTAATTTTAGGAGCTCTCCTCAGCTTAAATGTACTCATCTATTATCCTTCTATTAGGATGGTGTAATGGGTCCATTAAATCCTTGATTATGGCTTAAACTCATTACTTAACACCAAACAAAATACCAAAAACATCTAAATAATGACAAGTAGGTTAATAATCTTAATCCTACATCATGGTAATTAAGTGTGAGGTGCTTACTGCATACTTAAGGTATTCTCATTACCCCTAATCAGAGGGAGGATGCGGTGAGTTTACTAACCCATTGGTTTAGGCTTAAGCTTATTAACTTATAACAAACTTCAAAAAGCAATAAAAGATTGAAAACACCAAAAACAAGCAATAATCGTCTCCTCCGGGATTCTTTTCTCATCTCATTCACTCACAAACGAGAATTTACTTCTTCCGTATGATGCAAGACAGTTTGCACCTGAGCCAGACAGGTCATACACTTGAGCATAGACAAGTAAGCAGTTCATAAGTCAATTTATTTTCAGTCTCTTTGAGTCGAACTACGGTGTTCTGACTTCCTCATTGCACGAGAGGATACGTAGGCATAACTTAACAGTTATCGAACAAAAGTCTCTATATATTCCCCCTCCTTCCAGCATTATTCTTAAAGCCTCATAGTCTTGAGCTCCTCATTCTTTCCTTACACTGACACTCTTTTATTTCCTTTCACACTTCTTTTACACTGACACTTGCATTCTTTCCCGCCTTGATACTCAAATTGCACTGACACTACCCCTTTAAAAAACAAATCTTTCAAGCGTGGATCCCGTCGAGTACGGAGGACAATCTGGGTGCTAATACCTTCCCAGGTTGTAACCAACCCCCTTTCTCAGTTTCTCTGGTTTGCAACCTTCTTATCCATCTTTTCTTAGGTTTATGCAGCATTACCTTTCCTTCAGGATAAAAATGCCTAGCTGGCGACTCTTTTCTTTTCAGTTCACCCTTGTGTGTTCTCTCCTCCTTTCACCGACCGTTCGCGTCTATACCCCTCTTGACCGGGTGTCATTTGGTGGGAGCGACAGCTTGGCGACTCTGCTGGGGACCCTTGTACTGTAACCAGGGCTTCTGGTTCTTTTTGTGGGTTCCTCCTAGCGCTTGTTTGATTTGTGTTTACTGGGGTGTTATGTGCTAATTGTGTTTATTTATTTGCCTTATTTATTTCTTATGTACAACTTTATTTATTGCTTTCCTTTACAGTTTTCCATATTTCATACTGTCATTATCATTGCTGGATCTGGCTTCTGTTTTGGTGGGTGGGGGTTCCATTGAGAGTTTAAGGTCCTATACCTGGGACCTGAGTGACACCTAGGCTAGAGTGGTTCATATTATTTCCCATTCCATTTCGGTCTGGTGCGGGAATATGAAACTCGGTTCAGATGTGGGTTTCTTCTTGAGAACTCTATGCTACAGATTTCCTGTAGTGCTAGGGCTATCTGGGAAGCCTTCTAAGTCTGGATGACCTTTATTATGACCTTCAGAAGCTGAGGTGAATTAGAGGAGGATCTTTTATGGTTATTGTAAACACTGTACCTCCGGGTTAGAAGTGTTTACACTTCTCATAATGGATCCAAGTCTGAGGATCCTTGTTCTAGAACACTACCTGTGAGGGGGTTGGGACTGTTTACAGGTTTGCAGGTACCCTTGGCCACATCATACCCTGTTTTTGTTTTGATTAAGAGTACTCCACTTTGGACAGTTCTTGTGATTAACCCTGGATATGTGACTCTTTATTTGAGTCCCCCACCTTGGTAACTAGATTTCTAAGCCACCATCTGGACTTTTGAACATACATGGGCTTATATCAAGACAGTTAATCAGATCCAACTTGATCACAAACCCTTGCATATCATTTGCATATATCATCATTGCATCATTTAACATTTGTGTATTTGTTTTTCAGGGTACCCACATTATATCTGGTTTGGTTTTGACCCCTTCTTCTGCATAGACCTCTGCTTCATCAGTTATCTGCTTTAGCTGTCTTCATCATCACCAGCATCAGCCTGTCATTGGCTCATTTCTAGCATCAGTCTGTGATCTTCTTCAGCATTCATGACTACTCCCAGGAAGAGCAACATATCCTACCATTTCTTTGAACCTGTGTTGACTGGCATCAGGCAGGTCCAGTCACTTATCACACCAGACCACATCCCATTATTTAGAGAGCATTATGGAGGTATCCTGGATATGGTTATGGACCTTGACCCTTCTCAGAGGAGCATGATCCACACCTGCTTGCAGTTTTATGACCCTCCTTTGAGATGCTTCACCTTCCCAGACTTTCAGTTAGGGCCTCTACTGGAAGAGTTTTCCTCATTGATTGGAGTACCTATCAGGGGTGGAATCCCTTTCAATCCAGAAATGCCAGCTCCCAGCAATGGAGAAGTGGCAAAGGCAATATACCTGGAGCCTGCCTTGATTGAACAAAGTATGACAACAAAAAGCTGGGATCCCTGGTTTGCACTTGGACTTTTTGAATTCTCAGGCCATCCTGAAGGCCTCATTGGGAGAATGGAGGGAAGTCGGTGCACTATTAGCCCTCAACATATATGGGGCTATACTGTTTGCAGATGAGCCCAAATTTGTCAGCAAGAACGCCATCCATCTGTTTTTTCTGAGGAACCCAGTGCCTACAATGCTGGGAGACTTTTATTATTCCACCCATCAGAGGAATGAGAAACAAAGGGGGAAGTTGGTAAGATGTTGTGCTCCTTTGTTTTACACCTGGCTCCTCAGACACCTGCCTAAGTCAGATGCCTTCCTGAACCCTCACCAACAGAAGAATTGGGCCAAGAGGCTCATTGCCTTGACTTCAGATGATATTAGATGGTGCACCCAGAGCACCAAGGGCAAGGACATTATCAACAGGTGTGGACAATACCCAAATGTGCCTCTGATAGGAGTAAAGGGTTGCATCAATTACAATCCTTTTTTGTTTAAGAGACAACTGGGATATGCTTTGGTTCACCCTCCCAGAGGGCAAGATTTAGCTGAGACCCTGTATTGTGAAGTAAAACCTAATTCAGCTGCTGTCCGACAAGCATCCTGGGCTTGGGACAACATCCAGACAAAAGGGATGACTATTATTGGAAGATGCAATAATGTTGCTTCAGCTCAGTACTATGACTGGTCCCGTACTAGAGCTCAAATTACCGGAATGCCTTTTATCTTGGAAGACATGCCTGGACCATCCACTGTACAGCCAGCTGCAACTGTCAGCCTAGAAGAATTTGAGAAGTTGAAAGAAAGGAATGAGAACTTATCTCAAGCTTTAAAGAAGACTCTTTGGGAAAGGAGTGATGGTCTTCTAGATATTGAGAGATTAGAGAAGCTTAGGGTGGAGCATCTTACCAAAATTGAGAAGACAGAGGACTATATCAGGAAAGCAAGAGCTGGAGAACAAATATTGAAGAATGCCTGTAAATAAGCCAAGATTCAGAAGGCTAGGACTGAGCTCTATCTGCAAGAGAGTCAGGCTAGGTGGGTCAGGATTACTGAAGCCCGAACACAGGAAGACCAGAAAACTCAAGCCAAGATTTAACAACTAGAGGCCAATGAGAAAAAGCAGCAAGAAGCTTTGCTGGCAGCCCAAAAGGAGATTTCAGAGTTGAAGCTCAGAGCAGGATTGAAGAGATCAAAGGACCAGGACAGGAACAAGAAGCTGACCACTGCCATTGCCACCAGGAACCTCCTCATTAGGACCATTATAGAGCACCCAGCTGGTCCAGTGACTGAGGCACTCCTGAAGGAGGTCAGAGAAGATGAGTTTGGATCGGGTGTCTGATTCTTTGCTTGTTGTTATTTCCATTTGATGTACTTTTTCCTTTTGATGTATTTTGACCCTCCATAGGCATATGTTGTAAAACAGACTACGTATTGTTCACCAGTTGTAATATATTCCAGTTTGTTTTCATTTGAGGTTTCTTTTCTCAACAACATCAAACATCTTCCTCGAGGTCTGGAAAGGTCAAAACCAAGAACCAAACCGGATACCTTGGAAAACAAATAAGCATACTGCATTGCATACTAACTTTTGTTTTGTTTTGTAGGTTTTATTATTATTGTTTCTAACTTTGTTGTGATCTCAGGAAAAATTGCTCGTCGCCGAGTGTTCCCTGTCAACCGCGCGCACCGGTACCCGACTCGCAACAACCTTCCCGGTATTCAAATGGAACAAGTACAGCAGGATCTGACTGAGGTCAGAAATCAGATGGCTAATGAGAGAGTGGAGATGAGAAATCAGATGTCTCAATTCATGGCTGTGATGATTGGCTTGGCCCAGAGTCAGGAAAGGTTAAGAGAACTGGTGGAAAGACAAACTCCTGAAGAGCCTCATCTTGGAACAGGAGGGACTAGTAACAATGAACGGGGCCAGCCTCGTATTGATCCATCGGTGTTTGGACCTCATCTGGATCCAGAAGCTAACATCCCGAGAAATGTGCAGGGTAATACTGCTGGGGGGAGAATCCTACAGGAAGATCCCCAAGAAGAACAGTTTACTGTTATGGGAGCTGGAGATGAAGTTTATGACAGGAGATTGGACGAAATTGCCGAGAAATTGAGATCTCTAGAGTCTCAAAATTCTTTGGGCTTCGATGTGATGGACATGGGGCTGGTGGATGGGGTGAGAATTCCCCACTAATTCAAACCCCCATGCTTTGAAAAGTACAATGGTATCTCCTGTCCTCGCACTCATTTGCAGTCTTTCCTGGGGAGACTAAAAGCTTATACTATGGATGAAAAGTTGTGGATGTTCTACTTTGAAGACAGTCTGACTGGGGCTTCAAGAGAGTGGTATTCACACTTGTCTAGAGCCACCATAAGATGCTGGAAGGATTTGGCTAAGGCTTTCATCCGTCAATATCAATACAACCTGGACATGGCTCCCAATAGGACCCTCCTGATGGGAATGTCTCAATCTTCCAGAGAGAGCTTCAGGGAATATGCCCAAAGGTGGAGATAACTTGCTGCTGCTGTCCAACCACCCATGTCAAAAAGGGAAATGGCCGACATGTTCATGAATACATTGCAAGGGACCTATATTGATAGACTGGCTGCTTTTTCCTCTACTAGTTTTGCTGATGTGGTCATAGCTGGTGAAAGGATTGAAAGCCTATTGAAAATGGGAAAGATCTCTGACAGTGGTGCAAGTTCATCCAGCAATCCCAGAAAGCCTTTTGTAGGACCCCGAAGGGCCGGTGAAACAAATTCCATTCATGCAAGCAGAGGCAGACCTCAGTATGTTCACCAGTCAGTAGCAGCTGTTACCATTCCAACTCCGATTCCTCAACAATCAGCATATCCTCAACAACAACAACCACAGTATCAACAACAAGTTCAGTATCCGCAACAGAGAACCTACAATAACAACAACAACAACCAACAGCAACGTCCTTTCCAACAAAGACCATCACAGGCAAACAGGGTAATTGACCCAATCCCAATGCCATATGATGCACTCTTGCCACAACTCCTGAAGCTCAACCTAGTCGAGTTAAGGACATTAGCACCTCCAGATCCTTCCAATATTCCAAAGAAATATGATGTTAATGCCAGGTGTGCATTCCACTCAAATGCACCGGGGCATAATACTGAAAAATGCAGGGCCTTACAGATGAAAGTCCAAGACCTGGTAGACTCAAAAGCTCTCAACTTTGCACCTCCTCCAAATGTCACAAGAAATCCAATGCCTAGTCACAACGGGCCTAGGATTAATGCTATTGAGGAAGGCAAACCATCCACCTTGATCACCAGTGTTGCACAGATTCGAACACCTTTGGTTGAAATCAAAGCCCAGCTTTTAGAATGCCAAGTGTTCCCTGGTTGTGAGCTCGGCTGTGGGTATTGCAATATTACAGTCAATGGGTGTGAAAGGCTGAGAGACGGCATAAATGGTCTTATTAAGGATGGTATTCTTCAGATTACTACAACAGCGCCTACAAATCCAGCAATTCCTTCACTGGCAATCACAGATACTCCTACAACGTCACCAACCATTGTTCCAACGGATTCTACTACAACTCCAACAACTGCTCAATCAATCATTTCAACGGATGCAAGTTCAGTCACCATTCCTACTACAACTTCAACACCCATCCAGTTAATAGTGTCTTCTACAACATCAACGACAATTAATGAAAGCATCTCAACGGTTACTATATACTATGACCCTATAAATGTTCCTGCCAACAATTCACAAGATATTACTCCTGTCAGAACACCGGTTACCATATACTATGATCCACACACCATTGTGGTCCCTTCTGCAGCTGCTATCAGTCCAGTCACTATCACAGTGCCGGGGCCAGTTCCTTACGAAAGCAATAGTGCCATCCCTTGGCATTATGGCTCAGATCTGTACTGCGAGGGGCAGAAAATAACTTTAGAATCATCAACTTCCTCACCTCAGATTGACAATGTGGGGGGAGGCGGAGGCTTCACTAGAAGCGAACGTCTATTTGCCTCGCAAATTCCAAGACCCATTGCTGAAGCAGAAGCTGCTGCTAAGGCAAAAGGGAAGAGCATGGTGCAAGAAGAACCAGTTGCTAGAGAAGCTTTGAAAACTCCCTTTGATCAAGAGGTTGATGAATTCATGAGAATCATAAAGAAAAGTGATTACAAGGTGGTAGACCAGCTTCACCAAACACCTTCCAAGATCTCCATATTATCATTGCTAATGTGCTCCGAGGCTCATCGGAACGCACTATTGAAAGTCCTGCACGCAGCTTATGTGTCGGAGGAGATTACTGTCAATTAGTTAGAGGCTATGGTTGGAAATGTCAACGCTAGTCATGGACTAGGATTTACCAACACTGATCTGACAACGGAAGGTTGCAACCACAACAAGGCTTTGCACATTACCTTGGAGTGTAAGGGTGCAGTTCTTTCTCACGTGATGGTGGACACAGGGTCATCCCTCAATGTCCTACCCAAGAAAGCCCTTGTGAAGCTGGAGTATGATGGATTGGCACTACGCCCAAGTAACTTTGTAGGGAGAGCCTTTGACGGGTCTAAAAGATCAGTTCTGGGAGAGATAGAGTTACCCATAGTGATTGGCCCACAGGTTTTCAAAACGACTTTCTTTGTGATGGATATACAGCCTGCCTACAGCTGTCTATTGGGTAGACCATGGATACACGCCGCTGGCGCTGTAACGTCAACCCTTCACCAGAAGTTAAAATTCGAGTGGGAAGGCCAAGTCATTACTATTTGTGGGGAGGAGGATATTTTTGTTAGCCAGCTGGCTACTTTCAAATATATTGAGATGGATGGGGAGATCCATGAAACCATGAGCCAAGGGTTTGAGGCCCTTAATATTAATGAAACATTTGTTGTGCTTGGGACCTCCATCACATCATATCAGCAAGTCCGGAAGGTTGTTGAGGAAGGTACCGCCCAAGGATGGGGCAAGCTGCTGCCCGTGGAGAAGAAAGAATACCGATTCGGGTTGGGTTACAAACCAACTCGACAAGATCAACCAGAGGCTGCAACGGAGCCCAAGTTTGTCAGCGGGGGAATGCTCACCCCAGATGCTGTGAATAGCTTGGAAGATGAGTCAGAAGACGAGCGCAACCTGGAAAGCTGGATACGTCCAAGGACCCCGGGGAGCCATGTCTCAAACTGGTCTTCCCAGGAAATTATAAGAGTTACTCCTGCAGAGTAATTATTATTTCCTGTTTTTAAGCATGCATCAAGTCCTACATCTTGCCCAAGATGTCAGGACTCATTTTGTAATCGGGCCATCTTGTATTTTGTGCAAAGATCAATTAATGAATATCAGGACATCTTTTGCAAATGAGTCTTTTCTTTTCCGATCACTGTTTTTCATTTTTCACTTTTTGTACAAAAATAAAATGGCAATGCTTTTCAAATAAATAACTACATTTTCTCTTTTTCTAAATAAGATAAAACTGATCACTAAAATAAACCAATCTAAACCTTTGCAGAAAGTGCCCTCCAGACTGCACCGACAACAACACTGCTATGACTTCGTATGACTTTGACAATCCAATCAATCAAGATGATGAAGGGGTTGAAGAAGATTATGAGCTACCTGAAGAGCTAGCCAGGTTGTTGAGACAAGAGGAGAAGGTTATTACTCCTCATCAGGAGGAGGTTGAGACGGTTAACCTTGGTACGGAAGAAGACGTGAAAGAAGTTAAGATCGGGGCCTACCTACAAGATTCAGTGAAGGCGCAACTGATTGACATGCTTCGGGAGTATGTGGATGTTTTCGCTTGGTCTTATCAGGATATGCCAGGGTAGGACACCGACATTGTCATGCACAAGCTGCCGCTGAAAGAAGACTGCCCACCAGTAAAACAGAAGTTGCGCCGTACTCGCCCAGATATGGAAATGAAGATAAAAGAGGAGGTACAGAAACAGTGGGACGCCGGTTTCCTTGCTGTGACTAGCTATCCGCCGTGGGTTGCTAATATTGTACCTGTGCCTAAGAAAGATGGCAAGGTAAGGATGTGTGTGGATTACCGGGATCTGAACAGAGCCAACCCGAAAGATGACTTCCCTTTACCTCACATTGATGTATTGGTCGACAATACGGCTCAGTTCTCGGTATTCTCTTTCATGGATGGATTTTCAGGATACAATCAGATCAAAATGTCACCTGAAGACATGGAGAAGACAACTTTCATCACACCCTGGGGCATGTTCTGTTATAAGGTGATGCCATTCGGACTGAAGAATGCTGGTGCCACTTATCAACGGGCTATGGTAACATTGTTCCATGACATGATCCACAAAGAAATTGAATGTTATGTGGATGACATGATTGCCAAGTCCCTCACAGAAGAAGACCACCTGACGAATCTGTTAAAGTTATTCAAGCGTCTGAGGAAGTACCAATTGAAGTTAAACCCCAACAAATGCACATTCAGGGTGCGATCTGGTAAGCTGCTGGGATTTATTGTAAGTGAGAAAGGGATTGAAGTTGACCCTGATAAAGTTAAAGCCATTCAGGAGATGCCTGCACCGAAGACTGAAAAAGAATTTCGGGGGTTCCTAGGAAGATTGAACTACATTTCACGGTTCATATCTCACCTTACAGCAACCTGTGAGCCCTTGTTCAAGCTGTTAAGAAAAGAACAAACGGTCAGGTGGAACAAAGATTGCTAGAGGGCTTTTGACAAAATCAAGGAATACTTACAAGAGCCTCCAATCCTTATGCCTCCAGTTGAAGGAAGACCTCTAATCATGTACCTGACAGTATTAGAAGAGTCAATGGGGTGTGTGTTGGGCCAGCATGACGAGTCTGGTCGAAAAGAGTATGCAATATACTACCTAAGCAAAAAGTTTACCGACTGTGAACAACATTATTCACTGCTCGAGAAAACTTGCTGTGCTTTAGTGTAGGCTGCTCGCCGACTAAGGCAGTATATGTTGACCCACACCACTTTATTGATCTCGAAGATGGACCCAGTCAAGTACATTTTTGAGAAGCCAGCATTTACCGGACGGGTTGCAAGATGGCAAATGATCCTCACAGAATATGATATTCAGTACACATCTCAAAAGGCCATCAAAGGTAGTGTATTGTCTGATTATCTCGCTGAGCAACCCATTGATGATTACCAGCCTATGAGATTTGACTTCCCTAATGAAGACATCATGTTCATAAAAGCAAAAGATCATGAAGAGCCTATTCACACTGAAGGGCCAGACCCGGAAGAAGAGTGGACTATGATGTTTGATGGGGCTTTTAATATGAATGGTCGTGGTGTCGGTGCAGTACTCATTAAACCTAAGGGAGTTCACATGCCTTTCTCAGCAAAACTCACTTTTAACTGCACTAACAACGAAGCTGAATACGAAGCTTGCATTATGGGTCTTGAGGAAGCCATTGACCTCAGGATTAAGACTTTAACTGTGTTCGGAGATTCAGCTCTGGTAATTAATCAAACCAACGGCAAATGGTACACCCACCAAGATCATCTGATACCTTACCGGGATTATACAAGGAGGTTATTGACTTTCTTCACTACAGTCGAGCTTGAGTATATCCCTCGAGATGAAAATCAGTTTGCAGATGCTCTGGCTACCATTTCATCCATGATCAAGGTTCAAGCTGCCAACTTTGTGCCCCGGATTTCAGTGTCCAGACTTGACAGACTAGTATATGTATTTTCAGCAGATGTTATCAAAGATGATAAGCCTTGGTTCCATGATATCAAATGCTTCTTGGAGGATCAAGCATACCCACATGGGGCATCTTCCAATGATAAGAAGACATTAAGAAGGTTGGCTGGTAGTTTCTTCCTGAATGCTGATTGTTCCTTGTATAAAAGAAACTTTGATATGGTACTTCTCAGATGTGTTGATAGGGCAGAGGCAGACTTGTTGATGCACGAGGTGCACGAAGGATCTTTTGGTACCCATGCAGGAGGACATGCAATGGCTAAAAAGTTGCTAAGATCAGGCTATTACTGGATCACAATGGATGCAGACTGTTGTGCCTATGCCAAAAAATGCCATAAATGCCAAATTTATGCAGATAAAGTGCATGTACCTCCCAATCCTCTGAATGTGATGTCTTCACCCTGGCCCTTCGCCATGTGGGGCATTGATATGATTGACAAGATTGAACCGACTGCTTCAAATGGCCATAGATTCATCCTGGTAGCCATTGACTATTTTACCAAGTGTGTCGAAGCAGCTTCTTACGCAAATGTTACAAGGCAAGTTGTAGCCAGATTCCTAAAAAGAGATATCATCTGTCGGTATGGAGTGC
The DNA here is from genome assembly GCA_963966055.1 of Lathyrus aphaca. Lineage (NCBI taxonomy): Eukaryota > Viridiplantae > Streptophyta > Magnoliopsida > Fabales > Fabaceae > Lathyrus > Lathyrus aphaca. The sequence goes on along the minus strand of OZ014525.1, from coordinate 257,801,840 downwards.
CCGAGCGAATCATTACTGATAATGGTTCCAACTTGAACAATAAAATGATGGAAGAACTGTGCCGGGACTTCAAGATCCAACACCATAACTATTCTCCTTACAGGCCAAAGATGAATGGCGCTGTTGAGGCAGCTAACAAAAACATTAAGAAGATTGTACAGAAGATGGTAGTCACCTACAAAGACTGGCATGAAATGCTACCGTTTTCCTTACATGGGTACCGTACATCAATCAGAACATCCACTGGGGCAACACCGTATCAGCTTGTGTATGGTATGGAGGCAGTCCTACCTGTTGAAGTTGAATTACCCTCCTTGCGGGTAATAATGGATGTTAAACTGAATGAAGCAGAATGGGTCCAATCCCGATACGAGCAACTGAATCTGATTGAAGAAAAGAGGTTAGCTGCAATTTGTCATGGGCAGCTGTATCAGAAAAGAATGAAGAAAGCCTTCGATCAGAAAGTTAGACTTTGGGAATACCAAGTAGGAGATCTTGTACTGAAAAGACTCCTCCCTCCTCATACAGACCACAGGGGCAAGTGGACTCCGAATTATGATGGTCTGTTCATAGTAAAGAAAGTTTTCTCTGGTGGAGCACTGATGCTCAGTACTATGGATGGTGAAGACTTCATGTCCCCTGTAAATTCAGATGCAGTTAAAAAATACTTCGCATAAATGACCCGCTGGACGTAAAAACAGAATGTAAGTCCAGGCAAAAATAGGGCATCTTGGCGAGTCAAAAACAGAATAAAAGACTCGGGCAAAAATAAGGGAAAATAAATAAAAGATGTACACCCGCTGAGTTGAAAAGCCGCATTGGATAGCTCAGGCAAAAATGGGGATCCCGGTGGATTGAAAACCCGAAAGGGCGATCCATGCAAAATAAGGGAATAAGCGAACAACTGCATTCTGAATTCGTCTGTATCACTTACAACATGGTAAACTTCGAAAGGTTCAAGCATCGGTCAGAATCAGCTTTCTTCAAAAGCAGGATGAGAAGAACGCCAATGTCATACAAGTCATAGCAAAAGGGAAGCTCCTTGAAGCGTCATCAACATTGCCATCATCTTTTTGTTTCTCAATTTGTAACAATCTCCTCATTTCAGGGGATCTGTTTCTTTGACTGTATTTGCCCGTCCAGAGGCACGCAAATTAATAAAATCAGATTTTTCGTTACACTTTGTCTCGTATATTTTATTTTCGTTTGCAAAAATGTCTGATATCCTTAATATAATGATTGCATAAATACAGATGTGTCTTTTCTAAACTACCGTCTCACAGGAAATATATTTGCTCCCGGGAGTGTCTAAACTCTTATGATGGAATCCAGTAAGGGATACCTCGGGATACTTGTACGTTTCTTTGTCATACAGGATTGCAGGTGTTCAAAGTACGACCAGGGGCATGAAAGCTTCTCCCCAACAAGCCACCAAATCACTATTTGCTCAGCCCATCTCCCAAAATAGCACCAGGGGTGCCCTCTCCCCAGCTGAGTTGCCAGACATCCTCTTCCTCAGCAGGATCCCCACAGAAATCTCTAGGAAGATCGTCCAGTGATCATTCCTCCCCAACCAAGTGTCAGACAGGGAACCATCTCCCCGCGAAGCTCCAGCCTCTATCCAGAAGAGCAATGTCTGAAGATCTCGCAACAAAGTGACGGAAGCTCCCACAGACCCCAGCTGAGTCCCTTATTACCAAGATAGGTCTATCAGTGATTTATTTCCTCAAGCAGAGTCACATATATCAGATCTACCAATGATCTCATCCCCAGCTGGGATATCCACTTCAAGCAGATCAGTCAAAGATCTTCACAGCAACGGGATCCGAATCCCGGATCGGTACCTTTGCATAATCATAGCATTCGCATCATATTTTCCCCCCAGAGCGTAGCATTCCGTCTAATACGGAGCATTACGGCAAAAATCAAACATATTGCATAACCATAAGCCGTGTTCTGAATCAAACAGCTGTGTATACCAACACTCCGTTTGCAAATATACAAAAATACTTCTCAAACTCCCCGGCAGAATATTAAAGCATTTCCTTTACACTCACAAATACAAATGCATGCTCCTTTTGGCACTCGTGCGTGTCATTATTCCCCAGTAAAGTCGGCCGAACGTTCTCTGCAGACAGATACATATATATACAATTCCCTGACACTCGTCCGTGTCACCTTCCCCAGCATGGTTGCCTAAACACTTTGTACTTGTTTATAATACTCTTCTTCCGACACCCGTCCGTGTCGTGCTCTCCACAGCAAGTTAGACACTCATCTATGTCTCACTCATCACTTTTTACTCATTCAGATACTCGTCCGTATCTTGTATACACCACTTAAATCCCCTCAGAGTCGACACTCGTCCGTGTTCTTTGTTAACTAGTTGGTACTCGTCCGTATCATCATCTCTGAACATGCGTCAAGCGTTTGTTTCTACTGATACTCGTCTGTATCATAGTATTAAGGATGCTCGTCCGCGTCTTTAATCTATACACCGTGTCAGACACTTATGCCTTTGCTTTCTTGAAATTAGACACTCGTCTGCGTCTACCATTCCCCAGAAGAATTCCCGGCAAATCTTGATAAAGCAAATTTATTTTCTATCCGACATTCGTCCTATATCGTGGTACTTTCGGCAGTCATACCCTGCCAGGTGATCGTCCTTCACCTTTTGATGATCGTCCTTCATCATTCCTCCAACGAAGTCTCCACTATTGGAACCCTTTTCTATCTGACATTCGTCCTGTGTCGTGGTATTTTAGCCGCCGTCCCTGCTAGGTGATCGTCCTTCACCCTTCTGATGATCGTCCTTCATCATTTTATCCGATGGCCGTCCCCGTCGCTGATCCTGTTATCTGACATTCGTTCTATGTCATGATAGACCCCGAGAGCAGCCGTACCCTGCTAGGTGATCGTCCTTCACCTCTTGATGATCGTCCTTCATCATGCTTATCCGATGGCCGTCCCCATCATCGACCTTTTTACCCGACATTCGTCCTATGTCGTGATACTTTCGGCAGCCGTACCCTGCCAAGTGATCGTCCTTCACCTTGGATGACCATCCCTCATCTTTTTCCCCAACAAAGCAGTCGTCCCCTGCTAGGTGATCGTCCTTCACCTTTTATGACCGTTCCTTATCATTTATTTCTTCAACCCGATGGTCGTCCCCATCATTTACCTTCAATCCCCAGAGAGTCTTATTACTTTACCTGATGACCGTCCCCGTCCTTGCTTTAACCCCAACAGTCGTCCTCTGCTCGACGGTCGTCCTCCGTCACCCGCACTTTATAAATCATATTTCACTTCCTTTTTACAATCTATATCCCTTTTCTTCTTCATTTAGCAAGTGCAAATTTTGGACTGTCTTTGGTATTCAACCACAAGTTATCTTGTTTGTCTGTTAAGCCGTCGCTTACATCCTGCACAGTTAACTCATGTTTGAATAGGGGCAGCTGTAAAAACCCCAAATTTTCCCTCACTCATTTCACCATGGCTTGTGATTCTTTTCATTTGCATAATTTCAATCATATCATCTCACATTGCATTTTTGCTTCACTGCATTAGTTCAAAGTCATCTGCATCTAGGGTTTGTGATCTGAGCAATCCAAGAGCCATTTGAGCCACTCCAAATGCCTATAATCATCTCAAGAGGGTCCATGAATGTTCAAGCATCATATTGTATCATCCCAAGATCAAGAAAGTCAAAAAACACAAGAACTGAGGAAAGCATGGAAGTAGAGCCAAGCTTAACTGCACAGATGACCTAAAATTAGGGTTTTGGTTTCAGAGGCCATAACTCCAAATTTTTTGGTCATTCTTGTTTCTATTGGTATCAATATGATATGAGGATCATGCATACAATTTTCATGAAGAAATTCAATGGGGAAGGCATCTGATCAATAGATGACTTCTTGTGCAAGTCAATGCAAAATCAGGGCATCTGAGGTCCCCAATCACCCAACCAAAGGGTATTATCCATCATTTTGAATATGTATGATCTTTATTTGATCTTAGAAGATGTTAGAAGTTCACAAAATTGAAGAATTTCAAGCCATTTGCAAAGTTGCCATTTTGGGAAAGTGACTTGTAATGTAAATTTGTCATTTTGGGAAAGTTTTTCAACCTCCTCTTTTTGATCCAAAATTGCTTCAAATGAAAAATCTTTGGTCATGAAAGTTGTAGATTGGATCCTCCCATTTTCAAAACGTATAAGAACTCATTCTAATTCATTTTAGAACAAAAGTTATGGCCTTGCAAAGTTGGACAAAATCACTTATTTTTCACTTTTGTGCCAAAGAGGAAACTTGCAAAAACACTTGCCAAAACCAAATGTGACTTCAAATCAACTTCTAATCATCACACAAACATAATTCATGGTCCATAATTCAGATTTGCCCAAAGAATTTCTCACTTTCATGCCTTGGATTCCAAGTGTCATAAGCCATTTTTCATAAAAGTCACAAAGAGGGAAGTCTTGCAAGAATGGTTCTTAGGGTTTTGTTTGGTCTCTAATCAATCTCAAAGTGTCATAACAACATTATATGGTACATTTTGCTGCATATTGCCCAAGGAATGAGACACATCCATGACCAAAAGCTTCAAAATGCAACAAGTTGCAAAAAGGCAAAACATATGACAACTCACCCTCCACCCATTCCAGATCACATCAGAACATCCAATGGCCTTCCTTGAAGCTAGCTGAGGCAATCCAAGCACATAAATATCCTCTTCCATGGCCCATACCAATAGTACACAATTTTTGACTTTTTGGCCAATCACCCCATACCATTCCTACAGTGCATACCTGCCCTCCTAAATTGTTGGGATTGCTTAGGGATTACCTCAAGGTCATAAAACAAGAAGAAAAAAGGCTCAGAGGACACACACAATCAGATTACACAAAAACTGTCAAAAGCTTCATCTCTTCGAAACTCTGCCCACAAACATCAAACCTCAAAAATTCCTTCACCAATGAGTCACATATCATCCATGGATCAATAATCAACCACCAAAACAGCCTGAATCACCACACACACAAACCTCCATTTCTGCTACACCAGAACCACACAGCATAAACCAGCCATCCTCAAAGCTTTCTAAGCTTCGTATCATCTTCAGGAGGTTCATAGGAGTGAGTTTGCAACAAGGGAGAGCCCAGAAAGCCCAGAACCAGGAGGTTCCATCTCAGGTATAGCTCAAGAACTTTTTTCTCAGAACCTTGTTTTTAAGTTCTTAATCGAACCCTTATGATGTGCTGATGATTCTAATGTATTTACTTTTCAAAATGGTGGAATATTGAGTATGTATGGAGTGTCTGAAAGTTTCTGACCTAAATTTGTTTTGTTTCGATTTGCCTTGTTGATGAATGAAAAATGGTTTTTGTTCGGGGGTTTTGATTCAGTGATATGTGGGGTTTGATTCTGGGCAGAGAGATTTCATTTTAGATGCTTAGAGAGAGAGAAAGATAGGGTTTTGGGCTCATCGGAGAAGACGACCGGAACACTGTTCCGGCCGTCTGAGAGTCATTAGCCCTAATTAGGTTTTAGGCCCAGTTTTGAATGAGGAGCGTTGGATGATCTTTCCCGCGCGTGTACCAATGGCCCAAATGCATTATTTAAGCCCTAATCAGGATTAGTTTTAATTAATTAAGTTTAAGAAATTCAAATTTCCAGCTTCAATCCCAGCCGTCCCTTCGCGCGCGGGTCAACTCCCTCCAAAAATCTTTGAATCCTGGCTCTTGGATCAGCCTTCTTTTCCTTTATTTCAATTTTATTTTCTTTTTAATTCATTTGTTTTGCCCATGTTAATTAAAATAGCAAATTACTTCTAAAAAATCCCATTTTTTGCATCATACCTTAAAATATTTTTCCCTTTCTGAAAATAATTTTATTTTTATTTTTTGCATAATTTTCGTATTTTAAAAATATTTAAATGTTTATTTTAATTAGTTAATGAGAATTAATTAATTAAAATAGCATTTAGGTTTCTAAAAATCACAAAAAAATTCACATTGCATTTTGATACATTTAGAAACATTGTCAAACTCTTCAAACAAATTTCTTTTTGGTTCTTGACATATTTTGACATTTTTCTTTGGAATTAAAGTTCTTAAAAGGAAATATTTTGGTTCTAACTTGGAAAAATTCATTCTGCCTAACCATGAAAAGTTTGATGATGGTTCTTTTTGCATTGTATTCCACATGTCATGTAGTTTCTAGGGTAAAATTGGTTTGAATTTATCTTTCATTTTCAATTTGTTGAGCATTTTACCTTTTGAAGTGCCTTAAAACCCTAGCGAACTTGAGAAAATCATAACCCCCATTAGGTTAAGAGTTAGGTCCCCTCCTTTGGGCAGTGAACTTATGTAGGGTTAGGGTTCCTTTGATCCCATTTTCAATTTTTTATCTTGACATTTGCTTCTGATTTTGGATTTTGCTTTGTGGCTTGTGCATAAACCTTAATTTTGGCTTTCATTTACATTCATCTCTCATTTGTTTGTATACATGAACTTTCCATGACATTTTGTGCATTCACATGACTTCTAATACATCTTAGGACACATTAGAATCATTTTTGATCATTGCATCATCCATTTGCCATGTTATACTTCCACTACATTTCATAAACTTTCATGATCTTTCATGATTCAAAGCATGCTTCATTTGCATCCTTCATCCTTGTATGATCATCCACAACTCTTGACATGTGTTTGCATCATCTCCTAGCATCATTAACATCATGTTTATGCCTCTGACCTTGGTGTGCATCATTGCATTTCATCTCATTTTCATTTCATGTCTTTTCTTATTACTAACTTTTCAGGTGGTAAGTCATTGAGAAGTGGATTTGCCTTCACTTCTCACAATCTCTTCTCATCTCTCTTATGCATCCTTGCTGCATCTTCATTTGCTTTAGAGTTATCTTTCTCATTCATGTCTCCTTCTCACTTTCTTTCTTCAAGCAACTTATCTTCTTCAGTGAAGTAAGTTGACTTGCTTCTTCTGCTTCCTCCTCCCTCCATCCTGCTTCTTCCTTGGTGGCTTTTTCTCCTGAAGATCTTTTGCAAGCCTCATAAACCCTAGGAATACCCAAGAATGATAACAATTAGGGTTTGATTAGTCCCCCATTAGTTTTACCTTTGTGTCATCTTTGTGTCTTCTCTTCTTATCTCTTAATCAAGGACTAAACCTTAAAGGTTTTAAGGCTTTGTGATTAGGGTTATGCCTGTATCCTTCTATTAGGATGGAGTGTATAACTTTAATCCTAAGTGTTAAACCCTTAATGTGTTTAAATCCTTTAATAAATCCATCTAATAATCACTAAGACATCAAGCTTGTAACTTGGGCCTTGCATTAGGGTTCTAATTCTTCCTTAATTGGTTAAGAAGGACTAACCCTAATGTTAATGGACAAGTCCCCCTCAAGTTGTCTTGCAAACCATAAAATCCACTTCTTAATCTTACCATTAACTAAAATCCACTTTAATAAAGGCTTTGTTATGTCATGAGGTTAATCCTTAATCATGGATTAAGTTGAGGAGCTCTCCTCAACTTAAATGTACTCATCTATTATCCTTCTATTAGGATGGTGTAATGGGTCCATTAAATCCTTGATTATGACTTAAACTCATTACTTAACACCAAACAAAATACCAAAAACATCTAAATAATGACAAGTAGGTTAATAATCTTAATCCTACATCATGGTAATTAAGTGTGAGGTGCTTACTTCATACTTAAGGTATTCTCATTACCCCTAATCAGAGGGAGGATGTGGTGAGTTTACTAACCCATTGGTTTAGGCTTAAGCTTATTAACTTATGACAAACTTCAAAAAGAAATAAAAGATTGAAAACACCAAAAACAAGCAATAATCGTCTCCTCCGGGATTCTTTTCTCATCTCATTCACTCACAAACGAGAATTTACTTATTTCGTCTGATGCAAGACAGTTTGCACCTGAGCCAGACAGGTCATACACTTGAGCATAGACAAGTAAGCAGTTCATAAGTCAATTTATTTTCAGTCTCTTTGAGTCGAACTACGGTGTTCTGACTTCCTCATTTTATTAACAGTTATCGAACAAAAGTCTCTGTATATTCCCCTTCCTTCCAGCATTATTCTTAAAGCCTCATAGTCTTGAGCTCCTCATTTTTTCCTTACACTGACACTCTTTTATTTCCTTTCACACTTCTTTTATACTGACACTTGCATTCTTTCCCGCTTTGATACACAAATTGCACTGACACTACCCTTTTAAAACACAAATCTTTCAAGCGTGGATCCCGTCAAGTACGGCGGACAATCTGGGTGCTAATACCTTCCCAGGTTGTAACCAACCCCCTTTCTCAGTTTCTCTAGTTCACAACCATCTTATCCATCTTTTCTTAGGTTTATGCAGCATTACCTTTCGTTCGGGATAAAAATGCTTAGCTGGCGACTATTTTCTTTTCAGTTCACCCTTGTGTGTTCTCTCCTCCTTTCGCCGACCGTTCGCGTCTGTACCCCTCTTGACCGGGTGTCATTTGGTGGGAGCGACACCATGTCTCAAACTGGTCTTCCCAGGACATTATAAGAGTTACTCCCGCAGAGTAATTATTATTTCCTGTTTTTAAAGCATGCATCAAGTCCTGCATCTTGCCCAAGATGTCAGGACTCATTTTGTAATCGGGCCATCTTGTATTTTGTGCAAAGATTGAATTAATGAATATCAGGACATCTTTTGCAAATGAGTCTTTTCTTTTCCGCTCACTGTTTTTCATTTTTCATTTTTTGTACAAAAATAAAATGGCAATGTTTTTTAAAATAAACAACTTCATTTTCACTTTTTTTCTAAAGCAAGATAAAAATGATCACTAAAATGAACAAATCTAAACCCTTGCAGAGAGTTCCCTCCAGACTGCACCGACAACAACACCGCTATGACTTCGTATGACTTTGACAATCCGATTAATCAAGCTGATGAAGGGGTTGAAGAAGATTATGAGCTACCTGAAGAGCTATCCAGGTTGTTGAGACAAGAGGAGAAGGTTATCACTCCTCATCAGGAGGAAGTTGAGACAGTTAATCTTGGTACAGAAGAAGACTTGAAAGAAGTTAAGATCGGGGCCTGTCTCCAAGATTCAGTAAAAGAGCAACTTATTGACATGCTTCGGGAGTATGTGGATGTTTTTGCTTGGTCTTATCAGGATATGCCAGGGTTGGACACCGACATTGTTATGCACAAGCTGCCTCTAAAAGAAGACTGTCCGCCAGTAAAACAGAAGTTGCGTCGTACTCGTCCAGATGTGGCTATGAAGATAAAAGAAGATGTACAAAAATAGTGGGATGCCGGTTTCCTTGCTGTAACTAGCTATCCGCCGTGGGTTGCTAACATTGCACCTGTGCCTAAGAAGGATGGCAAGGTCAGGATGTGTGTGGATTACCGGGACCTGAACAGAGCCAGCCCGAAAGATGACTTCCCATTACCTCACATTGATGTATTGGTCGACAATACGGCTCAGTTCTCGGTGTTCTCCTTCATGGATGGATTTTCGGGATATAATCAGATTAAAATGTCACCTGAAGACATGGAGAAGACAACTTTCATCACACCCTGGGGCACGTTCTGTTATAAGGTGATGCCATTCGGACTGAAGAATGCTGGTGCCACTTATCAACGGTCTATGGTAACATTATTCCATGACATGATCCACAAAGAAATTGAATGTTATGTGGATGACATGATTGCCAAGTCCCTCACAGAAGAAGACCACCTGGTGAATCTGTTGAAGCTATTCAAGCGTCTGAGGAAGTACCAACTGAAGTTAAACCCCAACAAATGCACATTCGGGGTGCGATCCGGTAAGCTGCTGGGATTTATTGTAAGTGAGAAAGGGATTGAAGTTGACCCTGATAAAGTCAAAACCATTCAAGAAATGCCTGCACCGAAGACTGAAAAAGAAGTTCGGGGGTTCTTAGGTAGATTGAACTACATTTCAAGGTTCATATCTCATCTTACTGCAACCTGTGAACCCTTGTTCAAGTTGTTGAGAAAAGAACAAACGGTCAGGTGGAATGAAGACTGCCAAAGGGCTTTTGACAAAATCAAAGAATACTTACAAGAGCCTCCAATCCCTATGCCTCCAGTCGAAGGAAGACCTCTGATAATGTACTTGACAGTATTAGAAGAGTCAATGAGGTGTGTGTTGGGCCAGCATGACGAGTCTGGTCGAAAAGAGTATGCAATTTACTACCTAAGCAAAAAGTTTACCGACTGTGAACAACGTTATTCACTGCTCGAGAAAAATTGTTGTGCTTTAGCGTGGGTTGCTCGCCGACTAAGGCAGTATATGTTGACCCACACTACTTTATTGATCTCCAAGATGGACCCAGTTAAGTACATTTTTGAGAAGCCAGCACTTACCGGACGGGTTGCAAGATGACAAATGATCCTCACAGAATATGACATTCAATACACATCTCATAAAGCCATTAAGGGCAGTGTGTTGTCTGACTATCTCACTGAGCAACCCATTGATGATTACCAGCCTATGAGATTCGACTTCCCTGATTAAGACATCATGTTCATAAAAGCAAAAGATCATGAAGAGCCTATTCACACTGAAGGGCCTGACCCAAAAGAAGAATGGACTATGATGTTCGATGGGGCTGTTAATATGAATGGTCGTGGTGTTGGTGCAGTACTCATTACACCTAAGGGAGTTCACATGCCTTTATCGGCAAAACTCACCTTTAACTGCACTAACAACGAAGCTGAATACGAAGCCTGTATCATGGGTCTTGAGGAAGCCATTGACCTCAGGATCAAGACTTTAATTGTGTTCGGAGATTCAGCTCAGGTAATAAATCAGACCAACGGCAAATGGTACACTGACCAGGATCATATGATACCTTACCGGGATTATACAAGGAGGTTATTGACTTTCTTCACAACGGTCAAACTTGAATATATCCCTCGAGATGAAAATCAGTTTGCAGATGCTCTGGCTACAATTTCATCCATGATCAAAGTTCAAACTGCCAACTTTGTGCCTCGGATTTCAGTATCCAGACTTGACAGACCAGCATATGTATCTCAGTAGACATTGCTAAGGATGATAAGCCTTGGTTCCATGACATCAAATGCTTCTTGGAATATCAAACATACCCACCTGGGGCATCTTCCAATGATAAGAAGACATTAAGAAGGCTAGCTGGTAGTTTCTTCCTGAATGCTGATGGCTCCTTGTACAAGAGAAACTTTGATATGGTACTTCTCAGATGTGTTGATAAGGCAGAGGCAGACGTGTTGATGCACGAGGTGCACGAACGATCCTTTGGTACCCATGCCAGAGGACATGCAATGGCTAAAAAGTTGTTACGATCAGGTTACTACTGGATCACGATGGATGCAGATTGTTGTGCTTATGCCAGAAAGTGCCATAAATGCCAGATTTATGCGGATAAAGTGCATGTCCCTCCAAATCCTTTGAATGTATGTCTTCACCTTGGCCCTTTGCCATGTGGGGCATTGATATGATTGGAAAGATCGAACCAACTACTTCAAACGGCCACAGATTCATCCTGGTAGCCATTGACTATTTTACCAAATGGGTCGAAGCAGCTTCGTATGCAAGTCACTAGGCAAGTGGTAGCCCGATTTCTAAAGAGGGACATCATTTGTCGGTATGGAGTGCCCGAGCGAATCATTACTGATAATGATTCCAACTTGAACAACAAAATGATGGCACAACTGTGCCGTGACTTCAAAATCCAACACCACAATTCTTCTCCTTACAGGACAAAGATGAATGGCGTTGTGGAGGCAACTAACAAGAATATCAAGAAGATTGTGCAGAAGATGGTGGTCACCTATAAAGACTGGCATGAGATGCTACCATTGTCCTTGCATGGGTACCGTACGTCAATCAGAACATCCACTAGGGCAACACCATATCAGCTTGTTTATGGTATGGAGGCAGTCATACCTGTTGAAGTTGAACTACCTTCCTTGCAGTTACTAATGGCTGTTAAACTAAATGAAACAGAGTGGGTCCGATCCCGGTACGAACAATTGAGTCTGATCGAAGAAAAGAGGTTAGCTGCAATTTGTCATGGGCAGTTGTATCAGAAAAGAATGAAGAAAGCCTTCGATCAAAAAGTCAGGCTTCGGGAATACCAAGTAGGAGATCTTGTGCTGAAAAGACTCCTTCCTCCTCATACAGACCACAGGGGCAAGTGGACTCCGAATTATGATGGTCCATTCATAGTAAAGAAAGTTTTCTTCGGTGGAGCACTGATGCTCAGTACTATGGATGGTGAAGACTTCCTGTCCCCTGTGAATTCAGATGCAGTTAAAAAATACTTCGCATAAAATGACCCGCTGGACATAAAAACAGAATGTACGTCCAGGCAACAATGGGGCATCCCGGCGAGTCAGAAACAGAATAAAAGACTCGGGAAAAAATAAGGGAAAATAAAAAAAAATGTACACCTGCTGAGTTGAAAATCAAAATTGGACAACTCAGGCAAAAATGGGTATCCCGGTGGATTGAAAACCCGAAAGGGCGATCCATGCAAAATAAGGGAATAAGCGAACAACTGCATTCTGAATTCGTCTGTATCACCCACAACACGGCAAGCTTCGAAAGGTTAAAGCATCGGTCAGAATCAACCTTCTTCAAAAGCAAGATGAGAAGAATGTCAATGTCATACAAGTCATTAGCAAAAGGGAAGCACTGAAGCGTCATCAACATTTCCAGCATCTTTTTGGTTTCTCATTTTGTAACAATCTCCTCATTTCAGGGGATTTGTTTCTTTGATTGTACTTGCCAATTCAGGGCACACAAATTAATAAAATCAGATTTTCAAGTCACATTTCGTCTCGTACATTTTATTTTCGCTTGCAAAAATGTCCGATGTCCTTAATATAATGATCGCATAAATACAGATGCGTCTTTTCTAAATTACATGCTTACAGGAAATAGATTCGCTCCAGGAGTGTCTTAATTCCTATGACGGAATCTGGTAAGGGATACCTCGGGATGCTTGTGCGTTTCCTTGTCACAACAGGATTGCAGGTATTCAGAACACAACATGGGGCATGAAAGCTTCTCCCCAGCAAGCTGCCAAATCACCATCTCCTCAGCACATCTTCCAAACAGCACCAGAGCTGCTTTCTCCCCAGCTGAGTTTCCAGACTACATCATCTTCAACAAAATCACAAAAGTCACTAGGAAGGTCGTTCAGTGATCATTCCTCTCCAGCCAAGTGTTAGAAAGGGAACCATCTCCCCGCAGAGTCTCAACCTCTGTCCAGAAGAGCAATGATTGAAGATTTCACAACAAAATAACGAAAGCCTCCGCAAACCCCAGCTGGGCTTCTCACTATTAAAATAGGTCTATCAGTGGCCTACTTCCCCGAGCAAAGTCATATATATCAAATCTACCAGTGATCTCATGCCCAGCTGGGACTTTCCTTTCAAGCAAGATCAGCCAAAAACCTCTACGGCAACAGGATCTGAATCCCGGATCGGTATCTTTTGCATAATCATAGAATTCGCATCATATCTTCCCCCAAAGCGTAGCATTCCGTCTAATACGGAACATTACGGCAAAAATCAAACATATTGCATAATCACAAGCCATGTTTGAATCAGTCACCTGTGAATACTGACATACCATCAACAGCATACAGGATACCACTCAAATTCTCCGGCAGAATGCCAAAGCAGTTTCTTTGCATTTCCCAGATATGGATACATGCCCGTTTTTGACACTCGTCCGTGTCATCTTTCCCCAGAAAGTCGCCGGAACACTTTCCACAAACAGATACTTATACATTACAGATAATCCTCGACACTCGTCTGTGTCATATCCCCAGCAGAAAGCCAAAGCGTCCCCTTTGCACTCACAAAAACATATTAAAACACTCTCCTGACACCCGTCCGTGTCACATATCCCCAGCACAGTTGCCTAAACCCTTGCTTATTATACTTCCTCCGACACCCGTCCGTGTCATCCTATCCCCAAAGAGCGTCAGAATATCTCTTACACTTATAAGATCATAACTTATACACTTTCTTTTACGATACTCTTCTGTATCATACTCTCCCCAGCAAGGTGAACACTCGTTTGTGTCTCACTCGTACTTTTTACTCATACAGGTACTCGTCCATGTCTTGTATACACCTCTTATTTCCCCTCAGAGTCGACAATCGTCCGTGTTCTTTGTTAACCAGTTGGTACTCGTCCGTACCGTCATCTCGGAACATGCGTCAGCATTTGTTTCTACCGATACTTGACCGTATCGTAGTCTTAAGGATGCTCGTCCGCACATTTAATCTATACACAATGTCAAACACGTATACCTGTTCTTGAATCCAGACACTCGTCCGTGTCTACCTTTCCCCAAAAGGAATCCCCGGTAAAAAAGTAAAATTCCTTTCCTATCCGACATTCGTCCTATGTCGTGATACTTTCGGTAGCCGTACCCTGCCAGGTGATCGTCCTTCACCTTTTTGATGATCGTCCTTCATCATTCCCCCAGCGGGGTCTCCATTATTGGAACCCTTTTCTATCCAACATTCGTCCTATGTCGTGATATTTTTAGCAGTCGTACCCTGCTAGGTGATCGTCCTTCACCTTTTGATGATCGTCCTTCATCATTTTATCCGATGGCCGTCCCCATCGTTGATCTTGTTATCTAACATTCGTCCTATGTCACGATAAACCCCGAGAGCAGCCGTACCCTGCTAGGTGATCGTCCTTCACCTCTTGATGATCGTCCTTCATCATGATTATCTGATGGTCGCCCCCATCGTCAAACTCTTCTATCCGACATTCGTCCTATGTCGTGATACCTTCGGCAACCGTACCTTTCCAGGTGATCGTCCTTCACCTTGGATGACCGTCCCTCATCCTTATCCACAACGGAGCAGCTGTCCCCCGCTAGGTGATCGTCCTTCACCTTTGATGACCGTACCTCATCATTCATTTCATTTGTGCTTTGAACTCGATGGTCGTCCCCATCATTCACTATCACCTTTAATCCCCAGAGAATCTTTGTTACTTTATTTTGATGGCCGTCCCCATCATAATCTCTTATATCCCCAGCTTGTCGGTCGTCCCCGTCATTACTTTATTTCCCGCATTTTTCCCAGCATGTCGGTCGTCCCCGTCTTTGCTTCATCCCCAGCAGTCGTCCTCTGCTCGACGGTCATCCTCCGTCACCTGCACTTTATCATTATACTTTACTTCCTTTTACAATCTATATCCCTTTTCTTCTTCATTCCGTGAGTGCAAATTTTGGACTGTCTTTGGTATTCAACCACAAGTTATCTGGTTTGCCTGTTAAGCCGTCGCTTACATCCTGCACAGCTAACTCATGTTTGAATAGGGGTAGCTGTAAACACCCCAAATTTGCCCTCACCCATTCACACCATGGCTTGTGATCTTTTCATTTGCATAAGTTCAATCATATCATCTCATACCACATTTTTGATTCACTGCATTGATTCAAAGTCATCTGCATCTAGGGTTTGTGATCTGAGCCATCCCTGAGCCATTTGAGCCACTCCAAAGGTCATTAATCACTTCAAAGGGGTCCATGTATGTTCAAGCATCAAATTATATCTTCACAAGGTCAAGAAAGTCAAAGAATCACAAGAACTGAAAAAGGCATGGAAGTAGAGCCAGGTTTAACTGCACAGATGACCTAAAATTAGGGTTTTGGTTTCAGAGGCCATAACTCCAAATTTTTTTGGCCATTCTTGTTCCTATTGGTCTCTATATGTTATGAGGATCATGCATATCAATTTTCATGAAGAAATTCCATGGGGAAGGCATCTAATCAAGAGTTGACTTCTTGAGCAAGTCAGTGCAAAATCAGGACATCTGAGGCCCCCAGTGACCCAACCAAAGGGTGTTCTCCATCATTTTGAATGTGTATGATCTTTATTTGATCATAGAAGGTGTTAGAAGTTCACAAAATTGAAGAATTTCAAGCCATTTGCAAAGTTGCCTTTTTGGGAAAGTGACTTATAATGAAAACTTGCCATTTTGGGAAAGTTTTTCAACCTTCTCTTTTTGATTCAAAAATGCTTCAAATGAGAAAACTTTGGTCATGAAAGTTGTAGATTGGATCATTCCCTTTTCAAAAAGTACAAGAACTCTTTCTAATTCATTTTGGATCAAAAGTTATGGCTTTGCAAAGTTGGGAAAAATCACATAATTTCATGTTTTACACCAAAAGAGGAAAGTTGCAAAACCTCATGCCAAGGCAAAATGTGACTTCAAAGTGACTTCTAATCTTCATAAAAACACAATGCAATGCCTAAAATTCAGATTGGCCCGAGAAATTTCTCATTTTCATGCCTTGATGTCCAAGTATCATAAACCATTTTTCATGAAAATCACAAAGAGGGAAATCTTGCAAGAAGGGTTCCTTTGGTTTTGGTTGGTCTCTAATCATTATCAAAGTATCATAGAAACATTGTATGGTGCATTTTGCTGCATATTTCCCAAGAGATGTCACATGTCCATGGCCAAAAATCACAAAGTGTAACAAGTTGCAAAATTGCAAAACATGTGAGATCTCACCCTTCATCCATTCCAGCTCACATCAGTTCATCCCATGGCCATCCTTGAAGGCAGATGAGCCCAAAGCAACCCTAAAATAGCCTCTGCCACAGCCCATGCCTCAAGTACACCTAACATTGACTTTTTGGCCAATTGCCCCATGCCATTCCCACAGTGCAAGTCACTTCCTCAGACCTCTTCCAATAGTTTAGGGATGTGTTATGGATCATAAAGCAAGCCACACACAAGCTAGAAACCTCCCACAATCCAGCTTGTACAAAATTTGTCCCAAACTTCTTCTCTTCGAATTTCTTCACACAGCCTTCAAACATCAAAAATTTCTTCACCAACAAACCACAAATCATCCATAGAACAAGAATCACCCCCTGAAACAGCTTGAAACATCACACACAAAGACCTCCATTTCTGCTACACCAGAACAAAACAGCCATAACCAGCCATTCTCAAAGCTCTCCAAGCTTCATTTCATCATCAGGGTGTTCAAAGGAGAGGGATTTCACCAAGTTTGAGTCCAGAAAGCTCAGAAACAGGGAGTCTTCATCTCAGGTAACATGAAGAACATTTTTCCCAGAAGCTAAGTTTTAAGTTCTTATATGGTTTTGCATGTTCCCCTGATCATGAATATGTATTTACTTTTGAAAATGGTGAAGAAACCAGCATGTATGATGACTCTGAACATTTACCCGTGTTTTATATTTTGCTTCGATTCATGCTTGTGAGGTGAAATAAATGAGTTTGAGATGAGGGTTTAGGTTTAGATTGATGAGAGGATCATTTTGGTGGAAGGAATTTGAAGTTTGGTAACCTGTAGAGGAAACTAGGGTTTGTGCTTGCCGGAGAAGATGACCGGAACCACTGTTCCGGTCATCTAAAAGTCATTAAGTTCCGGTCATCTGAAAGTCATTAACCCTAATTAGGGTTTAGGCCAGTTTTAAATTGAGACCCTTGGATCTGCCTTCCCGCGCGTGTTTGTGTGGACCAGATCATCCCATTAGCCATTAATCAGTCATTAATTAATTAAATCCAGGATTAATTAAATATTAAATAAGTTTAGCCAGGTTTGAACTTGGGCCGTAGGATTGCGCGCCAAGTCAACAACCCCAAGCCCATATTCAATCTGGTCCTTCCCTTTGGCATACTTTTCCATTTTATTAGTTTTATTTCATTTTATTTATATTTAACTTTCACGAATTATTAAAAATAGTAAAAAACATTTAAAAATTCTGAAATTATTTGTCAAATATTTCATTAATTTTCAGAACCCAAAAATATTTTTATTTTTATTTTTTGCATTAAAAATTATTTTTAAATCATTTAAATGTTTATTTTTAATTAGTTAATGAAAATTAATTAATTAAAAATGCATTTAGGTATTTAAAAATCACAAAAAAAATCACATTGCATTTTAAAACATTTAGAAACATTATCAAACTCTCAAAACAAATTTCTTTTTGGTTCTTGAACTATTTTGACCTTTTTCATTGGAATTAAATTCATTTAAAGGAAATTTTTTTGTCCAAACTTAGAAAAACTCATTCTGCCTAACCATGAGGAGTTTGATGATGGTTCTTATTGCATTGCATCCTTCATAGCATTTAGTTTCTAGGGTAAAATTGGTTTGAATTTATCTTTCATTTTCAATTTATCTTGCATTTTTCATTGTGAGGTATCCCAAAACCCTAGTTGATTTAGAAAATTCATAACTTCCATTAGGTTTAGATTTAGGTCTCCTCCTTTGGGCAGTGAACTTGTGTAGGGTTAGGGTTCCTTTTATCCCATTTTCAATTTTTTATCATGTCATTTTCTTCTGATTTTGAATTTTGCTTTGTGTCTTGTGCATAAACCCTAATTTGTGCCTTTCTTTGCATCCATTTCTCATATGCTTGCATTCAAGAACTTGCCTTGACATTTTGTGCATTCACATGACTTCTAAGACATCTTAGGACACATTAGAATCATGTTTGATCATTGCATCATTCATTTTCCATGTTATGCATTCATTCCATTTCAGAAACTTTCATGAACTTTCATGGTTCAAAACATGCTTCATTTGCATCCTCATCCTTGTATGATCATCCACAACTCTTGGCATGTGTTTGCATTATCTCTTAGCATCATTGACATCATGTTTATGCTTCTGGTTTTGATTTGCATCATTGCATTCACTTCATGTTCACTTCATTTCATTTCTTTTGCTAACTTTTCAGGTGGTAAGTACTTGAGAAGTGAATTTGCCTTCACTTCTCATAATCTTTTCTCATCTCTATTATGCATTCATTGCTGCATTTTATTTGTGGATTAGAGTGAGCTTGCTCATTCATGTTCTCTCCTCACTTTCTTTCCTCAAGCAACTTGTCTTCTTAAGTGAAGCAAGTTGTCTTGCTTCTCTCTGCTTCTCCTTTTCTTCCATCCTGCTTCTTCCTTGGTGGTTTTCTTGCAAAGCCTCATAAACCCTAGGGATACCCAAGCATGATAACAATTAGGGTTTGATTAGTCCCCCATTAGTTTTACCTTTGTGTCATCTTTGAGTCTTCTCTTCTCAACTCATAATCAAGGACTAAACCTTAAAGGATTTAAGGCTTTGTGATTAAGCTTAAGCCTGCATCCTTCTATTAGGATGGAGTGTATAACTTTAATCCTAAGTGTTAAACCCTTAATGTGTTTAAATCCTTTAATTAATCCACCTAATAATCATCAAGACATTAACTTGCAACTTGGGCCTTGCATTAGGGTTCTAATTCTTCCTTAACTGGTTAAGAAGGACTAACCCTAGTGTTAATGGACAAGTCCCCCTCAAGTTGTCTTACCAATCATAAAACTCACTTCTTAATCTTATCATTAACTAAAATCCACTTTAATAAAGGCTTTGTTTTGTCATGAGGTTAATCCCTAATCATGGATTAAGTTGAGGAGCCTTTCTCAGCTTAAATGTTCTCATCTATTATCCTTCTATTAGGATGGTGTAATGAGTCCATTAAATCCCTGATTATGGCTTAAACTCATTACTTAACACTAAACAAAAACAACAAAAACAACTAAATAATCACAAGTAGGTTAACGATCTTAATCCTATATCATGGTGATTAAGTGTGAGGTGCTTACTTCAAATTTAAGGTACTCTCATTACCCCTAATCAGAGGGAGGATGTGATGAGTTTACTAACTCTTGGTTTAGGCTTAAGCTCATTAGCTTATGACAAATCCAAAAGCAATAAAAGACTGAAAACATCAAAAACAAACAATAATCGTCTCCTCCGGGATTCTTTTCTCATCATCTTCACTCATAAACGAGAACTCGCTTCTTCCGTCTAATGCAAGACAGTTTGCACCTGAGCCATACAGGTCATACACTTGAGCATAGACAAACAAGCAGTTCACAAGTTAATTCATTTTCAGTCTCTTTGAGTCGAACTACGGTGTTCTGACTTTCTCATTGCACGAGAGGATACGTAGGCATAACTTAACAGTTATCGAACAAAAGTATCTGTATATTCCCACCCTTTCCAGCATCATTCTTTTAAGCCTCAAGGTCTTGAGCATTTCATTCTTGTTCTTACACTGACACCTCTCCTATACACTTCTCACTTCTCTTACACTGACACTTGCATTCTTTTCCAGCTTTGATACACAGATAGCACTGGCACTACCCCTTTAAACACAAATCTTTCAAGCGTGGATCCCGTCGAGTACGGCGGACAATCTGGGTGCTAATACCTTCCCAGGTTGTAACCAACCCCCTTTCTCAGTTTCTCTGGTTCGCAACCGTCTTATCCATATCTTTCTAGGTCTATGCAGCATTACCTTTCCTTCGGGATAAAAATGCCTAGCTGGCGACTCTATTCTTTTCCTTCTCCTTTCGCCGACCGTTCGCGTCTGTACCCCTCTTGGCCCTGTGTCATCAGGTGGGAGCGACAATAACCATGGATACAAAGGGTGCTAATACCTTCCCTTTGTATAACCTGCCCCCCGAACTCAAAATCTAAACCAATGTCTTTCCTGTTATTTTCCACCTTTCCTATTTGGATAAAAGAAAAGTCGGTGGCGACTCTTGCTATCTGCAACATTGTTTTTGTGAAAACATAAACGAAAAAGTCAGTTCTCCCACCGTGTTAATGAACTGGAAACTCTGCTAGGGATTTTAGACTCTTAAAAAGAGGGGTTACCTTAGAGTTAGATCACCTTACTTGTTTGAATTATATGCTTTATTTTTAAGGGTACTTGTTTTGGGGCTACTGTGAGAAAGATCCTAACACGGATCTAGTGTACCTTAGCTAAGTGGAAAAAGACCAAGGAAATTGCATGGCGTATACCGCTATGGTTGATCTGGTGGCTACAATTAGTGTGACATCTTGGTTGGTACTGATGTTCTTCAAGTCAGTTGAGGATAATATCAGGTTTCCATATGGTGTCATTTACACTAACTTCCCTTTAGAACCCTAATTGACCCATCCTGGCCAGTAGAAAGTAGTGAGATAGTCGGATTTGGTGAAGTCTAAAGTTGGTTGATACTCGATGCTATGCTCATTGAAATTCTAATCTTGGGATGTTTTGGTTGGCGAGACAGTTGCCACACTGAACTACAACCTTTGAGAAGAATCAGTGATATTAAGATTCCATAGAACCCGGTTACTATTTCTAGGACAGGTTGAACCAACTAAACTTCAGTGGGGAGGGTACTTACCTATGAACTTCATGCAAGCCTTTAAACCTAAGGCTCTTGTGTGACTTGTTTGTGTTTGCCATTTGCTTTCTTTAAACATAACATCATGACATCATAACATAGCATTTTTACTAACCATTTCAAGGACCAAAAGATTTATCTTTGTTCTTTGCTGCAGGTTATGGTTGTCGCTCGCAGAAACACTATCCGAATCAACTTTGTAAGGATACCTTCCAAGCTTAAGGAATTAGTCTCAAAAGTTCATAAGAACTCTCAATTCGTCAAAAATAATGGTTATCTACTTGATTTGGTTACTTCAGGGTTTAATGAAGACATGATGAGTGTTTTGTTCCAATTCTTTGACCCTAAACATAATTGTTTCACATTTCCCGACTATCAGTTGGTGCCCACAATGGAAGAATTCTCCAATCTACTTAGTGTGCCTATTCTTGATCAAAATCCTTTCACATGCTTAGAGAAGGAGCCTAAATCTGAAATTATTGCAGCAGCTTTACATTTGAAGAAGTCATACATTGTACTAGAAACAAGAAGTGGAGTTAAGGGTATTCTTGTTAAAGTATTGATAGAGAGGGCTCAGGTATTCTTGGATGCTATGAGTTACGATTATTTTGAGGAGATCTTGGCCTTATTGATTTATGGTTTGGTATTGTTCCCTAATCCGAACCAATTCATAGATGTGCACGCCATTAACATATTTCTGACTCATAATCATGTGCCTACCTTGCTAGGAGATATTTTGCACTCTCTTCACACTTGTACTATGATGGCGCGAGGAACTCTGATGTGTTGCATACCTCTACTATCAAGGTGTTTATTTCACACCTTCCTCGATATATGATGAAGAATGAACAAGTTTTGAGGTAGTCTAGAAGGATAATGTCACTCTCTCATTCAGATATTCATTGGTGTTCCCGATCTATGGAAAATATCACTATTATTGATTGTTGTGGAGAATTCCCTAATGGGACACTCCTTGGTATCAGGGGAGGCATTACTTATAATCCTTCTTTAGAACTACGTCAATTTGGTTATGCTCGAAGTGATATGATTATTCAAGGTATTGTGTTCGATTATGATAACGATCCTCAAGGTTACCATTAAAGGTTATACGTGCTTGTAGCATGGTGAATAAGATTAACATCAATACTATGGAACAAAAATACTCCATCCCTATGGAGCCTTACCTCAGATGGGTGCGATCTCGTGCTCAAACTCTTATGATTCCATATCTTGTTATTCTACCGGTGATTGTTAAGCCTATTGTTGAAAGAGATGTTCCTTACACCATTCTTCATCCAGGCATGCCTACTAATCTGGAAGAGCTACATAAATCTTGGATCCAACTGAAGGAAGAAAAGGATACCTTTGAAGCTCAGTTCTATGCTAGCAAAGAGAAAGTGTTGGAGCTAACAAGGCAATTTCACGAAGAGCAGAACCTCAATACATATCTCAACACAAAGAGGAAGTGTCCATGGGAGACTTAAGTCTCAAATGTTTTATTTTCCTTTGTAAATTTTCTTGTTTTTACTTCATTGTAAGCCCATGGGGAATCTATATTTTGAATCTACTAATAAAAGTTTCGTTTTTGTTTTTCTTTAACAAATTTAAATCCTACGTGGTCCTTGAAAACATTGCATATGCATTTACATGCCATACCATTGCATAACAGGTTTCCGTGACCGGTTTCTTATCTTCTCATTGTTTATTTCAATGGAAATGGCTCTCGAACACACTGTCAAAGATCTCCAAACTCAGAACGCTCAATTTCAAGAGATGATCCTGAACTTGTCTAAGGGACAAGAAGAGCTGAAGTTACTCCTAACCAAGAAGAAGAAGAAAACCAGAAAACCAGTTGGCTTCATGAACATGGGTAGGAGATTCAGAGGTCAAATGAAGATAGACGATGAGGTCGAAATTCATGGAGACGGTGATTCTATGAAAGAGGAAAATAGTTAACATGGTACTGTTGGGAATTCTGATCACGAAGAGAATTATTACTATGATTCACCCGGTGATGAGAAATACAAGTTACTAGAAGACCATTTGAATGCCATGGAGTTACAGAAAACATCTGGTTGAGATTTTGAAGATTTGAGTCTAATTTCTGGAGTTTTCATTCCTCTTGGGTTCAAAGTTCCTACTTTTGTGGTATATGATGGTGTATCGTGTCTAAAGCTACATTTAAGGTATTATGTCTGAAGGATCCAACCATATACTACTGATAAAAAGTTGTGGATTCATTTCTTCCAAGAAAGTTTATCTGGAGCTCAATTAGAATGGTACTACCAACTTGAGAGTACCAACATTCGTGCTTGGAATGATCTTGTTGAGGCCTTCTACAAGCAATATCAATAAAACTCTGATTTAGCACCGACTCGCATGCAACTCCAATGCATGTCCATGGGCTCTAAAGAAAGTTTTAAAGAGTACGCTCAGAAATGGAGAAGTCTTGCAAGAAGAGTTCAACCTCCTTTAACCGGCAGAGAGTTGGTTGACATGTTCATGAGTACACTGACTAGTCCTTTCTACAGTCATCTAATTAGAAGCTCGTCATTTGGTTTCACTGAGCTGATAATGACTAGAGAGCGTGTGTAACGGTAAAATCATGAGTGTAAGCTATTAGTTAACTTAACTGAAAGTAAACAGAGTCGCCACCATAATTTTATTTTATTCCCAAAGGAAAAGGAAAAAAAGAACGAATAAAATCCTAATGAATCTAAAAGCTAAAAGCTAAAAGAATCGAGCAGAGAACGGGTAAGGGGATAGGTTACAAATTGGGAAGGTTTTACGCACCCAAAATGTTTGTGGTACTCCAGGGGAGCCCTTTGAAATATTTATTGCTTTTGGTTTGAAAATGTTTGTTTAAAGAGATTGAAGAGATGATAAGAGAAATGTTTTTTTAAGATTTTTGTGTTTGAAGAGACGTTCGTCTCATGCCTGCGTACCCACGACATGCAATGTGAGATCAAAACCCCGTAATTTGTGGTACAAATAATGAAAAGTTAATGTGTTGGATTGATTTTAAAATGTAAATATAAGTCGTCATTCTTTAGCGAATACTTTCTCTAAAAAGAATGAATCATATATAAATATGTGAAAATGGTTAAAAGGAAAAATGCACGAGGGCACAAAAAAAATTGAATGAGTTTTGCATTTTTAAAGTCTTTTGAAAAATGTTTTGATATGTTTATGTAGTTTAGTATTTATTAAGAAATGAAATGAAAAAGGTAAAACTATTTGACCTAAGTCAAAGTCTGATTATGAAAGCGGTTTGAAGTTTGAAAACAATGAAGGTTTTGAAAATAGGAAGAAGCTTTGAAAATTTAAGAAGTGGGGGGAGTTGAAGAGGCTATCCTATGAATTAAAGTAAAAGTTAAAGGAAGAACAACCAAACCGTATGGCGAGCATTCTTCGAAGCAAAAGGACTTCATCTTTATAAACAAGTGAACCAAATCGAGGCCAAGGTCTTCAATCCATAATAGCTCAAGAAAAGGCCAAGATCTTAAAATCTAAGCCCAAAACTCCAAGTCCAATGCTAGGGATAATAGCCATAGTCCAAGATCAAAGTTACAAGTCTTTTAGATGTTTATTCCTTTATTAATATTTTTTGTGTCCAAATGGACAAAGGAAAAAGCATAAGAATAAATTTAAACATAAACAATATGGTGAATGATATAGTATAATAAAAGCATAAAAAAAGAGATAAGGAGCAAGAGATAAAATAAAGAGGATAAGGTGCGAGATGGAATTAAAATGTTAGTATAGTAATAGTATAATAATATTTAATAAGGGTATGGTGAACTTAATCAACCACAACCAAAAATAGTAACCAAAATCGAGAGGAAACCGGATCCGCTTAGTATCAAACATTCATAAGTCTTAGTTCTTAATGCAAAATGATCAACCACTTTGGGATTACGCGACCAACAAGAGGTCTGGTCCATGAAAGTACAAGTATCCAATTGGATTTTTATTCCGAATTCGGGATAAGTTTAGGTCTATGTTAAGCAGTCATCGAGTAATTTACGAAGTAATTACCCTACAAATGAGGTCGGCCAATACCAATTAAGGTGACCGATATTGTGCTAATACATGTTAGAGAGATGATATAATGGATCATCCTCCGAAAACATGTCACACAAAAAGAAAAAGTGGTAACGGTCAAATCTTAATCGAGATTTAACATTGATTTATCAAAGGTAACCTATCACGATTCCAAAGTATGGAGAATGATCCAAATGATCATTCATCCATAGATTTGAAATAATGAAGATTAAACTTCTTCGAAAATCAATAATCGTCGAATCAGAGATCTCATTGACTAAAAAGAAAAATAAGATGAAAGAAATATGGATCTAACGTAAAATACATTAAAAACGATTAAAGCATTTTTCTAAAGTTTAAAAAAAATCAAGAAAGATTACTTTAGAGGAAAATTAAAACAAATTCTTAAATGATGAACAAAATATAAAATGTAGTAAGAAAAATGAAATTTAAAAAATTAAAAAAAAAATAGGGAGAGGCTACGCAAAGATAGGAAGGTGTATGAAGTTGAATGATCCAATTGCTTCTATGAGGCCCAAATCACTTAATCTCATTAAACAAAATAACCAAAAAAACACAGCAAAAGAAAGTCAAAGAAATTAATTTCATCTTCTTCTCTATCGCGCTAACACTGTTCATGGTCTTCACTTTCAATTTCGGAGCTCCGCCCAATCGGATCGGCAGAGCTAATTGGGCCCTAAAAAAAGAATGTGTGGGCTAAAGGTTTAAGACAAAAAAAGATATTGGCTATGAAAATGAATAAAAAAATTGAAATTAAAAGACAGTAATGAATATAAAATGGGATATTAAGATAATGGAAAATTGTAAATGGATGATTGAATAAAAAATATGAATCAGATAATCGAGAGAAATGGAAGAAAATAGTCATTGAATAAAATGGATAATAAAAAATTGGAAAATAAAAATGGTTTAATCAAAAATGGATAATGCATATGAAATCTTGATTTTAAGCCCACAAGCAACTCTAGATTTTCTTTCGCAAGCCACTTGATTAAACTGAATACAGCCACTCCTGAACCACTAAATATTTGCAAATTAAACCACAACCCCTTCGATCATCTGAAATTTATCCTGATTATTCGAATCCATACTGAGGAAAATAAATCCTCAGATGAATCACTAATGAGCACTCAACCAAAACAATCTGGCTTGAAACTTCTTAAGAACCACAATTTGAGAATCTGATGAATTTCGTACACAACACAACTTAAACTTTGAATATGCATCATCTGAGAAATAAACTATTGGCATAAACATCTCGCAGTTGAAACAATCCTTTGATATTTTGACCAAGATAAGGTCAAACATCCATCATAATTGAAACATAACTGAACAACTACATCTGGATTAGAAACCCTACCTTGTCTTTGAAGACCTGCACATAAAGAGAAGAAGAAGAAGCAAAATGCAACATATTTTTGGTATTTTGGTTAGAGGTTATTAAATATAAACAAATAAAAGTAAGTAAAAGCACAGTGATCCCCTGTGAGGTATATACCCCCAACTAAAAAGGATAAACGAACCAGAGCGTGATCTTGTTTGTATGCAAGATGCAGATGAGATGTGAAAAATCTTAGGGTCAAAAATTAGGGTATGACAGATTCCCCTATTTAAGTTTCTTCAATCCAGAGATATGAAGATTTACATCTTCGTTTCGATAAGATGGAAGATACTTAAATAACCAAAACCCAATTTTTGGCCCTAAGAGACCATAAAATGGAATGGAATGAAATGAAATGAAACGAAACAATATGAAACGATATGAAATGATATGAAAAGATATGAAAATGATATGAAAACATATGAAATGTTATGAAAATTTTATGAAATCATATGAAAGCATATGAAATGCAGAGAAATCCATAAGGAACAAAACGACACATGAAATAGAATAAATGATGGGGATAAGGAGTATAAAACTCCGACGGGGAAAAACAACATGCTAGAGACCACCACATGGCTCAGCTGTAGCGAAAATTTCCAATAATGGCAATTGGACAGAAAGGATCACAACATCCAAGAATGGAACTTAATGAGTGAGAAAAGTCACAAAAAGTACATAAGAAGCAATGATGACTCTGTTATGGACATCCGAGAGTGACAATCGGAGGGAAAGTGATCACAACATCCAAGAATAGGAATCAGATAAAATATGAATCACAACATCCAGGAACAGAACTCAATGAAATGGGAAAACGTTCGGGAAAGTACATCAAATCAATGATGACTCTACAATGGACATCCTAGAATGGAAATCAGATAAAAGAGGTGTAAAAATCTGAGAAAAACAACAAGTATGTGAAGAAAAGGTTCTATAGAGGCAAATATAAATGCCAAGTAAGTTGGACTTTGATCACAAGGTAAGATGTTGAAAACAACAGGACCTCGAGAAATGCATAATAAGGACTAACACACTCGTATATGCCAAGGTATACAAAAATGGGGAATAACACACCCAAGAAAACGCATAATGAGGAATAACACACTCAAATATGCCAAAATATACGAAAATGGGGAATAACACACCCAAGAAAATGCATAATGAGGAATGACACACTCAAATATGCAAACATATATGAAAATAGGGAATAATACACCCAAGAACACACATAATGAGGAATAACACACTCAAATATGCAAACATATATGAAAATAGGGAATAACATACCCAAGAAAATGCATAATGAGGAATAACACACTCAAATATGCCAATGTATACGAAAATGGGGAATAACACACCCCAAAAATGCATAATGAGGAATAATACACCCAAATATACAAATGTTTACGAAAATGGGGAATGACACACCCAAGAAAATTCATAATAAGGAATAACACACTCAACTATGCAAACATATACGAAAATGGGGAATAACATACCCAAGAAAACGCATAATGAGGAATAACACACTCAACTATGCAAACATATACAAAAATGGGGAATAACACACCCAAGAAAACGCATAATGAGGAATAACACACTCAACTATACAAACGTAAATGAAAATGGGGAATAACACACCCAAGAACACGCATAATGAGGAATAACACACTCAAATATGCAATCATTTACGAAAATAAGGAATAACACACCCATGAAAACGCATAATGAGGAATAACACACTCAACTATGAAAACGTATATGAAAATGGGGAATAAAACATCCAAGAAGATAATATGAGAGAAAATGTTTGACAACTAGTTTAGACTCTTAGAGGAGTGGAAATATGGAAGACTGATTCCTCAATACGGAGATCACTGCCATTCTGCTCTGAGATTAGAGATGATATTGTTGAACAAATCTTTGCCCCACTGGTAAATTGTATCAAGTTGAAAATCTTTTGAGAGAAGTCATGAAAAGCTTCTTAGGGATTCTTGAAGAAGATTTCCCCAAATTCAATGACTGATGAGGGTAAACTGATCATGGCTCCAGTTCTTGACTACTATCGGAGAAAATTAATCAAATCTTTGAAATGACTCTTGAGAAGAATAAATTGATCATGGCTTCGGTTCTTGAAATGAATGTTGAGAAGATAAACCCAGTATGAAACTTGAAAAGATCTTCTGATTAACCAAATCTGAGAACAACTTATACTGAGAAACAACTCTTGAACCATAGGATCTGGAAATAACTTTCCCCTGATAGGATCACTAACCATGTTTCTCAATTGTTTGAAAGTTCCTTGATGAGGAAAATTCGTTTTCAAATAAAAAGTGTTTATACAAACCTGGAAATTTTAATGCAAAGTTCATGCAAAGTTTGAAATCAAAATTCATTTTTGGAATAAAAATTTATTGAGGTAAAGTAAATGAAAACATTGTCAAAACCCGACGGTTGAGACAAAATGAAAGATAAAGCAAAGGTAAGAAACAAATGATTGGTAACAAACTTGGGAGTTAGTTTATGCAACCTTGTTGTAGTATGTTTTTCAAAAGAAACCTAGATTCATTTAGGACTTTTGAAGGTTGTAATGTGCTCTAGTTCACGGTTTATGAAACAAAGGATATAGGCGCAAAGTTATTTGTATCTAACCCATTCTTCGTGATGATCTCCAATCCTACATTCAATTAATTCAGCCTATGCATTCAAATTCCAAGAGATTTGGGATTTTGCATAGATGAAGATGGTTCATAAGCCAAAGGATTTTGAGATAGCAATCACTTCTCCCTTTTGTTATTTCTGATGAGGACTTTGGTCCACTCATCTTGTTTTTGTTGAGGATTTTGATGACCACTTGATTGATCTTTCTTTTATTATCCCCTAACTTTTGTCTGAACTGTGTCATTTGAACTTACAGCCAGCGGGATGCCCCCGTTTTTTTGCCTAAGTCTCCTTCATAGATTTTGACTTAGCGGGCTTTGATTTTTTTTTATCATCATTTTTTTCAATATCATTTTTTTTAAAGATAATGACTGCCTGGCTTAATGATTACAACAAACCATCATTGGCTTTGGAATTGAAAGACATCTTCGACTCTTCTTGATGTATGTGAAGGAAAGCTTGAGATTGCAACCTTTATTGAAAGGTGTCTTGAATGATTCTCTTGTACTTGAATGAACATTAGAATTAATTGAGAACTACCCATCCCAGGTTAAAATTGCGGGTTTTTTCGAACAGAAAGAAACTTCAACTTCAAGGCTCAAAAGGGTTGACAAGGGATTAACTTTCTTATTTCTCCAGTGTTTAGGATTTGAAACAATGCTTGTATATCATCAGTCAAGTCTTAATTGAAAGCATACCAACAACAATTATGGGTATCTCATTTTCACCATCCTCTCTCAAATCATTGTAAAAGCTTGAGAAAGAAAAATTAACTTGAAATATAAATCATACAGATGCAAATAATAAATGAAATTGAATCAAAACAAAGCAATACTCATTTCATTAAAATCAACATGAAAGTACAAACAAAGAAAACAAGTCAATACAATTGAAGAAAATTGCAAACATAAAGAAACAATGGTCTAGTAATCCATCAGTAACAAGGATGAGTTGTCCCGTCTGATATTATGGCCTTGAAGATAATCTGATTGTTGAAGCCATCCGAAGATTCATTTCTCATGATTTGGCAAAGGATTTGTGACAACATGAGTCTTTGTATCCTCAAAAGTGATCATCCCATTTCTTACAAGATCTTTCACTATAACCTTCAATGCAAAATAGTGTTCTAAGTCATGACCAGTTCCACCTTGATGAAACTCACAGTAAAGATCTGGTCTATAACCAACCAGAAGAGGATCTAGAATAGAAGGCGCAGACCTAGTAGTAATCCAACCATTCTGGACCAAGTAAGGATACAACCCAACATAAGTCACAGGGATAGGATCATAGTCTGTCCTGCCCCTAACATTACGATTCTGGTTCTAGCCAGCATTCCTTTGAACAGATGGAACATTAATTATAGGAGAAACTGCAGCAGGGTATGATTGTTCATGGTGTTGTTTTCTACGACGAGTTCTCCCAACAACACTTGCTTCACCAGCAAAAACATTGACTTGAGGCATGACAATCCTCTGGGATTAAGTTTCCTTAGTGGTCAAAGCCTGTAGCATCTCCAAGATCTGACTCACATTGCTTTTTAGCTCATCAAGGTCTTCCCTAACTCTCTTGTTGTGTAGGGCTTGATTTTCCATTCTCAATCTGATAACAACTCCAGTTCTGTATTTGTGTTGAGGAAACAGCTTGACAAATCAACAGATAACTGAAGAAGGAAACAATTGGGATGAGTTCCCATACAACTCGGATGAATACAAGAATATGCGAGAATGCAATGATATGCAATGTTCACTTCCATTTTCAAAGAAACAACCCGATTATTGCAAACATGGTCAACATCGAGAATTTGGTCATGAAAAATCTTGACAAAAAAGGATATTGGCTTTGTATAATATTTGCAATAATATGAATTGTTTTTCTTGAGAAATGGTTGTGATGATCATCATGATGAATGCATGGATGCAATAACCACAAACAAGATCGCGCAAAGCACATAGTTTCAGAGGTTCGGAATACAAGAATGGAGTCGAAGGATAAAAACCAACAACCCACAAAGGCGTGTACTAAGGTTTGTCTTCATTGTACCTACAAAAAACCAAAAGGGTGCTAACAGAGGTGCCCGGAGTTAGCAGACATCTTTAGAATATTATTGGTACGGGTGACTACTCCCCAACCAATAACATTCTTAAAATAGACCTCGTCTAAGTGTAGTATCGCGTGATAACCACCTCAGGTTTACACCTAGATAGTTTCTACACTACGTTCCTAAATTGGCTTAGATGGGTTAAGGGTTCTACGGTCCTCAGTATGATCAGCTCAAGGTCGGAAAATAATGCCATGTTACGATTATTCATTATTACATTAATAATCCAAGAGATCCTAACCGAATGGATATTATCGAATCGATATCGTTTTGGACTACTCCATCGTATATCGCTTCGAATATTGTCGTCCTATCATAAGTTCAACTCAGATCCGGGTTAGAATCTATCTCACTCATAGATGATCACCAAAACCGAAACGGAAAAAACAAATAACAAACAACTCAAACCAAAGCAATAAATAAATTAAAGTAGGTCGAATCCACTTAGAGATTACTCCCCAGCAGAGTCGCCACTTTTCAGTAGCAGTAAAATCACGAGTGTAAGCTATTAGTTAACTTAACTCAAAGTAAACAGAGACGCCACCGTGCTTTCATTTTATTCCCAAAGGAAAAGGAAAAAATAACGAATAAAATCCTAATGAATCTAAAAGCAAAAATCTAAAAGAATCGAGCAGAGAACGGGTAAGGGGATAAGTTACAAATTGGGAAGGTTTTGCGCACCCAAAATGTTTGTGGTACTCCACGGGAGCCCTTTGAAATATTTATTGCTTTTGGTTTGAAAATGTTTGTTTAAAGAGATTGAAGAGATGATAATGTTTTTTTTAAGATTTTTGTGTTTGAAGAGACGTTCGTCTCATGCCTACGTACCCATGACGTGCAATGTGAGATCAAAACCCCGTAGTTCATGGTACAAATTTTGAAAAGTTAATGTGTTTGATTGATTTTAAAATGTAAAGATAATTCTCCATTCTCTAGCGAATACTTCCGCTAAAACAAATGAATATTATCTAAACATGTGAAAATGGTTAAAAGGAAAAGTGCACGAGGGCACACAAAAAATTGAATGAGTTTTGCATTTTTAAAGTCTTTTGAAAAATGTTTCGATATGTTTATGTAGTTTAGAATTTATTAAGAAATGAAATGAAAACGGTAAAACCGCTTGACCTAAGTCATGGTTTGATTATGAAAGCGGTTTGAAGTTTGAAAACAAAGAAGGTTTTGAAAATAGGGAGAAGCTTTGAAAATTTAAGAGGTGGAAGAAGATGAAGAGGCTATCCTAAGAATTAAAGTAAAAGTTAATGGATGAACAACCAAACCGTATGACGAGCATTCTTCGAAGCAATAGGACTTCATCTTGATAAATAAGTGAATCAAATCGAGGTCAGGGTCTTCAATCCATAATAGCTCAAGCAAAGGGCAAGATCCTAAAATATAAGTCCAAAACTCCAAGTCCAATGCTAAGGATAGTAGCCATAGTCCAAGATCAAAGTTACAAGTCTTTTAGATGTTTAATTCTTTATTAAAGTTTTTTGTGTCCAAATGGACAAAGGAAAAAGCATAAGAATAACAATATAAACATAAACAATATGATGAATGATATAGTATAATAAAAGCATAATAAAAGAGATAAGGAGCAATAGATAAAATAAAGAGGATAAGGTGCGAGAAGGAATTAATATGTTAGTATAGTAATAGTATAATAATATTTACATAATAATGGTATGGTGAACTTAATCAACCACAACCAAAAAGAGTAACCAAAATCGAGAGGCAACCGAATCCGCTTAGTATCTTACGCTATAGTGATCAATCAAGGCAAATAGGACCAAATTCAATGAAGTTTGAAAGGAGATTGGGAGACCCAAATCACCTACGCGTCAAACATTCGTAAGTCTTGGTTCTTAATTCAAAATGATCAACAACCTTGGGATTACGCGACCAACTAGAGGTCTGGTCCATGAAAGTGCAAGTATCCAATTGGATTTTTATTTTTAATTCGGGACAAGTTTAGGTCCATGTTAAGCATTCTCCAATTAATTTACGAAGTAATTACTCTACAAATGAGGCCAGCCAACACCAATTAAGGTGAACGATATTTGTGCTAATACATGTTAGAGAGATGATATAATGGATCATCCTCCGAAAACATGTCACACGAAAAGAAAAAGTGGTAACGGTCTAATCTTAATCGAAATTTAAAATTGATTTATCAAAGGCAACCTATCACGATTCCAAAGTATGGAGAATGATCCAAATGATCATTCATCCATAGATTTGAAATAATGAAGATTAAACATCTTCGAAATTAATAATCGTCGAATCGGAGATCTCATCAACCAAGAAGGAAAATAAGATGAAAGAAATATGTATCTAACATAAAATCCATTAAAAACGATTAAAGCATTTTTCTAAAGATTAAAAAAAATAAAGAAAGATTACCTTAGAGGAAAATTAGAACAAATTCTTAAATGAGGAACAAAATATAAAATGTAGTAAGAAAAATGAAATTAAAAAAATAAAAAATAAAAAAAACAGGGAGAGGCTAAGCAGAGATTGAAAGGTGTGTGAAGTAGAATGATCCAATTGCTTCTATGAGGCCCAAATCACTTAAACTCATTAAACAAAATAACCAAAAAAAAATACAGCAAAAGAAAATCAGAGAAATTAATTTCATCTTCTTCTCTATCGCGCTAACATTATTCATGGTCTTCACTTTCAATTTCGGAGCTCCGCCCAATCGGAGCGGCGGAGCTCCGTTGAAGTGTCGTTTCGATTAGAAAAGTTAGAGGATTCCAAATATTCAGTTTATTTTTCCCATCGTGAACCAAATACAACGAATTTCAGAAACGAATATTTGCCGGTAAAACTTGAATACCTTCAACAATGGTAGAAATTGCTTCCAAACTCTTCCTCTCTTGTTTCTCTTTCCTTTTTTAATATATTTGAGTGTTGTTGTTGTATGGTTGTGATTGAACTTGCAGGTTTGGATCGGGAAAAAATATGGTAGAAAGCTCGAAAAAATTGAATGGTGTTTTGAAAGGTTTTCTGAAATTTTCGATTGAATGAAGGTTGAAGATGGTGAAATTTTAGATTTGAAACTTTGTTTTGATTTTGGCATGGATTTTGTGGCTTTGAAAGCTTGAATTTATAAGGAGTGAAGTTCTGAATTTATAGAAGGATTTGAACAATTGATGCTTCCGTTTTGTGCAGGTTTTGGATGTGTTTCGTAGCTTATGAATATCGCGTGTGCGCTGCAATTTTTCTGCGTTTTGTGTTTTCAGCTTGTGCGTTTTGATGTGTGTGATGCGTGACGTGATGAATCTTTGCGTTTTACTTTTGCTGCTCTACTTGTAACGTCTTGCATTTTTGTGTTGTATGGAGAGTATTTTTCGCGTTATGATTCACGATATAAACATGTTCAGGTTTTGATGTGCGTGCATATCATATGCAGAATTTCCATCGTTTTGTTCATGTTTTGGAAATCACATATGCGTTTGGAGCTTGGCTTGTGTACAGCTTTAGCTATAGCATATTTTCACCTTGGACGGCTTGTACGATTGGAGAACGGGTGGGCTGAGGTGATATTGGAAAAGCTGAAAAGATGGGTTGTAGCTTCTGTGTGGTGGGTCAAGCTGGAAGTTCTTGAAAAGCTGAAGTCAGTGGTTTGTGATTTTTGTCATGGCAAGTAATTGGGCTCCAAAAAAAAGAATGTGTGGGCTAAAAAAATGGTTTAAGACAAAAAATATATTGGCTATGAAAATGAATAAAAAAATGGAAATTAAAAGATAGTAATGAATATAAAATGGGATATTAAGATAATGGAAAATTGTAAATGGATGAATGAATAAAAATATGAATCAGATAATCGAGAGAAATGGAAGAAAAATAGTCATTGAATAAAATGGATAATAAAAAATTGGAAAATAAAAATGGTTTAATCGCAAATGGATAGTGGATATGAAATCTTTATTTTAAGCCAACAAGCAACTCTTGATTTTCTTTCGCAAGCCACTTGATTAAATTGAATACAGCCACTCCTAAACCACTAAATATTTTCAAATTAAACCATAACCCCTTGGATCATCTGAAATTTTTCCTGATTATTCGAATCCATACTGAGGAAAATAAATCCTCAGATGAATCACTAATGAGCACTCAACCAAAACAATTTGGCTTGAAACTTCTTAAGAACCACAATTTGAGAATCTGATGAATTTCGTACACAACACAGCTTAAACTTTGAATACGCATCGTCTGAGAAATAAACCATTGGCATAAACATCTCGCAGTTGAAACAATCCTTTGATATTTTGACCAAGATAAGGTCAAACATCCATCTGAATCGAAACATAATTGAACAACTACATCTGGATTAGAAACCCTACCTTATCTTTGAAGACCTGCACATAGAGAGAAGAAGAAAAAGCAAAATGCAACATATTTTTGGTATTTTTGTTAGAGGTTAGTAAATATAAACAAATAAAAGCAAGTAAAAGCACAGTGATCCCCTGTGAGGTATATACCCACAACTAAAAAGGATAAACAAAACAGAGCGTGATCTTATTTATATGCAAGATGCAGATGAGATGTGAAAAATCTTAGGGTAAAAAAACCAGGGTATGACAACATGTTAAAAGTGGAATACGAAGTGGTAATATACAAATGGATGCCTCTTCAAGTACCACCAAGAAGCATCTAATGGGAAAAAGGAATCCAATGTTGTGTACGGCCAACAAGGTCATAATAAGAACAATTGTAACCAATCTGTGGGAGCAGTTTTGATCTCTAATCATGCACCTGCACCACAAAATCAACAATAGAAATATCAGCGTAAGCAGGATACACCTAGGTGATAATTTACAAAATTAAATATGTGTAAACACCCCAAATTTTCCCTCACCCATTCACATCATGGCTTGTGATCATTTCATATGCATAAACTCAATCATAGTATCTCATACTACATTTTTGATTCATTGCATTGGTTCAAAGTCATCTGCATATAGGGTTTGTGATCTGAGCAAACCAAGAGCTTCTTGAGCCACTCCAAAGGTCATCAATCACTACAAAGGGGTCCATGTATGTTCAAGCATCATATTATATCCTCTCAAAGTCAAGAATGTCAAAGAATCACAAGAACTGAGAATGGCATGGAAGCAGAGCCAGGATTGACTGCACAGATGACCTAGAATTAGGGTTTTGGTTTCAAAGGTCATAACTCCAAATTTTTTGGTCATTCTTGTTTCTATTGGTCTCTATATGGTATAGGGAGTATGCATATCAATTTTCATGAAGAAATTCCATGGGGAAGTCATCTGATCAAGAGTTGACTTTTCAAGCAAGTCAGTGCAAAATCAGGGCATTTGAGGCCCCCAATGACCCAACCAAAGGGTGTTCTTCATCATCTTGATTATATATGATCTTTATTTGATCATAGAAGAAGTTGGAAGCTCACAAAATTGAAGAATTTCAAGTCTTTTGCAAAGTTGACTTTTTGGGAAAGTTTGACTTTTAATGAAATTGCCATTTTGGGAAACTTTTTCAACCCTTGCTTTTTGATTCAAAAATGCTTCAAATGAAAAAACTTTGGTCATGAAAGTTATAGAATGGATCATTCCCTTTTCAAAAAGTACAAGAACATGACCTAATTCATTTTGGATCAAAAGTTATGGTTTGTCAAAGTTGACAAAAATCAAAAAATTTGAAGTTTTCTACCAAAGAGGCAAAGTTGCAAATTCACTTGTCAAGGCAAATTGAATCATCAAATGGACTTCTAATCTTCATACAAGCATGTACCAAGACCTAAAAGTCAGATTGCACCAAAGAATCATTCATTTTTATGGCTTATGGAGCAAGAAATTTCAAAGGAAGCAAAAGCAAGGCAAGTTGCAAAAACTCACTCAAGTGTGAATCCACTTGCTTGCTGACTTCACAAACCATCCTAGGGTTCTCCCCACATCATGCTACGCAGGACACACCTTTTGTCCTTGGCTATCTAGTAGCCCATGCCTCTCTTACACAACTTTGACATTTTGGCAACTTGAGCCATACCTATCACAAAAGCACACATCAACTCATCTGACCTATCACAATAGTTTATGCAAACAAAAGGCAAGCCAAAACACATACAAACTAAGCCTGAAACTCTCTCCAACACAGCACTCTCATTTCCACACCATTTTGCAAAAGCATTCGAAACTGATTGCACAAGCCACAAACACACAAACCAACTTCACAAATCAACTCAACACACTTTCCTGATCACAAAGCACCCATCACCATTGCCTTAAACTCCCAGAATCACAAATACGATTTCCACCCCACCTTGAACAGAACTTCAGCCATCTCTCAAACCATCCATTATAAACTTCAAACAAGCATTGAAAGCTTCTCAAGGGGTCCAGTGGAGTTGGTTGCAAGCAAGAAACCAGCCAGAAATTGTCAGAAACCAAAGTTTCAGTTCAGGTAGCCATCTCAAACTTTTTTTCCAGAAACTCCATTTTAAGTTCTTAAATGCTTCTATGCACTCCCATGATCATGGGGATGTGATTATTTTTGAAAATGGTTGAGAAACCAGCATGTATGAATTGTCTGAAACTTTTTGCCCTAAATGAGTTTTGCTTCGATTTGGCTGGTTGATGAATGAAAAATGATGTTTGTTAGGGGGTTTTGATTCAGTGTTGAATGGGGATGAGTTCTGGGCAGTTAGATTTCATTTTCATTGCGTGTAGAGAGAGTTAGAGTTTTGGGCTGGCCGGAGAAGACGACCGGAACAGTGTTCCGGTCGCTCCGGTCGCCTGAAAGTCATTAGGGCATGTAATTAGGGTTTAATCATAATTAGGGGATTTTGAATGTCAGCCCTTGGATATGGCGCCAAGTCAATTCGCGCGCGTGTATGTTTGAATTCCAGCCATTGATCTTGCTGACTTTTCTATTTTTCAGTTTTATTTCATTTTTATTTCATTTAATTGCATTTGTTTTCTTCATTTTATTAAAAATAGTAAAACACCTTTAAAAATTCTGAAAATTTTTGTACAAACTTTTATTAATTTTCAAAAACCAAAAACATTTTTATTTTTATTTTTTTCATTTAAAAATATTTTTAAATCATTTAAAAGTTTATTTTTAATTAATTAATGAGAATTAATTAATTAAAAATACTTTTAGGTATTTAAAAATCACCAAAAAATTCATGAAACCTTTAAAATCATTTAGAAACATTGTCCAACCCTCAAACCAAATTTCTTTTTTGATCTTGATGCATTTTGACAATTTTTAATGGAATTAATTCTATTTCAAAGCATTATTTTGATCCAATGTTCAAAAATTCATTTCTGCCTAGTCTTTGAGAGTTGGACTTTGATTCTTTTTGCATTGTGTCTTGCATATCATGTAGTTTGTAGGATTAAATTGGCATGAATTGATCTTGCATTTTCATTTTGTTTGACATTTTTCTTGTCAAGGTACCCTAAAACCCTAGAAATCTTAGGAAATTCATAACTTTCACTAGGTTAAGAATTGGATCCCCTCCTTTGGGCAGTGAGTTTGTGTAGGGTTAGGGTTCCTTTGAATGCATTTTCAATTTTTTATCATGATGTTTGCTTCTGGTTTTGATTTTTGTTTGTTGCATTGATCATAAACCCTAATTTGGGCTTCCTTTTGCATCCATCTTGCATTTGCTTGCATACCATGCCTTGCCATGACATTTTGTGCATCCATTTGATTCATAACACATCTTAAGACATATTAGAAGCATGTTTGATCATTGCATCTTTCATTTGCCATGTTGTATGTCATTAGCATTTCATAACTTTTCATGTATGACCATAATTATAAGCATGCTTCTCTTGCATCCATATGTTCATATGATCATCCTCATGCCTTGATTCATGTTTGTATCATCTCATCACATCATTATCATCACACAAATGCTTCTGGTTTTGGTTTGCATCATGCCATTTCATCTCATTTTGCATTGCATTGCATTCCTTTCACTAACTTTTCAGGTGGTAAGTCACTTTGAGAAGTGAATTTGCCTTCACTTCTCACAATTTCTTTTCATCTTCCTTATGCATCCTTGTTGCATTTTTGTTATGTGTTTGAGATTGAGCTTGCTCATTCTTCTTCTTCCTACTTTCTTTCTTCAAGTGACTTGTCTTCTTAAATGAAGCAAGTTACTTTGCTTCTCTTTGCTCCTTTCATCTGCTTCCTGGTGGTTCCATTGAAGATTTCTCTTGTAAACCTCACAAACCTTAGGAACAACCAAGCATGACAATGATTAGGGTTTTGATTAGTCCCCCATTTAGTTTTTACCTTTGTGTCTCTTTGAGTCCTCTCTCCTCATCTCATAATCAGGGACTAAACCCTAAAGGCTTTAAGGCTTTGTGATTAAGCTTATGCCTGCATCCTTCTATTAGGATGGAGTGTATAACTTTAATCCTAAGTGTTAAACCCTTAATGTGTTTAAATTCTTTAATCAATTCACTTAATAACCATCAAGACATCAAGCTTGTAACTTGGGCCTTGCATTAGGGTTCTATTTCTTCCTTAACTGGTTAAGAAGGACTAACCCTAGTGTTAATGGACAAGTCCCCCTCAAGCTGTCTTACAAACCATAAAATTCACTTCATCATCTTATCATTAGCTAAAATCCACTTAATAAAGGCTTTGTTTTGTCATGAGTTTAATCCCTAATCATGGATTAAGTTGAGGATCTTTCCTCAGCTTAAACATTCTCATCTATTATCCTTCTATTAGGATGGTGTAATGAGTCTGTTTAATCTCTGATTATGGCTTAACCTCATTAACTAACACTAAACAAAAACAACAAAAACATCTAAATAATCACAAGTAGGTTAATGATCTTAATCCTACACCATGGTAATTAAGTGTGAGAAGCTGACTTCACACTTAAGGCATTCTCATTACCCCTAATCAGAGGGAAGATGTGATGAGTCTGCTAACCCATTGGTTTAGGCTTAAGCTCATTAACTTATGACAAACTTTCAAAAGCAATAAAAGATTGAAAACTCAAAAACAAGCAATAATCGTTTCCTCCGGGATTCTTTTCTCATCTCATTCACTCACAAACGAGAACTTGCTTCTTCCGTCTAATGCAAGACAGTTTGCATCTGTGCCAGACAGATCATACACTTGAGCATTGACAAGTAAGCAGTTCACAAGTCAATTCATCTTTCAGTCTCTTTGGGTCGAACTACGGTGTTCTGACTTCCTCATTGCACGAGAGGATATGTAGGCATAACTTAACAGTTATCGAACAAAAGTCTCTGTATATTCCCCCTCTTTCCAGTATCATTCTTTAGCCTCATGATCTTGAGCATTTCACTCTGTTCTTACACTGACACTTCACTCATACACTTCACTTCTTTTACACTGACACCTGTACATCCTTTTTCAGTTCTTTTGTACACAAATTGCACTGACACTACCCCTTTAAAACACAAATCTTTTAAGCGTGGATCCCGTCGAGTACGACGGACAGTCTGGGTGCTAATACCTTCCCAGGTTGTAACCAACCCCCTTTCTCAGTCTCTCTGGTTCGCAACCGTCTTATCCATCTCTTTCTAGGTCTATGCAGCATTGCCTTTCCTCCGGGATAAAAATGCCTAGCTGGCGACTCTTTTCATTCCCTGTGAGTTCACTCCTGTGTGTTCTCACACCCTCCTCTCGCCGACCGTTCGCGTCTGTACCCGATTTGACCCGGCTTCATTTAGTGGGAGCGACAGCTTGGCGACTCTGCTGGGGAACCTTATACTGTAACCAGGGCTTCTGGTTCTTTTGTGGGTTCCTCCTAGCGCTTGTTTGATTTGTGTTTACTGGGGTGTTATGTGCTATCTGTGCTTGTATATTTGTTTTGTTTATTGCTTTATGTACTGTTGTTTTATTGCTTTCTTATAGTTTTTCATATATCATACTGTCATACTGTGCTGGTTGGATCTGGTTTTGTTGCTTTGGTGGGTGGGGTTCTATTGAGATTTAAGGTCCTATACCTGGGACCTGAGTGACACCTAGGCTAGAGTGGTTCATGTTCTTTCCCATTCCATTTTGGTCTGGTGCGGGAATATGAAACACGGTTCAGATATGGGTTTCTTCTGGAGAACTCTGTGCTACAGATTTCCTGTAGTGCTAGGGCTATCTGGGATCACCGCAAATAGACAATGTGGGGGGAGGCGGAGGTTTCACTCGAAGCGGACGTCTCTTTGCCCCGCAGATTCCAAGACCCATTGCCGAAGCAGAAGCTGCTGCCAAGGCAAAAGGGAAGAGTATGGTGCAAGAAGAACAAATTGCTAAAGAAGCTTTGAAAACACCTTTTGATCAAGAGGTTGATGAATTCATGAGAATCATCAAGAAAAGTGATTACAAGATAGTGGACCAGCTTCACCAGACACCTTCCAAGATCTCCATTTTATCATTGCTAATGTGCTCCGAGGCTCATCGGAACGCGCTACTAAAAGTCTTGCATGCAGCTTATATGCCAGAGGAGATTACAGTCAATCAGTTGGAAGCTGTGGTTGGAAATGTTAACGCTAGTAATGGACTAGGGTTTACCAACACTGATTTGACTACGGAAGGTCGCAATCATAACAAGGCTTTGCACATTACCATGGAGTGTAAGGGTGCAATTCTTTCCCATGTACTGGTAGACACAGGGTCATCCCTCAATGTCTTACCTAAAAAAGCCCTTGTGAAGCTGGAGTATGAAGGATTGGCATTACGTCCCAGCAACTTGGTAGTGAGAGCCTTTGACGGTTCTAAGAGATCAGTTCTAGGAGAAATTGAGTTGTCTATAACGATTGGCCCACAAACTTTCAAAACGACCTTCTTCGTGATGGACATTCAGCCGGCCTACAGCTGTTTGTTGGGTAGACCTTGGATTCATGCCGCTGGCGCAGTTACGTCTACCCTTCACCAGAAGTTAAAATTCGAGTGGGGGGGTCAAGTCGTTACTATTTATGGAGAGGAAGATATCTTTGTTAGCCATCTGGCTACATAGAAATACATTGAGATGGATGGGGAGAT
This sequence comes from Lathyrus aphaca, assembly GCA_963966055.1. Taxonomy (NCBI): domain Eukaryota; kingdom Viridiplantae; phylum Streptophyta; class Magnoliopsida; order Fabales; family Fabaceae; genus Lathyrus; species Lathyrus aphaca. Next base: position 257,759,374 of record OZ014525.1, on the reverse strand, counting down.
CCACGAAACTATGAGTCAAGGGTTTGAGGCCTTGAACATAAATGAAGCATCCGCTGTGCCTGGAACCTCAATGACATCTTATCAACAAGCCCGGAAGGTTGTTGAAGAAGGGACTGCCCAAGGCTGGGGCAAGTTGCTGCCCGTAGAGAAGAAGGAGGATAGATTTGGGTTGGGTTACAAACCAACTCAGAAAGATCAAGCAGAGGCTGCTAAGAAGCCCAATTTTGTCAGTGGGGGGATGCTCACCCCCGATGCTGTGAACAACTTGGAAGACGAGGATGAAAGCGATCGCAACCTGGAGAGTTGGATACGTCCAAAGATCCCGGGGAGCAGTATCTCAAACTGGTCTTCCCAGGAAATTATAAGAGTTACTTCTGCAGAGTAATTATTATTTCCTGTATTTTTTAAGCATGCATCAAGTCTTGCATCTTGCCCAAGATGACAAGACTCATTTTGTGATCGGGCCATCTGTAATTTTGTGCAAATAGATCAATCAATGATAATCAAACATCTTTTGCAAATGAGTCTTTTTCTTTTCCGCTCGCTGTTTTTCCATTTTTCTTTTTGTACAAAAATAAATGGCAATGTTTTCAAAATGATAACTTCATTTCTCTCTTTTTAAAACAAGATTAAAATCAATCACTAAAATGAACAAACTGAACCCTTGCAGAAAGTGCCTTCCAGACCGCACCGACAACAACACGGCTATGACTTCGTATGACTTTGACAATCCAATCAATCAAGCTAATGAAGGGGTTGAAGAAGAGTATGAGCTTCCTGAAGAGTTATCCAGGTTGTTGAAACAAGAGGAGAAGGTTATCACTCCTCATCAGGAGGAGGTCGAGACGATCAATCTTGGTACAGATGAAGATGTGAAAGAAGTTAAAATCGGGGCCTGCCTACAAGACTCAGTGAAGAGACAACTGATTGACCTGCTTCAAGAATATGTGGACGTGTTTGCTTGGTCTTATCAAGATATGCCAGGATTGGACACCGACATTGTTATGCACAGGCTGCCTTTAAGAGAAGATTGCCCACCGATTAAACAGAAACTGCGCCGTACTCGCCCAGACATGGCAATGAAAATCAAAGAAGAGGTACAAAAGCAGTGGGACGCCGGGTTCCTTGCTGTAACTAGCTATCCTCCGTGGGTTGCTAACATAGTACCTGTGCCTAAGAAAGACGGCAAAGTAAGAATATGTGTTGACTACCGGGATCTGAACAGAGCCAGCCCGAAAGATGACTTCCCATTACCTCACATTGATGTATTGGTTGACAATACGGCTCAGTTCTCGGTATTTTCCTTCATGGACGGATTTTCAGGATATAATCAGATCAAGATGTCACCTGAAGACATGGAGAAGACAACCTTTATCACACCCTGGGGCACGTTCTGTTACAAGGTGATGCCATTCGGACTGAAGAATGCCGGTGGAACGTATCAACGGGCTATGGTGACATTATTCCATCATATGATCCATAAAGAAATCGAATGTTATGTGGACGACATGATTGCCAAGTCCCTTACTGAAGAAGACCACCTGGTAAATCTACTGAAGCTATTCAAGAGTCTGAGGAAGTACCAGCTGAAGTTGAACCCCAACAAATGCACATTCGGGGTGCGATCTGGTAAGCTGCTGGGATTTATTGTAAGTGAGAAAGGGATTGAGGTTGACCCTGATAAAGTCAAAGCTATTCAAGAAATGCCTACACCGAAGACAGAAAAAGAAGTTCGAGGTTTCTTAGGTCGATTGAACTACATTTCACGGTTCATATCTCACCTTACAGCAACCTGCGAACCCCTGTTCAAGCTGCTGAGAAAAGAACAAACGATCAGGTGGAATGAAGACTGCCAGAAGGCTTTTGACAAGATCAAGGAATACTTACAAGAGCCTCCAATCCTTATGCCTCCAGTTGAAGGAAGACCTCTAATCATGTACTTGACAGTATTAGAAGAGTCAATGGGGTGTGTGCTGGGCCAGCATGACGAGTCTGGTCGAAAAGAGTATGCAATATACTACCTGAGCAAAAAGTTTACCGACTGTGAACAACGTTATTCACTGCTCGAGAAAACTTGTTGTGCTTTAGCGTGGGCTGCTCGCCGACTGAGACAGTATATGTTGACCCACACCACTTTGTTGATCTCAAAGATGGACCCAGTCAAGTATATCTTTGAGAAGCCAGCACTTACTGGACGGGTTGCAAGATGGCAAATGATCCTCACAGAATATGACATCCAGTACACCTCTCAGAAAGCCATCAAGGGCAGTGTATTGTCTGAATATCTTGCTGAGCAACCTATTGATGATTACCAGCCTATGAGATTTGACTTCCCTGATGAAGACATCATGTTCCTAAAAGAAAAAGATCATGAAGAGCCTGTTCACACTGAAGGGCCTGACCCAGAAGAAGAATGGACTATGATGTTTGATGGGGCTGTTAATATGAATGGTCGTGGTGTTGGTGCAGTACTCATTACGCCTAAAGGAGTTCACATGCCCTTCTCGGCAAAACTCACCTTTAACTGCACTAACAACGATGCTGAATACGAAGCTTGCATTATGGGTCTTGAGGAGGCCATTGACCTCAAGATCAAGACATTGACTGTATTTGGAGATTCAGCTCTGGTAGTTAATCAAACCAACGGCAAATGGTACACGCACCAGGATCATCTGATACCTTACAGGGAGTATACAAGGAGGTTATTGACTTTCTTTACAACAGTCAAGCTTGAGTATATCCCTCGGGACGAGAATCAGTTTGCAGATGCTCTGGCTACCATTTCATCCATGATCAAGGTGCAAGCTGCCAACTTTGTACCTCAAATTTCAGTATCCAGACTTGACAAACCAGCATATGTGTTCGCAACAGATGTTGTTAAAGATGATAAGCCTTGGTTCCATGACATTAAGTGCTTCTTGGAGGATCAAACATACCCACCTGGGGCATCTTCCAATGATAAGAAGACTTTAAGAAGGCTTGCTTGTAGTTTCTTCCTGAACACTGACGGTTCCCTATACAAGAGAAACTTTGATATGGTACTCCTCAGATGCGTTGATAGAGCAGAAGCAGACTTGTTAAAGCACGAGGTGCACGAAGGATCCTTTGGTACCCATGCTGGAGGACATGCAATGGCCAAGAAATTGCTGAGATCAGGATATTACTGGATCACAATGGATACCGACTGTTGTGCCTACGCCAGAAAATGCCATAAATGCCAGATTTATGCGGATAAGGTGCATGTGCCTCCCAATCCTTTGAATGTGATGTCTTCACCTTGGCCCTTTGATATATGGGGCATTGATATGATTGGCAAGATCGAACCGACTGCTTCAAATGGCCACAGATTCATCCTGGTTGCCATTGACTATTTCACCAAGTGGGTCGAAGCAGCTTCCTATGCAAACGTTACAAGACAAGTGGTAGCCAGATTTCTGAAAAGAGATATCATCTGTCGATACGGAGTTCCCGAGCGAATCATTACTGACAATGGTTCCAACTTGAACAACAAAATGATGGCAGAGCTATGCCGGGACTTCAAGATCCAACACCACAATTCTTCTCCTTATAGGCCAAAGATGAATGGCGCTGTTGAGGCAACAAATAAGAATATCAAGAAGATTGTGCAGAAGATGGTAGTCACCTATAAGGACTGGCATGAAATGCTACCATTCGCCTTGCATGGGTACCGCACGTCAATCAGAACATCCACTGGGGCAACACCGTATCAGCTTGTGTATGGTATGGAAGCAATCCTACCTGTGGAAGTTGAATTACCCTCCCTACGGGTATTGATGGATGTTAAGCTGAACGAAGCAGAATGGGTCCGATCCCGATACGAACAACTGAGTCTGATTGAAGAGAAAAGATTGGCTGCAATCTGTCATGGGCAACTGTATCAGAAAAGAATGAAGAAAGCCTTCGATCAGAAAGTCAGGCACCGAGAGTACCAAGTAGAAGATCTTGTGCTGAAAAGAATCCTCCTTCCGCATACAGACCACAGGGGCAAGTGGACTCCGAACTATGAAGGACCATTCGTAGTAAAGAAAGTTTTCTCGGGTGGAGCACTCATGCTTAGCACTATGGATGGTGAAGACTTCCCGTCCCCTGTGAATTCAGATGCAGTTAAAAAATACTTCGCATAAAATGACCCGCTGGACATAAAAACAGAATGTAAGTCCAGGCAAAAATAGGGCATCCCGGCGAGTCAAAAACAGAATAAAAGACTCGGGCAAAAATAAGGGAAAATAAACAAAAAAATGTTCACCCGCTGAGTTGAAAAGCCACATTGGACAACTCAGGCAAAAATGGGTATCCCGATGGATTGAAAACCCGAAAGGGCGATCCATGCAAAATAAGGGAATAAGCGAACAACTGCATTCTGAATTCGTCTGTATCATTTACAACTTGGTAAGCTCCGGATGGATCAAGCTTCTTTTAGAATCAGCCTTCTTCAGAAAGCAAGACGAGGAGAACGTCAAAAGTCATATGAGTCATAGCAAAAGGGGAAGCTCCTTGAAGCGTCGTCAACATTGCCAGCATTTTGTTTCTCAATTTGTAACAATCTCCTCATTATAGGAGATATGTTTCTCTGACTGTATCTTGCCAATTCAGGGCACATGAATGAATAAAATCAGATTTTCAGTCATGTTTCGCCTCGTGCACTTCATTTTCATTTGCAAAAAATGTCTGGTGTCCTTAAAATACTGATTGCGTAAATACAGATGCTTTTCTTCTGAAAATACATGCTTACAGGAAATATACTTACTCTCGGGAGTATCTAACTCCTATGACGGAATCTGGTAAGGGATACCTCGGGATTACTTGTGCGTTTCTATCTTTGCAGGATTGCAGGTATTCAAAGCGCAACATGGGGCATAAAAGCTTCACCCCAGCAAGCTGGCAAATCAACACTCACTCAGCCTTAGCACTCCAAATATCTTCTCCCCAGCTGAGTTGCCACTTGTTACTTCTCCCAGCCGAGGTGCCAATCATTCTTCCTCCTCAGCTAAATACAATAGCCAGGGAATCGTCTCCCCACAGAGCTTCAGCCTCTATCCAGAAGAGCAACGAAGGAATCACAACAGAGTGACGAAAGCTTCTACAAACCCCAGCTGGGTCTCTCATTTACTGGAATAGGTCAATCATTGACCCATTTCCCCGAGCAGATGCATCTCATCAGATCTACCAATGATCTCATCCCTAGCTGGGATGTCCGCTTCAAACAGATCGACCAGAGATCCTCACAGCAACAGGATCCGAATCCTGGATTGGTATCCTTGCATAATCATAGCATTCGCATCATATTCACCCTACAAAGCGTAGCATTCCGTCTAACACGGAGCATTACGGCAAAAATCAAACATATTGCATAATCATAAGCCATGTTATGAATCAAACGCTTGTGAATAATGACAATCCATCAATATACAGAAAACTCCCACAAATTCCCCAGCGGAGAGCTAACCTAAAGCAGTTGCCTTACATTCATCGGTATATACTCATTATGGCACCCGCCCGTGTCACATCCCCAATAAAATACCAAAGCATCCTCTTTGCACTCACAGATACTTTTATATAACTTTCTTGACACTCGTCCGTGTCACTTTCCCCAGCACAGTTACCTAAACACTTTGTATATCAGATACTTGTTTATATTATACTTTTCTCCCTTTTGACACCCGTCCGTGTCACTCTTCCCAGCAGGTTAAACACTCATCTATACATCACTCATACTTACTACTCATGTTACTCTTATACAGGTGCTCGTCCGTATCCTGTATATACCATTTGTATCCCCACAGATTCGACACTCATCCGTGTTCCTTGTTATCCAGTTGGTACTCGTCCGTACCATCATCTTCGAACATGCGTCAAGCGTTTGTTTCTACTTGATACTTGTCTGTATCATAGTCATAAGGATGCTCGTCCGCATCTTTAATTCATACACATGTCAAACACTCTTGTCTTCTTGAATATAGACACTCGTCTGTGTCTACTATTCCCCAGAAGAGTCCCCTCAGATTCAACACTCGTCTGTGTTCCTTGTTAACCAGTTGATACTCGTCCGTATCATCATCTCTGAACACGTGTCAGTATTTGTTTCTACGCGATACTCGTCCGTATCGTAGTCTTAAGGATGCTCGTCCACATCTTTAATCTATAAACAGCATCAAAACACCTATACCTCTTATTTTCTTTCGGATATAAACACTCGTCCGTGTTTACTATTCCCCAGTAGAGTAATTTCTATTGTTATCTGACATTCATCCTATGTCATGATAAACCTTGAGAGCAGCCGTCCCCTGCTAGGTGATCGTCCTTCACCTCTTGATATTCGTCCTTCATCATGCTCATCCGATGGCCGTCCCCATCGTTGACCTTCTCTATCCGACACTCGTCCTGTGTCGTGATATTCAGCAGCCGTCCCCTGCTAGGTGATCGTCCTTCACCTTTTGATAATCGTCCTTCATCATTTTATCCGATGGCCGTCCCCATCGTTGATCTTTTTATCTGACATTCGTCCTATGTCATGATAAACTTTGAGAGCAGCTGTCCCCTGCTAGGTGATCGTCCTTCACCTCTTAATGGTCGTCCTCCATCATGCTCATCCGATGGCCGTCCCCATCGTCGACCTTTTATCCGGCATTCGTCCTATGTCGCGATATTTTTGGCAGCCGTACCCTGCCAGGTGATCGTCCTTCACCTTAGATGACCGTTCCTCATCTTATCCCCAGCAAAGCAGCCGTCCCCTGCTAGGTGATCGTCCTTCACCTTTGATGACCGTCCCTCATCATTATTTCATTTATTCTTTAACCCGATGGTCGTCCCCGTCGTGGTCCCTTTTCCTTTTCCTAATGATCGTCCTTCATCAGTTGAGCCCGATGGCCGTCCCCATCGTTGGTTACCTTACTTTATGAACTTGATGGCCGTCCCCATCATTCTTCATTTGATCCCCAGAAAATCTTATAGCTTTATTTGATGGCCGTCCCCATCATAATCCCTCTTATCCCCAGCATGTCGGCCGTCCCCGTCATTGCTTTATTTCCCGCACTTTTCCCAGCATGTCGGCCGTCCCCGTCATTGCTCTTTCCCCAGCAGTCGTCCTCTGCTCGACGGTCGTCCTCCGTCGCCCATACTTCATAATATACTTTATTTTCCTTTTACAATCTATATCCCTTTTCTTCTTCATTCTGTGAGTGCAAATTTTGGACTGTCTTTAGTATTCAACCACAAGTTATCTTGTTTGCCTGTTAAGCCGTCGCTTACATCCTGCACAGCTAACTCATGTTTGAATAGGGGCAGCTGTAAACACCCCAAATTTGCCCTCACCCATTCACATCATGGCTTGTGATCATTTCATATGCATAAACTCAATCATAGTATCTCATACTACATTTTTGATTCATTGCATTGGTTCAAAGTCATCTGCATCTAGGGTTTGTGATCTGAGCAAACCAAGAGCTTCTTGAGCCACTCCAAAGGTCATCAATCACTCCAAAGGGGTCCATGTATGTTCAAGCATCATATTATATCCTCTCAAAGTCAAGAATGTCAAAGAATCACAAGAACTGAGAATGGCATGGAAGCATAGCCAAGATTGACTGCACAGATGACCTAGAATTAGGGTTTTGGTTTCAAAGGCCATAACTCCAAATTTTTTGGTCATTATTGTTTCTATTGGTCTCTATATGGTATAGGGAGTATGCATATCAATTTTCATGAAGAAATTCCATGGGGAAGTCATCTGATCAAGAGTTGACTTTTCAAGCAAGTCAGTGCAAAATCAGGGCATCTGAGGCCCCCAATGACCCAACCAAAGGGTGTTCTTCATCATCTTGATTGTATATTATCTTTATTTGATCATAGAAGAAGTTGGAAGCTCACAAAATTGAAGAATTTCAAGTCTTTTGCAAAGTTGACTTTTTGGGAAAGTTTGACTTTTAATGAAATTGCCATTTTGGGAAACTTTTTCAACCCTTGCTTTTTGATTCAAAAATGCTTCAAATGAAAAAACTTTGGTCATGAAAGTTATAGAATGGATCATTACCTTTTCAAAAAGTACAATAACATGACCTAATTCATTTTGGATCAAAAGTTATGGTTTGTCAAAGTTGACAAAAATCACAAAATTTGAAGTTTTCTACCAAAGAGGCAAAGTTGCAAATTCACTTGTCAAGGCAAATTGAGTTATCAAATGGACTTCTAATCTTCATACAAGCATGTACCAAGACCTAAAAGTCAGATTGCACCAAAGAATCATTCATTTTTATGGCTTATGGAGCAAGAAATTTCAAAGGAAGCAAAAGCAAGGCAAGTTGCAAAAACTCACTCAAGTGTGAATCCACTTGCTTGCTGACTTCACAAACCATCCTAGGGTTCTCCCCACATCATGCTGCGCAGGACATACCTTTTGTCCTTGGCTAGCAAGTAGCCCATGCCTCTCTTACACAACTTTGACATTTTGGCAACTTGAGCCATACCTATCACAAAAGCACACATCAACTCATCTGACTTATCACAATAGTTTATGCAAACAAAAGGCAAGCCAAAACACATACAAACTAAGCCTGAAACTCTCTCCAACACAGCACTCTCATTTCCACACCATTTTGCAAAAGCATTCGAAACTGATTGCACAAGCCACAAATACACAAACCAACTTCACAAATCAACTCAACACACTTTCCTGATCACAAAGCACCCATCACCATTGCCTTAAACTCCCAGAATCACAAATACGATTTCCACCCCACCTTGAACAGAACTTCTGCCATCTCTCAAACCATCCATTATAAACTTCAAACAAGCATTGAAAGCTTCTCAAGGGGTCCAGTGGAGTTGGTTGCAAGCAAGAAACCAGCCAGAAATTGCCAGAAACCAAAGTTTCAGTTCAGGTAGCCATCTCAAACTTTTTTTCCAGAAACTCCATTTTAAGTTCTTAAATGCTTCTATGCACTCCCATGATCATGGGGATGTGATTATTTTTGAAAATGGTTGAGAAACCAGCATGTATGAACTGTCTGAAACTTTTTGCCCTAAATGAGTTTTGCTTCGATTTGGCTGGTTGATGAATGAAAAATGATGTTTGTTAGGGGGTTTTGATTCAGTGTTGAATGGGGATGAGTTCTGGGCAGTTAGATTTCATTTTCATTGCGTGTAGAGAGAGTTAGAGTTTTGGGCTGGCCGGAGAAGACGACCGGAACAGTGTTCCGGTCGCTCCGGTCGCCTGAAAGTCATTAGGGCATGTAATTAGGGTTTAATCATAATTAGGGGATTTTGAATGTCAGCCATTGGATATGGCGCCAAGTCAATTCGCGCGCGTGTATGTTTGAATTCCAGCCATTGATCTTGCTGACTTTTCTATTTTTCAGTTTTATTTCATTTTTATTTCATTTAATTGAATTTGTTTTCTTCATTTTATTAAAAATAGTAAAACACCTTTAAAAATTCTGAAAATTTTTGTACAAACTTTTATTAATTTTCAGAAACCAAAAACATTTTTATTTTTATTTTTTGCATTTAAAAATATTTTTAAATCATTTAAAAGTTTATTTTTAATTAATTAATGAGAATTAATTAATTAAAAATACTTTTAGGTATTTAAAAATCACCAAAAAATCCATGAAACCTTTAAAATCATTTAGAAACATTGTCCAACCCTCAAACCAAATTTCTTTTTTGATCTTGATGCATTTTGACAATTTTTCATGGAATTAATTCTATTTCAAAGCATTATTTTGATCCAATGTTCAAAAATTCATTTCTGCCTAGTCTTTGAGAGTTGGACTTTGATTCTTTTTGCATTGTGTCTTGCATATCATGTAGTTTGTAGGATTAAATTGGCATGAATTGATCTTGCATTTTCATTTTGTTTGACATTTTTCTTGTCAAGGTACCCTAAAACCCTAGAAATCTTAGGAAATTCATAACTTTCACTAGGTTAAGAATTGGATCCCCTCCTTTGGGCAGTGAGTTTGTGTAGGGTTAGGGTTCCTTTGAATGCATTTTTAATTTTTTATCATGATGTTTGCTTCTGGTTTTGATTTTTGTTTGTTGCATTGATCATAAACCCTAATTTGGGCTTCCTTTTGCATCCATCTTGCATTTGCTTGCATACCATGCCTTGCCATGACATTTTGTGCATCCATTTGATTCATAACACATCTTAAGACATATTAGAAGCATGTTTGACCATTGCATCTTTCATTTTCCATGTTGTATGTCATTAGCATTTCATAACTTTTCATGTATGACCATAGTTATAAGCGTGCTTCTCTTGCATCCATATGTTCATATGATCATCCTCATGCCTTGATTCATGTTTGTATCATCTCATAACATCATTATCATCACACAAATGCTTCTGGTTTTGGTTTTCATCATGCCATTTCATCTCATTTTGCATTGCATTGCATTCCTTTCACTAACTTTTCAGGTGGTAAGTCACTTTGAGAAGTGAATTTGCCTTCACTTCTCACAATTTCTTTTCATCTTCCTTATGCATCCTTGTTGCATTTTTGTTATGTGTTTGAGATTGAGCTTGCTCATTCTTCTTCTTCCTACTTTCTTTCTTCAAGTGACTTGTCTTCTTAAATGAAGCAAGTTACTTTGCTTCTCTTTGCTCCTTTCATCTGCTTCCTGGTGGTTCCATTGAAGATTTCTCTTGTAAACCTCACAAACCTTAGGAACAACCAAGCATGACAATGATTAGGGTTTTGATTAGTCCCCCATTTAGTTTTTACCTTTGTGTCTCTTTGAGTCCTCTCTCCTCATCTCATAATCAGGGACTAAACCCTAAAGGCTTTAAGGCTTTGTGATTAAGCTTATGCCTGCATCCTTCTATTAGGATGGAGTGTATAACTTTAATCCTAAGTGTTAAACCCTTAATGTGTTTAAATCCTTTAATCAATTCACTTAATAACCATCAAGACATCAAGCTTGTAACTTGGGCCTTGCATTAGGGTTCTATTTCTTCCTTAACTGGTTAAGAAGGACTAACCCTAGTGTTAATGGACAAGTCCCCCTCAAGCTGTCTTACAAACCATAAAATTCACTTCATCATCTTATCATTAGCTAAAATCCACTTAATAAAGGCTTTGTTTTGTCATGAGTTTAATTCCTAATCATGGATTAAGTTGAGGAGCTTTCCTCAGCTTAAACATTCTCATCTATTATCCTTCTATTAGGATGGTGTAATGAGTCTGTTTAATCCCTGATTATGGCTTAACCTCATTACCTAACACTAAACAAAAACAACAAAAACATCTAAATAATCACAAGTAGGTTAATGATCTTAATCCTACACCATGGTAATTAAGTGTGAGAAGCTGACTTCACACTTAAGGCATTCTCATTACCCCTAATCAGAGGGAAGATGTGATGAGTCTGCTAACCCATTGGTTTAGGCTTAAGCTCATTAACTTATGACAAACTTTCAAAAGCAATAAAAGATTGAAAACTCAAAAACAAGCAATAATCGTTTCCTCCGGGATTCTTTTCTCATCTCATTCACTCACAAACGAGAACTTGCTTCTTCCGTCTAATGCAAGACAGTTTGCATCTGTGCCAGACAGATCATACACTTGAGCATTGACAAGTAAGCAGTTCACAAGTCAATTCATCTTTCAGTCTCTTTGGGTCGAACTACGGTGTTCTGACTTCCTCATTGCACGAGAGGATACGTAGGCATAACTTAACAGTTATCGAACAAAAGTCTCTGTATATTCCCCCTCTTTCCAGTATCATTCTTTAGCCTCATGATCTTGAGCATTTCACTCTGTTCTTACACTGACACTTCACTCATACACTTCACTTCTTTTACACTGACACCTGTACATCCTTTTTCAGTTCTTTTGTACACAAATTGCACTGACACTACCCCTTTAAAACACAAATCTTTTAAGCGTGGATCCCGTCGAGTACGACGGACAGTCTGGGTGCTAATACCTTCCCAGGTTGTAACCAACCCCCTTTCTCAGTCTCTCTGGTTCGCAACCGTCTTATCCATCTCTTTCTAGGTCTATGCAGCATTGCCTTTCCTCCAGGATAAAAATGCCTAGCTGGCGACTCTTTTCATTCCCTGTGAGTTCACTCCTGTGTGTTCTCACACACCCCTCTCGCCGACCGTTCGCCTTTGTACCCTATTTGACCCGGCTTCATTTAGTGGGAGCGACAGCTTGGCGACTCTGCTGGGGAACCTTATACTGTAACCAGGGCTTCTGGTTCTTTTGTGGGTTCCTCCTAGCGCTTGTTTGATTTGTGTTTACTGGGGTGTTATGTGCTATCTGTGCTTGTATATTTGTTTTGTTTATTGCTTTATGTACAGTTGTTTTATTGCTTTCTTATAGTTTTGCATATATCATACTGTCATACTGTGCTGGTTGGATCTGGTTTTGTTGCTTTGGTGGGTGGGGTTCTATTGAGAGTTAAGGTCCTATACCTGGGACCTGAGTGACACCTAGGCTAGAGTGGTTCATGTTCTTTCCCATTCCATTTTGGTCTGGTGCGGGAATATGAAACACGGTTCAGATATGGGTTTCTTCTGGAGAACTCTGTGCTACAGATTTCCTGTAGTGCTAGGGCTATCTGGGAAGCCTGCTAAGTCTGGATGACCTTTAGTATTGACCTTTAGAAACTGAGGAGAATTAGAGGAGGATCCTTTATGGTTATTGTAAACACTGTACCTCCGGGTTAGAAGTGTTTACGCTTCTCATAACTGATCCAAGTCTGAGGATCCTTGTTTTAGAACACCACCTGTGAGGGGGTTGGGCTGTTTACAGGTTTGCAGGTACCCTTGACCTCAGCATACCCTGTTACTTTGTTTTGATTAAGAGTACTCCATCTTGGAACAGTTCTTGTGATTTTGAACCCTGGACATGTGACTCTTTATTTGAGTCCCACACCTTGGTTACTGGACTTATGAACCTCCATCTGGATTTCTTGAACATACATGGACCTATATCAAGGCAGTCAATCAGATCCAGCTTGATCACAAACCCTTGCATATCATTTGCATACATCATCATTACATCATTTAACATTTGCTTATTTGTTTTTCAGGGTATCCATATTATATTTTGGCTTGGTTTTGACCCCTTTTATCTGCATAGACCTATCTGCTTCAGCTATCCTCATCAACTACCTGCTTCAGCTACTGTTATCACCAGCATCTGCCTGTCAGTGGCCCATCTTCAGTGTTATTCTCCATCATCAGCATCTGTCTCAGCCCTTCTTCAGCAACATGGCACCCAAGAAGAGCAATATCTCCTACCATTTCTTTGAGCCTGAGTTAGCTGGCATCAGGAAGATCCAGACCCTGATTACTCCAGACCATATACCACTATTCAGAGAACATTATGGAGGCATCCTTGATGTGGTTATGGATTTGGACCCTTCCCAGAGGAGCTTGATTCATACTTGCCTGCAGTTCTATGATCCCCCTATGAGGTGCTTCACTTTTCAGGATTTTCAGTTGGGGCCTTTATTAGAGGAGTATTCATCATTGGTTGGTGTACCTGTCAGGGGTGGAGTCCCCTTCAACCCTGAGATGGCTTTTCCTAGTAATGAAGAGTTGGCAAGAGCATTGTATTTGGAACCCTCTCTGATTGGACAAAACATGACTACCAAGGCTGGAATCTCTGGTCTACACTTGGATTTCTTGACTTCTCAGGCCATCCTGAAGGCCTCCTTGGGAGAGTGGAAGGCAGTCTGTGCTTTGTTAGCCCTCAGCATATATGGGGTTATACTTTTTGCAGATGAGACTAAGTTTGTTAGCAAGAGTACCATTCATCTTTTCATTCTGAGGAACCCAGTGCCCACCTTACTGGGAGATTTCTACTACTCTGTTCATCAAAGGAATGAAAAGCAAAGAGGAAGATTGGTGAGGTGCTGTGCTCCCTTGTTCCATACCTGGCTGCTCAAGCACTTGCCCAAGACTGATGCATTCTTGAATCCTCACCAGCCAAAGAATTGGGCTAGAAGACTCATTGCTTTGACCTCAGTTGACATCAGGTGGTGCACTCAGAGCACCAAGGGCAGGGACATCATTACTAGTTGTGGGCAGTTCCCCAATGTACCCCTGATAGGAGTGAAGGGTTGCATTAACTATAACCCTCTGCTATTCAAAAGACAATTGGGCTATGCATTGGTCCACCCTCCCAGAACACAAGACTTGGCTGAAACCCTTTATTGTGAGATTAAGCCTAATCTGGCCATTGTCAGGCAAGCATCCTGGGCTTGGGACAATGTCCAGACCAAGGGAATGGCTATTCTTGGGAGGTGCAACAATGTGGCCTCAGCTCAGTACTATGAGTGGTCTCATGCCAGGGCACAAATTTCTGGGATGCCCTTCACCATTGAGGATGCACCTGGACCCTCCACATCACCACCTCCAGCCACTGTCAGCTTAGAGGAGTTTGAGAAACTGAAAGAGAGAAATGAGAATCTGACTCAGGCTCTACAGAAGACCCTCTGGGAGAGGAGCGATGGTCGTCTGGATATTGAGAGGTTAGAAAAGCTTAAGGTGGAGCATCTAGCCAGGATTGAGAAGTCAGAGGATTACATCAAGAAGTCAAGGGCTGGAGAACAAATTTTGAAGAATGCCTGCAAGGAGGCTCAGTTCCAAAAGGCCAGGACTGATTTATATCTGAAAGAGAGTCAAGCTAGGTGGGTCAGGATCACCGAAGCTCGTACTCAGGAGGATAAAAGGACCCAGGACAAGATTGAGCAGTTGGAGGCTAATGCAAAGGAGCAACAGGAAGCCCTGCTAGCAGCCCAGAGAGAGATCTCAGAGTTGAAGATTAGAGCTGGTGTGAAGAGGTCAAAGGACCAGAGTCGACACAAGAAGCTAACTGCAGCTGTTGCTACCAGGAATCTTCTCATCAAGAACCTTACAGAGTGTCCGGCTGATCCTGTGACTGAAGCACTTCTAAAGGAAGTTCAAGAGGATGAGTTTGGTCTTGGTGTCTGACTTTTGCTTGTTGTTGCTTTCTTTTCATTGTACTTTTCCTTTTTATGTTGTATTTTGACCCCTCAGAGGGCATGTATTGTAAAAAGAAACAAACTATGTATCATTCACTTTTTGTAATATATGTGTTGGTTTGTTTTATCTGAGTTCTTTCAAGCAACATCAAAAGCATCTTCCTCAGGGGTCTGGAAAGGTCAAAACCAAGTGCCAAGCCGGATACCTTGGAAACAAATAAGCATACTGCATTGCATACTAACCTTTTGTTTTATTTTGTAGGTTTTGTTTTGTTTGTTACTAACTCTGTTGTGGTTCAGGAACTATTGCTCAACGTCGGGTGTTCCCACTCAACCGTCCGCACAGATATCCTACCCGTAACAACCTTCCGGGTATACAGATGGACCAGCTACAACAGGACCTTATAGAGGTCAGGGCTCAAATGGCCAATGAGAGACTTGAAATGAGGAATCAGATGACCCAGTTTATGGAGGTGATGAATGGTTTAGCTCAGAGCCAAGAGAGATTAAGGGCTCTAGTAGAAAGGCAGACTCAGGAAGACCCCCATCTAGGGACTGGTGGAACAAGCAACAATGAGAGGGTTCAGCCTCATATCAACCCACCTGTATTTGGACCCCACCTTCATCCAGAGATCAACATCCCTGCTAATGTACAAGGGAATGCTACTACAGGCAGAGTGCTACAAGAAGACCCCCAGGAAGATCAGTTCACAGTGATGGGAGCCGGGGATGAAGCCTATGACAGAAGGCTAGATGAAATTGCTGAGAAACTAAGGTCCCTAGAGTCTCAAAACTCCTTGGGTTTTGATGTTATGGACATGGGCTTAGTGGACGGGGTCAGGATTCCCCACAAGTTTAAACCGCTGTGCTTTGAGAAGTACAACGGAACTTCCTGTCCGCGAACCCACTTACAATCCTTTCTGGGGAGGCTGAAGGCATATACCATGGATGGAAAACTGTGGATGTTTTATTTCGAAGACAGTTTAACAGGAGCTTCAAGGGAATGGTACTCTCATTTGACCAGAGCAACCATCAGATGTTGGAAAGACTTGGTTGAGGCCTTCATTAGACAATACCAGTATAACTTGGATATGGCTCCCAACAGGACCCTCCTGATGGGAATGTCACAATCATCCAGAGAAAGCTTCCGGGAGTACGCCCAGAGGTGGAGACAGCTTGCTGCTGCTGTCCAACCACCCATGTCGGAGAGGGAGATGGCCGACATGTTTATGAACACCCTCCAAGGGACATACATTGACAGGCTAGCTGCCTTTTCTTCTACCAGCTTTGCGGATGTAGTTATAGCTGGAGAAAGAATTGAGAGCCTATTGAAGATGGGAAAAATTTCTGACAACGGTGCTAGCTCTTCCAACAACCCAAGAAAGCCTTTTGTGGGCCCAAGAAGAATTGGTGAGACTAATGCTATCCATACCAGCAGGGGCAGACCCCAATATGTTCACAGGTCTGTGGCAACTGTCACCATTCCCGCTCCAATTCATCCACAACCGGCATACCAACCACAGCAACAATCCCACTACCGGCATTGAAAAATAAAATTCAGGATATGATTGATGCTGGGGAAATTGAGTTTGATCCTCTTGAGACTCCTAATGTGATTACTGCTCCTATGCCCAATCATGAAAAGATTGTTAATGTTGTTGATGATGGTTCTTATGTTTCTATTGTGGCTTATTTGACTAGTCCTCTATCAATTGTTAAAAAGAAGCTGTTGCAAAACAATTTATTTTCGAGCTGCAATGAAGGTTGTTGTTACTGTGCCTCTCAATCCAATGGTTGTTGGAAGCTGAAAGAAGGTATTCAGCATTTGATGGACGATCATATTATAATGTTTGAGAAGAACCCTTCGATAGGGAATTTATGTGAAGGTTTGTCTCAAAGTCTGAAGCTTGAAGACGTGTATGTTGTTACTAAAATTCCTGTGAGGATCACTTCTAAGGGTCCTGTGAAGATTATTGCTGAGCCAAGAGTGGCTCCTTGATTATTACTACTCCCGGTCCAAACCCATATTCTTATGACAAGGCCATCCCTTGAAATTATGGTGCTGATGTTTATGTCCATGGTGTCAAGCAGGAGCCGTTAACTGATATACCTATAGAAGATACTAATCTCGATGTCGACAATATTGTTGGGACTAGTAAAGTTACTCGAAGTGGAAGTATTTTCTCTCCAGAAGACACTTCAAAGATTGTTACTGCTCCAGTTCGTATCTCTGCCTCTGGGCCAAGTGCTGAAGCTCGAGGCAAAGGACCAGTGATTGAGCCTGCTTAGGTTGAGACACTGGCTACTGAAGATCTCTCTAAGTATATGGAAGAAGTACTAAAGATCATCCGTAAGAGTGATTACAATATTGTTGAACAGTTGGGACAAACTCCCTCCAAAATCTCTATGTTATCTCTGTTGTTATGCTCTAAGGCCCATGCTAAGGCTTTGGTGAAATTCCTGAAATCTGCACGCGTACCGCATGAAATCTCTATGGATCAATTTAAAAATTGTGTTGCTAATTTGACGAATGATAATGGCTTAGGTTTTTCTTATGTTGATTTAACTCCTACTATAAGAAACCACAACAAACCTCTGCACGTCTCTATTAAGTGTAAGGGCATTACTCTATCTCATGTGTTGGTGGATAATGGTTCCTCATTAAATGTGTTACCGAAGGCTATTCTTGACAAGCTCAACTATGAAGATGTTGTGCCAAGACCTAGTAATATGGTAGTGAGAGCCTTTGATGGTTCAAAAAGAAAGGTGTACGGAGAATTTGATCTTCTGATCAAAGTAGGTTCTCAAGACTTTGACTCTACTTTCTATGTGATGGATATTTGTCCTACTTATTCTTGCTTGCTTGGACGCCCTTGGATACATGGGGCATGTGTTGTAACCTCTACCTTACACCAGAATCTGAAAAATCCAGTAAAGAGCAAGATTGTCACCGTCTATGGTGAAGAAGAGTACATGGTCAGTCATGTGAGTACTTTTAAGTATGTTGAAATGGATGGTAAATTTGTTGAGACTCCTTGTCAGACATTTGAAGGGGTTAAGTCAGTTCTTATTGTTTCTAGAGTGTCTCTTACAATGGCCTCTCTGAAAGATGAAAACGTTGTGGTTGAAAAAGGTGGTTGCACTATTTGGGGTCAGCTTCCAGATATTCCTTACAATTCTGACAAATTTGGTGTGGGTTTCACTGTAGAGGCTCAAAAGGCTGTTCGTCGTACTCACTGTAGAGGCTATAATTTGGTGTGAAGTTCTCGTAGAACTTGCTAGATTGTTACAGCAAGAAGAGAAGGTTATACATCCACATGAGGAACTGATCGAAGTTATGAATCTGGGTACTGAGAAAGATAAGAAAGAGATCAAGATATGAGTTGAATTAGAAGACAATGTTAAGAACAAATTAATTTAGATGCTACATGATTACATGGAAATATTTGCTTGGTCTTATGAAGATATGCCAGGGCTTGATACTGATATTGTGGTTCACCGTCTACCGATGAAGGAAGGTTGTCGCCCGATAAAGCAGGAAGTTCATCATATGCATCTTGAAATGTCAGAAAAGATCAAAGCTGAAGTAATGAAAAAATTTGAGGCAGGATTCCTAGATGTCACTTCTTATCCTCAATCGGTTGCAAATGTGGTACTTGTTCCTAAGAAAGAAGGTAAAGTATGCATGTGCGTGGATTACAGGGATCTAAATAAGGCCAGCCCCAAAGATGATTTTTAGCTTCCACATATTGATGTTATGGTAGACAACACTGCTCAACATAAGGAATTCTCTTTCATGGATGGTTTTTCTGGTTATAATCAAATTAAGATGGCGCCTGAAGACATGGAGAAGACTATGTTTGTCACACAGTAGGGCACCTTTTGTTACAAAGTAATGCCATTTGGTTTGAAGAACGTTGGGGTAACATACCAGCATGCTATGGTAGCTTTGTTCCAAGATATGATTCATCACGAGATAGAGGTATATTTTGATGACATGATAGCCAGATCCCAAACTGAAAAAGAACATCTTGATCATCTGCACAAGCTGTTTGAGAGGTTGAAGAAATACAAGCTGAGATTGAATCCATACAAATGTACATTTGGGTTAGATCTGGTAAACTTTTGGGTTTCGTTGTCAGTGGTAAAGGTATTGAAGTTGACTCTGCGAAGGTAAAAGTTATACAAGATATGCCCGCTCCCCGTACTGAGAAAGAGGTCAGAGGTTTCTTGTAAGCCAATTAACCGCTACTTGTGAGCCAATCTTCAAATTGCTGAAGAAAGATCAGGTAATGGAATGGAACGACGGATGCCAGATAGCTTTTGATGAGATCAAGAAATATCTCCAAGAACCTCCGATATTGATGCCACCAGTTGCGGGAAGACCCTTGATTATGTACCTGATAGTGTTAGACAATTCAATGGGGTCTGTTTTGGGGAAACATGACGAGTCTGGTCGAAAAGAACAAGCAATATACTACCTTAGCAAAAAGTTTACCGACTGTGAAACAAGATACTCACTGCTCGAGAAAACTTGTTGTGTTTTGGCATGGGCTGCTCGCTGACTAAGACAGTATATGTTGACTCATACCACTTTATTGATTTCGAAGATGGATCCTATCAAATACATATTTGAGAAACCTGCTCTCTCCGAACGAACAACAAGATGGCAAATGATCTTGACAGAATATGACATCCAGTACACTACTCAGAAAGCAATTAAGGGAAGTGTAATATCTGATCATTTCCCTCATCAAGCGGTGGATGCCTGTCAGTCTATGAATTTTGAGTTTCCGGGTGAAGATATTATGCTTGTTACTAATCATAAAGAATCTAGACCGTATGAAGGATCTAAACAGGGATCCTGATGGACTATGGTTTTTGATGGAGCTTCTAATGCACTTGGCAATGGTATTGGTGTTGTGATTATTTCTCCTGAGGATTGTTATACGCTGTTTACTACTAGAATTTTTTTTAATTGTACCAACAATATGGCTAAATATGAAGCATGTATCATAGGTATCAAGGCTACCATTGAGATGAAGATCCAATTCTTGAATGTATATGGGGATTCAATCCTGGTAGTTAGCCAGATTAAAGGAGAATGGGACACAAAGCATCCAAATCTCATTCCTTATCAAGAACATGTGTTGACTTTGATTCCATACTTTGAAGAGATCACTTTCGAACATATTCCACGAGAAGAGAATCAATTAGCAGACGCATTAGTTACTATGTCATCTATGTTCAGAATCAGTTGGGATAATAAAGCTCCTAAAATTACTATTGATCGATTAGATGAGCCGACATACTGTTATGAGGTTGATATTGAGGGAGTGGAAGAAAAACCTTGGTTCCACGAAGTAAAAAAGATATCTCGAAGCTCGGAAGTATCCTGAAGGGGCATCTATCAATGACAAGAAGTTTCTAAGGAGATTTTCTGCCAAGCTTTTCTTGAGTAATGGAATTTTGTACAAGCGCAATCACGATTCGACTTTGCTTCGCTGTGTGGACAAGAAGGAAGCAAGAGAGATTATGGAAGATATGCATGATGGGATCATTGGTACTCACTATAGTAGGCATACGATGGTTAAGAAAATTTTGAGAGTAGGTTACTACTAGTCTACCATGGAAGCTGATTGCTATCGGCACTCCAAGACTTGTTATAAGTGCCAGATCTATGCTGATAAAGTACATGTGCCTCCAGTTCTGTTGAATGTTATAATTTCTCCTTGGCCTTTTGCAATGTGGGGCATTGATATGATTGGTGAGATCAAACCTACCGCTTTCAATGGACATCATTTCATTCTTGTTATTATAGATTACTTTACGAAGTGGGTAGAGGCAGCCTCGTTCGCTTCTGTTACCAAGAATGTTGTGGCCCGGTTCATCAAGCATAATCTTATATGTCGATATGGAATCCCTAAAAGGATTATCACAGACAATGGTACTAATCTAAACAACACTAGTATTACTGAACTTTGCACGCAGTTCAAGATTAAACATCACAATTCGTCTCCATAGCAAAAATGAATGGTGCAGTGGAAGCCGCCAACAAGAATATTAAGAAGATCTTGCAAAGATGAAAGTGACATACAAAGACTGGTATGAGATGTTACCATTTTCTCTCCATGGTTATCATACCACAGTACGTACCTCAATTGGGGAAACCCCATTCTCTCTTGTCTATAGGATGGAGGCAGTTTTACTCGTTGAAGTTCAGATCCCTTCCTTAAAATTATGAAAGATACAGACTTAGATGAAGACAAATGGGTTCAGACTCGACTTGACCAGATTAACTTGATTGATGAAAAGAGGCTCGCGGCTATCTGTCATGGCCATATGTATCAGAAACGTATGATCAAAGCCTTTAATAAGAAAGTCAAGAAACAAGTATATCAGGCTGGCGATTTGGTGATTAAGCATATCACATTGCCACAAGGTGATCCCAGGGGAAAATGGACTCCCACATATGAAAGACCATTTGTAATCAAAAGGATATTTTCTGGAGGCGCTATGATACCTACCACCATGGATGGAGAAGACTTCCCACAACCTGTGAACGCAGACATAGTAAAAAATTACTAAGCATAAAAAGAGACCCGCTAGCACTACGCCAAAAATGACTTTTAACAGCGCATCTTAGATAGCGCTTTTAAAAGAAAGCATTGTCTAAGGTTAAAATTAAAATCAAAACACGGAAACTGTTCAAAAATAATCAAAAAGCGCCGTCTAAAGTCCCACTTTAGACAGCGCTTTTGAAAAAGCGCTGTCTAAAGTCTTTTAATTTTTAAAAAAAATAAAACCAAAAGCGCTGTCTAAGGGGGGGCTTAGACAGCGCTTTTAAAAAGCGTTGTCTAAGGCCTACCTTAGAAAGCGCTTTTATCAAAAGCGCTGTCTAAGGTCTTATTATATTAAAATTATACAGTTACTATTTTCATTTCTTCCTTTCCCTCTTAGTATCAGACGCGAGCGTGAAATCGCCATTGTTGCCCTACCACTGATTTTTCCACCGTCGTCCATAAAACCCCACCGCCGTCCAGCTCGCCGTCGTCCTCCGGCAACCTCTGTCTTCAACCGTCGGTTTCGTTCAAAAAGGTATGTGTTCTCCATTGATTGCCCTACTGTTTGTTCATGGTGTTCTTGTTCTTGCTTGTTTTTTGTTGAAAAGTTCCAGAATAATGTATATAAACTGTGTTAGTTACAATGTAGATACAATATGAACATAATGAGGATTGATGGATATTGTTCTTGTTCTTGTTCATTTGATGGATATTGTTCTTTTTCTTATATATACAATGAGTTTAGCTAAAAATTAACACTGAGTTAGGATTAAAATATACACTGTGTTTATATATACATTGTGTTAAAATATACACTGAGTTAGGATTAAAATATACACTGAGATTATATATACACTGTGTTAGGACTAACACTGAGTTTAGCTAAATATTAACACTGAGGTACGATACGATTAAAATACGTATAAGTAGGAAAACCATTTAGGATACGGAATTTTTGTTTAAAACATTTAGTATACGAAATTTTTGTTTAAAACATTTAGGATACTAATATTGTTGTTATTATACGAAACTCTATTTTCAACTTCAAAGTTGTAAATTTCTGTTAAATGTGATAAAATGAATTGAACTTTAAAATTGTTAGAATATTCAAAGATACTACCTTAGTTATGTATTTTCGTCTGGATTGATTGTTTACCTTAATAAGTAGGAAAACCATGGATAAAACATGGATCTGTGCCGATCGAATGACTAAAGAGTACGAGAGTGGGGTTGCGGAATTCGTTAAGTATGTTGTTCAACACGCTGAAAACCCCAGACGAATGCATTGTCCTTGTTTGCGTTGTTGTTATATTGGTAAGGTTGACGCACATGGATTGAAATCAAATTTTCGGAGGCATGGAATTGATCAAAGTTATCAGTGTTAGATATTTCATGGTGAGAAAATTAACGAGAATGTTGAATCGAGTGGAAAAAGTAATACAACCTATGCTTCATACGACAAAGACACGGAAACATACGATTGTGATCGAGTTGAAGAGATTGTAGAAGCACTGGAAGAAGATCTTCATGATTGTCCTGAAATGTTTGAGAGGATGGTAAGCGATGCAGAGAAACCGTTGTACAAAGGTTACACTAAATTCTCAAGACTGTCTGCGGTATTAAATTTGTACAACTTAAAGGCGGGCAATGGATGGTCGGATAAAAGTTTCACAGAGTTGTTGGCCCTTATGAGAGAAATGCTACCGGATGATAATGTTCTTCCTAATCGAACCTATGAGGCAAAAAAAATGTTGTGCTCTATTGGCATGAGCTATGATAAGATACATGCTTGTCCTAACGATTTCATTTTGTTTCGTAACGAATATGCAACGTTAACTGAGTTCCCTAAATGCGGTTTGTCTCGATATAAGAAAAGATTGTCTCCCGCAAAAGTCTTATGGTATTTTCCGATAATTCCGAGATTTAAGCGCATGTTTCGTAGTGAAACTGATGTAAGACATCTTACTTGGCATGCAGATGAAAGAATTATTGATGGAAAGTATCGGCATCCGGCTGATTCACCATAGTGGTAGAAGATTGATAATGATTATCCTGAGTTTGGATCAGAAGCAAGAAACCTTCGATTGGCATTATCTACTGATGGAATGAACCCACATGGTCTTCAAAGTATCTCACATACCACATGGCATATGATTCTTATGATTTATAACCTACCTCCGTGGCTATGTATGAAGTGTAAGTACATGATGTTATCTATGTTAATCTCTGGGCCTAAACAACCAGGGAATGACATAGACGTATACTTGACACCTTTGATCGAAGATTTAAAGATTTTGTGGGAGAACGGTGTGGAGGTTTATGATGGATATAGGAAAGAAAGTTTCAATTTGAGGGCGATGTTGTTTGGCACAATTAATGATTTTCCAACATACGGGAATGTATCTGGGTATAACATTAAAGGTCAACATGCGTGTCCTGTTTGTGAAGACGGAACCGATACGATTCGATTGGAACTTTTCCAGAAGAATGTGTTTCTCGGTCATCGTAGATTCATACATTCTAAACATCACTACCGTGGGTGGAGAAAAGCATTCAATGGAGACACCGAACATCGTAGAGCTCCACCCGCATTGTCAGGTGAACAAATTTTTGAAAAGGTGAAAGATGTACGTACTGAGTTTGGCAAGCCTTTTGCACATAAGGTTGTGAAAGGTGGGTGGAAGAAAAGGTCGATATTTTTTGAATTGCCATATTGGAAGTCTTTGTACGTGAGACATTTTCTCGATGTTATGCATATTGAAAGAAACGTATTTGAAAGTGTTATCGGTACATTACTCAATATAAAAGGCAAGTCTAAGGATGGCCTTAAAGCAAGGGAGGACATGTTAAAAATGGGAATGAGAACTGAATTAGCACCCGTGAAGCAAGGGAAGACGAACATGTTAAAAATCGGTACATTACTCAATGTTTTATGAGGTATAATATTGTAGTCTTACTTTAATTGTTGAGAATTTAGATATGTGTAACTTTGTAATTTCTATAATATTGTTTATTAATTGAATTACAATCTTTGTGTTGTTTCAGGACCTATGTATATATTTGGAGCAATGCTTAATTTGGATGGATTAGATAATATGTGTAATTATATTGTACATTTGTAGTATATGTAATGACTTATTAATTTGTACATAAATTTGTATATATTTTGATACATTTAAGGCAAAATTGGTTTGAATTGGTATATATATATTTGTTAGCCAAAAATTGGTAGAAAAAAGGCCAAAATGGTTTGAAATGGCATATATAAAATGTGATATTTGTCTGCCAAAATTTGGTTGAAAACAGGTAGAAATTCTGGTTTATAAACCTGGAAAAAATGTGGTTTAAAACAAAAGCTGCAAAAAATTTCGTATACCTTAGATAGTGCTTTACACAAAAGCGCTGTCTAAGGGGGGCTTAGAAAGCGCTTTTGGCAAAAGCGCTGTCTAAGGGGGGGGCTTAGACAGCACTTTTGAAAAGCGTTGTCTAAGGTATACCTAAAAAAATTAAAATAGGAGGGGATTAGACAGCACTTTCACCAAAAGCGATGTCTAAGGTATAGGGGCTTAGAAAGCGCTTTTATCAAAAGCGCTGTCTAAGGTATTCCTAAAAGCGTTGTCTAAGGGTACCTTAGACAGCTCTTAGACAGCGCTTTTAAGATTTAAAAAAGCGCTGTCTAAACCTTTAGCAGCGGAGGTTTAGACAGCGCTTTAAAGCGTTGTCTAAGGCTAAAAAAAACGTTGTCTAAGGTCTTGTTTGGCATAGTGTAGGTTGATTGGCCTAGGCAAAAATAAGGGCATCTCGGTGAAACAAAAAGGGTCGGGCAAAAATCAGGGATATATATAAAAAAATTATACACCCGGCAAGTCGAAAACCTGAAAAGGCAGCTTGGGCAAAAAAGGGTATCCCGGTGGACTGAAAACCTGAAAGGGTTGTCCAGGCAAAAATTAGGGATTAAAGCGTATGACTATGTCTCGTTGGATCACCCATGTAACTTCAACTAATTATGCTACTAATATCAAGTTCAAACGGCACATATCAGTCCAGTCATTTCTCTTCCGACAGCAGAAGATGAGATACATGAAGATAATGGCAATATCAAAGTTGAAACTTTATGGGATCATTTACACATAGCTGTTTTTCCTTGTTTTTCTGTACTCTTTTAAATTTTCTACGATGAATTCCTCTTACTAGGATTTATGTTTCTTTGTTCAAACTTTCCTTTTATAGGCCACTTTCAAGATCAATACAATTATATTTCAAAACTCAGCTTTGCTTTATCGTTTTTACTTAAGCGTAAACGTCCATTCATTATTTTGAATGAATGTATGTTTTTGAATATGATTGATGTTTACCAAATATATATATATATATATATATATATATATATATATATATAATTACAATAATAGCATTTACTAAGGATTCTTGGAGGTAGGAATCCCCAGCAAAGTTCATATCCAACAAATCTCTGTAGGCTCATCCCCACAGAGTCATCTTTATGAATTTATTTCAGTGAAGTATTCCAAGTAGCCCCTTATACTTCTAACTTTACAAAGTCCCAGGCAGATTTCTCTCAAAGCCTGATATACCCATAAGAATTGACATTTGGTTGGATAAGTCTCAGGGGAATGTCTGTCTCTTTTATCCCCAGTCAGGGTATTTAGGAATTTAATCTTTCAATAAAAAGTACGACAAACGAAAGTCGAAAGATCCCAAGTACAAATTTCAAAAACAAGACGAGAACGATGCCTTCATATTCCCCAACAAGCAAATCGGGATTTATTTTCCCCAGCTAGCAGTTGTTACGCGAAGCTACTAAAGTGCTTCGACTACATAATTCATCCATACATTATTTACAACATATCATGGCATACACATACATAACACATACGGAATTCTCATTTATATTAAGAACATCGTGCAATACATACATCAAATGACCTTGCATAAAACTAACTTTTCCTTTTCAGGATAGTTTGCGGTCAGATAAACATTATCGACACTTATAGACAGTTCAGAGACGATCGAAACGAAGATCTAGTTCTGATACTTAGTTCAGGATATTTTTCCAGAGACAGTTCAAAGATGATCGAAACGAAGATCTAACTCTGATACTTAGTTCCGGATATTCTCTAGAGATAGTTCCGAGATGATCGAAACAAAGATCTAGTTTTGATACTTAGTTCCAGATATTCTCCGGGTACAATTTAGAGACGATCAAAACAAAGATCTAGTTCTGATACTTAGTTCATAATATTCTCTAGAGACAGTTCAGAGACAATCAAGAAAAAGATCTAGTTCTGATACTTAGTTCAGGAACAACATTCAGATAGAGTCAAATGTAGACACCTTCTGATACTCCTATCATTAGACACTTTGGATGGAATCTATAAGATGATATCCAATCACTCTGATTGGCATCCTTAAGCCCATTCAAGCAATACAATCAACCAACAGTGTTACTTTGTGCACGGGCGAATGCAAATTTTTGGGCTTTAATTGTTCAATCCTCTTCCACCTTCAGGTCACGAAGGGCGTACATGCCAATCTAATTCCTCAGGTTTTAGAAAATTGAACAGGGGCAGCTGTTGTACCCCAAAATTTTCCCTCACATTCTCAAGGCAATATGACTTAAGAAGTCTCCTAATGGTCATAAGATTCACAATTTCTCAAAAGGATTCAAGGTTTCATCAGAGAAAGCCTCCTCCTAAGCAATGAATCTTAAATTAGGGTTTTGAATTTACCAAGGTAAATTGGACTTCCAAAAACTCAAGTGGACTTCATGATATCCCATATACTTCATAGAATCCTCATGTCAGGTTTCAAGGTTTGCTCTACAAGTTTGGTCAGTTAGATGCTCAGATATTCAAAAATCAGTTAACTTGGTTAAAAAGTCAACTATGGTCAACATACAGTCAAACTTCATGTTTTTTGGTCAAAATAAAGATTATGAAGTGAGATTCATCATTTGATCAAGGGTTGATCATGATTCATCAAGAAAACCTCAAATTCATCAAAAGTCAGAAGTTACTAAATTAGGGTATCTTAAGAAGAAAGTCAATTGTACTTTAACCAACTTTAACTTTCACAAACTTCATAAATTTCTCATCTAAAGCTCATTTTGAAGGAAATTCAATGCCCTACAACTTTGTGTCTAACAAGCCAAGGCCAGAAATGCTTCATTTGAGAGATATGAGCCAATACATTACAGGTCCTTTAAAATGTCAACAAAAAGTCAATTTTTTTCAAAAGCCCATAACTTGAACATGGAATACAAAATGGACATGGGACCAAAAAGAGTGATTAGAGGACACTCTAAGCTTTATAAAAAGTTCAAGAATACATCCATGGGATAAAAGTTGAGAGAGTTGTGCATTGTTAAAGTTGAGCAAGTTTGAAGAGGTGTATAAGGCAAATAATGACCAAAACTCAAGTTTTTGCAAAATGGGCCTATATTTTCATAACCCAAACTTAATCATTAGAGGATCCACGACCTATAAGTCATATATTCTGATTTTTTTGTTTATTTTATATTTTATTGGATTTAATTCATTTAAATTCAATTTTAATTAAAATAAATATTGAAAAATCAAATATTTGATCTATAATTTATTTTGGGATCATATTTGAGGTTTATTGTCATTATATGTTGTCCAAATTCGTGCAAGGCAAGAGAGGAAAGGTGTGATGACCAAATATGCCAAAATAGAAAGATTTGAATCACATTTGAATATCAAATCAAATATTCTTCAACCAAGCCCAAAATTTGACCTAAAATACATCCTCTATAAATACTCATCACCTACACAAAGTCAATGGACGATTTCCATGCACCAAAAACCCTAGAAAAAAATTCAAAAAAAAGGTAAAATTAGGGCAAACCACAAAAGTTCTTTGTAGCAAGTTTTCACCACTCTTTCACGTCCAAACACCATCAAGGAGATCCCAGGAGGAAATCCCCGTCATCTTTAAAGGTTGAAAATGCATGAAGCACAACATATGAACATGGTCGTCCTTCACATTTTTATTCTTTTCGAAACTTTCATTACATGTTATTTTCATGGTTGTTTCATCCATATTAATGTCTAACTTGATGTTTATGATATTTAGATCCATTGTTTTGAGATTATTGTGCAAGAATGGAGAGTTGCCATTTTTAGGGCATAGACCTTCCAAGTTTCGAATCTCATCATACAAACATTTTTTGGCCAAACGGACACCACCATTGAATTCATAGGGCTCGAATTAGTGGACATGGATGATCTTTATTTATAAAAAACTTTGTTTTTTTTTAATTTGCATGTCTTTTAGCTACAAACAAAACCGTAGCTAATTCGTAGCAAAAGCGTAGCGATTTCATAGCAAAAGGCGCAGGTGGAGAGGAAGAAGATGATTGAGTGGCGTGATGTCATTGGCTGGTCTGGATTTTCGTTCAATTTTAATATTTATTTTATTGTTGTTGTTTGTTATCATGCAGGTATCCCTAGCCTGGTGGTAAGGCTTGCACGCGAATGATCTTCAGGGCTTGGGTTCGAAACCCAGCGCCCTCCCCCCCCCCCTTTTTTACCCTATTTCCTTACTTTTTAATTATTTTCTCATTTTATTTTCCTTTTTTTTAATTTTTTTTAACTTCTTTTTAAATTAATAACTTTTTTTAACCAAGAACAAATTAAGAAAATTAATTCTTTTTTCTTGTAAATTAATTCTTTTTTCTTGTAAATAAAAAAATAACATAAAAAATATTTTTCCAAATAATTAAATTAATTAATAATTTAAACTTCAAAAAAAAATCTTTAAAAAACCTAACTTTTTTAATAAAAAACAATTAAATGATTTTAATCAGATTCTCAATATTTCTTCCTTCTTCATTCTTATCTCTTCTCGATTTTTATTTTTCTCATTATTTATATTTATTAGAACAAGTGTATAGGATTGTTAATTATCTTGTAATAGTTAATAGTTTTATTTTCCGCATTTTTATTTTTTGCATTCCCTCGATTCCAATTATGTATCCCCCTCCCCGTGATGTAATAGCTTAGGATTTATTTTTTGCTTTTAAATTCTGTAAAATAATTAAACTGCGTGGTTAGTAACAATAGGATGTGAAAAGATTTGCATGCAATAAAATTGGACTTAGCCCACTAATCCAAAGATAAATAACTGAATACAACACTGTAAACACCCCAAATTTTCCCTCACTCTTTATCACACCATAGCTTGTGATCTTCCATTTTTGCATTAGCATAAGCATACCATCTCATATTGCATTTTTTTCACTGCATAGTCCAAGTTCATCTGTATCTAGGGTTTGTGATCTGAGCAATCAAAGAATCAATCTGAGCCATCTCAGAGGTCTTAAAGCTTTCCAAGAGGGTCCATGTGTGTTCTATGATCATATTATGCTCCTCAAAGTTCATGAAAGTCAAGAGATCACAAGAACTGGCAAAGGCATGGAAGCAGAGCTAGGGTTTTCACTACACAGATGACCAAAATTAGGGTTTTGGTTTCAGAGGCCTTAACTCTAAATGTTTGGGTCATTCTTGTTTCTAATGGTCTTAATATGTTATAAGGATCATGTGTACCAAGTTTGATGAAGAAACTCATTGTGGAAGTCATTTGTTCATTGGGTAACTTCCTGAGCAAGTTAAGTCAAAATCAGGGCATATGAGGCCCCCAACAATGGAACCAAAGGGTTATTTTCATCAAATTGAAGTTCAATGATCTTTATTTGATCTTAGAAGTGGTTATAAGTTCACAAGATTGAAGAATTTTGAGCCAATTGCAAACTTGCCATTTTTGGAAATGACTTGAAATGCTAACTTTCCATTTTGGGAAAGATTTTCAACCTCCTCTTTCATGACCAAAAATGCTTCAAATGAAAAATTATTGGGCATCAAAGTTGTAGATTAGGTCTTTCCCTTTTCAAAAAATTACAAGAACATGTCTTGATTCATCTTAGAACTCAAGATATGGCCTTGCAAAGTTGGCAAAAATCACATAATTTTTAAGTTCATGCCAAAGAGGGAATTTTGCAATTTCACTTGCCAAGCATTCTAATGACCTCTAATGTACACAAACACTTCATAACATGCCTATGCAACTTCAAAATATCAGAATTATGCATTGGACCTAAGGTTTTCATGGCTTGTGATCCAAGAAACTTCAAAGAGGGAAAGTTGCAAAATCTATGCAATCTCTTCATCCAAACCTTCCAGTACATCAAAATCAATCCCATGGCCATCCTTGAACCAAGCTGAGGCCATACACCCCATGAAAACACCTCTGACCCGTGCCCATACCTCATAGTACACAATCTTGACGTTTTGCAAAAACTCGCATACCAATCAGCATGTGCCACAACAACTCTCTAGCCAATTAACATTGTTTATGTGGACATTAAGCAACTCATTTCATAACACACACAAGGCTGAAACCTCTCATACACTCAGAATCACAAAAACCTCAAGAAACCTTCATCTCTTCGAAATTCATCACACAAGCTTCAAAACTCAAATCTTTTTCCACAAATCATCTCCACATAACCTAAGGATCACAAAGCACCTTTCACCATGACCTGAAAACCCCTCAAACACAAACACGATTTATGTGTTATCAGAGTTGAAACTCTCAAACCAACCCATATAAACTTGTTCTAAGCCTTTCAGAAGCATAAGGGGATCAAGTGGAGTGGATTAGCATCAAAGAAGAGGCCAGAAAGCACCAAACAGAAAAGCTTTAACTCAGGTAGCCATGATGAACGTTTTTTCCATAACTCTTTTTTTAAGTTACTAAATGATTCTGTATGCTTCACTAATCATGGTGATATGATTATTTTCGAAAATGATTGAGAGATGAGTATGTATGCTTGTTCTGAAATTTTTGCCGTTTTGATGTTCTTGTTCGAATCTTGTTATTGATGAATGATAAATGATTTTTGGGGCTGGATTAATGTTTAGGATGGTTAGTAGAATGCTTCTGGAGGTTTTGGGGGCTTGGGGTGATGTTTTGAGGGAACTCAGGTGAGAGGTTGGTTGGAGAAGATGACTGGAGCTTAGCTCCGGTCATCTGAGTGTAATTAGGGCTTAATTAGGGTTTTAATTGCCAAACGCGTTTTAGGCCCTTGGATCTTATTTTGATTAGGAACGAGTGGTCAGGATTAGTTCACTTAAGATTAATTCTGATTATTTAATTTATTAATGATAATTAACCCAGTTTGAATGTGAGTCGTAGAGATGCGCGCGTGGTCAATTCCCTCCTTCCCCAGTTTGAATCTTAGCCTTAGGATCTGCTGACTTCCATTTATTTCCATTTTAATTCATTTTATTTTCATTTCTTTTGCATAATTATTTTAAAATATCAAAAAGCATTCAAAAAATATGAAACTTTGCATTCTGACTTAAAATTTTTTTCTCATTCCAAAAATATTTTTTATTTTATTTTTTTCATTAAAAAACGTATTTTTTAAAATATTTAAATGTTATTTTTAATTAATTAAAGTATTTTAATTAATTAAAAATACATTTAGTTTCTAAAAATCACCAAAAAAATCATGAATCATTCCAATGCATTTAGAAACATTTTAAAACTCTTCACACAAATTTATTTTTAGGTTTGATCATAGTTTGCCAATTTTCTTTGAATTAAGGGTCTTTAAAATCACATTTTTGAACCCTAACTTTGAAAAATCATTTCTGCCTAACCAAGAAGAGTTTGAACTTGATTCTTTTTGCATTGTGTTACATATTGCATGTATTTTGTAGGTCATTTTCCTCATGAATTTATCTTGAATTTTCAAATTGATTTGCATTTTTCCCTTTGAACCACCCAAAAACCCTAGAAAACTTAGGAAAATCATAACTTTTGATAGGTTAGGCTTCTGACCTTCTCCTTTGGGGTGTGACATAATATGGGATTAGGGGTTGTTTGAGCTTAATTTCAAATTTTTATCTTGTTGTATGCTTCTGTTTTGTCCATTTGCATCTCATATGGCCATAAAACCCTAACTTCTCATGTTCATTTGCATTCACCTTGCATATGCATCATTACATGAACTTGCCATGACATTTCTTGCATTCACATGTCATATTAGACAGCTTAGAACATTTTAAAACCTTGCTTGATCATTTCTTCATTCATTTTCCATGTTTAGCATTCATTTCATTTCATAAACTTTCATGTGTTTTCAAACTTCAAAGTATGCTTTCATATCATCTCATCCTTGTATGATCATTCATATGCACTTTGTTTGACTTTGCATCATCTCACGTGCCATTTGCATTGCATAAACACTTCTGACTTTCGTCTTTTCATCTCATTTCATCTCATTTCAACTCATTTCTTCATGCCTTATACCTTATGCATCCATACTAACTTTTCAAGAACTTTTGGTAAGTTACTTTGAGAGGTGGATTTGCCTTCACCTATCACCTCTTCTTATCTCTTTCATTTGCATTTTGTTTGTCCTTGAAGTGAATTTGATTCACTTATGTTCCATCTCTCTCACTTTCTCCCCCTAAGTTACTTATCTTCTTAGGAAATAAGTAACTTATTATTCTGCTTCCTCCTCCTTTCATCTGCTTCTTCCATTGGTGGCTTCCTTGAAGATCTTTCTTAAGCCTCATAAACCATAGGATATCCAAGCATAATAATAATTAGGGTTATGATTAGTCCCCCTTAGCTTTTTACCTTTGAGTCTCCTTGAGTCTCTCTTCTCATCTCAATAATCAGAGACTAAATTCTTAAAGTTTTAGGACTTTGGAATTAGGGTTATGCCTGCATCCTTCTCTTAGGATGGAGTGTATAACTTTAATCCTAAGTTTTAAACCTTTAATTTGTTTAAACCTCTTAATCAAAACACACTAATAATCACCAAGACTTTATCTTGTAACTTGGGCCTTACATTAGGGTTCTATCTCTTCCTTATGGTTAAGAGGGACTAACCCTAGTGTTTAATGGACAAGTCCCCCTCAAGTTGTCTTACAAACATAAAATCCACTTCTTAACCTCGTCCTTTAATTAAAATCCATTTAATAAAGGCTTTGTTATATAATGAATTTAATCCCTAACCATGGATTAAGTTGAGGTATCTTCATCAGCTTAAGTGTTCTCATCTATTATCCTTCTATTAGGATGGTGTAATGAGTTCACTAATTTGTGATTAGAGATTAAACTCATTACTTAACACTAAACAAAAAACCAAAAAATATCTAATTAATCACAAGTAGGTTAATGATCTTAATCCTACCTCATCATGGTAATTAAGTTGAGATGCTTATCTCATACTTAAGTAGGCTCATTATCCCTAATCAAGGAGGATATAATGAGTTTATAATCTTTGATTTAGGCTTAAGCTTATTAACTTATGCAAAACACCAAAAACAATAACAAAACTGAAAACACAAAAACAAACAATAATCGTCTCATTTGGGATTCTTTTCTCATCACACTCATTCACAAACGAGGACTTGCTTCTTTCGTCTAATGCAAGACAGTTAGCACTCGAGCCAGACGAGTCATAAACTTGAGCATAGACAAGCAAGCAGTTCACAGACATTTTATTTTCCAGTCTCTTTGAGTTGAACTACGATGTTCTGACTTCCTCATTGCACGAGAGGATACGTAGGCATAACTTAATTGTTATCGAACAAAAGTCTCTTTGTAATCCCCCTCTTTCAGTATTCTTTTTCTAAGCCTCAGTTCATGAGTGATTCACCTTTTGCACTGACACATGTATATTTCTTTTCTTAGCTTTTGCATACAGATAGCACATACACTACCCCTTTTAAACACAATCTTGCAAGCATGGATCCCGTTGAGTACGACGGAAAATCTGGGTGCTAATACCTTCCCAGGTGTTAACCAACCCCCTTTCTCAGTTTCTCTGGTTCGCAACCGTCTTATCCATCTTTTTCTGGGTTTACGCAGCATTACCTTTCCTTCGGGATAAAAATGCCTAGCTGGCGACTCTATTCAGTTCATTTCATTTTCTCCTTTCGCTGACCGTTCGCGTCTGCATCGGGATGCAAATCTCCGTGAGCGACAAACACACTCTTCACACTTACACCTCTAGGGTATCCCCTCTTTTTGCCTTACGAAATAATGGTCAAGTCCCTCGAACGTAGAAGTGTCTTAGCAAAGTTGTCTAAATAAAAATCATCAAGTCCCTTCGAAAAAAGATCATAGTCCTTCAATGACCCTTCGAGTTTCCTACGAATGAGTGATCTAGTCCTTCGACGAACCTATGGAAAATGATGATAGTCCCTTCGAGTTGCTAAGATACCTTTACAAGGTTGCCTTCTATGACCATACGATGACCTTACATTTGTCCCTTATATATAAAGATAAGATTACTTACTAATTAATAGTAAGGACAATCTTATCTCTAAGGAAAGAAAAATAACATGAATGACCTTGAGTAGGTAGGAAACCCTTAACTGCTTGCTCACCATTTCAAAAGAAAAAATACTCTTTACACCTTATATTTTCAAAATTTTCCAAGAAAACCCCTTTGTATACATTCATATGAGAATCATTACAAAGATGGACCTTTTCTAAATACACCACCACTAGTTTTTTCAAACAAAAGTAAAGTGAGATAAGCAGTTAAGAGCCCGTGAATAACCATGGATACAAAGGATTCTAATACCTTCCCTTTGTATAACCTTCCCCCCGAACTCAAAATCTAAACCAATGTCTTTCCTGTTCTTTTCCACCTTTCCTATTTGGATAAAAGAAAAGTCGGTGGCGATTCCTGCTATCCGCGACATTGTTTTTGTGAAAACAAAAACGACAAAGTTAGTTCTCCCACCGTATTACTCAATATCTTCTGACTCAAAGCATTAGCTACTACACTGGCTTTACCGGGATGATAATTCAAACCAAAATCATAGTCCTTCAACAACTCCAACCATCTTCGTTGTCTCATATTCAACTCTTTCTGATCAAATAGATACTTTAAACTCTTATGATCACTAAACACTTCAAATCTAGAAGCATAAAGACAATGCCTCCATATCTTCAATACAAAAACAATTGCAGCAAGTTCTAAATCATGTGTAGGATAGTTCTTTTCATGAACCCTCAATTGTCTCGACGCATAAGCAATTACTTTACCATTCTGCATAAGAATACCTCCTAAACCCATTAATGAATCATCACAATACACAACAAACGAATCTTCTGAATTTGGTAAAGTCAACACCGGGGCCGACGTCAATCTCTTCTTCAACTCTGCAAAACTTTCTTCACATTGGACGTCACACACAAACGCTTTACTCTTACAGTGTCAATCGATTTAGCAGATGTTCCAACTTAGAAAATCCTTCAATAAACCTTCGGTAATAACCGACCAATCCCAAGAAACTTCTAATCTCAGTAGCCGACTTTGGAGTCTCCCATTGTAACACAGCATATATATTGGAAGGATCCACAACAATACCACTACCTGAAATCACATGGCCAAGAAAACTAACTTCCTTCAACCAAAATTCGCATTTGGACAAATTTGCATACAACTTCTTATCCTTCAAAACTTCCAACATTGTTCTCAAATGCTTTGCATGCTCTTCTTCCGACTTAGAATAAACCAAAATATCATCTATAAACACAACCACAAAACGATCTAGATAAGTATGAAAAATACGATTCATGTACTCCATGAATAAGACTGGCGTATTAGTCACACCGAAAGGCATCACCGAATACTCGTAATGTCCATACCGTGTTCTGAATGCCATCTTCTGAATATCCACATCTTTCACCTTAATCTGATGATAGCCCGGTCTCAAATCGATCTTGCTAAACACACGAGCACCTACCAACTGATCCATCAAATCATCTATTCTTGGCAACATATACTTATTATTAATCGCCACCTTGTTCAACTATCTATAATCCATACAAAGCCTCATACTCCCATCTTTCTTCTTAACCAATAGAATTGAAGCTCCCCACGATGATACACTTGGTCTTACAAACTTCTTCTCATGCAACTCTTCCAACTGCTTCTTTAATTCAGCCAACTCAGATGTGGACATCATGTACGGTGCCATAGAAACAGGTCTAGTACCAGGTACAAGGTCAATCGTAAACTCAACTTCTCTTTCAGGCGGCACATCAGGAATTTCATTAGGGAAAACTTCAGAAATTCCTTCACTACTTGCAACTCTTCAATCTTGTCGTTTCTTTCCACAGATAACGATGCTATCAATTAAAACATCTGAGCTTCCTCCCTCATAAACTTATGCAACTCTCTAAACGACAACAATCCAACTCCTTCCTCTTCTGGAGTAAAAAACCTCACTGACTTACTAAAATAATTAATATGAACATAGTTAAACTCTAACCAATTCATACCTAGGATCACATACATCCCAGTCAATAGCAAACACACCAAATCGACATAAAAGTCTCTATCAAAGATAGACAACATGCAACTCAAATAAATTAGAGAAGTAGTCACTGATTTATTAGCCGAAATCTCTACGACCATTTCTCCTTTCATCTCAGACAACTCAAGACCCAACCTCTTAACACAATCAGCAGCAATAAAAGAATGGGTAGCACCTGTATCAATAATAGTAATTAAAGGAATACTAATAATGAAACACGTACCTCTCACAAGCTTATCCTCATTAGTTGTCTGAGTCCCAGCTAAAGCAAACATTTTCCCTCAGGACTTTTCTTTCTTTGGCTTCTGGCACTGGCTACCAATATGCCTTTCTTCACCATAATTAAAACAAATCGTCTCTTTATGCGTGCAATCAGATATCGCATGCCTAACTTTTCCACAACGAAAACAACATTTCACTTCAGTAGTACAAACACTGCTCTTGTGTCCAGCTTGTCCACACTTGAAACAAACAATATCAGTAGGAGCATCTCCCCCACTAGTTCTCTGACCCACAACAACTTTCTTCTTACCCTTATCAGCTGGAGTATCATAAGGCTTACCACGGTTCTGCTAATTCTTGACCCTCCTATTAGTAACAATCTTGTAGTGAGCATTATTATCTTCTTCGAAGATCCTGCAACTATCAACCATATAAGCAAAAACACGAATCTTCTGATACCTCACAACTTTCTTAATCTCTAAGCGCAACCTGTTCTCAAACTTGATGCACTTCGAAAACTAAACAGTCGCCGCATCATGGTGAGTATAAAACTTAGACAACTCCATGAACTTTGTAGCATAATCTGTCACCGACATATTTCCCTACTTCAGCGCAAGAAATTCAATCTCTTTTTTACCATGCACATCTTCAGGGTAATACTTCCACATAAACTCTCTACAAAAAACAGCCCAAATGATCTCTTCACCTACAGCTTCCAACCTTTCTCTAGTTTCTAACCACCAGTCATCAGTTTCAACTTCCAACATATGAGTTCTATAACGAACCTTCTGTGCTGGAGTGCAATCCATCACATGGAAAATCCTCTTAATCTCCTTCAACCAGATCAACGCAGTATCAGGGTCAGGCTTGCCCTTGAAGGTAGGCGGCTTCTCCCTCTGAAAAGTCGCAAAAGTACGAGACACATCATTCCCGCCAGCATTTTGCAGGTTCTGCACAGCCTGAGCCATTGCTTGCATTGCAGCAGCCATCGCAACATCATTTCTTCCATCCATCGCAACTTAACACTACAACACAGTGAAAGTTAAGTGAAAGTTAGAACAACATAACAATACTCGATTGTTAGACAACTATTGTAACACAGTGGTAGAACTGACTTTCTATAAATGTTGCGGATAGCAAGAGTCGCCACCGACTTTTATTTTATCCATAAGGAAAGGACATAAAAGAACTTGAAAGACCGTTTTGAAAAGACTTGAGTTCATGGGGTAGGTTTTATAAAGGGAAGGTGTTAGCACCCTTTATATCCATGGTTATCCATGGGCTCTTAGTTACTTAGCTCACTTAAATGTTTTTGAAAAGTGTAGTGTGTGATTAAAAAATTTCTAAGTACTTTGTAATGATCCTCGTATGGATGTATACAAAAGCCTTGTTTGAAAATGTTTGAAAATATTGTAAGGTGTGAAAAGTATTTTTATTTTGAAGAGTGAGCAAGTAACTATGTGGTACCTACCCTAGACTAAGTCATTCATGTTCTTATATGTCCTTTCAAGGGTAAGACTATCCCTATTATTAAGGAATATGTAGTCATTACCTTGGATTTATTTAAGGGACGGGCATAGGGTCATCGTATGGTCAATGAAGGCAACCTAAGGGGTGTCTTTAGCAATTCGTAGGGACTATCATCATTTATTCGAAGGGACAAGATCATTATCGTAGGCAACCTCGAAGGGACTTGATCTTTTAAATCTGTAGGGACTTGATGATTTATACGTGAAGGGACTTTGCTTAAGACACCCCTATATTTGAGGGACTTGACCATTTTAAACAAGGCAACCAAGAGGGATACCCTAGGAAGTGCAGACGGCGATCTTAGATCGACTTACGTGTATGAATGATTTATTTCAGATATTTATCTTATTTAATTAACTTTCTAAGTCCATATTATTACAATTAGGTTATCACTCCCTATTTACTAGCCACACATTTAAATAATAATAATTAAAAGGACGAAAAAGTAAATCTAAGCTATTACAAGGCTTTGGGAAGTTACAAAATAATCGAGCGAGAAAAATAAATAAATTATAATATAAGGAAAGAAAAAAAATAACAAGATAAGAAGAATTAAAGAAATAATAATTAAGCTTAAATAAAAGAAACTAAATAAATTAAGATTTAAAATTTAAAATTAGCTTAAAGTTTTAATTAAAAAAAAATTTAAGTTTAGGTTAAGAAAATTAGATTAAAGTTCAAAGTTAGAGAAATTAGGGTTAGTTAACAAAATTAGGGTTTTTAGAATAAAATTGGGTTAAGGATTTAATTAAGAAAAATTAGAGTGATAAATAAATTTATTAAGAAAAATATGGATTAATTATATACAAGATTATTATTAACAAAAATAATTCGATTTTTTTTTAATTAGGACTATAAAAGGTTTTAACTAGGTTTTTATTTACAAAATTCATAAATAATAGAGATTATATACAAATTAAAAAAATATTTATAAATTAATTGATTTTAAAAAACTAATGAATTGATTAAAATTTAGAAAAGAAATTATTTGGTTTTTTATTTAGAAAGATTATGATTTTATTAAATTAATTAAATCCTATTAACTAAACTGATTATAATAATAATTAGAATTTAACTAATAATATGAAAATAGAAACAAAAAAACATACCTGAAGGAGCCTGGGGTCGAACCCAGGTCTCCCACTTTCCCACACAAATCCTCAGCCAATTGGGCTAGACGTGCATGGTGTCCATCAACCAGCCTCAATAAAATAAATATTAAGTTTAACGAATAACAAATGAATTTAAAAAAATTGCTTCCACCAGGATTCGATCCCTCAACCTTATACACACAAAGCCAGTCCTCTTGCCATCAAGCCACATTGGGCGCGTCTGTTATCATAATAACGCAATATTATAATATATTAAATTTGTTAAATGCCTAAAAAATTAAAAAAAAAGATGGATCTCACCAAGGATCGAACGTGGGACCTAGCAGATACAGGTGCGTACATGGAACCACTGGGTTGGGCGTCATCAATTGTTATAACATAGAAACAGAAAAATAAAAATTAGAATTAAAATTCAAAACAAATCAGAATGGCGCCCAAACTTCATCTTCCTCATTTGAATTTCCTGCGAATTTTCTTTTGCTTTTTCCTGCGATATTTCCTACGAACCTGGTTTCGTAGGATTTCCTAGCTTTTTACAATGATCATCAAACCTGTAACAATTCATCAAATTGGGATCACCATTGCACTCCCCACAACAAAACCAATTCATTTACATGTTTAGAATTCATTTATATTTGTTATTTCGCAAAACCCTAATTTGAGAGCTCAAGACCTAACAATGGCGTTTTACGATTTAGGTCATGAACCTCCAATTAAAGTATCCAGATATCATCTATACCTTCACACAAACAAGAATATATTATCAAAATACATTTATTTCACACCAATAATCAAAATCGGAAAAAAAAATAAAAGAGGGAAAAAACGCATGCGGGTTATGCTATATCATGGTGTTTTGATGATAATGATGCTTGGTTCATGTTCAAGACATGCTAAGGAAGGCATTGAGACCTTTAAAACTCCTTGAAACCACCTGAAATCGCAAAATCGAAAAATAGTTTTTAATGAAAATTTTGAGATTGCTTTAGTGTTCTTGGCGGCAAAAATTTGTGTTCTTATGTATTGGTTCAATTGTGTATATGTAATAGAATCAGTCTAGGTCAAAAAAACTAGTGGATTATTGGGATTTTGTGATTACTTGATGGTGAAGGAAGATACAACCAAAAATATTCAAAAAAATCAAATATTTCCTTGCTATTTTGGTTGTGCACGAATTTGGAGAGTCTCAATTAGTCTTGAATGATTTTTAAAAGCTTCTAGAAGAAGGATCAAATCAAATATTTGAGTTTTTATATTTTATTTTGATTTAAATTGAATTTTAATGAATAAAATCCAAATAAATAATAAATAAATTATAAAAATAAGAAATAATTGGAATTGGGTCGTGTGTGTTGTTATTATGAAGATTGGGTTGCAAATTGATAGGCCCATTTAAAAAAAATGGATTTAAGACCTTATTTGCTTCATGCACCCCTTGAAAATTTCTCAACTTTGACAAGGCATAAATCCCTCAATTTTAAGGCTATGAAGGTGTTCTTGGACTTTTTGGAAAGCTTAAAGAGTCCTCTAACCAACCTTTTTGGTACCATGTCAATATCATTTACCATTTTCAAATTATGCTCTTTTGAAAAAGTTGACTTTTTGTTGACTTTTAAAAGACCTATAATGTCTTAGCTCATACCTTCCAAATGAAGCATTTTTGGGCTTGGCTTGTGAGACACAAAGTTGTAGAGAATTCAATTTCCTTTAAAATTAGATTTGTATGGGAAGTTTTTGATGAAGCATGTGAAAGTTATGGCTGGTCAAAGTTTAGTTGACTTTTCCTAGGAAACCCTAATTTAGAAACTTCCTGATTCTTGATGATCTGAGATCTCCTTGATGAATCATGATCAACCCTTGATCAAATGATGAATTTTACTTCATAATCTTGAAGTTGGCAAAAAATTTGAAGTTTGACTGTAGTTTGACCACAGTTGACCTCAATTTGACTTTTTAATCAACTTGACTGATTTTTGCATATTTGACTAATCAACCTTATTGGGAAAGCCCTGAAACTTGACATGGGGATTCTTGAATATATGTGGGGTGTTATGAATCTCACTTGAGGCCTTGGAATCCCATTTATCTCAGATAAACTCAAAACCCTAGTTGTGGATCCATTGCTTAGGATGATGCTTTGTCTGAGGTAACTCTCAAACTTTCTGACCAATTGTGAACTTTGTGAACCTTATTATCATTGAGAAATCTTGAGAGATATTGCCTTGATTGTAGGAGGGAAAATTTTGGGGTACAATAACTACGACTCGACAACTGGGATACCGACTTTAATTATTAAATCAGAGTTATAAAAATTCATCAACAAACATGGGATATCACATTTTCCAACTTTAAAATCAATAACCAAAAATTCATTAATAAATTACTTTGAAAACAAGCAGCGGATTCAACAAAGTTACAACTCTAACATGACTTCAATGAAATCAACTTCAAATACTTCAACATGGTTTTCCAACATAAACAGCTGAAAACTAGTTCATAAACTTAAACAAAAGTCACAAAGACAAAACATGTGTTCATCCCCCTGAAGTGCTACATATCAGAGCGACAAACACCGACTCGAAGCTACTAAGTATTGGACTATCCATTACCTGCACGTTACCAACAGAGGGCAACATTCAAATAGAAGGGGTGAGATATTTAATAACATAAACAAGATTATGACAATCTATATGTAAGTAAGATAATCATATAATCACACCACTTCACACAATCAAGTAACATCAACACACAACTTACATCCAACAACAATTAACAACATAATAAAATGCAACTCGAATGCGACTCAACTTATATGCTTGTGGTACCATTTGGAGTAAACTCCCAACTTGAAATATTGCCAGTTTATCGAGGCATCAACAACTAATTTTCTAATCCAGACCAACTTGAATCGAGCATACGCTCCAACTTGAAAATATGCAAATGTATGCAACTATGAATGGCATACAACAACAACGACATAATCAACAACTTAACAACATAACAACTTGACAACTCAACAACATGAATCAACACTGGTCATAAGACCTGTAACTTAATAATCTTCCCCAAGATCGGGACAACACGACTTATAACAATTTTAGCACAACTTCAATGTGAAACGACAATTTACGACTTAATCAATTAGATTACTACTTTAATTATTTTTAATCCTCAAATCTACTATAATAAACTTACTTTATCTCTACTTAAAGTCTCAGATCAAACCAACTCGAAACGAATGCGAAAATAGGTTGAATCGCTAAAAACTGAATTTTTCTGCACTCACTTTTCCCATACGTGTAATGCCCATATCCATACGCGTAATGCCCAAGATTGTTACGCGTAATGCCTTGCGTAAGGGGACTTGTTACGTGTAATTCCTTTCTTGTTACGTGTAACACCGGATCTGTGGCGAATTCCACCAGAATGCATACAATCCTACCTCTGCTACGATTTCTCAAAACTTCATCATTCTATTCAAGCCTAATTGGTTTTCTACATCGATTTTACTCTCAAAAAATTATGTATCTATTCATCTATCAAGTTCTATGATTGATTTTACGATCCCTAACTTCTTTCAACACGAATTTCTACTGCTAGCAGTCCAATAACATAAACAATAGAATACAACAATGATTATATCAGCAATACAACAAGAACAACATGTTTCTTCATCAGATATCAACACGAAATCAGAAACAAAAATTCATACCAAAAACAACAACAAAAATCATACGAAATCCCTTCTACATACAAATTATCTAGTCCCGGTTATGGAATTCGAACCCCACCTTTCCCTTGAATTGAAGGCAGCTCGAATTCATCGTAAAAATCCCGCGAAAATAAGCCCAAATTAATATCATACTAATAATACTTATTTTATTTATTCGACTTAATTAATTAAACAACCCAAACAAAACTTAACTCGCAACATAAAATCAACTTAATAGCTTAAACAACTTAACGACACAAACGATAAAAACAACACTCAACCACCAAAAATCAGGAAACTACGCAATAATATTTAATTAAATTAATTAATTAAATACGGGCATTACAATCCCCGCACCAAAAGGATGAAGTTAGACTGGAAATTAAATAAATCGTTATCACCGAAAGGATGATAAGGCGATCTCCGCACCAAAAGG
Source organism: Lathyrus aphaca (assembly GCA_963966055.1). Lineage (NCBI taxonomy): Eukaryota > Viridiplantae > Streptophyta > Magnoliopsida > Fabales > Fabaceae > Lathyrus > Lathyrus aphaca. The sequence goes on along the minus strand of OZ014525.1, from coordinate 257,715,425 downwards.
ATGAAGGTACACTGGAAATTAAATAAATCACTATCACCAAAAGGATGATAAGGTGATCCCCGCACCAAAAGGATGAAGGTAAACTGGAAATTAAATAATCGCTATTACCAAAAGGATGATAAGGCGATCCCTGCACCAAAAGGGTGGAGGTAAAATGGAAATTAAATAATCGCTATCACCAAAAGGATGATAAGCAATCCCCGCACCAAAAGGATGAAGGTAAACTAGAAATTAAATAATCTCTATCACCAAAAGGATGATAAGGCGATTCCCGTACAAAAAGGATGAAGGTAAACTGGAAATTAAATAATCGCTATCAACAAAAGGATGATAAGACGATTCCCGCACAAAAAGGATAAAGGTAAACTGGAAATTAAATAATCGCTATCACCAAAAGGATGATTAGGAAATCCCCGAACTAAAAGGATGAAGGTAAATTGGAAATTAAATAAATCACTACCACCAAAAGGATGATAAGGTGATCCTCGCACCAAAAGGATGAAGGTAAACTGGAAATTAAATAAATCGCTACCAACAAAATGATGATAAGGCGATCCCCGCACCAAAAGGATGAAGGTAGACATGGAAATTAAATAAATCTCTATCACCAAAAGGATGATAAGGCGATCTGGTTGAGAAATACTGGTATAATGAGTAAGATTGTTTGGGGAGGTCAACAAAAGTTTGAACAAAATGATCCAATAGGAAACACCCACTAAATAAAACTTGGTAAGAATTTTTCTTAGAGAAATAATAATGCTTCATCAACAAAAGGTTGAAGAGAAAATTTCCATGGGGAACACCCACTGGATTTGCTGAGGAGAAGCCTGGAATCTTCGCTTGATCCTGGATCCTAACTTATGCATATATGTATGTTTGATTTTTTGAAATGGTATTCCACAATGATGGAAATACGATGAAAATGTTTATTCACTGAGATGAAAGTAAAAATGTAAATGTTGGGATATAAAAATTCTGATTTCTTTATGTATGAAAATGATGCGTATGATGTAAATGATACATAATGATGCATATGAGGTGTTGATAAATGATGCCAACTTGGTGGACTTTTGGTAGTTACCAATGATGATTGTACTTTGGGTGGGTTGAAGGGTTTGATTCCTTGACACTCGATCTTTGACAATGTGTGATCAGAAGATGGATTTGGATTTTCTAAGTTCGGTCACTTGCTGATGAGCGAAGCGACTTGTTTGATACATGAAGATTTATTTTGCTTTGAATGGTTGCCAATGTCTGGAAAGATATGCTTGTTCAGCTGGGGAATAGAGATAGGAAGATTTGCTCCTTGTTTGCTTGCCCCTGTCTGTAGGGTGTTTGAGAGAATTCTGATGGGGAAGCTTTGAGAGTGACCATGATATGATCAACCCTAGTGTCTGGATTTGGAAGGAATATGCCCCTGATTTAGCTTTTGAAGAGCTATTGAAGATGATTTGATCTTGATTGAGGTTTTGAGGGTGATTTTCCCCTAATTGAGTTGCTGCAGGTCTTACCTCTGATTGAAAGATTTTGAGGTAGTCTTGATTTAGGTCAGCACCAGCGAAAGTTCAACTTTCTCTTTGATTTCCCCTTGTTGGGATTGCTTCGATATCAAGCACTGATTTACAATTAAATTGTTCATACACAAATGGTAGTGTTAATGCCACATTCACGCATGTTTTGAAAAAGTCAATCATTTGAATGATTGTGATAGTGTAAGACGAATGGACCGTTTGTCCAAACGTGGTGTTGATTTAGCAAGTGAGTGAAAGATGAATCAAGGAAAATATGCTATCAAGATTGAGGATTAACAAATCTATAGGAGTCGGTTTACGCAACCTTGTTGGTAGCATGCTTTCAGAATAAACCCTGCCTTAGTTAGGTCTTTCAAGAGTTGTAACGTGGTCTAGTTCATTGTTTGAGAAAAAAAGGTATAAGGCTCAAATTTTGATTTGTACACACCCCTCTTCGTGATATTCACCAGTCCTACGTTCAGTTAACACATTCGTCTTCCAAAAGGGATATGGCATTGTAATGTGAAAATGAAACTTTAAAGTTCGCTTGGAAGTAGCCGCCATCTTATTTTCTCTTTTATGGATGTTGGTGACCCTTTGATTCTTGATATGGTGGTCACATGATCTTTGTTTTGTTTTTGTTGAGGATTTTAGCTCCTCTTCTTGCTTTGTTCTTCTTTTGTTTTTTTACTAAGTCTCCCTTTGGGTGCTCAACTTAGTGATTTTATTTGATTTTTTTCCACCTGTCTCCCTTTGGGTGCTCGACTTAGCGGCTTTTCTTTGATTATTTTTTGCCTAAGTCTCCCTTTGGGTGCTCGACTTAGTGGTTTTTCTTTGATTTTTCTTCTTTTTTTCTCGCTTAAGTATCCCTTTGGAAGCTCGACTTAGCGATTTTCCTTTTATTTTGTTGAATGTTGTGACTGCCAAGTCATTTGTTGATGCTCCTCCTACGGGATGTCTCATCTTGCAATTTGAAGGTATAGTCGGGTTAACTGAACAACTACCATACCCCGTGTTAAGCGTAAGGGTTTGTATCCGAAAGAAACTCCTACTTTTAGGCTCGAAGTGGTTAACTAGGGATTAATTCCTTATCTCTCCAGTGTTAGGGGATTTGAAAAAATGCATGTACATCACTGACGAGGTTTTATTCGAAAGCATACCACAACAATTATGGGTATTCAGTTTTCATCATCATCCCTCAAATCTTTGCTAAAAACAACTTGATAAGAAAGTGAAGTGGACAGATATTTTTATGATTTTGTGATAAATGATAAATGATGAGCGAATGTGAATAGACTAATTCAAATCATGCATAAACATAACATTAATATAACCAAATATGAATAACAATGTTCAGAGAAAATAGTACTTAAACAAAAATACAAAATAACAAGAATGCGAAATGATAAATGGCAAGATGACTGCCTCCATTTGAGGAATGAACTTCTCTTGATTGGTTGACTTCTTCAGAGTTGCAGACTATTCTACTTAGTCTTCGACAACCCCTTCAAAAGCATTCATTGACATACCACATGCAGCGACATGGGATTGTTGAATCTGATCCATTACTCGTCTGACGTTGGCTTGAGCAGCGTGGGAGTGTCGAGGAATCAGCTTGATGATCTTTGTTGGAAGATGAAACAAATTTTTTATTTTGGAGTGAAATGAAAAATGCATAATGATGCAAATGCAAAATGAAATAATATGCATATGGATACAATGCAAGATCTAGGATCGAAAGTACAATCTGCTCTGAGGTTGGTCACAATAACAAGTAAGTAACCGGTATCTCCCCAATGGTGGGTTTTAAATGGGTAGGTACCTAGAGTTGTGGATCATTGTCAAGTACATTATAGACATGATTGAGATCCATCAGACGATAATATCTTTGAAACGATCAAATCTATGTGAGGTATCTGTATCAGCCTATGAAGAAGATTCCTCATAAGCTCTTACTACACAACCATCAATCCAGGTTTTGAGAATAGGATTCTCAGACATCGTCGATCGAGGTTGAAAATATTACTGTCAGATAGTAATACGTTCAAGGGATCTAGTCTGATTGTGGTTTTCGCATTTACCCATTGAGTCACAAAGATCTTGTAAGTTAACACTACTAACCACTATAGATTGGTTTGATGGTCCCTGGAGTCGGTAATTCAACTTAGAAACATTGTCACACGATGAAAGAACATTGCACCCCAATATTTCCAAGAGAACCTATTCCAGGCGATGGTTTTTGCTTCGTACCCTGAGGAAGATTCCTCGTAGTCCTCCATTACACAACCATCTTCTAGTCCTATGTTTTTTTCTCAGGATTGGGTAATGAGCCTATCTCACACAGTACCAATGATCAAAGAAGCCCAAGTAGCAACATAATAAGCAAGTAAAGTAATAAGAGAAAATAAATAAACAAACGAAAGAAGATAAATAATCAAACTTGACATTCAATCACAAATTGAACCAATTTAGGCTTGACTTATTCCCCAGCAGAGTCGCCAATCTATCGCACCTCGAAAAATATGACCTCACAATAAAAGACCGTGGAAAAATAAAAAACAGAGTCGCCATCGAACTTATTTTATTCCAAAAATGAGGAAAGGGAAAATATTGAGAAACATTTTGAAAATAAGGATAGTACATGGTCTTCGAAACCAGATTCTAGGTTTGGGAGTCGATTCCATAAGAGGGAGGTATTAGCACCCCTTACGTCCGTTGTACTCAACGGGAACCTCTTATTTTTATTTGTGATTGAATGTTAATGAATTTCATTTGTCTTCTTCGAATAATAAACGGAAAGTAAATACAAACGATTCTAATCTAAGGTTAAATACTAAGGTGGAAAAGGGTGGTTATGTTCCTAGGGTGCTCGGCAAGGAGTAAAATCCATGTGCCTACGTATTCCCTCGTGTAATGGGAAAGTCAGAGCCTCGTAGTTCGTGGTTCTACGGTTGGTTAGTTTGTTGATTTTATTAGGTGTCAATTGCTCACACCCGAGTAACGAAACTCGCACCCGAGCAATTAAGGAAAAACATCAGAGATCCAACATGTGTCTTCTTCACCTTGTTTCGATAGTTGTTAGGTGTTTTATTACATAAGATCGTTTGATGATGGATCAAGGGTTTGGATCTAAAGATACGTTTTGGTTTTTTAGGTTTGATGGCGATGCACAAGGCACTCGACTTACGGGTGAATGCAAATGGAGGTTTATTTACTTAGTGGTTAGGTGGATCCGATTCTTAGTCCTTAGGGGTGCTCCTAGCAATATGAGACCATAACCGAATGAAATGTGTGAGTGTACGGGTGAAACCCCTTGGTGTTGGACCAAGGGTTCGCGAATGAATTGAAATCGATAAATGAGGAAAATAAAATTGCGTACAAAGTAATTGGGAGAGGGTACAAAGTAAATTACACGTGATTGACGAAATAAAAGGATTCATTGTATTTGCCAAGAGGAAGCATGTGTGAAGTGTCCTAAACTATTCAGAGCCATTGGAGTTCGAAGTTAAATCGAAAGCATCGAAATGTGGCTCTTTAACTACCTTAGAGTCGATTCAATGTTAGAATCGTTCTATGAGGAGTCAAGCGTCAATTTATATATTGAAATGCGAAAATAAAATAAAATAAAATGGTCTCATCATTTAATCGAGATTTCAATTGGCTTGCGACGAATCTCAAGATGTTTAGATGTTCATCGACCATAAAAATAAAATAAATGATAAAAGAAAATAAGCTAAGCTACTATAACAAAATGGAAAATAAATCGAAAATAAAACGTTAAATAATTAACTAAACTAAATAGGCCTCATATTGATCAAGCTTGACCAATTTAATGAAATCGAACATATTTGACCTTTTATGATATCATCGGCCCCATAAACTAAAACACACAAAAAAGAAAATAGAAAAAATATAGATCAAGCAACTGTTAAACACAACACAAGAACATCTTAATAAACTATTAATCAGATAAAATAAGAAAAATTCTAAAGATAACTAGATAAAAAATTAAATAGAACAAAGAAATGAAGGGAAGGTGTCATCGCTGGATCTGGAGGATGTAGTTAGATACCAGCATTATGGGCCTTAAAGCCATATACCCAATGGAAATAAAATAAGAATTTATGTGAAATAAAGAAAAAAATCAGTTAACATCATCAACATAATAAATAAAATAAAACTAACAATGGTGTATTCCATCCTTTCAAAAACGATTCATTCTCAGAAAAGAAATTAGCGACTACTCCCTCTCCAATCGCGATGATTCCATGGCGTAGAACAAGAAAAAAAAACCTTACCCAAATCTCTCACGGTTTTGGCTCTCTCGTGATGCTCTCCTGATTTCAGTCTCCACTCTTCTCAATCTCGCCGTCAACTCAAGTTTTCATTTTTGTCTAGGTTCGTGTACGGTTTTGTGTGATTTCAGTTCATTTCACTCTCACGATCTCTGTTTCATTTTCTTACTCACTCTCTCAGGTTTATATTTTTTCGGTTTCGTTTCTGGTTTGTGCGATGGTGGTGTTTTAATAGTGGATTGAAGGGATTGGTGGTGCTTAAGAATTGTAGTTTGAATATGAACGGTGAGGGTGAAAGATTTGTGGATTTGCGTTTGATTCAGATGGTGAGTTTGTATTTGAAGATTTGTTTTGGATTTTATTATTGTTGATTTGTAGGGTGATGAGAAAGGGTTGATGATGGTTGATTTACGATTTGAAGCTTTATGTGTTTTTTTTAAGGAATTTTTTTGTTTCTTCTTTTTTTTTGGTATTTTTTGAAGCTTGATTATTGATTTATGCGGGAGTTGTCGTGGTTTTTAAGCTTGTTTTTGATAGTGAGAGTGATGTTCCGTTATATAGAAATATCAGAGGGTGATTTGGGAAGAATCTTTGGCATATTTGTTGAGTTATTTGGATAAGAATGTGACTTGGATATGTTGTGATGAGTTGTGTATTTTGTTGTGAAATGGTGGGTTGAGGTTGTGTACGTTGTGTAGAGTGGAAATTGGTGGAGTGATATGATGAGTTTGTATGAGAAATGTTATGTGTGGCTTAGAATTGTGGGGTCAATTAGAATTGTGAAAAGTATGGGGAAAGGTGGTTGTATCTTTACTTTTTTTTTACTTACGTGCTTGTGATTTGGAAATAGGAATATTGGTTGGTGGTAATGCAATTGGTGAGACATGGTATATAAAAAGAGTACAAATAAAAATGGTGAATAATAATAATAATAATAATAATAATAATAATAATAATAATAATAATAATAATAATAATAATAATGGAAATGGTAATGAAAATAAAAATAAAAAGGAAAAGGAAAATAATAATAATGAAATTTTGTAATTTTTGTGAATAATGGGCTTAGAAGATAAAATGAAAATGGGCTTAGATATAATGAAGATATTTTTGAGTTTTGAAAAGATATGGATAAAATCGGGTATATGAAATAATAAAATAAAAAGGTAATGATAAAAATGGATAAAAAGCGGGAATGGATAAAAGATTGAAATATGATGAATTGCCACAACACCAAAATTCATTGATCAATAACACATGCACACAACCTGATAAACCTGAACTATCCTTACTCAATTTACTGAACAAACTGAAACATATTTTTTATTTAATTTTTGAATATCGGTTAGACAAAAATAAAATGATATATAGGTAGGACAAATTTGGGGTATGACAATTGCCCCTATCGAATTGGCTTAAACCAAGTAAGATGAACTGACTCGCGTTCATGCTTTCAAGGTATAAGTCAATTAGATACTAAAAAGACTCCAAATTTTTCGTAAAGGGAAGAAAATGTACTGGAGAATTGTTTACACCAAAAGGATGACAGACCTATCAACAAAAGGATGAAGGTTAACTAGAAATTTAAATAAACCGCTATCACCAAAAGGATGATAAGGCGATCCCCGCACCAAAAGGATGAAGGTAAACTGGAAATTAAAAAAATCGTTGCCACCAAAAGGATGGTAAGGTGATCCCCGCACCAAAAGGATGAAGGTAAACTAAAAATTAAATAAATCGCTACCACCAAAAGGATGATAAGGCGATCCCCGCACCAAAAGGATGAAGGTAAACTGAAAATTAAATAAATCTCTATCACCAAAAGGATGATAAGGCGATCCCCGCACCAAAAGAATGAAGGTAGACTGAAAATTAAATAAATTGCTATCACCAAAAGGATGATAAGGTGATCCCTGCACCAAAAGGATGAAGATAGACTGGAGAATAAATAAATTGTTATCACCAAAAGGATGATAAGGCGATCCCCACACCAAAAGGATGAAGGTAGATTGGAGATTAAATAAATCGCTATCACCAAAAGGATGATAAGGAGATCCCGCACCAAAAGGATGAAGGTATACTGGAAATTAAATAATCGCTATCACTAAAAGGATGATAAGGCGATCCCCGCACCAAAAGGGTGAAGGTAAACTGGAAATTAGATAATCGCTATCACCAAAAGGATGATAAGGCGATCCCTGCACCAAAAGGATGAAGGTAAACTGGAAATTAAATAATTGCTATCACCAAAAGGATGATAAGGCGATCCCCGCACCAAAAGGATGAAGGTAAACAGGAAATTAAATAATAGCTATCACCAAAAGTATGATAAGGCGATCCCTGCACCAAAAGGATGAAGGTAAACTGGAAATTAAATAATTTGCTACCACCAAAAGGATGATAAGGTGATCCCCGCACCAAAAGGATGAAGGTAAACTGGAAATTAAATAAATTGTTACCACCAAAAGGATGATAAGGTGATTCTCGCACCAAAAGGATGAAGGTAGACATGGAAATTAAATAAATCGCTATCTCCAAAAGGATGATAAGACGATCTGGTTGAGAAATATTGGTATAATGAGTAAGATTTCTAAAGGAGGTCAATAAAAGGTTGAACAAAATGATCCAATAAGGAATGCCCACTGAATAACACTTGGTAAGAGTTTGGCTTAGAGAAATAATAATGCTTCATCAACAAAAGGTGTCGCTCCCGACAAAATGACACCGGATCAGATGAAGGTACAGACGCGAACGGTCGGCGAAAGGGACAATGAGAACACACAGCAGTGAACTCACTGGACAAGAAAAGAGTCGCCAGCTAGGCATTTTTATCCCGGAGGAAAGGTAATGCTGCATAGACCTAGAAAAAGATGGATAAGACGGTTTGCGAACCAGAGAGACTGAGAAAGGGGGTTGGTTACAACCTGGGAAGGTATTAGCACCCAGATTGTCCGCCGTACTCGACGGGATCCACGCTTAAAAGATTTGTGTTTTAAAGGGGTAGTGTCAGTGCAATCTGTGTGTAAAATAGCTGGAAAAGATGTACAGGTGTCAGTGTAAGAAGTGTGAAGTGTAATATGTATAGTGTCAGTGTAAGAATGAGAATGAAATGCTCAAGATCATGAGGCTTAAAGAATGAAGCTGAAAGGAAGGGGAATGGACAGAGACTTTTGTTCGATAACTGTTAAGTTATGCCTACGTATCCTCTCGTGCAATGAGGAAGTCAGAACGCCGTAGTTCGACCCAAAGAGACTGATAGATGAATTGACTTGTGAACTGCTTACTTACCTATGCTCAAGTGTATGATCTGTCTGGCACAGATGCAAACTGTCTTGCATTAGACGGAAGAAGCAAGTTCTCGTTTGTGAGTGAAGGTGATGAGAAAAGAATCCCGAAGGAGACGATTATTGTTTGTTTTTGGAGTTTTCAGTCTTTTATTGCTTTTGAAGTTTGTCATAAGATAATGAGCTTAAGCCTAAACCAATGGGTTAGTAAACTCATCACATCCTCCCTCTGTTTAGGGGTAATGAGAATACCTTAAGTGTGAAGTCAGATTCTCACACTTAATCACCTTTGGTGTAGGATTAAGATCATTAACCTACTTGTGATTATTTAGATGTTTTTGTTGTTTTTGTTTAGTGTTAAGTAATGAGGTTAAGCCATAATCAAGGATTAAACAGACTCATTACACCATCCTAATAGAAGGATAATAGATGAGAATGTTTAAGCTGAGGAAAGCTCCTCAACTTAATCCATGATTAGGGATTAAACTCATGACAAAACAAGCCTTTGGTTAAGTGGATTTTATTTAATGATATGATGATGAAATGATTTTTAGGGTTTGTAAGACAACTTGAGGGGGACTTGTCCATTAACACTAGGGTTAGTCCTTCTTAACCACTTAAGGAAGAATTAGAACCCTAATGCAAGGCCCAAGTTACAAGTGTGATGTCTTGATGATTATTAAGTGGATTGATTAAGAGATTTAAACACCTTAAGGGTTCAAGACTTAGGATTAAAGTTATACACTCCATCCTAAGAGAAGGATGCAGGCATAAGCTTAATCACAAAGTCTTAAAGCCTTTAGGGTTTAGTCCCTGATTATGGGATGAGAAGAGAAGACTCAAGAGAGACACAAAGGTAAAACTAATGGGGGGAGACTAATCAAAACCCTAATTCATTGTCATGCTTGGTTGTTCCTAAGGTTTGTGAGGTTTACAAGAACAATCTTCAAAGGAGCCACCAGGAAGCAAATGAATAAGATCAGGAGAAGCAAAGTGACTTGCTTCATTCAAGAAGTCAAGTCACTTGAAGAAAGAAAGTGGGAGGAAGAAGAATGAGCAAGCTCAAACTCATACATAAATAGAAATGCAGCAATGGATGCAAGAGAGATGAAAAGAAAAGGTATGAGAAGTGAAAGCAAATTCACTTCCCAAGTCTACTTACCACCTGAAATGTTAGAAAGAAATGCAATGCAATGCAAGATGAGATGAAATGACATGATGTTAAGCAAAACCAGAAGCATGTTGATGATGATTATGATGCTATGAGATGCTATGAACATGAGGCAGCATATGGGGATGTTCATACAAGATTATGAATGCAAATGATGCAAGCTAAGGAGCATGAACAAGCATGGAAAGTTATGAAGCACACAAGACAAATGACATGGCAAGTATGAGATGCAATGATCAAGGATGCTTCCTATATGTCTTATGATGCCAAATGAACCACAAGAATGCACAAAATGCAAAGACAAGTCATGTTATGCAAGGAAATGCAAGAAGGATGCAAGAGAAAGCCCAAATTAGGGTTTATGAATCAAACATCAAACAAAAACCCAAAACAGAAGCAAACCCTAAGATAAAAAATGGAAAATGCTATCCAAAGAAACCCTAAACCTATAATAGACCACTGCCCAAAGGGGAGCTCTCACCTCTCAACCAAACTCAAGATATGAATTTTCTAAGTTATTAGGGTTTTTTAGGGTCCTTAACAAAATAAATGCCAAACAATTTGAAAATGCAAGAACAATTCATGGCCTTTTTATCCTTGAAAATACATGTTAAACACAAGACAAAGCAAAAAGAATCAATGTCTCAACCTTCACCAATAGGCAGAAATGAATTTTTGAAATCATGATCAAAATAATGCATAAAAAATGATTTAATTCAATGAAAAATTCTCAAAATGCATCAGGATCAAAAAAGAAATTTGGTTTGAAGGTTGGACAATGTTTCTAAATGTCTTAGAACATTTCATGAATTTTTTTGTAATTTTTAAATACCTAAAAGTATTTTTAATTAATTAATTCTCATTAATCAATTAAAAATAATCTTTTAAATATTTAAAAATACTTTTTTAATGATAAAAAATAAAATAAAAATATTTTTGGGTCTTAAAAATTAATAAAACTTTTAAAGAAAAAGTTTCATAATTTTTAAGAATTTTTTGCTGTTTTAAATTAAATATGCAAGTTAAATGAAAGAAAAATGAATTAAACTGAAGTATGCACAATGTAAGGCTGGGATTTAATCTGGAAAGGAAAGCATTGACTTGGCGCGCAGATCTAAGGCCCACATTCAAACTTCTAAAACCCAATTAATTAATTTAATTAAACCTGATTATGAATTAATGATATAATCTGGACCACACACACGCGCGCGGGAAGCCAGATCCAAGGGTCTCAATTCAAACCTTGCCCTAACCCTAAATTAATAACTAATCACTTTCAGGCTGCCGGAGAAGACTTCCGGTCGTCTTCTCCGGCCAGCTCTCACCTGAGAAACCTCAAACTACCTAAAAACGCATCAAAAATGAAAAATAGAAACTGGGAAATGATCCTTACACTCTCACGAATCAAACCCCTCTCTCAAAACAAATTTATTTTCCCTAAACAAGCTGAATCGAAGAGAACAAGTTCTAGGTCACGCAAGCTTCAGAAACAAATTAAATGCTCAAATCACAACCATTTTCAAAACCAATGGTACCAGAATGATTAGTGAAGCAAATAGAACAAGTTAGTAACAAGAGAAATGATTTCTGGAAAAAATTATTTTCGAGCTACCTGAGATTTGGAGCTCTCCACTTGAGGACTTTCTGGCTTTTTCTTTAAGTGCAAACCACTCCTTAGGACCCCTTGATGATGTTTGAATGCCTTAGAACAATTTATGTAGGCTGGTTGATGAGTTTCGAAAGCTCCTGCTTCAAGCTCAGTCAACAATGGCTATAGTGATTCTGGCTGATTCAGGCCATGGTGAGTGATTGTTTGAGGTCCAAATGATGTATGGAGAAGCTTTGCAAGGTTTGTTTGGCTGTTTGTGGCTTGTGGAGAGAGATTCGATAGAAAATGCAGGCTGAGGTGAAGAATGGTTATGGAGTGTTCAGGCTGTTTCAGGCTTGTGTTCTTGGTGCTGGGTGGCCTATGAAGTGTGTTGAGTTGGATGATGAAGAAAGTTTTTGTGTTTGGTGGTTGTGTAGAGAAAATCGAAAGCTTATGCAAAATGGAAGGTTTTTGTGAATGTGTTGAATGAGAGAGCTTCAGCCTTGCCTTGTACATGAAATGGCTTGCCAAATGATATGTTATTTTAATCCAAGTGGCCAGAGGATGTGACATGGCCTGTGGTGATTGGGATGTCTACTTTTGCATAAAGTCCACTTTTTGTGTAAGTGAGGCATGGCTGGATTCTAGGCAAGTACAATGGGCATGGGCTGCGCAGCAGGATGAGTGTGTGAGGCTAGCTTGATTCAAGGACCAATGCAGCAAGTTGGTGAAGAGAAATGAGTGGTTTTGCAACTTGTTACTTTATGGTTCACATGTGAAGATCTTGTTCCAAAAGTCATGAAACATGAGCAATGCCTAGTTCATTCTGAATTTTAGGACTTACATGATGTTTATGTGAAGGTTTGATACCAATTAGAAGCTGCAATTTGACTTGGTACATGATTTTGCAATTTTCACACTTGGTGCATATCTTGAGAATAAGTGATTTTTGGCAACTTTGTCTTGCTATAACTTTTGATCCAAGAAGAGTTTGATCATGTTCTTATACTTTTTGAAAAGGGAAAGATGAGATCTACAACTTTCATGACCAAAGTTTTTCCATTTGAAGCATTTTTGGATCAAGAATCATGGCTTGAAAAATGACCTAAAATGATGCATTCTTGAAAAGTCAACTATGCCCAAAAAGTCAACATTTGCAAAAACCCTAAATTCTTGATTTCTATGAACTTCAACCTTCTTCCATGATCAAATAAAGATCATATACACTCAAAATGATGAAGATCACCCATTGGTTGGGTCATTGGGGGCCTTAAATGCCCTGATTTTACACTGACTTGTCTGAAAAGTCAACTCTTGATCAGATGACTTCCCCATGGAGTTTCTTCATGAAAATTGATATGCATACTCCCTATACCATATAGAGATCAATGGAAACAAGAATGACCAAAAAACTTGGGGTTATGGCCTCTGAAACCAAAACCCTAATTTTAGGTCAACTGTGCAGTTCATCCTGGCTCTGCACCCACTCAAAACCCTAGTTCTTGTGATTCCTCTGCATTTTTGACTTTGAAAAGATGGAGAATAACATAAGTATGCACATGGACCCCTTTGAGTTGATTAGTGGCCTTTGGGATGGCTCAAGATGCTTTGGGATTGCTCAGATCACAAACCCTAGGTGCAGATGCCTTAGAAACTATGCAGTGAAACAAAAGTGAGATATGAGATGATATGTTTGTGTTTATGCATATGAGATGATCATAAGCCATGGTGTGAATGGGTGAGGGCAAATTTGGGGTGTTTACAGCTGCCCCTATTCAAACATGAGTTAGCTGTGCAGGATGTAAGCAACGGCTTAACAGGCAAACAAGATAACTTGTGGTTGAATACCAAAGACAGTCCAAAATTTGCACTCACAGAATGAAGAAGAAAAGGGATATAGATTGTAACAAAAAAAATAAAGTATATTGTAAAGTGTGGGCGACGGAGGACGACCGTCGAGCAGAGGACGACTGCTGGGTAAAGAGCGATGACGGGGACGGTCGACATGCTGGGGTAAACGCGAAGTAAAGCGATGACGGGGACGACCGACATGCTGGGGATAAAAGGTAAAGCTAAGACGGGGACGGCCGACTAGCTGGGGAAAGTGATAATATGATGGGGACGGCCATCAAGATAAAGTTGTAAAATTCTCTGGGGATTAATGAAACATGACGGGGACGGCCATCAAGCTCACAAAGGTAAAGTAACCAACGATGGGGACGGCCATCGGGCTAAAAGGAAAAGGAAAAGGGACCACGACGGGGACGGCCATCGGGTTAAAGAATAAATGAAATAAACAGATGATGGGGTACGGCCATCAAAGGTGAAGGACGATCACCTAGCAGGGGACGGCTGCTCTGTTGGGGATAAAAGAAGTATGATGGGGACGGCCATCAAAGGTGGAGGACGACCACCTGGCAGGGTACGGCTGCCGAAAATATCAACGATGGGGACGACCATCGGACGAGCATGATGGAGGACGACCATCAAGAAGTGGAGGATGACCACTCAGCAGGGAACGGCTGCTCTCGAGGTTTGTCATGACATAGGACGAATGTCAGATAACCAAAGTCAACAATGGGGACGGCCATTGGATAAAGTGATGAAGGACGATCATCAAGAGGTGGAGGACGACCACCTAGCAGGGGACGGTTGCTAAAAATCAACGATGGGGACGGCCATCGGATGAGCATGATGGAGGACGACCATCAAGAAGTGGAGGACGACCACTTAGCAGGGTACGGCTGCTCTCGGAGTTATCATAACACAGGACGAGTGTTAGATAAAGGAAAATTTGTTGGCGATCTACTGAGGATAATGTAAACACGGACGAGTGTTTATATCCAAGAAACAAAAGGTATAAGTGTTTGGGTATTGTGTATAGATTAAAGATGCGGACGAGCATCCTTAAGACTATGATACGGACGAGTATCATGTAGAAACAAACTGACACATGTTCAGAGATGATGATACGGACGAGTATCAACTGGTTAACAAGGAACACGGACGAGTGTTGAATCTGAAGGAATCCTTCTGGGGAATAGTAGACACAGACGAGTATCTATATTCAAGAAGACATAAGTGTTTGACATGGTGTATGGATTAAGGATGCGGACGAGCATCCCTAAGACTATGATACGGACGAGTATCATGTAGAAACAAACACTAGACGCAATGTTCTGAGATGATGGTACGGACGAGTACCAACGGGTTAACAAAGAACAAGGACTATTGTTGAATCTGCGGGGATATGAGTGACGGTGAATACAAGATACGGACGGGTATCTGTATGAGTGTACCATGAGTATTGAGTATTGTATTGTATAGATGAGTATTTTAACTGCTGGGGAGAGTGACACGGACGAGTGTCAAAAGGAGAAGAGTATAATATGAACAAGTATCTGATATACAAAGTCTAGGCGACTGCGCTGGGGATATGACACGGACGGGTGTCAAGAAAAGTGTATGTATAGGTATATGTGAGTGCAAAGAGGACCTCTTTGGCTTTCTGCTGGTGATTTGACACGGACGGGTGTCATGAAGTATCTGTAATACGGGTGGTTTGTTTGTAAAGGGTGTTCAGGCGACCTGTTTGGGGAAGGATGACACGGACGGGTGCCAAAAGGTGTATATATTGGTGTTTGTGATTGGAGAGGCAACTGCTTTTGCTGGGACTCTGGTGGGGACTCTGGGGGAAAGTAATCTGTGTTCTGATGAATGGTTACTAGTCACAAGCGTTCAATTCACAACATGACTTATGATTATGCTATGAGGGGTGAATATGATGCGAATGCTATGATTATGCAAAGAGGCACAGATCCGGGATTCGGATCCCGTTGCTGCGAAGATCTCTGGATGATCTGCTTGAAGTGAACATCCCAGCTGGGGATGAGATCACTGGTAGATCTAATGATGTATCTGCTTGGGGATATAGGTCACTGATTGACATATCCTTATAATATGGGACCCAGCTGGGGTTTGCAGAAGCTTTCTGTACTCTGTTGTGATTTCTCCGTGTGTTGCTCTTCTGAATATAAGCTGGGGATTCTGTGGGGGAGATGATTCCCTGACTTCTGCATTCTGCTGAGGAAGAATGGTTGGCACTACAGCTGGGGAATGCTGTTGATAACTCAGTCGGGGAGAGCAATGGGAGGCAACTCGGCTGGGGATAAAACATCCTGAGTGTTAAACCTGTTTGTTGATTTGGCAACTTTGCTGGGGAAAGCAATGGGGAGCAACTCAGCTGGGGAAAGAGCATTTCGGATGCCGAGATTGAGTGTATGCTGATTTGGCAGCTCCGCTGGGGAAACGGGCACCTTCTAGTGCCATGTGGAAGATAGACCGAGTTGATAATGATTCGCCAACTTGCTGAGACGTAACCTGCATGCCCCAGGTTGCGTTCTGGATACCTGCAATCCTGCAACGATAAGGAAACGTACAAAAGGTCCCGAGGTATCCCTCACTGGATTCCGTCATAGGAGCTAAGTACTTTCGAGAATAATCACATTCCCTGTGAGCATGTGTTTTTTTATTTTATTTTTAGAGAAAGGCATCTGTACTTATGCAATTGTATTTTCAGAGATATCAGACAATTCTTTGCAAAACATAAATGTAAAAAACGAAACATGACTGAAAATCTGATTTTATTAATTCATGTGCCCTGAATTGACAAGATACAGTCAAAGAAACATATCTCCTGAAATGAGGAGACTGTCACAAATTGAGAAACAAAAGTGCTGGCAGTGTTGGCGACGCTTTGAGGAGCTTCCTCTTCTGCTATGACTCGTATGACAATGACGTTCTTCTCGTCTTGCTTTCTGGAGAGAGTTGATTCTGATTGAAGCTTAACTCTGTTGAAGCTTTCCAAGTTGTAAGTGATAGAGACGAATTCAAAATGCAGTTGTTCGCTTATTCCCTTATTTTGCATGGATCGCCCTTTCGGGTTTTCAATCCATCGGGATACCCATTTTTGCCTGAGCTGTCCAATGCGGCTTTTCAACTCAGCGGGTGTACATTTTTGTTTATTTCCCTTATTTTTGCCCGAGTCTTTTATTCTGTTTTTGACTCGCCGGGATGCCCTATTTTTGCCTGGACTTACATTCTGTTTTTATGTCCAGCGGGTCATTTTATGCGAAGTATTTTTTAACTGCATCTGAATTCACAGGGGATGGGAAATCTTCACCATCCATGGTGCTGAGCATCAGTGCTCCACCAGAGAAAACTTTCTTTACAACGAATGGTCCTTCATAATTTGGAGTCCATTTTCCCCTGTGGTCTGTATGAGGAGGGAGGATTCTTTTCAACACAAGATCCCCTACTTGGTACTCTCGGTGCCTGACTTTCTGATCGAAGGCCTTCTTCATTCTCTTCTGATATAACTGCCCGTGGCAGATTGCAGCCAATCTTTTCTCTTCGATCAGACTTAGTTGTTCGAATCGGGACCGTACCCAATCTGCTTCACTCAGTTTAACATCCATTAATACCCGTAGGGAGGGTAGTTCAACTTCAACAGGTAGGACTGCTTCCATACCATATACAAGCTGATACGGTGTTGCCCCAGTGGATGTTCTGATTGACGTGCGGTACCCATGCAAGGCAAACGGTAGCATTTCATGCCAGTCTTTGTATGTGATTACCATCTTCTGCACAATCTTCTTAATATTTTTATTTGCTGCCTCAACAGCGCCGTTCATCTTTGGCCTGTAAGGAGAAGAATTGTGATGTTGGATCTTGAAGTCCCGGCATAGCTCTGCCATCATCTTGTTGTTCAAGTTGGAACCATTATCAGTAATGATTCGCTCGGGCACTCCATACCGACAGATGATATCTCTCTTCAGAAATCGGGCTACCACTTGTCTTGTGACATTTGCGTATGAGGCTGCTTCAACCCACTTGGTGAAATAGTCGATGGCAACCAGGATGAATCTGTGACCATTCGAAGCAGTTGGCTCAATCTTGCCAATCATATCAATGCCCCACATAGCAAAGGGCCAAGGTGAAGACATTATGTTCAAAGGATTAGGAGGCACATGCACCTTATCTGCGTAGATCTGGCATTTGTGGCATTTTCTGGCGTAAGCACAACAGTCTGCATCCATTGTGATCCACTAATAGCCTGATCTTAACAACTTTTTGGCCATGGCATGTCCTCCAGCATGGGTACCAAAAGATCCTTCATGCACTTCATGCATCAGTAAATCTGTTTCCGTCTTGTCAACACATCGGAGGAGTACCATATCAAAGTTCCTTTTGTATAAAGACCCATCAGTGTTCAGAAAGAAACTTCCAGCAAGCCTTCTCAAAGTCTTCTTATCATTGGAAGATGCCCCAGGTGGGTATGTTTGATCCTCCAAGAAGCACTTAATGTCATGGAACCAAGGCTTATTATCTTTGACAACATCTGCTGCGAATACATATGATGGTCTATCAAGTCTAGACACTGAGATCTGGGGTACAAAGTTAGCAGCTTGAACTTTGATCATGGATGAAATGGTAACAAGAGCATCCGCAAACTGATTCTCGTCCCGAGGGATATACTCAAGTTTGACCGTTGTGAAGAAAGTCAATAACCTTCTTGTATAATCCCTGTAAGGTATCAGATGATCCTGGTGGGTGTACCATTTCCCGTTGGTTTGATTGATTACCAAAGCTGAATCTCCGAATACGGTCAATGTCTTGATCCTGAGGTCAATGGCTTCCTCAAGACCCATAATGCAAGCTTCGTATTCAGCTTCGTTGTTAGTGCAGTTGAAAGTGAGTTTTGCCGAGAAAGGCATGTGAACTCCTTTAGGTGTAATGAGTACTGCACCAACACCACGGCCATTCATGTTAACAGCCCCATCAAACATCATAGTCCATTCTTCTTCTGGGTCAGGCCCTTCAGTGTGAATAGGCTCTTCGTGATCTTTTGCTTTAATGAACATGATGTCTTCATCAGGGAAGTCAAACCTCATAGGCTGGTAGTCATCAATGGGTTGCCCAGCAAGATATTCAGATAGTACACTACCCTTGATGGCCTTCTGAGATGTGTACTGTATGTCGTATTCTGTGAGAATCATCTGCCATCTTGCAACCCGTCCGGTAAGAGCTGGCTTCTCGAAAATGTACTTAACTGGATCCATTTTTGAGATTAATAAGGTAGTGTGGGTCAACATATACTGTCTCAGTCGGCGAGCAGCCCACGCTAAAGCACAGCAAGTTTTCTCGAGCAGTGAATAACGTTGTTCACAGTCGGTAAACTTTTTGCTTAGGTAGTATATTGCATACTCTTTTCGACCAGACTCGTCATGCTGGCCCAACACACACCCCATCGACTCTTCTAATACTGTCAAGTACATAATCAGAGGTCTTCCTTCAACTGGCGGCATGAGGATTGGAGGTTCTTGTAAGTACTCTTTGATCTTGTCAAAAGCCTTCTGGCAATCTTCATTCCACCTGACCGTTTGTTCTTTTCTTAACAACTTAAACAAGGGTTCGCAGGTTGCTGTGAGGTGAGATATGAACCGTGAGATATAGTTCAATCGACCTAAGAACCCTCGAACTTCTTTCTCAGTTTTCGGTGCAGGCATCTCTTGGATAGCTTTGACTTTATCAGGGTCCACTTCAATCCCTTTCTCGCTTACAATAAAACCTAGCAGCTTACCAGATCTCACCCCGAATGTGCATTTGTTGGGGTTCAGCTTTAGTTGGTACTTCCTCAATCGCTTGAACAACTTCAGCAGATTCACCAGGTGATCTTCCTCTGTAAGGGACTTGGCGATCATATCATCCACGTAACACTCTATTTCCTTATGGATCATATCGTGGAATAATGTCACCATAGCCCGTTGATATGTTGCACCAGCATTCTTCAGTCCGAATGGCATCACTTTGTAACAGAATGTGCCCCAAGGTGTAATGAATGCTTTCTTCTCCATGTCTTCAGGTGACATCTTGATCTGATTATACCCTGAAAATCCATCCATGAAGGAGAATACCGAGAACTGAGCCGTGTTATCCACCAATACATCAATGTGAGGTAATGGGAAGTCATCTTTCGGGCTGGCTCTGTTCAGATCCCGGTAGTCAACACACATTCTTACTTTGCCGTCTTTCTTAGGCACAGGTACTATATTAGCAACCCACGGCGGATAACTAGTCACAGCAAGGAACCCGGCGTCCCACTGCTTTTGTACCTCTTCCTTGATTTTCATAGCCATGTCTGGGCGAGTTCGGCGCAGCTTCTGTTTGACTGGTGGGCATTCTTCCCTTAGAGGCAGCTTGTGCACAACAATGTCGGTATCCAACCCTGGCATGTCTTGATACGACCAAGCAAACACATCAACATACTCTTGAAGCAGATCTATCAGCTGTCTCTTCACTGAGTCTTGCAGGCAGGCCCCGATTTTAACCTCTTTCACGTTTTCCTCCGTACCAAGATTGATCACTTCAACCTCCTCCTGGTGAGGGGTAATAACCTTTTCCTCTTGTCTTAACAACCTGGCTAGCTCTTCAGGAAGCTCATATTCTTCTTCAACCCCTTCATCAGCTTGATTGATTGGATTGTCAAAGTCATACGATGTCATAGCCGTGCTGTTGTCGGTGCTGTCAGGAAGGCACTCTCTGCAAGGGTTAAGTTCGTTCATTTTAGTGATTGATTTTAATCTTGCTTTAGAAAAAAAGTGAAATGAAGTTATCATTTTGAAAACACCGCCATTTATTTTTGTACAAAAAGAAAAATGGAAAAACAGTGAGCAGAAAAGAAAAAGACTTGTTTGCAAAAAGATGTCTGATATTTCATTAATTTAATCTTGTTTGCACAAAAGTACAGATGGCCCTGATTACAAAATGAGTCTTGTCATCTTGGGCAAGATGCAAGACTTTGATGCATGCTATAAAAAATACAGGAAATAATAATTACTCTGCATGAGTAACTCTTATAATTTCCTGGGAAGACCAGTTCGAGACACTGCTCCCCGGGATCTTTGGACGAATCCAATTCTCCAGATTGCGCTCCTCTTCCAGCTCGTCTTCCAGACAGTTGATAGCATCGGGGGTGAGCATCCCCCCACTGACAAAACCTGGCTTCTCGGCAGCCTTTGCTTGATGTTGAGTTGGTCTGTAACCCAACCCAAATTTGTCCTTCTTCTCCTCCACAGCTAAGACCTTGCCCCAGCCTAGGGCAGTTCCTTCCTCAACAACCTTCCGGGCTTGTTGGTAAGATGACATGGAGATCCCTGACACAGCAGATGCTTCATTGACATTCAAGGCTTCAAAACCTTGGCTCATTGTTTCATGGATCTCCCCATCCATCTCAATGTATTTATACGTAGCCAGATGGCTAACAAAAATATCCTCTTCCCCACAGATTGTGACAACTTGACCCTCCCACTCAAATTTTAACTTTTGGTGAAGGGTAGACGTTATTGCGCCAGCGGCGTGAATCCAGGGTCTACCCAACAAACAGCTGTAGGCGGGCTGAATGTCCATCACATAAAAGATAGTTTTAAAGGTCTGCGGGCCAATTGTCACAGGCAGCTCAATCTCTCCCAGAACCGATCTCTTCGAACCATCAAAGGCTCTTACCACCAGGTTGCTGGGTCTCAATGCCAATCCGTCATATTCTAATTTCACCAGAGCCTTCTTTGGTAGGACATTCAGGGAAGAACCTGTGTCCACCAACACATGAGAAAGGATAGCTCCTTTGCATTCCATGGTTATGTGCAAGGCTTTGTTGTGATTGCGGCCATCCGCTGTCAAGTCAGAATTGGTAAACCCTAGCCCATTGCTAGCAGTAACATTTCCAACCACGGTTTCCAATTGGTTGACAGTAATCTCCTCAGGCACGTAAGCTGCGTGCAGGACTTTAAGTAGTGCATTCCGATGGGCTTCGGAGCACATAAGCAGTGAGAGGATAGAGATTTTGGATGGCGTCTGGTGAAGCTGATCCACAAATTTATAATCGCTCTTTTTGATGATCCGCATAAACTCATCAACTTCCTGATCAAATGGAGTTTTCAGGGCTTCTTTGGCAGCTGGATCTTCCTGCACCGGGCCTTTACCCTTTGCCTTGGCAGCAGCTTCTGCTTCGGCAGTAGGTCTTTGAACTTGTGAAGCAAAGAGACGTCCGCTTCGAGTGAAGCCTCCGCCTCCCCCCACATTATCTACTTGTGGTGCAGGTGTTGATGTTTCCAGAGTGATTCTTTTTCCTTCGCAATACAAGTCAGAGCCATAGTGCCAGGGGATGGCCCTATTGCTTTCATATGGTACTGGTCCAGGCACCGTGACAGTGACCGGACTGATTGTTGCTGCTGAAGGGACTGTTATTGTTTGTGGATCATAAAAGATTGTAATTGGTGCTCTGGTGGGAGCAGCACCTTCTGAATGGTAAGCGGAGTTATTTTCAGGATCATAGAATATGGTAACAGTAGAGACATCTTCATGATTGATTGCTGGTGTTGTAGGAGGTACTGTTGGAAGGACTGTTGTTGTTGTTGATGGAGATTCGAAATGGAATGAAGCTGAAGTTGCAGCAGGAGAAACTGTTGAAAACTGATCATTTGGGCGGACAGATGAAGTACTTGTTGATGGTGCTGATGAATTGTCGGGAACAATAGTTGCTGTAGTTGTAGGAGGTTCTGAAACCGTTGTTGATGAAGTTGCCGGATTTGTCAGAAATGATGTAGTGATCTGTAGCAAGCCACTCTGAATAAGGCTGTTGATGCCATTCCTCAGGTCCTCACACCCATTCCATGAAATATTGCAATAGGGACACCCTAGTTCACACCCCGGAAATATTTGGTTTTCACGGAGTTGAGCTTTGATTTCCACCAATGGTGTCCTGATCTGATCCACACTGGTTATTAAATAAGACGGTTGGTCTTCTTCAATAGCATTAATTCGGGGACCACCATGGTTTGGCATAGGGTTTTATTGACATTGGGCGGTGGTGCAAAATTCAGAGCCTTGGAGTCTACCAAGTCTTGTACCTTCATATGCAGAGCCCTGCATTTTTCTGTACTGTGACCAGGTGCGTTGGAATGAAAAGCACACCTAGCATTGGAGTCATAGTTTCTTGGTAGACTGTTGGGATCCGGAGGTGCCAACGTTCTTAGCTCAACTAGGTTGAGTTTCAGAAGTTGTGGCAGCAAGGCAGCATACGGCATTGGGATCGGGTCGATCACTCTGTTAGCTTGGGATGGCCTTTGTTGGAATGGCCTCTGTTGATTGTTATTGTTGGAGTTGTTGTTGTTGTAGTTTCTTGGAGGATATTGATTCTGCTGATACTGAGGTTGTTGTTGGAAATTTTGTTGCGGAGGTTGATAGACTGGCTGTGGACGAGCTGGAGCAGGAATGGTGACTGCTGCTATTGACCTTTGAACATATTGGGGCCTACCCCTGTTGGTGTGAATGGCATTGGTCTCGCCAGTTCTTCTCGGGCCTGCAAAAGGCTTTCTTGTACCACTGGACGAGCTTGCACCGTTGTCTGAGATCTTTCCCATTTTCAACAGGCTTTCAATTCTCTCCCCAGCTATGACAACATCTGCGAAGCTGGTGGAAGAGAAAGCAGCTAACCTGTCAATATACGTTCCCTGGAGAGTGTTCATAAACATGTCTGCCATTTCTCTTTCAGACATTGGTGGTTGAACGGCAGCAGCCAGTTGCCTCCACCTTTGGGCATACTCTCGGAAACTTTCCCTTGACGACTGCGACATTCCCATTAGGAGAGTCCTGTTGGGTGCCATGTCTAAATTGTATTGATACTGTCGGATGAAGGCTTCTGCCAGGTCCTTCCAGCATCTCACAGTTGCCCTTGTCAAATGGGAATACCATTCCCTAGAAGCTCCAGTCAAGCTATCTTCGAAGTAGAACATCCAAAGTTTCTCATCCATTGTATAGGCCTTCAGCCTTCCCAGAAATGACTGTAGATGAGTCCGGGGGCATGAAGTCCCATTATACTTTTCGAAACAAGGAGGTTTGAACTTATGGGGGATCCTAACCCCGTCTACCAAACCCATGTCCATGACGTCGAAACCCAAAGAATTTTGAGATTCTAAGGACCTCAACTTCTCAGCTATTTCATCCAGCCGCCTATCATAAGTTTCCTCTCCAGCACCCATTACTGTAAATTGGTCCTCTTGAGGATCTTCTTGGAGTACTCTCCCTGCTGTGGCAGTCCCTTGAATGTTTGCAGGAATATTAACCTCAGGATGTAGATGTGGACCAAACACAGGGGGGTTAACATGTGGTTGCACCCGTTCATTGTTACTTGTGCCTGCAGTCCCCACATGGGGCTCCTCTTGATTCCTCCCTTCTACCAAAGTTCTGAGCCTCTCCTGGCTTTGAGCTAAGTTGTTCATCACTTCCATGAATTGTGTTATCTGAGTTCTCATCTCCAACCTTTCGTTGGCCATCTGGTTTCTGACCTCCGTAAGGTCTTGCTGCATCTGATCCATTTGAATTCCCGGAAGGTTGTTTCTAGTTGGGTACCTGTGTGGCCTGTTGAGAGGAAATACCCGGCGGCGAGCAATAATTCCTGAATATCACAACAGAGGTTAGCAACAACAAAACAAAAACCTACAAAACAAACAAAAGGGTTAGCATGCAATGCAGTTATGCTTATTTGCTCTCAAGGTATCCGGTTTGGCCTTCAGTTTTGACCCTTCCAGACCCTTGAAGATGCTGCTGTTGAAGTTGCTTTTGAAGTAACCCAGATGGAAGCACAAATATATTACAAAGGGTGAAATAAATACAACTTGTTCATTTTTACAACACAAGCCCTCAAAGGGGTCAAAATACATCACAAAAGGTAAAAGTACATGGAATAGGAAAAGCAACAAGCAAATGATCAAACTCCAAGGCCAAATTCATCCTCACGAACTTCCTTAAGAAGTGCTTCGGTCACAGGATCAGCCGGATGCTCCGTAAGACTTCTGATGAGAAGGTTTCTTGTTGCAATAGCTGCAGTCAACTTCTTATTCTGACTTTGGTCCTTAGACCTCTTCACTCCAGCTCTGATTTCTAGCTCTGATATTTCCTTCTGGGCTGCTGCCAGGGCTTTTTCCATCTGCTCCATCTTGTCTTGAGCTCTCTTGTCTTCTAGAGTACGGGCCTCAGTGATCCGGACCCACCTGGCCTGACTTTCCTTCAAATACAAGTCTGTTCTTGCTCTCTGAAACTGGGCTTCTTTACAAGCATTCTTCAGAATCTGCTCACCAGCTTTGGACTTGTTGATATAATCTCCAGACTTCTCAATCTTAGTCAAGTGTTCCACTTTCAATTTCTCCAATCTCTCAATCTCCCTCACACCTTCACTCCTCTCCCTGAGGGTCTTCTGCAAGGCTTGGGTTAACTTCTCATTCCTTTCCTTCAAGCTCTCAAACTCCTCCAAACTGATAGTGGCAGGGGGTGGTGCTGAAGATGACTCAGGCATGTCTTCTATGGTGAAGGGCATTCCAGAGGATTGGGCCCTAGCATGGGACCACTCATAATATTGGACTGATGCCACATTATTGCACTTCCCCAAAATGGTGATTCCCTTGGTTTGAACATGATCCCAGGCCCAGGCAGCCTGCCTAACAGTTGCCAGACTAACCTTGTTCTCACAGTAGAGGGTCTCAATCAGGTCCTGTGTCTTAGAAGTATGGACCAATGCATAGCCCAATTGCCTCTTGAACAGCAGAGGGTTGTAATTGATACTTCCCTTAACTCCTATTAAGGGCACATTGGGAAAGTGCCCACAGCTGGTGATCATATCTCTGCCCTTGGTGCTTTGAGTACACCATCTGATGTCTGCTGAAGTGAGAGTAATGAGCCTCTTAGCCCAGTTGCTTTGCTGATGAGGATTTAGAAATGCATCTGTCCTGGGTAGATGCCTGAGAAGCCAAGCATGGAATAATGGAGCACAAATCCTCACTAATCTTCCCCTCTGTTTCTCATTCCTCTGGTGCACTGAGTAATAGAGATCTCCTAGCAAAGTTGGCACTGGGTTCTTCAGGATGAACAAATGGATTGCATTCTTGCTAATGAATCGAGGCTCATCTGCAAACAACACAATTCCATATACACTTAAGGCCAACAGAGCACAAACAGCTTTCCACTCCCCCAAGGAGACCTTCAAACTAGCTTGAGAAATCAGGAAGTCCAGATGAAATCCAGGGATCCCAGCTTTGGAGGTCATATGCTGTTCAATCAAAGCAGGTTCCAGGTGCAAAGCTTTTGCTATCTCTCCATTGCTGGGAAAGACCATTTCAGGGTTAAAAGGGATTTCTCTCCTGATAGGTAGACCAACCAAAGATGAGTATTCTTCCAAAAGAGGACCCAACTGAAAGTCTTGAAAGGTGAAACACCTCAATGGGGGGTCATAGAACTGAATACAGGTATGGATCAGGCTTCTCTGAGATGGGTCCAGATCCATGACCAAGTCAAGTATATCCCCATAATGCTCCCTGAACAAGGGCATGTGATCTGGAGTGATCAGGGTTTGGATCCTCCTGATGTCTGATAAGTCTGGTTGGAAGAAATGATAAGTGATGTTGCTTTTCTTTGGAGCCATGATGCTGAAGACTGAGTAGAGTGCTGATGAAGATGCTGAGGAGTGGGCCACTGGCTGGCTAGTGCTGGTGATAGCTGAAGTAGGTGCTGGTGAAGACAGGTCAGTACTGCAGATGGGGTCAAAACCAAAACCAGATGAAAATGGGTACCCTGAAACACAAATAAGCACATGTTAATATGATGCAATGGGTATGTATGCAGATGAAATGCAAGGGTTTGTGACTGAGCTGGATCTGATTAACTGCCTTGGTATAGATCCATGTGTGTTCTAGAAATCCAGGTGGAGGTCTATAAATCCAGTAACCAGGGTAGGGGACTCAAATAAAGAGCCACAAGTCCAAGGTTTTAGAATCACAAGAACTGTCCCACATGGAGCATTCTTAACAAAGTCAAAGTAACAGGGTATTCTGAGGTCAAGGTGCCTGCAAACCTGTAAACAGCCCAACCCCCTCACAGGTGGTGATCTAGAACAAGGATCCTCAGACTTGGATCAGTTATGAGAAGTGTAAACACTTCTAACCCGGAGGTACAGTGTTTACAATAACCATAACAATTCCTCCTCTAATTCACCTCAGTTTCTGGAGGTCAATACTAAAAAGTCATCCAGACTTAGCAGGCTTCCCAGATAGCCCTAGCATTGCAGGAAATCTGCAACACAGAGTTCTCAAGAAGAAACCCATATCTGAACCGTGTTTCATATTCCCGCACCAGACCGAAATGGAATGGGAAAGAATATGATTCACTCTATCCTAGGTGTCACTCAGGTCCCAGGTATAGGACCTTAACTCTCAATGAATCACCCACCCACCAAGGCAAACAACAGATCCAGCCAGCAGTATGACAGTATGATATATAAATGCAATAAAGAAAGCAGTAAAGTAACTGTACATAAAGCAATAAACAAAAATAAATACAAGCACATAACACCCCAGTAAACACAAATCAAACAAGCGCTAGGAGGAACCCACAAAAAAGAACCAGAAGCCCTGGTTACAGTATAAGGGTCCCCAGCAGAGTCGCCAAGCTGTCGCTCCCGACAAAATGACACCGGATCAGATGAAGGTACAGACGCGAACGGTCGGCGAAAGGGACAATGAGAACACACAGCAGTGAACTCACTGGACAAGAAAAGAGTCGCCAGCTAGGCATTTTTATCCCGGAGGAAAGGTAATGCTGCATAGACCTAGAAAAAGATGGATAAGACGGTTTGCGAACCAGAGAGACTGAGAAAGGGGGTTGGTTACAACCTGGGAAGGTATTAGCACCCAGATTGTCCGCCGTACTCGACGGGATCCACGCTTAAAAGATTTGTGTTTTAAAGGGGTAGTGTCAGTGCAATCTGTGTGTAAAATAGCTGGAAAAGATGTACAGGTGTCAGTGTAAGAAGTGTGAAGTGTAATATGTATAGTGTCAGTGTAAGAATGAGAATGAAATGCTCAAGATCATGAGGCTTAAAGAATGAAGCTGAAAGGAAGGGGAATGGACAGAGACTTTTGTTCGATAACTGTTAAGTTATGCCTACGTATCCTCTCGTGCAATGAGGAAGTCAGAACGCCGTAGTTCGACCCAAAGAGACTGATAGATGAATTGACTTGTGAACTGCTTACTTACCTATGCTCAAGTGTATGATCTGTCTGGCACAGATGCAAACTGTCTTGCATTAGACGGAAGAAGCAAGTTCTCGTTTGTGAGTGAAGGTGATGAGAAAAGAATCCCGAAGGAGACGATTATTGTTTGTTTTTGGAGTTTTCAGTCTTTTATTGCTTTTGAAGTTTGTCATAAGATAATGAGCTTAAGCCTAAACCAATGGGTTAGTAAACTCATCACATCCTCCCTCTGTTTAGGGGTAATGAGAATACCTTAAGTGTGAAGTCAGATTCTCACACTTAATCACCTTTGGTGTAGGATTAAGATCATTAACCTACTTGTGATTATTTAGATGTTTTTGTTGTTTTTGTTTAGTGTTAAGTAATGAGGTTAAGCCATAATCAAGGATTAAACAGACTCATTACACCATCCTAATAGAAGGATAATAGATGAGAATGTTTAAGCTGAGGAAAGCTCCTCAACTTAATCCATGATTAGGGATTAAACTCATGACAAAACAAGCCTTTGGTTAAGTGGATTTTATTTAATGATATGATGATGAAATGATTTTTAGGGTTTGTAAGACAACTTGAGGGGGACTTGTCCATTAACACTAGGGTTAGTCCTTCTTAACCACTTAAGGAAGAATTAGAACCCTAATGCAAGGCCCAAGTTACAAGTGTGATGTCTTGATGATTATTAAGTGGATTGATTAAGAGATTTAAACACCTTAAGGGTTCAAGACTTAGGATTAAAGTTATACACTCCATCCTAAGAGAAGGATGCAGGCATAAGCTTAATCACAAAGTCTTAAAGCCTTTAGGGTTTAGTCCCTGATTATGGGATGAGAAGAGAAGACTCAAGAGAGACACAAAGGTAAAACTAATGGGGGGAGACTAATCAAAACCCTAATTCATTGTCATGCTTGGTTGTTCCTAAGGTTTGTGAGGTTTACAAGAACAATCTTCAAAGGAGCCACCAGGAAGCAAATGAATAAGATCAGGAGAAGCAAAGTGACTTGCTTCATTCAAGAAGTCAAGTCACTTGAAGAAAGAAAGTGGGAGGAAGAAGAATGAGCAAGCTCAAACTCATACACAAATAGAAATGCAGCAATGGATGCAAGAGAGATGAAAAGAAAAGGTATGAGAAGTGAAAGCAAATTCACTTCCCAAGTCTACTTACCACCTGAAATGTTAGAAAGAAATGCAATGCAATGCAAGATGAGATGAAATGACATGATGTTAAGCAAAACCAGAAGCATGTTGATGATGATTATGATGCTATGAGATGCTATGAACATGAGGCAGCATATGGGGATGTTCATACAAGATTATGAATGCAAATGATGCAAGCTAAGGAGCATGAACAAGCATGGAAAGTTATGAAGCACACAAGACAAATGACATGGCAAGTATGAGATGCAATGATCAAGGATGCTTCCTATATGTCTTATGATGCCAAATGAACCACAAGAATGCACAAAATGCAAAGACAAGTCATGTTATGCAAGGAAATGCAAGAAGGATGCAAGAGAAAGCCCAAATTAGGGTTTATGAATCAAACATCAAACAAAAACCCAAAACAGAAGCAAACCCTAAGATAAAAAATGGAAAATGCTATCCAAAGAAACCCTAAACCTATAATAGACCACTGCCCAAAGGGGAGCTCTCACCTCTCAACCAAACTCAAGATATGAATTTTCTAAGTTATTAGGGTTTTTTAGGGTCCTTAACAAAATAAATGCCAAACAATTTGAAAATGCAAGAACAATTCATGGCCTTTTTATCCTTGAAAATACATGTTAAACACAAGACAAAGCAAAAAGAATCAATGTCTCAACCTTCACCAATAGGCAGAAATGAATTTTTGAAATCATGATCAAAATAATGCATAAAAAATGATTTAATTCAATGAAAAATTCTCAAAATGCATCAGGATCAAAAAAGAAATTTGGTTTGAAGGTTGGACAATGTTTCTAAATGTCTTAGAACATTTCATGAATTTTTTTGTAATTTTTAAATACCTAAAAGTATTTTTAATTAATTAATTCTCATTAATCAATTAAAAATAATCTTTTAAATATTTAAAAATACTTTTTTAATGATAAAAAATAAAATAAAAATATTTTTGGGTCTTAAAAATTAATAAAACTTTTAAAGAAAAAGTTTCATAATTTTTAAGAATTTTTTGCTGTTTTAAATTAAATATGCAAGTTAAATGAAAGAAAAATGAATTAAACTGAAGTATGCACAATGTAAGGCTGGGATTTAATCTGGAAAGGAAAGCATTGACTTGGCGCGCAGATCTAAGGCCCACATTCAAACTTCTAAAACCCAATTAATTAATTTAATTAAACCTGATTATGAATTAATGATATAATCTGGACCACACACACGCGCGCGGGAAGCCAGATCCAAGGGTCTCAATTCAAACCTTGCCCTAACCCTAAATTAATAACTAATCACTTTCAGGCTGCCGGAGAAGACTTCCGGTCGTCTTCTCCGGCCAGCTCTCACCTGAGAAACCTCAAACTACCTAAAAACGCATCAAAAATGAAAAATAGAAACTGGGAAATGATCCTTACACTCTCACGAATCAAACCCCTCTCTCAAAACAAATTTATTTTCCCTAAACAAGCTGAATCGAAGAGAACAAGTTCTAGGTCACGCAAGCTTCAGAAACAAATTAAATGCTCAAATCACAACCATTTTCAAAACCAATGGTACCAGAATGATTAGTGAAGCAAATAGAACAAGTTAGTAACAAGAGAAATGATTTCTGGAAAAAATTATTTTCGAGCTACCTGAGATTTGGAGCTCTCCACTTGAGGACTTTCTGGCTTTTTCTTTAAGTGCAAACCACTCCTTAGGACCCCTTGATGATGTTTGAATGCCTTAGAACAATTTATGTAGGCTGGTTGATGAGTTTCGAAAGCTCCTGCTTCAAGCTCAGTC
The DNA here is from genome assembly GCA_963966055.1 of Lathyrus aphaca. Taxonomy (NCBI): domain Eukaryota; kingdom Viridiplantae; phylum Streptophyta; class Magnoliopsida; order Fabales; family Fabaceae; genus Lathyrus; species Lathyrus aphaca. The sequence continues at coordinate 257,684,503 of OZ014525.1, read as the reverse complement.
AACAATGGCTATAGTGATTCTGGCTGATTCAGGCCATGGTGAGTGATTGTTTGAGGTCCAAATGATGTATGGAGAAGCTTTGCAAGGTTTGTTTGGCTGTTTGTGGCTTGTGGAGAGAGATTCGATAGAAAATGCAGGCTGAGGTGAAGAATGGTTATGGAGTGTTCAGGCTGTTTCAGGCTTGTGTTCTTGGTGCTGGGTGGCCTATGAAGTGTGTTGAGTTGGATGATGAAGAAAGTTTTTGTGTTTGGTGGTTGTGTAGAGAAAATCGAAAGCTTATGCAAAATGGAAGGTTTTTGTGAATGTGTTGAATGAGAGAGCTTCAGCCTTGCCTTGTACATGAAATGGCTTGCCAAATGATATGTTATTTTAATCCAAGTGGCCAGAGGATGTGACATGGCCTGTGGTGATTGGGATGTCTACTTTTGCATAAAGTCCACTTTTTGTGTAAGTGAGGCATGGCTGGATTCTAGGCAAGTACAATGGGCATGGGCTGCGCAGCAGGATGAGTGTGTGAGGCTAGCTTGATTCAAGGACCAATGCAGCAAGTTGGTGAAGAGAAATGAGTGGTTTTGCAACTTGTTACTTTATGGTTCACATGTGAAGATCTTGTTCCAAAAGTCATGAAACATGAGCAATGCCTAGTTCATTCTGAATTTTAGGACTTACATGATGTTTATGTGAAGGTTTGATACCAATTAGAAGCTGCAATTTGACTTGGTACATGATTTTGCAATTTTCACACTTGGTGCATATCTTGAGAATAAGTGATTTTTGGCAACTTTGTCTTGCTATAACTTTTGATCCAAGAAGAGTTTGATCATGTTCTTATACTTTTTGAAAAGGGAAAGATGAGATCTACAACTTTCATGACCAAAGTTTTTCCATTTGAAGCATTTTTGGATCAAGAATCATGGCTTGAAAAATGACCTAAAATGATGCATTCTTGAAAAGTCAACTATGCCCAAAAAGTCAACATTTGCAAAAACCCTAAATTCTTGATTTCTATGAACTTCAACCTTCTTCCATGATCAAATAAAGATCATATACACTCAAAATGATGAAGATCACCCATTGGTTGGGTCATTGGGGGCCTTAAATGCCCTGATTTTACACTGACTTGTCTGAAAAGTCAACTCTTGATCAGATGACTTCCCCATGGAGTTTCTTCATGAAAATTGATATGCATACTCCCTATACCATATAGAGATCAATGGAAACAAGAATGACCAAAAAACTTGGGGTTATGGCCTCTGAAACCAAAACCCTAATTTTAGGTCAACTGTGCAGTTCATCCTGGCTCTGCACCCACTCAAAACCCTAGTTCTTGTGATTCCTCTGCATTTTTGACTTTGAAAAGATGGAGAATAACATAAGTATGCACATGGACCCCTTTGAGTTGATTAGTGGCCTTTGGGATGGCTCAAGATGCTTTGGGATTGCTCAGATCACAAACCCTAGGTGCAGATGCCTTAGAAACTATGCAGTGAAACAAAAGTGAGATATGAGATGATATGTTTGTGTTTATGCATATGAGATGATCATAAGCCATGGTGTGAATGGGTGAGGGCAAATTTGGGGTGTTTACAAAAGGTTGAAGAGAAAAGTTCCATGGGGAACACCCACTGAATTTTTTGAGGATAAGCCTAGAATCATCGTTTAAGCCTAGAAGCCTAGAATCTTTGAAAATAGGAATATTGGTTGGTGGTAATGCAATTGGTGAGACAAGGTATATAAAAAGAGTAAAAATAAAAATGGTGAATAATAATAATAATAAAAATAATAACACTAATAATAATAATAATAATGGAAATGATAATGGAAATAAAAATAGAAAGGAAAATAATAATAATGAAAGTTTGTAATTTTTGTGAATAATGAGCTTAGAAGATAAAATGAAAATGAGCTTAAAAATAAAAGATGATATTTTTGAGTTTTGAAAAGATATGGATAAAATCGGGTATATGAAATAAATAAAATAAAATGGTAATGATAAAAATGGATAAAAAAACGGGAATGGATAAAAGATCGAAATATGATGATTTGCCACAACACCAAAAGTCACTGATTAACAACACATTCACACAACCTGATAAACCTGAACTATCCTGACTCAATTTACTGAACAAACTGAAACTTTTTTTTGAATATTGGTTAGACAAAAATAAAATGATATACATGTAGGAAAAATTTGGGGTATGACAAGGATCTCTTGAATCACGGACTTATTACCGCCCTTCTTCTGTGTGCTCGCCAATTTAGATAGTACGTCTGCCCGTGTGTTGTGCTCGCGTGAGACATGTTGGACTTCACAGGAGTCATATTGATCCATTTTTTCTTTAACGAGAGCCAAGTATTCAATGAGGTTGTCATTCTTGACTTGGTATTCTCCTCGTACCTGGGATGCAACAAGCTGGGAGTCAGTGAAGATTTTTACTTCCTTCGCCCCGAGGTCTTTGGCCAGCCGTAATCCTGCCAAATATACCTCGTATTCGGCCTGGTTTTTTGAAGTCAGGAAAGCTAGAGCCAACGAGACTTTGATCAATATTCCATCTTCGTTCTCGAGTATGATACCCGCACCGTTGCCCGTTGAACTAGAGGCTCCGTCCACAAATATTGTCCACTTGTGGGCGCCATTCGTCGGGGTCGGTTGGTGGGTCATCTTTGTGACGAAGTCGGCTAGGACTTGTGACTTCAGGACTTTTATGCTTTCATATTAGATGTCAAACTCTGACAGCACTAAGGACCACTTTAACATTCTGCTGGCCATGTCTGGACGTCCGAGCAGCTGTTTTATAGGCTGATCTATTTGGATCTTAATTGTATGAGCAAGGAAGTAATGTCGTAACCTTCTTGTTGAATTTATCAAAGCTAACGCATCCTTCTCGATCTAATGATACCTAAGTTCTGGATCCTACAGGGCCTTTCGTTGTGAAGTAAATTAGTTTTTGTTCGTTGGCAGTTTTGCGGATGAGGGTCGCGCTGACCGCCTTAGTGGCTATAGAAAAATATAGATAAAGTGTCTCATTTTCTTTAGGTTTGGAAAGGACCGATGGTTAGGAGAGGTCTCTTTTAAGGTGGAGCAGGTCTTGTTCGCACTCCTCGGTCCATTCGAATGTGGCCTCTTTTCATAGTAGCTTGAGGAAAGGAAGTGTGTGTTACGCAGATTTGGTGAAGAAGCGAGATAGCGAGGCGAGCATCCCGTTAAGGATTGGATGGATTTATTAGACTTCGGGGTTGAGAATTTGGAAAACACTCGACATTTGTCAGGGTTGGCCTTGATTCCTCGTTCCATGAGGTAGAAGCCGAGGAATTTCCTTGCTTGTGTGCCGATAGTGAACTTTTCAGGATTGCACCTCATTTTGCATTTTCTTGCCTGCTCAAAGAACTTCCTAAGGAGTAGGACATGATCGGGCTCCTCGTGGAATTTCATGATCATGTCGTCCATGTAGACCTCGAACATGTCCCTGATATCTGCTCTGAAGACTTTGTTCATCATGTGTTGGTATCTAGCTCTGACATTCTTTAGCCCGAAGGGCATTATGTTAAAAAAATAATTGCCCGACGTGGTCATGAAGGTCGTGTGTCGCTTATCCATTTCCGACATGGGGATCTGGTTGTATCTGTTGTACGCGTCCATAAGGGACAAAAGTTTGAAACCTGCAGAATTGTCTACTAGTTTATCAATGTTAGGTAAAGGGAAAGCATCTTTGGGACATTCCCTATTAAGATCGGTATAATCAATGTATATTCAACATTTTCCATTATTTTTATTAACAAGAAGTACATTAGAGAGCCAGATTGTGTACTAGGCTTCAGAAATAAAATTTTCCTCTAAGAGGTCTTTTACAGCCTGCTCGGAAGCCTCTGCTTTCTCGTGAGACAACTCGCGCCTACGTTGTGATACAACCTTAATAGCCAGATCTATGGTCAGCTAGTGGCAGGCGACCTCAGGGTCTAGTTCGGGCATCTCCATAACGCTCCACGCGAATAAGTTTTCATTCTCTCTGAGGCAGGTAGCGAGATATTCCTTCATTATCGATGGGAGACTGGCGTCGATCTTCATTCTTCTGTTGGGGTCATCATCGAGAGGGATAAGCTTAAAATCTCCATCTAGGATTGGTCGAACTGGATGAACTAGTGCCTACTTGATGGAGGTAGTTTGGATGGTATCGTCTTTAGCGTTATCTTTGCCGAGGTGGCAGTTAAGGTCAATGGAATTGATTCGATGAGGCAACTTTTGCTCTTCGACCAGTGGTTTCTTGTTTCCTTTGATGGTCGTGTTGATCACGACTTGTCCTATGATTGTTACATCAAAGCATCTTCTGGCCGCCTTGATGTCCCCGTGTAGCGTGACTACGCAACCTAACTTGGTGTAGTATTTCATCTTCAAGTGGACTGTCGAGGGCACGAAGGTTAGTTCAGCTAGAGTTGGTCGACCAAGAATGCATTTGTACAATAAAGGACATTCTATCACCAAGAACTGGACTTTGACTTCTCTGGCTGTCTCTTTCTCCCCGAACAAGATGAGGAGTTCCACGTATCGCCACAACTTTGTGGTTGCTCCATTAAATCACTAGAGGTTGGATCCTACGTATGGGGACAAATTCTTTTCGTCGAGCTTGAGGGTTTTGAACAAGTGGGCGTACATGATGTCGACGGAGCTTCCTTGGTCGATCAAAATGCAGAGAACATCAAAGTGCACCATTTTTTCCCTTATTAGTAGAGAGATGCTTGAATTGGGAGATCCTCCTGGGAGTTCCTCGAGGTATAAGTAGATGAGGTTGGACTTTCCTCGAGATTTTGTCAGAGTCGTCAACTAGTCGGGCGTGGTCAGCAGGAGTTCGTAGAATTTATTTTTCACCGAAACTCCAGCGTTCTCATTGTTCATCCCGCCACCAGAGATGACTAATGATGTCGAGAAACTTTCCCAGGGGTTATGGGTGGCCATGTAGGCTTCTTCATGTGCCCCTGTGAGGTGGAAGTCTTCAGGCCGAGACACGCAAAGGGCTATAGGAAAAGGAGAATCACCGGGTGGAGTGTCTTCACAACCCCTATTTGAGTCGTGGTCCTCAGGTCGGGGGGGTCACTCCTCTTAGTGTACTGCTTGAGGTGGCCATCCTTTATCAGTATCTCGATTGCATCTTTTAGGTGAACACAATCTTCTGTCACTTGTCTTTTGCTTCTGTGAAAACTACATTATTTAGATTTGTCGGTGTTAGGCTTGGGTGTTCTTGGTTTGGGGAACCTCACCCTACCCTGCTTGAATTCTGAATTGACACATTCGGTAAGGATATGCTTGCAGGGAGCGGTAAGCAATGTTTACTCGGAGAATTTCCCAGCTAGACCTCTACTCGTGAGGTTTGTCATCTTTCTGCTTCTCTCCGGTGCGACGAAGAGCGGTATAGTCGTCATATTTGGTTTTTTTTGCCTCGCCTTGGTTGTGACCGCTCCTTATGTTATGGGTGACTTGATTTTCTTCGTACCTAATGTATGCCTAAGCTTTGTGTAGAAGTTTGTCCAGAGAGTGGGGAGGCTCAATCCCAACTGCTTGATTGAGTTCCCTGTCGAGGAGAAGTCCATTCTCGAGGAGATATTTTTTCATGTAGTCAATCATGTCTACTTCGAAAGATTCTTGGTTGAATCGTTCGATTTATGAATGCATCATTTCGTTCTTTCCTTGGATGACAGCCTCAAGTGTAGCCTCTGTCTTTGGGTGATGTTGAGAGGCTGTAAAATGCGTCATGAATGCTGACCTCAGGCTTCTCCAGGAAGTGATGGACTTGGGAGCCAAGCATTTGTACCATGCCATGGCCCCCTTCTGAGCATTGTGGAAAACAATATGCACTTGAAGTTTCCCCCGACATCATTGCGGTAGTCGAGCACGATGTTGATGTTATCAATGTGGTCGTCATGGTCGGTAGTCTCGTCGTACGTTGAAAGGTTGAGGGGCTTCTCTATGCATGCGAGGAGATGGGTCTCCATGATGGCCGGAGAAAGCGGGAAGCGAGGGTCTTCATCGTCGCTCCTCAGCGGTGAGTAATCCTCATCCCTAGGGCTTTGGTCGCGGCGGGGGGATACTTTTAGTCGGCTGGTGGATTGCTCAGGGAATCTTATGGCTTTGTTCATCTTAGATTCTTGGGAGTGTCGTCCTCGGCGCAGAGGGGAGCGGTCCCGCTTCTTGGCGTCTTCCGGCTGAGATCTCTCATGTTGAGGTATGTGTCCGCGACCGCGGGGAGAAGTGTTGCATGATCGTCGGGTCTCCGCTGAGGACAGTTGGTGCGACGGTCTATTTCTAACAAGGTGATTCTCTCCTGCTGTTAGAACAACTTGATAGTTATCTGGTTGACAGTGTTGGCCATGGATATTATCGTCGGATCTCCTTCGACGGGTATCTGTATGGACTCGAAGATGGTCGCAATGTGATGTTGGGCGGAGTCGTTGGCAGCTGGTTTAGGCAACGTGTTGGCAAGTTGTTCGTCCCCAGGGTCGGATTCGTGGATGACATAGAGGTTGTCGTCGCAACCGGTGGCATGGTCGACGAGGACCTGGTTGTGGTTGTCACCATGCTCGCTAGTTATGTTGGTTGGTTGAGGAAACAATGTGAAGTTTTGGTCCTTTATTTCAAAAGACTTAGAGAACTTAAATTCTCACAGACGATACCACAGATATGTCCTGATCAGGAGGAACCTTCCAGTTGTGAGCATCTTCTACGATGGAGAAAATGGGGGGGTGTACCTGCAAGTTACTTTGATGCCAAAGTGAGAGAGATCTATGGAGTGACCAAGTACAGTAAAGAGGTGAGAGAATATAATACCTGAACCTCTAATGAAAGAAGGTTTTTATAGTGTTCCTCCAGCGCTGAGCCAAGGTTCCCCTCATGGGTTGGATCAGCTAAACCCAATGGGGGAACTTACAGGGTTTGCGTAGTAGAAAATAACACCTAGTAAGTGGTCTCTCCCCTGGTCCAACTGCTCCATGAATCTATGAGATTATTGTAGAGGCAGTGGACTGCATGTGCGGAGCACGTGGGGGAGGTGTTCTTTCTATGTCCCCAATATTGGGCCTTAGGCTTATGCCCGACGAACTGGGACGTGCCCTACATGCCTGGTGTCAAGCCCAATCCAGAATATGTGGTATATGGACATTCATCTAACTGGAAATAAGAAATGGATGGTTGGTTTTGACTCTGGTAAAATAACCAAGATCAGATATGTTGATGATGAATATCTGAATTCTAAAGGAATGGGAAATGTTAGAGTTAAGTTGAACAATGGCAAAACTATATTGATCAAGGATGTATGGTATCTTCGTGGCATGAATATCAATTTTATAAGTGTAGGTCAGTTGATTGAAAAAAGTTTTTCATTTACAATGAAGGACAATCTTTTGAAGTTGTATGACTGTAATCAGAAGCTGATTATGCAATCTGAAATGGGAAGAAACAAAACATTCAAAGTGAATGTTACAACAACAAGCACTCAATACCTTAGTTCAAGAAGTTCTAAAGGGGAATATAAGTTGTGGCACAAGAGATTGGGGTATCTAAAATACAAAGCTTAGGGCATCAGAGTTCAAAGAATCTGGTACATGAAATTTCTAAAATTATGGCACCAGAGAAATCATGTGATATATGCATGAGAGGCAACCAAACAAGATTGACATTCTCATCAGAAATGCCTCCAAGAGAAACTTATGCTTTATGTGTGGTGCATTCTAATGTATGTGGTCCATTTGAGGTGCCTTCACTTGGAGGGAATAAGTATTTCGTATCAATTATGGATGAATTCACAAGAATGACATGAGTAACACTAATTAAGTTCAAACATGAGGTGTTTGTTAAGTTCCAAAAGTTCAAAGGTTGAAAATCCTTAGAATTGATGGTTAAAGTGAGTTCAACTCAATAAAGTTAAAGAATTTATGTGAGGAACATGATATTGAGCATGTGGTGATTGCTACATACACTCCACAATATAATGGTCTTGCTGAAAGGAGAAATAAAACTCTACTTGACACTAAAAGGAGTATGTTGAAGGAAAGAATCTTCCTAAGAAATTGTGGGGTGAATCTTCCTGAATTCTTGAAAGATAACAAAGAAGGGATGGTGTACAAGCTACATAAGTTCTTGTATGAACTGAAACAAGCTCCAAGGGATTGGTATATGAAGATTGGTTTATTTTTCAAGCATTCGGGATTCATTGGAATATGGTGTGTATGTGAAGAATACTTTTGAAGGTAATGTGTATATGAAGGTAATGTGTCTTTATGTGGATGACATACTTCTAAAAGGGAGTTGTACTTCTGAGATAAACAAGTTCAAAAAGGTCTTGATGAATGCATTTGATATGACTGACCTTGGAAATATGGTATACTTTTTATGGACTAAGATCTTGCATTCTGAGAATGGAATTATTGTGCACCAACTGAAGTATGAACTTGAGCTGCTGAAGAGATTTGAGTTGATGAATTCTAAGTCAGCAGTCACACCTGCTAAAATAAATCATAACCTGGACTTTGATTATGATGGTGAGGTGACAGAGTATTTAAAATAAGCACTATATGATACGTGTTTATGTATATGGGATCCCCTATTTCTTGGTGTTTCAAGAAGCAACCAGTGGTTTCATTGTCAACCCGTGAAGCTGAATACATAATTGGTGCTTTGTTAACTTGTCAGACTATTTAACCAGTGAATTTGCTGCAGAAAATGAAGTTCAAGGTTAGCAAACCAGTCAAGTTGATGATATATAACAAATCTACTATAAGTCTTTCTAAGAATCCAATATTGCATGCAAAAAGCAAGCACATTGATACCAAGTACTATTTTTTGCACAATCAGGTTCATAATGGGGTACTTGAGGTTGTTAATGTTAGCACTCAGAAGCAACTTGTAGATGTACTGATTAAGGAAATCAAAACTGAATATTTCATCAATTTGAAGGATGAAATTGATTGTTAATTTTTAAACTTGAATTTTAATTAAGGGATGGTATTAAATGTAATTAAACATTCAAGTTAGTTCAATTGCATTTGAATTTAATTTGTATTTCATCTGAGTTGAATTTGGATGAATCTGTATAAACTCAAATGAAAGTGAATTTGAAGTAGATTGTAACAGAGTTTTTGCATTAGAGAAAGTGAAAGTTAGTTACGATTTCTTTTCTCTCTTTACAATTGTTCATCATCTTCTTAATTTTTATACATTATTAATGGAAGTTCATTGTTGATCTCTAACACTTAGAGTGAGATTAATAATTCCTTTTATAAATCAACCTTAATATTCGTAAAAGTCAACCACATAAGAAAGAAAATCCAATTAGTTAATCCTAGCACAATTGTCTCTCTTAATATTGGTATGCTTTGCAACAACTAAGTGAATTATTTTAAATTCAAGCTTAATCATACACATATACAAATTAGAGTGTGTAGTAACACAATCTAGGTTATAAGCCATAATTCTTAATAAATCGTATCTAATATATCCGACAAAACCAATATAAATTGACATTGTACTAATGAGACTCGTACCTTAACCCAACCACAAAATAACATATAGAAGGATTTATAGTAATTTCTCCTTTTTGTTTGTTTGTTTTTTTTAATTTACAAGTTAGATTACTACAATTTGGTATTCCCAAATGATGGTAAAAAAACATTTTCTAATGGATCTCAAAATAAATTTTGTTAGAAGACAATGCTTCAAGTCTGAGTTCGAATGTAATGCATTTGATTGAGTCAAACTGAGTTGTTTAGAGATAGTTGTATTCGACAAAGTCAAATACAACTTGTAATTGTTGTGTCGGAGTGTAACTTGTAATTTTGTATTTTGCACTTTGTAAATTTTGGGTCCAGACTTTTGTTTGTTGGGGGAAACTTTTACTATGGAGCATTGAACATTGTGAGACTTCCTTTTAAGCAATACCTTTCTGACAGACACACCACATATTCACCCAAAATCTTAAGGTAATAGGTGAGCGGATTCTCTCACTTATAAATGCTTAGGTCTCCACATTTCCAACTAATGTTAGACTATTACTCACACTTGCTACATTCTCAATACTCCCCCTCAAGTGTGAGTCTACAATGCTCCCTTTCAAATGAAAGCTCTTCTTACTTCCACAAACTCTTGTACCGCACAAAACGTTTCTTACTCACCACATTTGTGGCGTCGTTGACACTCTTCAACAAAAATTTTCTTACTCACCACTCTTGTGGTATTGTTGACTTTCGATACAAGTAAGTTGGTCCCTTTGTCGAACCAGACTCTAATACCATGTGTTGGGGGAGATTTTCATTAGGGAGCAATGAACATTGTGGGACTTCCTTGTAAGCAATACCTTTGTGAGAGACACACCACATATTCACCCAAAACCTTAAGGTAATAGGTGAGTGAGTTCTCTCACTTGTAAATGCTTAAGTCTCCATATTTCCAACCAATGTTGGACTATTATCCACATAACTCATACTTGGTACATTCTCAACATTGTAGCTTATATAAATGGTATGATATGATGTAAATAAGAATAACTTCACTCAATAAGGATTTCGTTTTACAATTCAATTTTCTTTTTTCTCTTTCATATTCTTCTTCATTATCTTTCTTGAAAATCCTAATTGTCACATCAGTTCTAACAAATTGGTATCAACGAGACCGATTGCGATTCAGAGAAAATCTATAGTGGCAAACATAAATACAACATCAATTCAATTTTCAGTGAATTTACCAGTTCTTAAAGGGGAGAACTACGAGAGGTGGGTTGCACAGATGAAAGTCATATTCAGATTTTAAGATTTGGTTGGAATCGTAAGCGATGGAGTGCCTGCATTAGAAGAGAATGTGAATGATGTTCAGCAAGTTGCGCACAATGAACAAAGAAATAAAGATGGAAAATTTTTGTTCTTGATTCATCAATGCGTGGATCCTAACATGTTTGGTAAGATCATTGAAGAAGAAACAACAAAAAGAGTGTGAGACAAGTTAGAGAACTTGCACGACGAAGATGCAAAGTTGAAGAGATGAAATTGCAGACTTGAGAAAGCAATTTGAGACTACTAAAATGAAAGAAGATTAGTCACTTTCAGAATTCTCTATGTATGTGGTATCACTAACAAGCCAGATGAAGGTGAATGGTGAATCAATCACTGATCTACAAAAGATTGAGAAAGTGTTGAGATCTCTAATTGTAAATTTATATTACATTGTCGTGTCCATTGAGAGTCCAAGAACCTAGCTGAGATGAAGGTGGAAGAACTTCAAATTTTATTAGACTTTTGAGATGAGACTGAAGTAGAGGAACTCGAAGAGAGAAAAAATCGTTGAACATGCAACGCATGCAAGATTCATCAAGAAATCTAAGATAGAAAAGACGAAGAAAAAAAATCTTGCTAATGATAAAAAATCAAGTAAGAATTAAAAAAAAATCACTTTGATTCAATAAAAATAATCATGGAAAACAAATATTGAAAGAAAAAAATATTGATGAAAAGCAAATATTAACAATCATAAATTATTAAAAGATTTAAAGCTTATATATTTTATCTATTTTTATTCAAATGCTAGAATTTATAAATTATTTTAAAATTATAACAATTTATATAAAAATAAAATAAAATCTTAAAATGTCCGTGATAAAATTCTTTGATTATTATCCCCACAAAATCAATACAATCTCAAAATCTTTGAAGATCCCAATCTAATACATGCCGTAAATCTTAGACATGAAAGGTACTAACTAGGTCACATGAATCAAACAGCTGACTCAGTTTGATACGTATGGGTCTTAAAGCTGCATCTACAGGTTGCCCCACTCTGTCTGACTCAACCCATTACCCATTTGTCAGGAGAACCAGTTACCTAGTGGACCATAATACCTCTTTCACATAAATTCCAAACTACTAGTTCAAATTCAAATACACAAATGGGAAAAAATAAATTTTTCCATTAAAATTCTTCACTATTTGTTTGTAGGTAGTTGGCAAACAAACTTTTCCATCCAGTTTAGATCGGTATAATCGCCGATGCGAGATTAAAATTTTGTTTTGCCTCAAAATATGAGGTTGAGACTGACATTTTAAGTTTAAAATTGTAAGAATTTATGTTAAAGTTTGCGCTTGCAAAAACTTGTATAAAAAATAGGACGAGACAGAGCAGTATATTAGAAAGTGTTAGCTTAAAACATTGATTTATCCCGTATAAAAATATGGGCAAAAAAATAGACTTTTTCAATAGTTAGAATCCGTTTTGTTATCCTAATTATAGAATCTATGTAGCATTAACACCTTTGAAAAATAATATATTTAATTTATTTATTTATTTTTAAATTATCTCCGATAGAATGTCAAACGTATCAGTGTCGTGTTATTATGTACGTGCTTCGTAGGGGAATACCTAATTTAGACCCAAAAATTTCAATACATAAATGGCAATGGGCATTAAATTGCAAAAACCAGTACATCAAGCATTATTCACACATGCATCAACACAAATGTGTTGATATATCCACAAGCCCAATATTTTCCCCCCTCTCACCTACTTAATTTATTAAAACATGTTCCTTTTCAACTTGTGGGAGTCTCTACAATTAGTCAAAGTTTCACATCTAGTAACATGAAACTTGCATAACAAGGAATGAAGTAGATTCATTAACTCAAACAAGCAACAAACAACATTAAAGACTAATAATAAAAAAAGAAAAAGACAGTAAACTGTTTCATGTCTCAGCTGTGTCTGAGCTTATTACAGTCTCTTCCATTGATGAGATTGGTAATTTGCTCCCTGAGCTCATTTTGTGCATATCTTGGCTTGAACAAATGAAGATCCTTTTCACCATATTGCAAAATTCCCTGCAACATAATAACACCAATGTGCGTAATATTCAAGTTAATCACGAGGATTTGTTATGCGAATAGTTGTGAACATAGTTTTAAATTGCGACGGCCGTATAAATAACGATAAAAGAGATACTCACGGCCATGGATCGTCGCCAACAAGCATCATATCCCCTTCATCATCAGTGAAGACGATTTCCCACTTATTCCTAGGTTGGAGCTGTCCCTTTATGTCAAACAGCTTCTCCAATTCATCGATAAGTTGATCATATCCATCCAACGCAGTCAAGTACACCGCACGACCCACTGCAACACCCTGCATTTGAACCTTTTGAACACAAGAAACAATTCAGAATAGGCCATAAATCCATAAATCTTTCGGGAGATAATAACGTATGCTGTGTACCTTAGTGCAACTTCTGCTATTGATTTGCTTGCTTAGTGTTTCGTTCGGAGATTGTTCTTGTTTCCTTTCTTTTGAAGCCTTTGAGATATCAAACATATTTCGGTCTGCATCAGTTCTTGACACGGGAGTGACAACGCATCTCTCAGAGGTGACTCCAGATGCATTCGGAGAATTTGTGCGAGGATCATTAAGATCAATCCCGAACAATCTACAGCTAGTTGGAGTTTCTATTGTGTTCTCCTTGTCAACTTGGTCAATCAAATTATCATTTTTGTTCAATATTTCTGAGTGAGTTTTTAGAATAGGCCAAGCTGAAACGGTGACACTCTTGCTAGTGTCGGTCATGTCATGACACAAATGAGAAGGACCACTAGAGTGAGGAGAAGATAGCCAACTTCCGTCAGTTGGATTCCTTGATATACCGTTGCAGCTGCTATTATCGTTTTGCTTATGATGCCACAGATGCATATTTTCACTCCTTTTGGATTCAGACATAACGTTAACTTGCGTTACGTCTGATTGTGTCAACCCAGGTTCCCAGTAAGTAGAGTCACATAATGCCGCGTCTCCTTTGAAAGTGAAATGAAAATGTCAACAACGATGACAACAACCACCAAGAGATTAAAAGAGCTTATAGAAACAACTTATGATAAGTCTATAAGTTGTTCTCAGCTTATTTCCAAAAACTCATCAAGATAGCTAATGAAAACAGTTTATATCTTATACGAAAAGAGTTTGAGTTTAATTTATCTTTCGTTATAGAAGTTGCTAATACATATATGATAAGTGTTTATGATTAAGTTGTTTATCCAAACAAAGCCTAAGCATAACCCTACTAAGTGAAGTCAGCTACATAGACCAAACGTCAAACGACGCCATAATGTAACATTTTGAAGAGCGTTTAAAATCGAGCCTTAACTAACTCGGAATTCATTTGAAATGAAAACGATTATAGGATATATTAGGATATTCCACTTCCTTACCGAAATCTGGAACTTCACTTGGTAGTCTAGGCCTTTTATATTTTACAGCCGCAGGTTGAGCAGATGAAGGAACGGAAGCCATAAGCGGTTCTATCTCCCATGGTGAAATTCTATCAGGTCTTGGAATAGATGCAGGCTCATCCCATTGAACCTGAGAATATATTACAAGAACGGATGAAAATTGAATATCATTCAATCACACGAAATAAGGTCGAGTATGCAGAATCGAATAAGAATACCTTGAGTGATCTCCAATTTGAATTCAACCAGTGTGAAGATATATCCTCTTGTCCAATTATTGTGCCAGAAAATCTAATGAAAAACTCTTCAGGATAGTTTATGAAAACAACTTATAGCTTATATGAAAACAGTTTAACTTTATTACATCTTTTGTTATAGAAACTGTCGCAAACTACAACAGTAAAATTTAGTACCTTTTGTCGGTCTCGGGAGCATCATCCCCATCAAAACTCATCTTGAACCTCATGCCAACACTACATTTCTGGTTCATAGCTTCCATATACTTATTTACACTTATAATGAACTGGCTCATCCTAAGGAAACAAAATTCACTCGTCATTCATCGACAAAAGACAGATTCTAGTCGTTTTCACAATAAGCAAAAAGTTCTACCTTGGCTTATAGTATACTACAAAAAGAGTTTGAGTTGCAACAGCGTGCGACGCAGTTGCAAGGACACCGATGTGCATGCTCTGACCAGAAATCACAGATGAAGGCATGCAGCTCTGTGGAGAAGCAAGATGCCTCACTCCAACGCGTAATTCCCCGTTGTCCCCTCTATACACAGAATCTTGTTTAATTTAATATGTGCAACTTGTATGATTTTACAGTATATGATTTTCTGAACCATGCCATGGAAACTAAGAACAAGAGAAGTATGAAATGTATACCTCAGAAACACAAAGGTATCTCCGGCGACTAATCTCTTGGAAGTAACAAAAGTACTCCATCCAGTTGTGAGCAAGTGTCGACGTGGTTGACCTAAACAGAAACAAAAACTCTTAGAATTTGGTCCGAGAAAAGGGAGGTGGTGAAAGAATGAGCTCTTCTGGTGCGGTGTTGAGAACTTAAGTACAACGGAGCGGGGAAAACTTACAAGGTTCAGAATTCAAAACCCTAGAAACTAACACAACTACTAACTTAATATCATTTGTCTATAAAAAAAACACGAATCGGTAAATTTCAAAAGTCACTTACCTCTAAAGATATGCTTAAAGTGCCATTCATAATTGTGAAGATCTCTAGCAACCAATTCCTGAGTTGGAGTAGATTGAGACATATCCTAAACAAAAACCAGACATATTCTAATAAACATCAACAAAGAAACCTAGATCTGTCAACAAAATTCAGCAAAAAAAACCAAACAAAAAAAGTATCAATACCAACGACGGAAGACATTCCGTGGCGTGCTTCCTAAGAACAGAAAAGCCACCATGAGTACTGGTATCAGAGTTAGTCAAGACCTTGCTGAAAGAGTGAGTTCTCGGTTTCGGAGGCTCAACAGGACAAGGATCAAGGCTCGTAGGCTCGGTTTGCTAAACAAATTCAGTCCATTAGAAATTCAAACAAACGAAGAACACATTTGTGAATCAAAGAGGTGTAGCTACATCCTTACATTAGATTCTGGTACCAAAGTTATCTGTGCATAAACCTCATCAGTTTCTTGTTCAGCCTATAAAAATGTCAAAACTCAACTCAATTATTTGTTTTTCCTCACCAAAACATGTCAGAAACAAGACAATCATTACAATTAGCCGGAGAATATTACCAATAATTAAGAACTAAACCCAAAACTGAAAAGATTAACCCAGTAACTACAAAAACCTAGATGAACATTCAACCTTTGTGTTTCATGGGAAGAAGG
Source organism: Lathyrus aphaca (assembly GCA_963966055.1). Lineage (NCBI taxonomy): Eukaryota > Viridiplantae > Streptophyta > Magnoliopsida > Fabales > Fabaceae > Lathyrus > Lathyrus aphaca. The sequence continues at coordinate 257,668,401 of OZ014525.1, read as the reverse complement.
AAAAAAATTACCAGCAAATGAACATTGACAACACGACAAAGGATCTTGTTGGGAAGTTTGAACAATGGAATCCTCTGATTTAGTTCCTGATTTGTTGATACTTCTAACTACAAACAACCAGAGACATAAAAAGTAAAAAGAGCATTAAAACAAAAGATACACAAAAAAGAATCTTAGCATATCCAAATTCCAAGCATCCTAATCCTAACACAACACATTTTCAGACAACAACCTATAACACTCCAAAAAAAAAATTGCAGAAAACTAAAAAAAAAATAACAAAAACAAAAAACAAACTTGTTCCATGTGTCCTTGAGGAAAATAGAACACCCTTTGTCCAGCACGAGGAACTTCAACATGAGGACCTGCACAAGCCTTCCATAATTCTCCATAAAGTTCATCTTCTCCACCACCACCAGAATTCAACATCATTAACACCTTAAACCAACCAAAATTCTTCAGCTTTTTTCACCAATCTCATAAAATTTGAGTCTTCATCATTACCACAACATTACAATTTACAACAAGATAGTAGTAATGAAAAAAGTACTCATCATCATCATGATGTAGTGGTGTCTGAATTTAAGTGAATTGAATGATTGAGCTTTATGAGGGACAATTGAAACAGCTTTTAAAATCGTGTCTGTTATGCTAGCTTCTGCAAACGTTACAGAACCTTTCAGACTCACACACTCCTCTTTCTCTTTCTTTGTGTAAGGGAGAGGAAACGGCGTTTGTTGGAATCTGTGAATCACTCACAACACATAATAATAATAATAATAGTAATAACAGCTTCTTTGGTTTGTATCCATTTTTATAACACAAAAAAGACCATGTCTTGTTTCTTTTTTTTCCTTCTTTCTTTGTGTTGAATATTTTATTCTTAGTGTTGTGTCACAACTGTGTGTGTCTCTTCTGTCCTCTACTAAAACCAGATACTGTTTGTTTACTATTTCATTTGAGAAAATGTTAGTGTAAGGTGAAGTAATGCTTTCTCTCTAAAGAGGGTGACTCTCTTCTAATGGATAATTTTTCTACATTTATAATAAATAATAGTGATAGTAATAGTAGGAGGTAAGGTAAAGTGTTACCTTACGAGTGAGTGCATCTGCTGAGTCAAAGTACTATGAAATGAAGTAAAGACATCCAATCAAATATGAGTACTGTATGTATATTCTTTTTTGGGTTACATAAAGCATATGTATATTCTAAGAAATAATGTTACATTTTTTAAAATGAAAATAATTACCATTATTAGAATTGTTCTAACATATACTAAATATAGAACAATGAAAATTTTATTGATAGCTTATGTTGGTGTAAATATTAGTTTGTAGTATCAATTGTGTCAACAAAAAACTACAATGAGTAATTTTTATATTGTACTTATATGAATTATTTTATTAGAAATATGAAAGATATAAATATAAGGTAAATGAGAGATGTCCAGAGCGCAATTAGGTTGTTTGTTCAATAACTATAAAATTAGGTAAGTTAGTCTAATGAGAGAAAATTTAATGTTTGAAACAATTAACCCCTTTTCAAAACAAATTTTCCTTTTTATGAGGTCAATTCTGACTTGGACCTATAATGAGTCTTTTATAAAAATAGTTATTCACAATTTCTCGTTGAGTATCCCGCTTCGTATGATTACAATCTCTAATATCTTGAACGAAATCGCAACCGACGAAGATTTGATCAAGCATTAAATTCTTATGTGACGACTGTGATTAAGATTTTAATGTGAACTTCAACAAGTCTGAGTATATTGTCTCTAGCAAAGATCAAGAGGTGTTAATGAAGGGTTCAAGATTAAAAGACAAATGTTATTTATGGGTATCTCAAAGAAAAAGTCAGTCATCAACGTGCTTGATATCCAAGGTTGATGAGACTAAGCTATGATATTAAAAACATGGTCATTTAAGCCTCGAGGGTATGCATAAGATTATATCAAAAGATGCTATAAAGGGATTCTCAAAGCTCAAGATTGAAGAAGAAAATAATCTTTACAGAGTGCCAAATATAGAAATTGACAATGATGTCCCACAAAAAGCTTCAGCATCTTTCCACCACAAAAGTTTTAGAATTACTTCATATGGACCTCATGGGACCTATGCAAGTTGAAAGTTTGGGTTGGAAAATATACATCTTTTGTGTGTGTTGATGATTTATCTAGGTATACTTAGGTAAAGTTTATCAAAGAAAAACTAACACTATTGATGATTTCAAAGAGCTATGTCAACAAACCCAAAGAGAAAAAGGGAGTGAGATAGTGAGAATAAGAAGTGACCATGGCAAAGAGTTTTAAAACTCAAAATTCTTTGATTTTGTTCCTCTAAAGGTATTGATCATGAATTTTCAGCATCTATCACACCTAAACACAATGGAATGGTTGAGAGGAAGAATATGACAATGCAAGAGTTAACCAGAGTTATGTTGCATGCCAAGAAATTTCGTACTACTTTTGGATTGAAGCCATGAACAAAACTTGTCACATTCACAATTGTGTGACCATTAGATCTGGAACCTAAGCCACTCAATATGAATTATGGAAAGGAAGAAAATCAACTATGAAATACTTTCATGTATTTGGTAGCAAGTGCTACATCTGTTCAGATCATGAGCAAAGAAGAAAGATGGATTCCAAGAGTGATGAGAGAATTTTTCTTGGATATTCCATCAATAGAAGATCTTTCAAGGTATATAACAAAGGTACCAAGACAATATTGGAAACTATAACTATTTTCATTAATGATACTCCTAAAGAAAAGTAAGATGATGAATAAAAATGATATATCTCTTCAACAGACAGATGTCCCAACAGATGTCCAAGACAATGGGTCTGACATTGGGTCTGAAAGCATAAATTCTGAAGATACGCCTATCAATAAGGAACCATTTATTAGAATTCAAAAGGACCATCCCATTGAAAATGTCATTGGAAATCTAAATGAATGAGTTATCACCATATCAAGAGAAATTATTGCTAACACATGTTTCATTTCCAAGATTGAACCCAAGAACATCAAGGAAGCATTGACTGGTGAATTTTGGAAAAATGTCATGCAAGAGAAGTTGTGTCAATTCAAAAGAAAACATGTATGAGAATTAGTTCCAAGACCTGAAGATGTGAATGTCATTGGTACCAAATGGATATCCAAGATTAAATATGATGAACATGGAGATGTTACTAGGAATAAGGTAAGGTTAGTTGCCCAATGGTACACTCAAATAAAGGGAGTTGATTTTGATGAAACCTTTTCTCCAGTGGCTAGACTTTAGCTCACAAGACTGCTACTTGGAATTTCCTACATGTTTAAATTCAGGTTATTTCAAATGGATGTTAAAAATGCCTTCCTAAATGGCTATCATAATGAGGAAGTTTATGTTGAGCAACCAAAGGGATTTGTTGATCTTGGTTGTCTGGATCTTATGTACAAGTTAAGGAAAGCTCTTTATGGTTTAAAGTAATCCCAATGGCTTGGTATGAAAGATTAACTGAGTTTCTATTTACCTTGAAAAATGGTAAACATCTGCTGATCTTTCAAACCTAACTTTGGTGACTCACAGGATCGACCAGATTGATCCTAGGACATGTACTATAAGTTATTTAATCAAAGTTTGGTAAAATTTACCAAACACTTCGACAATGTTCCTGAAAACTATCTTAAAGTTGAAATTTGAAAGTGTAAAGGAAAAGAAGACTCGAAAATGTGTAAAGTTGAAAGCAATAAACAAAGCAAGTAAATGAAAGCAATTAAATTGCATAAAAGGTAACTTGCATGAAAAGTAAAGAAAAACGAGATATACTCTTGAATAAAGACTTTAATGAAATGCATGAAACGAAACTTGAATAAAGTATATAGACATTCTTAAAGAAAAATGCTTAAATTGCATTCAAAAGATAAAACATGGTGTTCATAACGTACATTCTCACACAAGTCATTTATCTACGCTAATACTTTAAGTAATATTTGAGTAACTTGTACAAAGTGATTTTCACACCCTGAATCATATCACTAAGATCCTTATTTATGATAATCTAACTAACTGCTATTAACGGCCTAATAACTAAAACCATGACAAATCTCATCTTGCATGTCTTTGACCCTTGAATGTGCGCCACTTGTCTCTTTAGGAACGAACAAGAAACCAACTTTCCCTCCTAAATTTGAATTCAAATTATTTCACGTCGAATGTTTTTAGAAGCATATGTCGAACAACGTTTCCAAATACTTAGAAATATTTCTAAGTCCATGAATCATCCTTCCTTTACACAAGTGTAGCTTCGACCTGGATTCTCAGCATAACTTCGGTAGAAGCCTTTTTATTCTCCTTAAAAAATATAATCTTCAACTTACTTCTCTTTAAGAATAATGTGAGAATTGAAATTAGGAGCTAACAGTTTCTGGTCAACAATAGATACAAAAGAGGACAAATAATTAAAACTCTATTTGTGAAAAATGATTGAGGAAAGCTCATGATAGCACAAATTTATGTTAATGACATAGTCTTTGGTGGGATGTTAGACCAGATGGTGGAACATTTTGTCCAACAAATGAAGTTTAAATTTCAGATAAGTATTGTAGGAGAGATCACTTACTTTCTTGGTCTTCAAGTTAAAAAAATGGAAGCCAACATTATTTTTATCTCAAAGTAAGTATGTTAAGAGTATAGTGAAGAAGTTTGGGCTTGAAAATGCAAGTCACAAGAGAACTCCTATCGTGACTCATGTGAAAGTAACAAAATATGAAAAGGGTTTTGATGTAGATTAAAGTTTATATAGAAGCTTGACTGGGAGTCTACTCTACCTTACAGTAAGCAGGCTTGACATGACCTTCTCAATAGGTGTTTATGCAAGATATTAAGCAAAATCTTAGGCTAGTCACCACACTAAAGTGAAGAGAATTTTGAAGTATGTAAATGGGACTTGTAACTATGGAATTCTATATTCAACATTACTAATTCAATGTTGGTAGGTGTAACATGGTGGGGGAACTAACTTGGGTGTTTTTGTTTTCACAAAAACTACGTTGCGGATAGCAAGAGTCGCCACCGACTTTTATTTTATCCAATAAGGAAAAGGAATAAAAAACATGAAAGATCTTTTTTAAAAAGATTTGAGTTCGGGGGTCCATGGTTATCCATGGGCTCTTAACTGCTTAACTCACTTTACTTTTGTTTGAAAAATAGTGGTGGTGTATTTAGAAAAATATTTCAGAAGTCTTTAACTTTGTAATGATCCTCGTATGGATATATACAAAGTGTTTAGTTTAAAAATATTTGAAAGTGTGAGGTGTGGAAAGTATTTTGAAAAAGGAGTGAGCAAGCACTTAAGAACTACTTACCCTAAGTTTGTAAGATCTTTCTTATTATTTCTTTCCTTTAAGGGTAGGATTGTCCTTTAAATTTGTGAGTAAGTAGTCTTTACCTTGGATGTTTAAAGGGAAAGGCGTAGGGTCATCATATGGTCATAGAAGGCAACCTTGTATGGGTATCTTAGTAATTCGAAGGGACTATCATCATTTTCATAGGGTCATCGAGGGACGAGATCATTTGTTTGTAGGAAACTCGAAGGGACTATGATATTTTATCTGAAGGGACTTGATGATTCTTATTCGTAGGCAACTTTACTAAGATACTCTCACGTTTGAGGGACTTGACCATTTATTGTAAGGCAACAAAGAGAGGTTACCCTAGAGGTGTGAGTGTGCAAGTGTATTCAATTCCGTTATTTTAATCTTGGAAATTAGGGTTATCTAACGGTTGATTTTAGCCTTGCCATACAATCCTATTAATCATACATCTAAGAAGTTTATAGGTGCATAAAGTAAAACCCTAGTTTAAACTATTACATGGCTTTAGGAGAGATACATAAATATAAAAAATCCTGACAAAAAATGTAAAGTGCGGAAAATAAACATAAACTATTACAAGTCTTTAGTAGTTACATTATATTTAGAAATTGTAAAATAATCGAAACGAAAAGATCGAAAGAATATTGAGTCTTTGAGATGAGAGGAGGATATTTTTCTTTATCATGCTGTCAGACTGGAATTCTTATCACTACTGCAGCCTTCAAAGTATCGGCGGAAATAAATTACAGCAGATAAACTAACAATTTAGTTCTCCATGGTACCCTAAGCTTCAATTCGATCGCCCAGATAGCTTGGTCACATCATACAAAACACAAATATGCAAAAAGATTAGATGTATCATGCGTATAAATATGAAATCGAAAAATTGAAAGAAAACAAAAAAAAAAAAAATCAGTTATGGCGTTTTATGAGGTTTTGGAGCAATGTGATGATTGATATGCCTTCAGAAGAGTCTAAGGAATGTTCTTGGACCTTCAAACCTCCTTGAAAATGGTTGCAACCCTAAAACCGAATCCAACTTAGTCTTGAGTTTTTGAAGTTTTTTATGCTCTCTTTGATAAAAAATTACGTCCCCTTGACTTATGGAGATGATAAGTATTTATAGAGGGTGTAATTTAGGTCAAATTTTGGGCTTTTGTGATGGATTGAGAGGTTACTTGAGGATGAAGAAAATATGTTTCCAATTTGGTCAAAAAAATAGATGAAATCATACTCTTTTGGTCTTGCACGAATTTGGACACTTACAATCATCATAAATATCAAATATTTGATCTCAAAATAGACCTAGGATCAAATATTTGATTTTTCAATATTTATCTTAATTAAAATTGAATTTAAATGAAATAAATCCAATATAATATAAAATAAATATTAAAAATCAGATATTATGATTTATGGGTCGTGCATGATCTTATAATTGAGTTTGGATTGGAAAAATATGGGCCCATGTGGAAGAAACTTGAGTTTTGGTTATTTTTGCTTCATACACCTCCTCAAAATTGCCCAACTTCAAATGCATAACTCTCTCAATTTTTTCCTATGTATGTGTTCTATGACTTTGTAGAAAGCTTAGAGTTTCCTCTAACTACTCCTTTTGGTCCCATGTCCAGTTGATCTTGTATTTTTAAGTTATGAGCTTTTGAAAAAGTTGACTTTTTGTTGACTTTTCAAAGGACCTGTAATGTCTTGGCTCATATCTCTCAAATGAAGCATTTTTGGCATTGGCTTGTGCGACACAAAGTTGTAGGGAATTGAATTTCCTTCAAAATGATTTTTGGATGGGAAATTTTTGATGAAGCATGTGAAAGTTATTGTTGGTCAAAGTACAATTGACTTTTCCTACACAAAACCCTAGTTTAGTAACTCCTGATTCTTGATGATTCTGAGGTTTCCTTGATGAATCATGATCAACCCTTGATAAAATGATGAATCTTACTTCATAATCTTGATTTTGACCAAAAATCTTGAAGTTTGACTGTATGTTGACCTCAATTGACATTTTGACCAAGTTAACTGATTTTTGGATCATCTAAGCATATGACTGACCAAACTTGTAAGGAAAGCCTTGAAATTTGACATGAGGGTCCTTTGAAGTATGTGGGATACAATGAAGTCCACTTGAGGCTTTGGAAGTCCAATTTTCTTTGAGAACTCAAAACCCTAGTTTAAGATCCGTTGCTTAGGAGGAGGCTTAGTCTGATGAAACCTGGAATTCCTTTGAGCAATTGAGAATCTTGTGATCATTAGAAGAACTCTTGAGACATATTGTATTGAAGATGTGAGGGAAAATTTTGGGGTACAACAGCTTCCCCTGTTCAATTTTCTGAAACCTGAGGAGTTAGATTGGCATATACGTCATTCGTGACCTGAAGGTGGAAGAGGATTGAACACTTAAGCCCAAAAATTTGCACTCGTCGGTACACAAAGTAATACTGTTGGTTGATCGTATTGCTTGAATGGGCTTAGAGATGCCATTCGGAGTATTTAGAGATGGGCTTATAGATGCCATTCAAAGTATCTATGGGTAGGAGTGTCAGAATGTGTCTATGTTTGACTTTATCTAAATGTTGTTACTGCACTAAGTATCAGAATTAGATCTTCATCTTGACCATCTCTAAACTGTCTCTGTAACATATTTGAACTAAGTATTGACACTAGATCTTCGTTTAGATCGTCTCTGAACTGTTTATGGGGGAAAAGATACTCATAACTAAGTAGCAGCACTAGATCTTCGTCTCGATCATCTCTGAAATGTCTCTGGGAAAATATCTTGAGTTAAGTATCATAAATAAATCTTCGTTTTGATTATCTATGAACTGCTTCTGGAAAGTATCCTGCACTAAGTATCAGCACTAGATCTTCGTTTAGATCGTCTCTGAACTGTCTCAAGGGAAATTTCTTGAATTAAGCATCAGAATGAAATCTCCGTTTCAATTATCTCTGAATTGCTTATGGACAATATTCTGCACTAAGTATCAGCACTAGATCTTCGTTTAGATCGTCTATAAACTGTCTCTAGGACAATATATTGAATTAAACATCAGAACTAAATCTTCGTTTAGATTATCTCTGAATTGCTTCTATACAATATCCTGCACTAAGTATCAGCATTAGATCTTCGTTTAGATCATCTCTGAACTGTCTTAGGACAATGTCAGCACTAAGAACCAGGACTAGATCTTCGTATAGATTGTCTTCATATTGTCTCTGGAAAGAAAAGCATCATGCACTAAGCATCGGCACTAGATCTTCATTTAGATCGTCTTTGAACTGTCTCAGGAAAATGTCAGCACTAAGTATCAGGTCTAGATCTTCGTATAGATTATCTCCATATTATCTCTGGAAAGAAAATCATCATGCACTAAGCATCATCACTAGATATTTGTTTAGATCGTCTTTGAACTGTCTCAAGGAGTTGGTAATGTTTATCTGACTGCGAACTATCCTGAAAAGGAAAAGTTAGTTTATGCAAGATTATTTGATGTATACATGTATGAAATGATGTTCTTAATGTGAGTGATAATGTCGTATGCATTATGGATGTATATGCCATGATATGATGTACATGAAGCATATTAGCATCTTCATGTAACAACTGCTGGTTGGGGAAAATAAATCCCGATTTGTTGTTGAGGAGTATGAAGAAATCATTCCCGTCTTGTTTCAGAATATTGTACTTAGGATTTTCCGACTTTCGTTCGTCGTACTTTTTATTGAAAGATTAAATTCCTAAATACCCTGACTGGGGATAAAAAAAGACAGACATTCCTTTGAGAGACTTATTTGGCCAAGTGTCAATT